>OZ014523.1:48275548-49475548 GCA_963966055.1 Lathyrus aphaca
GATGACGAAGTTCTAAAACTCATTAATATAAGAAATGATATTTTCAAGTTTAGTTTATGGAAGAAACGATGTTTTCGAGTTTTTTATAATGGAGAAATAGAGTTTCGTAAATGGAAGATGAAGTTTGGAGATAGAAATGAAGTTCGTCTTGGGCAAATGTTAATGAACGTAAACGTTATATATCTTGAAAAAACAAAACTATGTGACTTTTTACCACGGTTATATAGTTTTCAATCGTGGATAAATGTAATTTATTTTTAATTTTAAAAAAATGGAAGACGTCACTTTTTAGCATTATTGGAAATTCAACTATGATGAAAAGTGACTTAAAATTAAATAAAAATAAAAGTGTTGGTTTTGGAATTCAAACAAATGACTATTGCAGTTTTTCCCCACGGTTGGAATTATAAACCATGATAAAAGACGCAACTTCTTATTTTGATTGAAATTTCAATTGTGATGAAAAAAACTATTGGTACTAAGATTCGAAGAGTGTCTTTGAATAATTTTTTCTCAAAATTGAAAATTTTGATCATAGAAGAAAATTTACTTATAAAATAAAATTAAAAATATATATTAATTGAATAGATTTTACCACTCAATGAATTAATTAATCGAGATAATAGTTTCTTACATTGTAGTAATATTAATTTTAATATATATTATTTGTTATTAAATAACAATCAAAATCGAATTTATGTTTGATGTATGATAAAAAAAATCTTGTATTAGATTTTTATTTTATTATTTAAATTCATGTACTACTTACACACCAAATTTTATCTTATTTTACTATTTAATTTTTTTTAATTATAAAATAATTAAAAAATAAAATAGGTGAAATTCTCTCTAAATCGACCGATACATTTATCACACAAAAATTTAGAGAAATATTTCATTTTAAAATATAAAAAAATTAGAGAAACATTTAATTTTTCCATCAATAATTTCATTTTTTTCCCCTCCAATACTTAAGCTACTATAAATAGTGTATAGTAGATTATGTTTATAATGTAGTACTTGGACACAAATTAATGATCCACTCACGTGTACCAAAATTTGAATCTCTAACAATATTCTTGAGAGTGAGATCACATGTATCTCTTTATGGTCTGAATTTCTTCTCACATAACTCAAGTTATTGTCATATATCATTTGAGTTTTATATTAAATATATATAATCATTTATTTCAAAACAATACATATAAACTCAAGATTTTTTTTAAAGCAAATATATTATATAGAACAAAGACAGAGAAACATTAAGACCAAAATAATAGGAGGTTGGAAGAGGCACAAGAGATACAAAAGAAACTCAATACATATGGAATGGTTTGCAAGTTTGGTTGGGTGAAAGTCTAAAATCAGCATCATTAATTTGGTTCTACATGTATTGAAATTTATGGTGATTGCGAAATTAAATATTTTTCAAAGGTATTTGTAATGTCTAAGTTGTTATCCTTAGGATTATGTGTCACTTTTGGATGTGGAGGTCTATCAGACCTTCTATTTCATTTTGTACTTTTTGAGTGGTCGAAACATCTTTGTCATTTTTATAAGGTTGTGTTTACTTGCCTTGATTTTATTTGAACACCCTTTTATATTGTTGTTATTCGGATTACGTCTTGTTTTTCTCCCATTTTATTGAATGAGATTGCTTATAAAAAAATACCAAAAGAAATTCAATCAAAAGAAAACAAGAATGAACACAATTACACATCACAACTACCAAACCCTATCCAAAAAAAAACACAAAAAATGAAAAAAATGAACAAAAAAAATCAAAAAGAAGGCACCATAAAAAGAATGAGATTGAGCTCCCCAACTTATAGGTTAATATAAACAACAATCAAATTCTACTGAATCAATAAGAATACACTAAGAGGAGACTGAAGACACTCAAAACCGCTATTGGTACAGATTCCGGATAAAATTTCCTAACCATACCAAATAAATATATTATATTAGTTCTCCTCAAACCTACCAACATACCATTTTTAAACCAAAAATATACTCATCTAAGCCTACAAACCTTGTCTCTATTGTTTCTTATAAGGAGGAAATGCCATTGCAAAACCAACATGATTGCATAGGTTTCTGTTTAGAGTGATAGTAAATTTAAAGTTCCATGAAACTAGGGGAAATAAAATTGACCCTACAGTGTGATAATTAATCTTAATTTAGCAGTTAAGCACTTCTGAAGTGTCACGGGTTATGTTAACAAAAATAACAAGGTATAACTTGTTTCTTGCTTCCAAGTTAAAACGTTTTGCTATATTAAAATACAAAAGACATTCGTCAGTAACTCTCTATTCCTCTATGGTGTTAATTACTGCCTCAAAATTTTGATGAAAGGGATTGAAGGAAAACACAAATAAGTTTCCAAATGTCACAATGCATTTAATGCTTAATATAAGACAAATATTATATATATATTTAGAGAGAGAGAGAGAGAAATAGAAAAAGAAGGATAATATGGAGGATCATATATCGTATGATATGAATTGTGAAGAGCTGTTGTTTCTTGTTGGTTCTCCCTTCAAGTATTGTCACCATTCCACAAGGACAAATAACGTACCCACCTATATTCACATGTGTGCACATTAATCATCACAACAAAACAATATCCTCCATACACATATACTGCTCCTACCTTTGTCTCTTGCCTTCCCTAAAAGTATTTTTGTTCCTCTGAACTCTCCAAGAGTCTTTAGATTCCATTTACTTATTTATATTCTCATCAACTTTTATTTTCAACCTCATTTTTTCATCCATAACCTCGAACCTATATAATGCTTTCTTGGACCTTTCTATATCTTGCCTTACAACGTATAATTCACATGTCCTTCTGGATTCCTATATGTCTTTCATTAAATAATATTCCAACCTATCATTAGTAGTATACAATTCATTTTTCCTAAAGTATAAATATATTGCATTTTATACTTGTATTTTAGTCATAGATATATATAGGGGTATAATGGCCATTTTCTCTTCTAGATTGTCGACATAGGGTTTAAGATTGGTGTAATTCTTGTCTATTTAATAATGGATTTGAGTACTCTTTGTATCTTTTTAATATTTAAAAATAAATCCCCTTCTTATGATTAAGATGAAAAACATAGTAAAAAAAGTATTCGAGTGTCATTAGTACATGATAACAGTTTAATAAATGAAAAATAGTTTAATATCATTTTTATATGTTGACTCTCGGATTTATTTTGGTTTCTTATTATAAATATTCTCTAATGTATAAGGTTAATCATTTTCGTCTAATTAGCAATAAATTTAATGATTGATTTTTATTTTTTTGTCATTAATTAGACAAAAATAAATAACATAATATAATTTAAGGAATTAAGGAATCAATATGGAGATTTTTAAATTAAGGGATCAAAACAAATCCAAAATTTAACCCAACACCACAAACACATGGCATATAATACCACAAATACAAACAACAACAATCCCAATCACAAACACCAAAAGCACACACCTAAAAACATTTCACAATCACATCAAAGAAACACCTCAAAATATCAAGTTGGACGGGAGGATTTACGAGACCACCACTTAATTAATATAGGTCATAAAGCAACCTAATGTACCACTATCTAGAAGGGAGCATCCTTCTTCCATTCCTTAAAAGAGATCGAGTGATTTGTAAGATGTGATTGTATCCACTTCAAAAAGAGACAAATAATCATATTTACAAGATGATCAATAAATGAGTTATTCGTACAAAAATAAATAATGTTATTACGAATATTCTAGATAGTCAAGATCATCCACCAATGAGAGAATCAGACTACCCTAAAGCTCTTTTTTCTATAAAAAAAATATAGAGCATTTCGACATGAAATATGTTTCGTGCAGGAACCAAAAGTTATCGATAAATTATTGATGTGGATTTCAAAGGTGGACTTGAACTTCAAATACAATGGAAGAGAGGTTGACCTACAAGGTTAGTACTCCAATACTCAAGTTAGTATGAGAGTAAGATGAGTGAAAGAGATTGGAACTTAAAAATTATCTAAGACATGACATGTCTCCCTTTTATATAATAAGGTTGTTATAACCATTTGTTAATCTATTAGCGTGGAATGTGGAGATTCGTTCGATTGATCTTGGATCGAGATCACCTGCATTATTGCCTATGATAGTAGACATGCTCTATATGTGACGCGATGAAACATTTTGCTTTCTGGGCCATAATTGTTAGACCCTCTAGCCGACTCATAGTAGTTGCCATCTAAGCTTTTGCCTCTTATTGTAAGGGGTGGGGCTTTGCTGCATTTGTCTTTTTCCGCCGACTGTTGCCCGACTTAGGCGAAAAGTCATTATGTGATGTCATTGTCATGAGTAATTCATGCCTTAAATGTGCCTTGTGCTCTAGATTTCTTTTCATCTACTTTATCAAGATAAAATTTGGGAACTAGAGTACTCGAGTGTCTTTCTAAGAAAATTAGGATCGCTGATAGGGCCTGTTTACTTTATTTTAGCAAAACATCACATGATTTTTCATAATAGTTTTATGATTTCTTTGATCATATCTCATGTTCTTCTGTCATCTACATTCTTTGCAATATATCATCTTATTGACTAATGGAAGCGGTTCCCACCACCAAAAAGATAAGGAAGATATTTTTGTTGCTTGTGTAGTCCTTGAATTTTCTACAACTAATTCTATTTTTGCTTGCGAAGGTAATCTCGAAAGGCATTTTCATCTAATGATCTCGAGATATGTGTCGTTTTAAGTGCTTTCAAATAGTCTCATCAGATAGTTGATTTGTATATGTATATGTAACAGCCTACATTGAAGAACCTACAAGTATAGTCAGGTCAGATTGTTGAAGATGGGAAAATTGTCTCTCTCAGAGAATAGCCATGTCATTCTACCATTTTTTTCTTGATGTTACTTCTTGATTTGTATATGTAAATGTAACAACCTGCATTGAAGAACTTGTATATTTGAATTTATATTTTGATAATGTTGTTACTTGATTAAGGTGTGAGTATTAGATCTCGAGTGCAATGTTTTAGGTTTAGCTTCTAGTTTATAAGGTTTTTGCTCAAAGTTTATTGGATGTCTCTAGGGTCGTACCCGCCCATGGGTTGGTAGCCTTTCCCCCTCCTCAGGTGAGGACCTGGTCTGAGGTTGAATGTGGCGGATCCACCACGTCCTTTAGAGTGGCTAGCTACCAAGATGGGTGGGTCATTTATTCCAATTATTTTAGTTTTTCCATTTTCTTTGTATGTGTGAATTGCATTGTGGGGTTTTTATTTTTTATTCGTACGAATGTGGTTTATAACATCAGGCTTGAGTATATGTGGTAGGGATTTGATTTTATTGGTCGTACCTCAGACTCATCTTTACCTTTCATAAGGATTTCCTATCCGGGAAAGGATTTTTGATCCTTAATTTTCTAAACTCAATGTTTGCACACTCTTTCAAGATTCTTTTCCAATAGGTGTTGAAGGGAATGTAATTGTCGAACCTACCACGAGTCCCACAATCGTCTTCATATTTGTGTCAATTAGACTCCTTCCTTGATGATTGGTTGTAGCCAGCATCATTCGATGTTTGGTTGTCTCCAATGGAGATAAACGTTTCCTCGTGATTGATAAAGGTAAAAGTCATATTCAGCAACTCTGTAATGTCGTGGGCTTCCTTACACCTCAGTTTTTCCCTGAATGTGATGTTCTGTCTCAAACCATTTTCGAAAATCCAAGATTACAGGCTCTTACTAGAGCCTCTTACCTCTACAAATATTTTCATAAAGCGACCAATATACACCCATAAACTTTCCTTTTTACCCTAGGTGATCCAGCTAAGTGCAGCTATTATTATAAGTTTCTTCTTTTAGGCGGTGAAACGAGCAGTGAAATTCTCGCACAAGTCAGTCCATGAGTCTATGATTATGTTGGGTAGATATTTGAACTAGATCATTACCAATCCGGTTAGAGTTAGTGAAAAGAGCTTGAAGCTTGGAGTATCATCAACGTGATAGTAATCCTGACGATTGTCAACATGTTGCACATGATCATCTGGATCACTCTTTTCATCGTTGTTATTAAGCTTTTGAGGTTTTTCTAGAGATTTCAGTATCTGGCTATTTCGGATATGAATTAAAAGATGATACTTATTTCAGTATTTAATGGAATATTTCCCCACTTGTTCCTCCTCCTTCTAAGGACGGCTGACTCAGAGGGGGTGTGACTATATCTGCCTCCTTCAAGACAAGGAGGGGGCGTAATACCTCATTTTCTACCCTTTAAATGTAATTAAAAATCAGAGTTTACAAAAACTTTCCACATAAATGGGATATCACCTTTTCAACTTTCCAAAGATTCAACCATTAGGACAACATACTTAATACATAACACTTTTCAGAAATAATCGTAAACCCACTTCATATTACTCAAATAATTCAACTTTAGAAAACATCACGCGACAGATTCATAAACAACTAGTAGCATCTTTATCCAACATAAAATAACTTCAAAAATAAATAACAAATATTCTAAGTACTTCAATTAAAACAAAATTCAGCATGCAACAATTCAACAAAAACAGACACGTGTCATTCCCCTCGAGTGCTAAGTATCAGAGCGACTGACCACTGACTCGACTAAAGGTAATTGGTTATTCCTTTTGAATACCTGCACGTTGCCAACATAAGGACAACATTCAAACAGAAGGGGTAAGTTATCGATAATTATAAATAATATATGAAAAAACAAATACATAGATAAGGATCACAAACAATTCACCATTTCGCAATATCAACCAGCACAAAAGCACATCAACAGCTTAAAATAATGCAAGTTTAATGCGACTCATCTAATTATGCATGTGGTACCATTCGGAGTAAACTCCCAACTTAAAGTTATCTTTCAGGTTATCGAGGCATCAAGGCATAATAAGCCTTCAACTTTCAACTTGATTGCCAATCCAGGCCAATATGGTGTGAGCAACGGCTCCGACATAAAATGCAAATGATCTACATGGCATACACGACTTTACAACTCAAACAACATAACAACATAACAACACAACAACTTATATGAATTAGGCAACTTAGAATCAACATTGGCATATAAGCCTCCAACATAATAACTTTAGAAATATTATGTAAACCAGAACCACTTATCAATTTAACATGTACCTGAAACTCGACTTTCCAACAATTTTTCAACAAAACAACGCAATAAAATCAACTATTAAACTACTCGACTTACCTCGACGATTTTCGTTAAATTCCGGGCAATTAAGTTTTTCGCCTAATTCGGCTAAACCGACTAAACCGACACTGACCTTATTATTCTGCGATTATTGCGAGTCATTACAAAAATCTGCCAATTATCATGTTTTCTGAAAAATCTTGTTTGTCATGAGAATATAACTTAGTTTCTGGTTCTGTCAAGTTTTTCTGAGACTACTTCTTTTCTGTCACGAAATTCCATCACAGTTGAATTACAAGGAAAATGGTTTAGTTCACTACTAATACTTATTTAATACTGATATAACTATATTTTTCCTTCTGATTTTTAATACAACAAAATTCATGAAATAGTATTAGCCTTAACTAGATTTATTAAAATAATAAAGCTTGAATTAAGTGATTCATTTTACTGAATATTGCATAATGCATAAGTTAATTTAAAAATGTGATTACAGTAAAACAAAACCAAAAGAATCCCCCCCTCCCCCACTAACAGGGTGGCTTGCGCCACCTTTCCTATGACTTCATGTGGCTTGCGCCACATTCCCATGAGGGGAAGCAAGTGGCTTGCGCCACTTTGATCCTTGTTGAAATTCTGGTATGACAGACTCAGATGTCGAATATGATGTTGAGACATCTTATCTGTTACTTACAAACATGGTAAGGCATACATATCAGTACTTAAATAATTCTGATATATCAGAGTCAAACATGCTTCAGGATGTTGGGACATCTGATAGGACATTCAGTTCAGGTACTGCATAAAACATAAAAGATATAAAGAACACAGCAGAATTGTTAACCCAGTTCAGTGTATCTCCACACTTACATCTGGGGGCTACCAAGCCAGGAGGAAATCCACTATAAGTAATATTAATTCTAGACTTAAACCACCCTGTTTAATCTATCACTTAATAACTACCCAATGCAATTTCTACCTAAGACACAACTTAGATATGAGTACCCTACTCACTCCCCCTCAATCACATAGTGATCTTGTTTACAAGTTTAATAACATTGAAGTCATACTTCAAACAAAACAGCTTGATCTTACTTCACAGTTTCAATCAAGTCACAAAACTTCTCTTGCTTACAAGCTTAGAGAATCACAAGTGAAACAGCCACAAAAGAGTTACTTGTTATGCACGGCTAACACAAGGACACAACCCTAATAATGTTTACATTTTCGGTTGATTGGGTTCATTCTAAACTAGGTTACAAGGTTTCTTTTATAACCTATTCCCAACTGGATTTGGGCCTAAACAATCACAACAATAGCTGCTACAAATATGCAGAAAAAATCTGCTACAAATATTCCAAAAGATCTTCGACTCCTAAAATATCTCTAAATATAGAAACCTATATTTTTCAATATTTGTCTTCAATTTAAATTGAGTCTTTAAGATCTTCTAAATCAGCACCACATATGATTGCATAATATCTCCAGAATATTCTGCATAATTCAGATCTGATAAATCCAATGTCATCACCTTGAATTAGGGTTAGTTAGTTTGCTACCTCCTTAATTCAAGGTGAATTAGTTATTCTGTTATACTGAAATCAGATAACTAATCTCCCTAAAGATGCGCCTTGTATTGCTTATCTCTTTCCAATTAATTCCAGATAGATTCCCCTGAATTTACTCAGTTCTGTTATGCATTAATTAATTCTGGTAGCAGGTCTGAGATGTCACAACATCTGTTGGGACATCCTGAAAAACTGAACTTACTTCATTTACTGATACAATGTCACAACATCTGATGTGACATCCTGTAAACTGAACTTATTCCATTAACTGATACAATGTCCTAACATCTGGTGTGACATCCTGATATCTTGACTTAAGTTCATTAACTGTTACTCTGTTTGACAGTGTCACAACATCTGGTGTGACATCCTGAACTAAGTTCAACACTTCTTGTTTGATATCTATATGTAACATATGACAGTAATGTTGTCATGACAGTTGCAGATGTTTCAACATTCTCTTTGACATCTGTCATGACATTTGCAGATGTTTCAACATCTTCTTTGACATCTGTCTGTAGCATATGACAGTAATTCTGTCATGACATTTGCAGATGTTTCAACATCTTCTTTGACATCTGTCTGTAACATATGACAGTAATTCTGTTATGACATTTGCAGATGTTTCAACATCTTCTTTGACATCTGACTGTAACATATGACAACATCTGTTGGGACATCTTGAATTAAGTTCTTATACTCTGTTTGATAATGTCCCAACATCTGATAGGACATTCTGAACTGAATTCAACATCTTCTTTGACAACTTCCACATTTATCTGTGCCACCATGTCAGGACATCATGTTTCAACATCTTCTTCCAGAGTCTATACCATGTTAATATGGAACTTCTTATTCAACATTTTCCAGCCATATTAGTTTTACCAAACATAATGCCAATCATAAAATAATAGCATTAACAATCTCCCCCTTTGGCTTATTTTGGCTAAAACTAATTTACATACAGGTGTAGTAGTACCTTATGTAGAAGTTCCTTAACATCACATCTTCATATCAGACCTCACACTATTACTTCTCCCCCTTTTTAGCCATAAAAAGACAAAGGTATATAATCTCCATAAGCTTGAAACACACACAAGCTTCACAATTCCTCAAGAATCAAACATAAACTGCAGAGAGCAGCTTTATATAATATAGCCTTCTAGACTCTTAGGATTCTCCTTATCTGGTTAAGGTATTACTCCCCCTTAACACCACAAAATCAAGTGCACATACTTGTAACACACTCCCCCTATCTAGGATACTCCATGCTTCTCTGTACATTGATGAAAGGAAAACATAAGACGCATCTTCATGTCTTCAAGAGCTCCCCCTCTGTTCAATTCCCAATTGAACACATTCACTTCTTGTACCAAAGCATACCTGATTCCTTTCTGGGTTTGTAGTTACCACAAACTACACAAGATGAACATCTTCTAGCACACAGGTTCTTGACATTAAGCCTTTACACACCAAAGGCCATACAGTCCAGAAAAAACACATCCAAACTAATTATGACATTAGAATGAATGTCCACAAACAAACTTCTGTGTTGTTTATTTTTCTTGCTATTTAAGTTTTGGTTAAATCTGTCAAGTGTTGGGACATCTCTTAGGACATCTCTTATGACATTAGAATGAATGTCCACAAACAAACTTCCAAGCAATCAATACCTGATATACTTCAGTCTCTTCTACATGTTTCTTCCAATATAGATCATCTACTTCATCATTCTCCCATATGATTAGGTAGTCTAATAATAGAAACCATGTAGATAAACACCCCAGATAATGTACTAACACTTAGTTAGAACATTTTTCATACACCAAGACCTTATCACCATGATCCTAGATGTGCTCCACCAACTGGACTTACTATAGCATAATAATCCAAGAACTGAAAATCTTCAACTACATTGTGCCACCAGTCAGAAATCCAGAAAGAGTGATAAACTCTCATCCAACTTCAAGAAGAATAAATCCTCTTGATTCTTCAACTCATCACTCCTCTGCCCAAGAGCAATTTGTTCCAAGACAATCCTCAAGAACAACCAGCTGCCACACTCTGATTATCTTGATTCTTCGAATCCACTTTAAAGATCAACCAATTACCACATTTTGATAACCTCCTTTATGAATCCTCATATGAAAAAGTCAATTGCCACTTTTGTCTTCTTCACGTTTATAATAAATCTTCCAAAGATATCCTGATCAATAAAGTTGATCTTCACCAAGCTGTCAAGATAAAAGGCCTTATGAAGCATTCAATCCCTATAGATCATTTTATCTTGATTTATGTGTCACTTCACCAATTAGACTCTGATGTTGAACTAGATGTATAAACATTATTAGCCCACATCCATCTGTTAAATTCATGTCCTTCTTCTGCCACTTGAAAGAACCTCCTTCCTTTATAGAACAAGAGTTCCATGCTCTCATAGACTTGATTTATCCATCAAGTTTGAGTAAACAACCTCCATTCTATCGGTTTTGCAGAAGTTCCTACCAATAACACATTTTGATGAGAAACTTACAATGTTTCTCCAAAGTCTTCAAACCTGCCACGGTCTGATTATTCAGAAGGAGTAGTTAAGAACTACACTTCATAACTATACCAAGGATGCCACCTTTCCTTGAGTAAGGCAATCTAAACAAATTTATGATATCGCCACCTATCTTAACTCCATGATGAGCATTCTGGACTACACCTAGATCAGAAATAAACCAATCCAAGTAGTCATCAAGATTATGATATGTTCATGGTCTTTCATCTCCATCTTCAGAATCAACAATATCCAGACTAGTTCTTGCCAAGAAACTTTCCAGAAATACATAACTCCTGTCACACAAGACTGAAGCCAATGCTACAGCTTATGCAATACCTCTCCCATGATTCTGCACAAACTCTGATGATAAGATGTTCCAACATCTTTTTGAACATCACCAATCTTGAATCACAAGGATAATCAATCAAATATTTGAGAACAACAATTGATCTTAAGTCCTTGTATAATACCTTATCAGATAGTTCTACACAATCTGATCTTTTGATTTTGAAGGATTTTAAGGTTAGCTCCAGATAAGATTAGCAAGATCTCCTCATGTCATGGATAAACAATACTCCAGCTGAGCATAAACTCCACTAATTCTCAATTTCACACCCCTGATGAACATACAAAGAGCACAACTGATAAATATCCATACTTGATTTTATATTCCAAAACAGATGCTCTTAGTTTGCTTGCTACAAAGGGTTCATACTGCCACTATCCATGACTAGTAGTGGAAGAGACTACCAGTTCAACAACCATTCTGATCAGACTTCTCAATCTGACATTCTTCCCTTGCTTCTAGCAATTGTTGGTCACATTGCTAGCTTTAATCATGACCAAAGTCATGCATTTATCACCCACATTTGTAAATACATTTAGAAGCTTCTTCATCTTCAGATTCATCATCAGATTCATCAGTATTCTGAGCAACCTCTTCCAGCTCCAGCATTTGAATTACTTCTTCAAGCTTTTTCTTCCTGGCATCCAGCTTTTTGCAAGTGTTCTTCAGATCTGCAATCAAGGCAGCTTTGGATATGGGAGTCTTTGCTTTTGAAGGTCCAGCAGATGTCCTAGTGGAAGCTTCAACATCAGCAGCATGATGGCTCAAGAAAAGTTTGTAATGGAAGGCCAGAGGACTTTTTCTTTTGCATACTGAATCCTTCTCAGTGAGGATACCTGGATACTGGCTTAGTATGATTCCACATAGCAGAGAGGGAAAAGCAATGGGAAGATTTGTTGTTGATGTTCCTGTATGCTTTAGGGTTTGATCAAAGATGTAAGCCCCAAAGTCCAACTTTGTTTGGGTGCCCACAACATATATGAATCTGCCCAATCCAATTGCTATTGAAGAAGTATGGTTGGTAGGGACCCTGTTTACAGTGCCAATCCTATGCAGCATTGCATACTTCCTTGTTAGCAATCTAACATAAAGTTTTCCCTTGACTGGCCAAGCTTTGACTTGATTGGCAGTAATGACCTTGCATACCTGGTTATCTGTCTTACCCAGCTCATTAGGTCCATCAGATTCTTTCCCTAGATAATGGTTGATAACCCTAGGAGAGAATTCCACACATCTCCTTCTTACATAGACTTTTCTGAATTCATCTGATTTACCTTCAGCACAGTCCTCTTGTAGGTTGACACTGAATTCCTTGACTAGCAGCTCATAGCAAGGTGAAAAGTTTGATACTGTTTTGAATAAACCAGCAGAAGAAATTAGATCAATTACCTCAGTGCACTCAAGTGCATTGCTGCCTAGCTCTCTTTCAAGTGCTACCCTTCTTTGGTATACAAATTTCCATCTGCTCACACTTGACATATGATGGAATGAAACATTGTCCAGATGAGCTTCTGGAACAGCAGAGGTGGACCTTGAGGGTGCTGGTTTCTTCTTTGGTTGGGATGTTGGAACATCCTCTTCAACATCTGAATCTGGTGGAGTTACAGCTTTCCTCTTTTGGGTATTCACCTTGCTCCATTGTTTAGTAGGACCAAATACCACTTTGGCCTTGTCTTTCTTTGGAGTAGGCTGCTTCTTTTCAGGAGTTGAATGTCCTGCACTCTTCTTTTCCTTTCTAGCCCTAAGCCTTTTGGCTATGCTAGAGTCCACAGAAGCAATGATTTTTGTGTCAGAGTCATTATCTAAGTCTTCAACATGTAGCATAGATGCCTCCTCTTCCAGGTTAGGAGTAGGTTCCAAACATATGTGATCATCACACATTTGTCTAGCACCCAGAGCATCCATCATGTTAGCAGGATATCACACCAGTTTCCTTCTTCTGGAACACAAAACTAAGCTTGGTTCTGAAACATTATTGCTTTCAAGATTACTATCTTTTCTTCAATCAGCTCCAACTGAAGTGCTATAACATTATGAAAGATACTTTGCACACATACAATAGACAGTAGCATCTCAAGGAGTATTCAGCTTCATAGCTTCATAAATCCCAAAAAAAACAATCTTTTAGGTCTTTGATTCAACATTTACCATAAACTGTTGATGTGTAGTGTGGTGTCAAGCCATTAGGATTGACATATCAATTCAGCTTCTTTCTTGATGAAACTTCCTTCAGTTCATGATTTAGACAATCATAAACATGTATCTTCACAAGAGAGATTTTCTCCAGCTATACCTAAACAACATAGGACACCATAACCAGGAAGAATATCCTCATTAGGTCACCATAAATAAGCTTAAGAGATAACTTATCAAGATTTTCACTCCCGCATGAAAGATTTGATAATTATACTCTTTTGTTTTGGCTCCAACCTCTTCTTTCATCAAGAACCACACCATTCTGAACTAAGTTTCTTCCAGTTCTGTAATCACATGATAGAACATCAAACTTGGCATTATGAACTGAAGTTTTACAACAGCCTTTGAAGGAAGTACTGGGAAACTACTATCAAACACATCATAAATAATAGAGCAATTCCTTATAAATTGTATGATCATCAATTCAGATACAGATATAACTCCCCATACAAGAACAACCAGAACATTTCCCAACCACAGTGCATCTAATCCAAGTAACACACAAACTTGGTATAACTTCAGAAAATATCAGAGGCATATGCAGCAGTACAGAAGTTGAACCCAAACCTCACAAACAACAAAATACAAGCTTCCTTCAAATATAGAATTCTCTGAACCAAAATGTCAGGACATTTTGTCTGACATCATAGATACACAGCAATTCACCAGCAAATTTCCAGCCCTGATAACACCAGACTGGTCCAATATACACCATATGATGAATAGTCCATCCTCCACTTCTAGGGACCATTCAAACTCCAATATGAACCTCTCAAGTTCCAAGAGCTTTTCATTATATCATCCTTCTTCCTTTACCATGAACCAGAAAGTATCCCCCTTAGATCTCATCCAGAAACAGACCAGGATGCCTGCTCTGATACCAATTGAAATTCTGGTATGACAGACTCAGATGTCGAATATGATGTTGAGACATCTTATCTGTTACTTATAAACATGGTAAGGCATACATATCAGTACTTAAATAATTCTGATATATCAGAGTCAAACATGCTTCAGGATGTTGGGACATCTGATAGGACATTCAGTTCAGGTACTGCATAAAACATAAAAGATATAAAGAACACAGCAGAATTGTTAACCCAGTTCAGTGTATCTCCACACTTACATCTGGGGGCTACCAAGCCAGGAGGAAATCCACAATAAGTAATATTAATTCTAGACTTAAACCACCCTGTTTAATCTATCACTTAATAACTACCCAATGCAATTTCTACCTAAGACACAACTTAGATATGAGTACCCTACTCACTCCCCCTCAATCATACAGTGATCTTGTTTACAAGTTTAATAACATTGAAGTCATACTTCAAACAAAACAGCTTGATCTTACTTCACAGTTTCAATCAAGTCACAAAACTTATCTTGCTTATAAGCTTAGAGAATCACAAGTGAAACAGCCACAAAAGAGTTACTTGTTATGCACGGCTGACACAAGGACACAACCCTAATAATGTTTACATTTTCGGTTGATTGGGTTCATTCTAAACTAGGTTACAAGGTTTCTTTTATAACCTATTCCCAACTGGATTTGGGCCTAAACAATCACAACAATAGCTGCTACAAATATGCAGAAAAAATCTGCTACAAATATTCCAAAAGATCTTCGACTCCTAAAATATCTCTAAATATAGAAACCTATATTTTTCAATATTTGTCTTCAATTTAAATTGAGTCTTTAAGATCTTCTAAATCAGCACCACATATGATTGCATAATATCTCCAGAATATTCTGCATAATTCAGATCTGATAAATCCAATGTCATCACCTTGAATTAGGGTTAGTTAGTTTGCTACCTCCTTAATTCAAGGTGAATTAGTTATTCTGTTATACTGAAATCAGATAACTAATCTCCCTAAAGATGCGCCTTGTATTGCTTATCTCTTTCCAATTAATTCCAGATAGATTCCCCTGAATTTACTCAGTTCTGTTATGCATTAATTAATTCTGGTAGCAGGTCTGAGATGTCACAACATCTGTTGGGACATCCTGAAAAACTGAACTTACTTCATTTACTGATACAATGTCACAACATCTGATGTGACATCCTGTAAACTGAACTTATTCCATTAACTGATACAATGTCCTAACATCTGGTGTGACATCCTGATATCTTGACTTAAGTTCATTAACTGTTACTCTGTTTGACAGTGTCACAACATCTGGTGTGACATCCTGAACTAAGTTCAACACTTCTTGTTTGATATCTATATGTAACATATGACAGTAATGTTGTCATGACAGTTGCATATGTTTCAACATTCTCTTTGACATCTGTCATGACATTTGCAGATGTTTCAACATCTTCTTTGACATCTGTCTGTAGCATATGACAGTAATTCTGTCATGACATTTGCAGATGTTTCAACATCTTCTTTGACATCTTTCTGTAACATATGACAGTAATTATGTCATGACATTTGCAGATGTTTCAACATCTTCTTTGACATCTGACTGTAACATATGACAACATCTGTTGGGACATCCTGAATTAAGTTCTTATACTCTGTTTGATAATGTCCCAACATCTGATAGGACATTCTGAACTGAATTCAACATCTTCTTTGACAACTTCCACATTTATCTGTGCCACCATGTCAGGACATCATGTTTCAACATCTTCTTCCAGAGTCTATACCATGTTAATATGGAACTTTTTATTCAACATTTTCCAGCCATATTAGTTTTACCAAACATAATGCCAATCATAAAATAATAGCATTAACACTTGTCAACCACATTAATTTGTGGCACCCGCCACATAGACAATGACTTGCGCCATGTGTCTTTAGGGACAAATGGTTCCCGCCGGTCCTTCCACTACCGGTCTCTGTGTTATCGTCCCCAAACCAACATTTTTTCAGGATTTTTATGCAACACAGTAAAATCAACAAAATCAATACAACTAGGATAACTTATAATCAATATATATTCAACAATCGAACAACAATTTTCACACAACAATCATCATAATAATAAGTTATGGATTTTCACACACAGTCTCAACAATCAACAAAACTCAACAACCTAAATCTACCAAATCATAGTACTGATTTTTATACCCGGTGATAAGGATCGAAATCACCTTTACCTTGGATTGGATTGAAGGTAGCCCTAAACGATTGAATTCTGATTGTCGTTCCCCTTTTCCCCTCTTCTCTCACGATCGTGCAAAATTCTGACTTTTTCACTTCTACTGATACAACTTACTTCTAATATTTTATTTTCTTGTTATTAAAATAACTAATTAGTATAATTACTAATGTTCCTAACAATAGAACCCCCTAATTACTAATTCAGACACGATTTCAAGCCCACTAACCAAACTACTACAACAACTATAATATTATCTTTAATAATATTTCTACAACTTCCTACTTATTTTTCTGACTTAATCAACCACAATATAAAATAGATCGACTAAACACAAATAATTAATTAAATATCAATAAAATAAATAATTAAATATTTGGGTGTTACAACTATCCCCCCACTTAGAATATTTTTGTCCTCGAAAATTTATTTGATTCAAACAACTCGGGATAGGAATCTCGCATCTTGCTCTCCAATTCCAAGGTCATGCTTTCTCCAGCAGCTCCCAACCAAACAACTTTGACCAACACGATATCTTTCTCTCGAAGAGTCTTTGTTTCACGATCCTCAACTTGTACAGGATTCGTCTCAACAGTGAGATTATCCCGCACTTGCACATCGTCCATACTGACCACATGAGACGGATCTGAAATATACTTTAGAAGTTGCGACACATGAAATACATCGTGCAAATTCGAAAGGTTTGGTGGTAGCACCATTCGATAAGCAATTTTCCCAACTCTTTCCAAAATCTGATATGGACCGATAAAACGAGGAGTGAGCTTCTTGGACTTCAAAGCTCTCCTAACACCAGTCACAAACGTGACTCTCAAAAACACATGTTTCATGCCAACATAACGAAGTTCTACACCTACGACCATACAGCGCTTTAAAAGGTGTCATTCCGATACTAGAATGGTAACTATTATTATAAGTGAACTCGATCAACGGAAGACAAGTATCCCACGAACCTCCCCGCTAAAGAACACGGGCTCTCAACAAGTCCTCCAACAACTTAATAGTCCTCTCAGTTTGGCCATCTGTCTGAGGATGATATGTTTAAATCAATATCAACTTAGAACCTAATGCATCTTGTAGACTCTTCCAAAACTCCGACATAAACCTCAGATCTCTATCTGACACAATACACAGAGGAACACCATGCAACTTTACAATTACTCGAATATAAACCTCAGCTAACTTTTCAATTGAATATGTGATGTTAATAGGTATGAAATGAGCCGACTTCGTAATCCTATCAACAATCACCCAAAATGAATCATGCCCTCTTAAAGTAACATGCAACCCTGTCACAAAGTCCATAGAAATGTTATCCCATTTCCATTCTGGAACTTCCAACGGTTGCATCAATCCACCAGACTTCTGATGCTCAATCTTCGACTTCTGACAAGTCAAACACACATACACAAAACGTGCTACATCTTCTTTCATTCCGGACCACCAAAATATTTTCTTTAAATCTTTATAAATTTTAATAGCTCCCGGATGAATTCTCATATTACTCTTATAACCTTCTTCAAGAATCTTCTTCTTCATATCTGCATCATCAGGAATACAAATTCGTTCATGCAGTCTTGTTGTACCCCAAAATTTTCCCTCCCACAATCAAAGTAATGGGTCCCTATATTTGTCTCAAGGTTCACAAGATTCACAAATTTCACAATTGGTCAGAAAGTTTGAGAGTTTCCTCAGACAAAGCCTCCTCCTAAGCAATGGATCCACAACTAGGGTTTTGAGTTTATATAAGCTAAATGGACTTCCATGTAGAATCAGAGTGCGCCTAAGAGGGGGGTGAATTAGGTGTTATCAAAATTTTCTCGATCCTTTTTCTTAGACTGATGGATTTTACTTTTACGGTTAAAGAACGAAAATTGTAAAGCAGAAAAGTAAAGAACACACAGAGATTTATCATGGTTCCCTTCACAATCCGAAGGTACATCCAGTCCCCTTTCCAAACCGAAAGAGATTTCCACTAGTTTTCTTTAGAACAGTACAACCTATCACACCTTCAATGGTGAGGCCTACTTTCTAGCAAACTATACAAACAAGTGTGCAAGAACAATCCTCTTGTCACACTTACCCTTATGTCCAAACAATCCTTGGAACACAAGTCACAAAATAGAAAGACACTTTCTATAGTATTGTTTGAGTGAGAGTACAATGAAATATATCAATAACAATTGATCTTCTCCTATAATCAAGAATTCACTATAAATATTCAACACAAGTGTTCAAGACAAAATATGAAATTTATGAACTTATGAACACTTTTGAAAGATGAAGATAATTTGAATAAAGTGAATTTGATTGTATGAAAATATTTTAAATTGTCTAGGAGGTGTTTATGAATTTGAAATTTTTAGAATTTATAATAGTTGAAACACCTATTCAAAAAGGTATGAAAATTTGAAAAGAATTTCATTTGAAAAGGTATAAAAACTTATGAAATAAAATCATGAAGAGGTATAACTTTAACAAAATATTTGAATTTGAAAGGAAACAAGTTTTCAACATTTCTTCAGTGTTAACCGGTTAACCAAATAGGTTAATCGGTTAACGCCTATGAACGTTACCACAGAATTTAAAAATTGATGCCGTTAACCGGTCAACCCATATGGTTAACCGGTTAACACTGTTAAAATACAGAAAAATATTTCTGTTAAAAGTGTTAAACCAGTTCCGATTTCTTTTTCAAAAAATATGCACATGCAATAAAATTATGAAGATTATGTTGAACACTTGCATATCATATTTAAGAGGTAATTAATGATATACCTAAGCCTTGAGACAAGTCTTGAGAGTGTAGCACAAAATCTTGAATCGATCGGAAACATTCCATTGATGATGCATAGCCATGGTCTTGATCGTTTGTTGTCATCTCAACTTTTTGCAATCTGGAATGAGCTTGGATAATGTTGACGTCATCAAAACAAAGAGCTTGAAGTATGCTTCTACATTCTCCCCCTTTTTGATGATGACAACCGAGCGAATTTGCGTACAAGCTTTGATCGATCAATCATGTTCTAGACTTGCTTCTCCCCCTATGTTCAGCAGCTCCCCCTATCTAAAACAGAGGCAAAATTCTGCACAGAGAGATGTTAGAAACCAAAGCTCTTCTCCCCCTTTGTCGTTAGCAAAAAGGAAGAGAGGATCAAGCATAGATATGAAAAATTCAGCATAAAATTCAGCATGATGCAACTTAGTATGAAAGCATATATGAACACATACACATGACAAAAACATAATTGGATTAAAAATGGATAAGAGTACGAAAACATAATTGAAACGAAATCAAAATTGCCTAACAAACGTAGGACTTATAACAGAATTTTTAAAAACTAAAACAATAAAAACAACTAGACAAGCATGTTCATTCCTCTTCCGACATATCATCACTTTCATCTTCACCATCTTCACTACCGGCTTCACTTTCATCTTCCTCTTCGGGTTGGTTGTGAGAACCGATAATCAATTTCCGAAGACTTTTGAGAGTGCGTTGGGTTTCACGGTGGTTTTGTTGAGCTTCTCGGTGGTGTGTCATGATGGTGGTGTAAAGGAAGTCATTGGTTATGCCACCTTCGGGAATAGGAAAGGATGGAGCGGAGGAACCATCGGCATATTCATAAGAACCATCGTTGCGTAACACAATTCTGGTATTCTTCACAATAGTAATCTCATTGATTTCATTCGCCGTAGCCTTCATGGCGATAAAAGGTTCCCTACCAATAACCAAGTCGGTTTGCTCAATGATCCGAGAAATGAGCCTAGCATACGGAAGTCTTGTCTTCAAAGGGAGTTGTTGCTTCAAGTGATACATCATAGTAAGCATCCAATTAATCTTTACTCTTTTCTTGATAGCAAATAGAACTTGCATCTCCAAGTCGTTGATTTGAGAGTGGTTTGAATCCTTGGGCAGCAGCACATAGCAAATGATGTAGTGTAACAACCGATCATCAACGGTCAAATTCTTCGCATAGCATAGAGTTCTTGAAGTGCGTTGTCCCGATGTCACAACATCCTTTAGAAAATGGCAGATTGAGTAATAATACTCCATTTTGTTGTAGCCGGACCAAATGTCATCAATATGATTCACACCTTTACGGAGAAACACACCGGAAAATGGAATGTTCAAGGATGCAGCCAAAGCACCTAAATCTTCCTTAATTTCACAATTTCGAACAAGAGTATGCAAATTATGTTTACCATGCCTATCCATGTTGAGAGAAAAATCATGCATAAAGGATTGGACCAAATCCGGGTAAATTCTCCCGTTGTCAGCAACAAAATCAAGCATTCCTTGAAATTCTAGCAATGTAGGAAATCTAAATGTTGGAGGTTTGAAGGATTTCAGAAGAACATATTTACCCTTAAGCAGTGGTCTGACTCTGACTTTGAAATCCAGCCTCCTCTTCTTGGTAGACTCCATTGTTTCCACAGCTGGAGCTTCTTCTGACACAGATGTATGTTCCTTTCCTTTCCTTTGGGGTGCCATGAACAATGATGGAGTTAAGGTTTATGGAGGAGATGATATTTGGTGAGTTTAATGTAGTTTGAAGAGTGTTATAAAGATGTAGAGATAGTGGGTTTTAAATGGGGTTTAAGTTGTTGAAGGTTGGAAGTTGGAAGAGAATGATAAACAGTGTTTTGGTAGTCAAAGAGTTTAAAAGTTTAAAACATGTGGAAGAGAATGAACCAAACATGCAATATGTATACTAGAATAATATAATAAAACATAGTAAAACAAATAAAACAAAAACAATTCAAACAAACAGAAGCTGAAACCTGCGCTGGAATTCAAGTTTTGGATGTGTTAACCGGTTAACGTAATAGGTTAACCGGTTAACGGTTAAAAAAATTGAATTTTTTGAAAAATCCAGCAACATGTTTTAGCCTAAAAATAACCACTTTTTCATAAAAACAATTTCATAAAGTGTTAGCACTCATCAAGACGCAACTTTCGATCAAAATTTTTTTTGAAACCAATTATTTTCGGGTATACGAAAGTGAGAAAAACGAAAAACGGCGAAATAGGAGTGCTAGTCTTTTATGACCAAAAAGTGAACAAACATACATAAAATACAATAAAGACATATAATAAGCAATTTTAAAGTAAAGGTTAGATGTCACCTTCATTGAGAATACCAAGTTCTCGTCGAATCTTGTAAAATTGCTCTTTAGCCAACGGTTTAGTGAATATGTCGGCGAGTTGATTGTGTGTATCCACGAATGTAACATCGACATCTCCATTTTGAACATGATCTCGAAGGAAGTGGTGCCGGATATCAATGTGCTTTGTTCTTGAATGCATGACCGGGTTCTTCGTGATATTGATGGAACTTGTGTTGTCACACCGGAGAGGGATACAACCGAGATCTATACCGAAATCAAGAAGTAGTTGTTTAAGCCACAAGATTTGAGCACAACAACTTCCTGCTGCAATGTACTCCGCTTCGGCCGTGCTAAGTGCAACGCATGCTTGCTTCTTGCATGCCCACGACACTAGTGCATTCCCGAGAATGTGACAAGTACCACTTGTACTCTTTCTATCGGTCTTACATCCTGCATAATCAGCGTCAGAATAACCAATTAAAGAACAAGTACTACCTTTAGGATACCATAGTCCGACGTGCGTCGTTCCTTTGAGATACTTCATGATCCTCTTCACGGCAATGAGATGTGATTCCTTCGGATTAGCTTGAAAGTGGGCACACAAACAAACACTAAACATAATGTCAGGACGACTCGCCGTCAAATATAAAAGTGAACCGATCATACCTCGATACTTTGTAATATTTATTGAAGTGTCGGAAAGATCTTGATCAACATACGTTCCGGATCCCATTGGAGTAGACAACTCTTTGCAATTGTCCATATCAAATCTTTTCAATAACTCCTTGCAATACTTGGATTGGTTGATGAAGATGTCATCCTTTGTTTGCTTGATTTGTAAACCAAGGAAGTAGTTCATCTTTCCCATCATGGACATCTCGAATTCACCTTGCATCATAAGAGAGAATTCTTCGCAAAGATCTTTGTTTGTTGAACCGAAGATGATGTCGTCGACATAGACTTGAACAAGTAAGGTGTTACCCTTAAGATTCTTGATGAACAAAGTCTTGTCAACCTTTCCTTTAGTAAAACCTTTCTCACATAGTAAGTTGCTAAGGCGATCATACCAAGCCCTTGGTGCTTGTTTTAAGCCATACAGAGTCTTCTTCAACTTGTAGACATGAGACGGGTTCTTGAAGTCTTCAAAACCGGGAGGTTGTTTGACGTAGACTTCTTCATTGATGTAACCGTTTAGGAAAGCGCTTTTGACATCCATCTGGTACAATTGAAAATTCATAGAATAAGCGTAAGCAAGTAATAATCTAATTGCTTCTAACCTTGCTACCGGAGCGAATGTTTCATCAAAGTCGATTTCTTCTTCTTGGTTGTAGCCTTGTGCGACCAATCTTGCTTTGTTACGAACTATGATTCCATTCTCGTCAAGTTTGTTCTTGAACACCCATCTTGTGCCTATGATATGTTTGTTGTCCGGTCTTGGTACAAGAGTCCAAACTTGGTTCCTTTCGAATTGGTTGAGTTCTTCTTGCATAACTATTATCCATTGATCGTCGCCTAAGGCTTCATCGATTTTTGTTGATTCAATTTGAGACACAAACGCCATGTTGAGGCAAGCATCCTTGAGATTGAGTCGAGTTGCAACGCCTTGGCTAATATCACCAATCACTTTATCTATCGGGTGATCTCTATGAGTTCTCCATTCTTTTGGAAGATCTTGATGTTCTTCAATGGTTGGTGACTTCTCTTCTTGTGATATTGCTTGTTCTTTTGATATCTCCTTTTGTTGTTGTGAGAGATCTACTACATCGTCATCATCATCCACAATAATATTATCCTCTTTCGAGGGGTTAGTCTCATCAAACGAAACATGTATGGATTCTTCAATGGTAAGAGTACGTTTATTGAAAATTCTAAAAGCTTTACTTGATAGAGAATATCCAAGAAAAATACCTTCATCAGATTTCTCATCAAACTTACCAAGGTTGTCCTTACCGTTGTTGAGAACGAAGCATTTGCATCCGAATATGTGGAAGAAAGATATGTTGGGTTTCCTTCCCTTGAACAACTCATAAGGTGTCTTCTTGAGAATAGGTCGAATATTGACACGGTTACTTACAAAACAAGCCGTGCTAACCACATCCGCCCAAAAATATTTAGGAAGATTCGAGTCGCTAAGCATTGTCCTTGCAAGTTCCACTAGTGCCCTATTCTTCCTTTCTACTACACCGTTTTGTTGAGGAGTCCTAGGTGCGGAAAAGTTATGAGAGATTCCATGCTCTTCACAAAAATCTTCAAATGAAGAATTTTGAAACTCGCCACCATGGTCGCTTCTTATGGAAACAATTGAGAGTGACTTCTCATTTTGAATTTGCTAGGCATACTTCTTGAATGCTTTAAAGGCATCACTTTTCTGCACTAAAAACAAAGTCCAAGTATATCTAGAGAAATCATCAACAATAACTAGTGCAAAAACGTTACCTCCGAAGCTTTTTGTTCTTGATGGACCGAAAAGATCCATATGTAACAATTGGAGTGGTCTTGTAGTAGATATCACTTTCTTGGTCTTGAAGGATGTTTTGGTTTGCTTCCCCTTTTGACATGCGTCACAAAGCTTATCCTTGATAAACTTCATCTTTGGAAGACCAACAACTAGATCATGCTTTAATAATTTATTCAAGTGCTCCATGTGAATGTGAGCAATCCTCTTATGCCAAAGCCATGCATCGTTGTTGTTTGCCATTAAGCACTTCACCTTCAAGAGAGAGTCATCAAAAGAAATCATATAAATGTTATTAAATCGTTTACCTTTTAGCAAGAGTTCATGAGTGACTTCGTGTTCTATCAAACATTCCTCCTTTGTGAAGTTGATTCGGAACCCTTTGTCACACAATTGACTTATGCTAAGAAGATTGTGTTTAAGGACTTCCACTTAAAGGATGTCTTCGATGATTGTATGAGGAGATGCACCAATGGTTCCAATTCCAAGAATTCTTCCTTTGTTATCATCACCGTAAGTAACGTATCATTTGGCCTTAAGTGTTAGACTTGAAAATTTGTTGATGTTGCCCGTCATATGCTTTGAACAACCGCTATCGAGATACCATTGCGTAGAAGTTGTTTTCAAGCATACCTCGTCATTTTATTCATCGGAGTGATGTGAAGCCATTAACGCCATATTTACACATTCGTCGCTTTCCGATTCCGATGAGGAACTAACTTCATTGTCTTCCCACGCGACATAAGCCTTTTTATTCTTGAAGTCCTTCTTGCCTTTGAATCCTCCTTTCTTCGCAAGTCTTGGACAATCCGGTTTTATGTGACCTTGTTTTCCATATTCATAGCATGTAACTTCTTGATTCGATGTGGATGCATCCTTCTTCCTGAAATGTTTATTCTTTTTAGGAAAAGAAGAATTATTATTTTTGTTAAAAAACTTACCAATCTTCTTAACAAGAAGCATGAAGTTCTCATCTTCGGAGATCTCGTCATCTTTGTCATCCTTCGCGTCAATCTTCAAATCAATTCCTTTGGACTTTTTCTCTTGACTTTCATGCTTCTCGAGCCTTCCAAGTTCCAATTCGTGCTCTTGAAGTTTGCCGAATAGAGATGCGGATGTCATTGTTGAGAGACTCTTCTTCTCCGAAATCGCGGTCACCTTCGGTTGCCATTCCCTTGTCAAAGACCTTAGAACTTTCAAGTTGAGATCATCGTTGGTGAAGGTCTTTCCAAGTGCAATCAAATGGTTGGTTAGATGAACAAATCTTTTTTGTAAAGCCACAATAGATTCTCCGGGCTGCATGCGGAACATTTCATATTCTTGACTTAAAGTGTTAAGCCTTGATCTTTTAACTTCTGTTGTTCCTTCATGTGTTTCTACCAAAGTATCCCAAATCTCCTTTGCCGATTTGCATTGTGATACACGAAAAAATTCGTCCAAGCTAAGAGCGCTTTGAAGTATGTTGATTGCTTTCTTCTCATTTAGGATCTTTCTTTTATCATCTTCATCATACATATTCTTCAACTTCGCCGTTCCAACACCGTTGATCACATTGACGGGATTATGCGGACCTTTTTCGATTGCTTCCCATATGCCTTCTCCTTGGGCTTCAAGATGTGCCCTCATTCTGATTTTCCAGAAATCAAAGTATTCGCCGGAGAAGAGCGGAGGCTTGTTGCTACTTCCATCATCTTTGAAAACGGGGTTCGAGTTTGCAGAAGCCATAAGGATCTTATAGGAACAGGTTACCTAAACCTGCTCTGATGCCAATTGTAGAATCAGAATACCCCTAAGAGGGGGGGTGAATTAGGTGTTATCAAAATTTTCTCGATCCTTTTTCTTAGATGGATGGATTTTACTTTTACGGTTAAAGAACAAAAATTGTAAAGCAGAAAAGTAAAGAACACACGGAGATTTATCCTGGTTCCCTTCACAATCCGAAGGTACATCCAGTCCCCTTTCCAAACCGAAAGATATTTCCACTAGTTTTCTTTATAATAGTACAACCTATCACACCTTCAATGGTGAGGCCTACTTTCTAGCAAACTATACAAACAAGTGTGCAAGAACAATCCTCTTGCCACACTTACCCTTATGTCCAAACAATCCTTGGAACACAAGTCACAAAATAGAAAGACACTTTCTATAGTATTGTTTGAGTGAGAGTACAATGAAATATATCAATAACAATTGATCTTCTCCTATAATCAAGAATTCACTATAAATATTCAACACAAGTGTTCAAGACAAAATATGAAATTTATGAACTTATGAACACTTTTGAAAGATGAAGATAATTTGAATAAAGTGAATTTGATTGTATGAAAATATTTTAAATTGTCTAGGAGGTGTTTATGAATTTGAAATTTTTAGAATTTATAATAGTTGAAACACCTATTCAAAAAGGTATGAAAATTTGAAAAGAATTTCATTTGAAAAGGTATAAAAACTTATGAAATAAAATCATGAAGAGGTATAACTTTAACAAAATATTTGAATTTGAAAGGAAACAATTTTTCAACATTTCTTCAGTGTTAGCCGGTTAACCAAATAGGTTAATCGGTTAACGCCTATGAACGTTACCACAGAATTTAAAAATTGCTGCCGTTAACCGGTTAACTCATATGGTTAACCGGTTAACACTGTTAAAATACAGAAAAATATTTCTGTTAAAAGTGTTAAACCAGTTCCGATTTCTTTTTCAAAAAATATGCACATGCAATAAAATTATGAAGATTATGTTGAACACTTGCATATCATATTTAAGAGGTAATTAATGATATACCTAAACCTTGAGACAAGTCTTGAGAGTGTAGCACAAAATCTTGAATCGATCGGAAATATTCCATTGATGATGCATAGCCATGGTCTTGATCGTTTGTTGTCATCTCGACTTTTTGCAATCTGGAATGAGCTTGGATAATGTTGACGTCATCAAAACAAAGAGCTTGAAGTATGCTTCTACATTCCAAGGCCTCAAGTGAACTTCATAACATCCCATATGACTTCAAGGATCCCTATGTCAAGTTTCAGAACTTTCCCAATAAGTTTAAACAGTCAGATGATCAGATATGCAAAAATCAGTCAAAGTGGTTAAAAAGTCAAACTAAGGTCAAATTAAAGTCAAACTTCAAGATATTTTGCCAACATCAAGGTTATGAAGTAAAATTCATCATTTTATAAAGGTTTGATCATGATTCATCAAATAAATCTCAGATCATCAAGAATCAAGAAGTTTCTAAATTAGGATTTCATAGTAAAAGAAAACTGAACTTTGACCAGCCATAACTTTCACATGCTTCATCAAGAATTTCCCATCCAAAGCTCATTTTGAAGGAAATTGAATTCTCTACAACTTTGTGTCTCACAAGCCAAGCCTAAAAATGCATCATTTAGAAGGTATAAGCAAAAACATTATAGGTCATTTTAAAAGTCAACAAAAAGTCAACTTTTTCCAAAGAGCATAATTTGAAAATGGTAAAGGATATGGACATGAGACCAAAGAGGATTGTTATAGGACTCTTTAAGCTTTCCAAAATGTCCAAGATCATCTTCATGGCCTTAAAATTGAGGGATTTGTGCATTGGCAAAGTTGGGAAATTTTAAAAGGGTGCATTGAGCAAAAAGGGTCTCAAATCCAATTTTTTCCAAATGGGCCTATGGAATTGCAATCCTATCTTCACAATAACATCAAGCACGACCCAATTCCAATTATTTCTTATTTTTATAGTTTATTTATTATTTATTTGAATTTTAATCATTAAAATTCAATTTAAATATATATAAAATATGAAAATCAAATAATGTGTGAAATCTTTGATTGGAAATTATGGAAATCATATTTGGAAGGTTTAGACATGAGATGAAATCAGATTAAATCAAATATGGCATGAATAGATGGAAATTTCAAATATTTGAAACTTGGAAATCTTCACCATGAAGTTATCCAAAAGTCCAAATAACCCATCATTTTTTTAACCTAATTTCATTCAAGACATATATACAAACCTAAACAACACAAGAGGCACGAAAATCAGAGACAAAAGGAGTTGGTTCTAACTTCAAATTTTGTCCAAAAATCTCAATTTCGATTTCTTGGTTGTAGGCCCTCTTAAGTTGTTTTAAAGGTCTAAACACAATCCTTGTGGCTTCTTGATGTTATGCCAATCATCATCATCATCACCATTGCTCACGAATGCATAAATCAAATCAATTTTTCTTTGTTTTTTTTTAAATTTCGATTTCCTATATTAACATGATATACATTGCATTTAACCTTTGATTCTTGTTTGTTTTGATGCGTGGAATTTTCCTGGGTTGTTAGTTTAAAGTTTCGTTGCAGGAATCGCTTGTCACCATAACTAGGGTTTCAAGCTTTGATTTAGGGCTTTATAATTTAGCTAATATAAATAGATTCTAATGACATAAATGAATTGTACAGGTCATGGGGAATCCATTGATGTTATTATTTTGATCGGATTGTACTTGTTACGCAATGTTTGAAAATCCGCAGGTCTGCAATCGCAAGGAAATTCGCAACAAAAGTCATATGAAAATTCGCAGGAAAACCTGCAGGGATGGAGGTTGAAGATGATGGCGCCATCTGCCAGAATTTGAATTTAAAATTATATTATATATTTTTCGTGTTGAATATAGGATACGAAAGCGTGCCCAGCCTGGTGGACGAAGTAATATGCGCGCGAAGCTTGAGACCTTGGTTCGATTCCCAGGTCCCCTCTTTATTTTTACACTTATTTTGTTTTTGCAGGTTTAATATTTATTTTGTTTGCTTCATATGATTATCAACACGCGTGCACAACTCTGATGGTAGAAAGCTTGTCCTTGGAGGTACTGGACCCGAGTTCGATTCTCAGGTCCTTTATTTTGAGCGTTTTATGTTTCTTTTTCATGATTTTTTTGTTTTATTATTTTTTAAGTTAATTCCTTTTTTAATAATAACGAAATAGTCAATTTAAACTAATTATAATTTATAAATAAGTTCTTTTGTTTTCTTTAAAAAACTCCACTAACATTTTTATATAATTAATATGTATATAAATATATAATTTGATTAATAAAATAATAATTTAAATTAATATTTTCTAAAAATACTTAATGATCTTGTTTTAAGTCTAATTAAATCCCTAATTATTTTTCTTTAACCATAATTATGTATATAAGTAAATTTTCTTTATATTTTCATAAATTAGTAACTTTTGTATATAGTTAGTTTTTGTATATTATAATTAATAATTAATTTTCTTTAATAAAAAATCTAAATTTAACCTAAAAACTTAATTTATTTTTTCTAACCCTAATTTATCTAACTTAAATATAATCTTTCTAAATTAAAACTTTAACATAATTTTCAACTTTAAATTTTTAATTTTTATTTTCCTTAATTTATTTTGCTTTTATTTCCTTTATTTAATTTTTATTTATTAATCTTATTAGAAAATTGTATAGGTATTATTTATTATACTTTATTTTCCGTCCAATTATATTGTATCTGCCCCAAAGCCATGTAATAGCTTAGAAATTTATTTTTGCTTTATTTTTTATTTTCGTGAATATAAATTGGGTGGTTAGTAAATAGGGAGTGCAAAACATAAATGAATAAATTGGACTTAGATAATTAATTAAAAAATGATAAAATATCTGAATATAAACACTCACACACGTAAGTCGATCTAATATCGTTGTCTGCACCTCCTAGGGTTACCCCTATTGGTTGCCTTTAATATGGTCAAGTCCCTCAAAAGTAGGGTGTCTTAAGCAAAGTCCCTCCAGGAAAATAAATCATCTTGTCTCTCCCAGATTCTAAAAGATCAAGTCCCTACGAGGTTGCCTACGATAAATGATATTGTCCCTTCGGTTTAAAAGATGATAGTCCCTCCCAATTGCTAAAGACACTCTACAGTTGCCTTCATTGACCATACGATGATCCTACGCCCGTCCCTTAACAAATCCAAGGTAATGATTATTTACTCCTTAATAGTAAGGGCAGTCTTACCCTTGAAAGGAAATAAAGAAACATGAAAGACCAACTTAGAGTAGGTAGCGCTTAATTACTTGCCACTCTTTCAAAAACTCTTATTCACACCCCACTTTCAAAATATTTTCAAACTTAAGACTTTGTATACATCCATACGAGGATCATTACAAAGAACTTCTGAAAATCTTTTCTAAACACACACTACACTTTCTTTTTCAAACAAATAAGGTAAAACTAGTGATTTGATTCTTTAAACTTTGGATACTTTGGATTTTAGAATTGGTTTTGTTGATTCTAAAATTATTTATTTAAAGAATTATTTGGTGCATATGTGAATTTGTTTGACATTTATTTGGGATATATAAATATTTAATATTTATCTGATTTGAAGTTAGGCATTTAACATAATTATGTTATTTGAGTTGTTTGTTATTAAGTTTTATACAATTTTTCTTGATTATGCAAATTGTATAAATTCATAAAAATTATGTTTTATTAGGAATTTATTCTCACACTAAGGACTTTAAATAAATATTATTATTATTAAATGACATCTTAAATGAATACGACCTACATTTGTGGGTAGTACCTTGTAAATTTAAGACTCTTTCCATTGAATTTATTAAAATGTCTAGCAATTTTGGTTGAGTTGATTGAAACAACATGTTGCAAAAGTAATCTTTGTTGTGTAAATTTGATTCAATCGAAATTACAAAAGATGTAGTCTGTTCATGTGAAATATTATGGTCGGCCAAAAGGAAGACACAGTTTGGCCGAACAATTGCATACATGTGATGGTAAATATGTAGTAATTATTAATTTTATCCATGTGGATAATGATTGATGTCAAAGACATCTATTATCAGGCCAAACTTATTACTAATGTTTGATCATTGCGTGAGAGTACCGTTTACAGTTAATTTTTACAATCAAAGATTGAGAATTAATGATATGTTAGATATCTTGTTTGAGTCTTTTAATTTATAAGTAAAGATGAATATCTATATAATAATCTATTCACGTATCAGTAATGATGTTGTATGAGTGTAAATCTTTCAAATGTTTATTTGATTGCACTCACGCATATAAGGTAAACATGTGACAATTGTAAGAATTTATTGTTTATCAATATTAATTGTCAATGTTTTATCATTGTAATAAAATACCACTAGCAATTGATGTTGTTGTCTAAAGACTTGACATGAATGAGACACTTGGTATTTTTGGTGAGTACATTTTTTTATGGTAATCTATAAACTAATATAGATTATGTATCTGCAAAATAAGTTATATTTTGATTCTCAAAAGTTATAACTTTTAAGAATAAAATATGAACATTATGTTCTTGGATATAAACCTTACATAAGGATGGAGAAACTCAAATTCTCTCACAATTAATATTTTTTAAAATGAGACTCAAGTTTAAAAAGTGAGTACACTCAAAATTTCACAGGTCTATGATCTTAAATTTTTGTAATACAGAGACATTAGATGTGTTATTTAAGGTGACATAAATTTTATCATATTGGGGCTTCTAAAGCAATACAGCAAAAGACAAACTCTCATTGGAGTGATGATTTTGCATTAAGATTATTAAGCAAAGAAAATATCATAAGCATATTATGAAACTATTTAATCTTGCTAAAGGGCTATAGTTTCGTCAATTAGGTGACTTTGTCGAAAATTTAGCATATGGTATTCTCTTCGCACAATTAAGTTTATAACTATTAAAGTTAGAAATTATTCTTTAATAAAATAATTTCATAAAGTGTGCAATAACGAAAAAATGAAGCAAGAGAAAATAAAATTATGCTCATTTGGTAAATACCTTAAAAGATAAGGGAAAATAAAGAATAATAAGAAAATATAATTTGAACTGACAAATGTTCAATGCTGTAGAAAAATACATCAATTTAAAGGGGACAAATTTGATTAATATATATATATATATATATATATATATATATATATATATATATATATATATATATATATATATATATATATATATATATATATATATTTAATATTGTCATTATAAGTTTAAATTTGTATTTAAAAGACAATTTGGTGAATGAATAAACTTTTGCTTTAATATGATAATTTTTTTTAAATGATGGATTCAATTTTTATTTTTAAATGATGGATTCAATTTGTCTTTTAAATTCAAATATTATTATAGTTAATTCAATCATGACTTGTGACGATTTATAATTGTTGAAAAGTTTGAGAAATATAAACTTTAGTCTCAATTTAAAGAATATTTTGAGAAATATATTATAATGTTTCTTGAGAATATTGAGTTTGTGGGAGATATCGTCAAAGAACAAAATTGAGTGGGAAAGAATTGGTTTTTAACTCAATTCATATAGTCGTTATTTATATAACAAATTTGGACCCACATACACGGATATTATTGTTCTTTCTCTTAATTAAATTAAGAAAGTTATTCTTGAAGATCAAATTCAACATCCTCAAGAACGAGAGTATCAAGTGTCATAAAGAATTGACAGAAAAGAGAAATTCTATTCGGTAAGATTGAAAGACTCTATTATGATAGGTGTGACACTTGTTACTTGTTATAATTTTGGAGTTTCATAAGATGAATAACAAGTTAGTGTTTCTTAATGATGACATTAAGAAATATAATTGGTGCTACGAGAGAAAATTATGTGTCAATAGATACAAAGTTTATGGTTTGCAGTCAATAAAATCCATTTACGAGTTAATGAAATTGTCTCATTAGTGTTACCACAATATTTCATAATGTAATTGTCTCGTTTGATTTTGAGATGTCTATTATGAAAAATTATTGGGTTTTACAAGTTCAGTGGGAATAAGTTTATGTTTCTTGTTTAATGTGTCGAATTTATTTTATTTAGTCAGCAATGATATATGATTGTTGTGTGAAACCAAGAAATCTCTAACAAAAGTTTAGAGATGAAAGATCTTGGGCACATCTCTTTTGTATTAGGTATTTAGATACTTAGATATTATTCTCAAGGTATCATCCGATTTTCACAAAAGATTTATGTATATATCAATAAAGTTGAAAATAAAATCGACATGAAAGACAATAAACTAAGGCATGTCTCGGTTATTAAGGGAGACTATTAAGTCTCAATTATTTTCCAAAATAAAATAATCTGGAAATTTAGAAAATAAAGTTTTTTTTAATATACTTTTTTATTTATTTTTGGGAATCTTATGTATATACATCCGGAATAAGCGTATATATAATGAGATCATTTGGTAGATACGAAAAATTCAAAATTTGAATTGTTGAAATGAGACAACCATAAAGATTGTTATAGAGAACAAAAGAACTTGTGCTCACATATTAGAGATTGAATAATTTGGAGATCATCGGGATATTCGACGCTGATTCTTTTGGATGTCTATATGTAATGGATATCCTAATTCAAGAAATAACTATAAGTATTTATGTCACTTGGTTGCATATACTAGAAGGTTTTGAAAGACAACTCGGACTATATTGTGACATAAGTTTGTCGGATAATGTTTCAACAATTGTTTTATAAAGTTCATTGACTTATAAGTTGTTGTTAAGAATATAACATATAGATAGAAATTGTATGTTAGATGACTTACTAATCAAAGACTTGCCATATAAGGTATTTGATATGATTGTTATCACTAAATATGTCCTAGATTAGTGGGAGCCACTCATTCTTTACGTTTTATAATATTGTTTTGATATCGATACAAACTTTATGTTAAGAATATCTCTATAAATAAAGTTTATGAGGTTATTATTGTTATAACCATTTATGTATCATTTGTGCAAATATTGAATTTGCAAACTTCAGTTTGATCTCAATAAGAATTCAGTTGGACCAATTGGAAATATGCATGATTCAGAGATCACATTACATGAAATTTTCATGCCACCCATCCATATCGATCTATGTTATCAAGTACGTTGATATGGTGGTCATCGGGGTTCTGTCATGTTATACGTTAGTGCCGATAGCCACGATGGTCCCATTGTTGATGTATGAGGTAGAACAAATTGTAAAGTTGAAATCTATAGATAAATAGCATTCAAATGCGCGCCTAAATAATTACGATATAATTATTAAGATATATTGGTCAAGTGGGAGATTGTTAGAATTATTTACGGATTTAATATTACTCCAATAATTATGTGGCCAAATATATATTAAATTATATTAGTTATTTATTAAAATAAGAGCCTTAATTGATTAAGTGGTCAAATAAATTTAAAAGGATAATTAAATTTAAAAGGCTTATTAAAATATGAGTGGATGTCAGGATGATCCATTTGGGAATAATGGGAACCCTAATTGACCATCACACTATATATAGGCTATGGTCCTCAATATACCGTACCCAAGCAGTTTACCTCTTCTCCTCATCTGAAGAGTGTTCAAGGCATTAAGAGTACTGGTTGAGGAAGATCCACAAGCCAACAAGTGTTAGACATTTGTCTATACAATTTTTAACTTTCAAGATTACCGTCAACAAAACATTTCTCAATAGATTCAGGTATTCCTGCAATCTCCTCTCTCATATACTAACATGTCGTAGATCTAATAATTATATACATATTTGTATTATCTATTCTATTCTGCACTAAAGTATATGACATAATACGTAGAACATGTATATATGGCTAATAATTATTGATTTCATGGTTGTCAAACTCGCGGGTGTCGTACCTCGAAAAATACGATCCTCGCGATGGACGCGGAAATAACAGAGTCGCCACCTAATTCTATTTATTCTAACTAAAGAAAAATGAGATATAGACACAACCTAAATCGGATTAAAAATGGTCGACGAAACCACTAATCTAAGTTCAGGAGTCAGTTACGCAAGAGGAAGGTATAAAGCATCCCTCACGTTCGTTGTACTCAACGAGAACCTCTTAGTCAATTTATGCTTAAATGTTAATTTATATTATTGTCTTCTTTTAATGATTAAGGTTTGTTAAGATTTCTTTTAAAAAAATATTTTAGTTTTCATTTGTTATGAGGAAAGGTTAAATTTTTTATTATTGTTCTCGCGAAGGATGAAAATCCCCGTGCCTACGTATTTCCTTGTGCAATGGGAAAGTCAGAGCTTCGTAGTTCGTGCGACTACGGTTTGTGATTTTTATATTAAAATGCGAAAATAAAATAAAATAAATAAATAGGCTAAATAACAAAATAAATTATGAAATAAAATAAAATAAATAAAATGGCCTCATATTGGTCGTGATTTTACCGATTTATTGAAATTGAATTAAATCGGACCTTTTGTTATATCATTGACCCAAATAAAAATCAAAACGAAATTGAAAAGCAAAAACACATCTTTTTGAATTTTTAGTTTATCAACAACTAAACAAAATTACAACTAAACTTAAAAAATAAATTTAAATAACTTACTACACAATAATATTTTTTATATTTTTAAGTGTTAATCACATATATACTTTACTTCTAACATTAATAAATAAATTAAACAAAAGTATATTTTGAAATGAAGAAACCAAAGTCAATCTAATAACTTAAACTAATAAGGAATGTTTTAAATAATTTAAATAGGTAACAAACTAAAATATAAAAAAAATAATGAATGATACTCACAAATTTCAAAGATATCAAAGGTTGAGCTTGTTGTGTAGAAGAAAGTGAATGTGTTTTGATGGATGTTGTTGTTACACTGAAGATGGTGAATGTTTATGGGTATTGTGTAAGTAAAAAAAAGAATTTTGACTTCGAAAAATATGTAATGAATGTGCTAGATTTTGAGAATTTTAAGGGTGATCTTGTTAGTCTAAAATGAAAGAAAGATAGATCTTATTTATAGTGTTAATGAAGTAGGAGTGTTGATGTGACAATTCATGTGACTTTATGAGAATGATATTTGGTCATTGATAAGTTCAAGTTGACAATCCACGTGAAGTGTGAGAATAATTATTGGTAAGTTGTCAATCCATGTAAAGTGTTTGTACTACATTGTAATGGACCTCACTCATCATTTTTTCTTTTTTGAACATGAAGAAAAAAGAAAGAAAAGTAGTAATAATAATAATAAATAATATTAATAAAACTAATAATAATAATAATAAAAGATAATAATAATATAACTAATAATAATAATAAAGATGATAATAATAATAAAACTAATAATAATAATAAATTGGAAATAGTTATTAGAAAAAAGAAATTATATTGAATTAAATAAATTGAATTTAAACTAAATCAAAGATAAACTAAATAAATTGAAATTGAAATAAAACTAAATTTAATATAAAATTTAATTAAAATATTAATTAAAATCAAAATTAAACTAAGATCAATTCTAAATAAACTAAAATAATTATCTAAATAGAAATCATAAAAAAATATGGTATGAAATGATAAAAATCAGTTAAAAATGCATGATTAATGATTAATGGATTAAAATACAAAAATGACTGGTTATCAAATAAATCGATAAAAATGCGTCAGATGAATGAATTTTTTATAGAAAAAATCCGGTCAAAATTTAGGGTGTGACAACGGGTAGACTAGTAAACTCGTACGAGTTTACGAGTCTAGGAAGCGAAAACGAGTAGACTCACACATAAAATCATTTTTTGATAGACTCGAATAGACTCGGGTAGACTCGCACAAACTCGTATAGACTCGCGAGTCCATGGCGAGTTTACGAGTCTCTAATTTTTTATTAATTTTGTTTTTTTAAAACCCAAAAAAGGCTCAAATTTCCCATAAGATTTTATTTTATTTTTAAAAAAATACCTTATTTTTTGCTTGTACGTGAAGTAGAAAACCTCTCAGTCTTTTGTTTCAACGAAGTTTCTTCCTCCCTTCCTCCCTTCATCGACGATGCGTGTTTGTTTTGTCTCTTACTTTGTTCGTGTTCGTTCATGTAAATCAATCATTTGTTGTGTAATTATTTTCTTATATGTTTCACTTGGATGTTTCTCTTGTATATTCTCTTGCGTAAAGATGATGGATTGATAACCGTAGATCCTGTTGAAGAAAATGTGCAAACTGAAGTTAATGTTGAGTAAGGTGATGTTATTATTAACAAAATTGTAGAAGTTAATGATGTTGTTACTAATGTTGTGCAAAGTGGTGGTGATGGAAATGTTGAATTAGGTGGATTGAAACTTCAAAAAATTCAACTTTGGTTATTGGTGAAGAAGATGTTTCATCTGGTGCAGAGTTTGATGATGGTACTCAAGATACCTACGAAGATGATGGTGATGATTTAAGTGGAGCTTTGGATGTTTAAAGCTATTATGATATTATTTTATGACTTTTTTTTTTCTTTATTTAGTCGTCAATTAAGAAGAAATGAGTACTTTAAGTCTTTAGCCACATACTTTTATTTTGTTTGTTTTATTATTAAGTTTTTTTGTTAAGAAATTTGTTATGGAATATGAAATTTAAATTTTGATGATAATTTGTGTTCTATTATACATATTTGTATCATATATGAGACATTTACAAGTTTAAAAATATATGTGTGTGTCATGTACGTGTCAAATACAAGATTTTAAAAGTCATTTTTATTTTTCCATAGACTCGTACGAGTTTACGAGTCGAGTCAGCGAGTCGAATCTACAGACCCTTTACGAGTCTGAGTAAACTTACGAGTTTGACAACCTTGATTGATTTAATTCCAACACAAAAAACTTACATCATATATATATATATATATATATATATATATATATATATATATATATATATATATATATATATATATATATATATATATATATATAATTGATGAAGTTATTGACATCATTGATGAAGTATCCAACCATGCATATATATATATATATATATATATATATATATATATATATATATATATATATATATATATATATATATATATATATATATATATATATATATATATATAATTGATGAAGTTATTGACATCATTGATGAAGTATCCAACCATGCCTATGAAGTGTTTCCTCTAAACGCACATAATATTGATCTTCTAAGATTTGTTCCAGACTATGTTATGAAATCGTTTAAGGTGTGGTAGAATTTTAAATAAATGGAAATGTTTGTTAGTATGATTGATTGTCAAACGTGAAGGAGAAATAAATCCCAACGGTTTATTTTATTTGCATTTGCAACACTTATTTTGCATACACCTTGTATTTTTGTAGGGGGTTGTTTTCTTACAAGAGTAATTATTTGATTTCTTGTCCTTTTAAAAAATAGCATAGATATTCAATAAATTAACATAAAAAATAATATTATATTATATTATATTATTAGATGATGACGATATAGAAGGTGAGATTGTTTTCACATATTTAAGATCTATTTAAAGTAGGGGTGTTCAAAACCAAACCAACCCAATAGAAAACCGCAAACCAAACCAAACCAAATCGAAACCGCAAAAAAACCGCACTTGGTTCGGATGTATTTGGGCCATTTTTTAACAAAACCGCACGGTTCGGTTCGGTTTGCGGTTTGTATTTTGCAAACCGAACTAAACCAAACCAAACCGCATTATGTTACAACTCAAACTTCACTTATCCCACATTCAACCTAAAACTCAAACTTATTATGCCTTAACCATACAAATATTCTCTTAGTCACACTTAGGGTTTTAGTTTCAACCTTCTCAAATATCTTCGAGTAGTATCGCACATTCTTCTCATTATATTTGCTATGTACATCTCATCTCTTTTACTTTAATCTCTCTTATCTTATGTTCTTTCTTTTTCATATTCATCTTCTCCTTTTTTATATTATTGTTTTCTCTTCCAATTATATTTTTATCGCATCTTTCTTCTCTAATATCTCATATCTTATGATCTTTCTTTTTCATCTTCTCTAGTCTTTCCTCTCCTCCGTTTTTTCTTTTTATTGTAATATTTTTTATATTGTTTTATACTACTATTTTATGTTTTTTATTCCACTTTGGTCTAATCTTATTGTTGTATATTGAATGAGAATTTATTGTTTAAATATGATGAGTTTTGTTGCTATTTGATAATGTATGAATTACTAAATACAAAATTATATTGTTCTCTATAGGTGTATGTATGATTCAATAAAAATATTGTAAAAAACCGAACCAACCGAACCAATCCAAACCGCATTGGTTTAGTTTGGTTCGGTTCAGATTTATTTCTTAAAGCCAACCGAACCAAACCAAACCGCATGTTTTTTTCTCTTGCGGGTCGGATGATATTTTACGTGAAAACCGCCCAAACTGCACCGCGAACACCCCTAATTTAAAGAGTATACCATAATAATATCATTTTGAATATGGATCCAAGTATACCTCGTAACCTATCAACTTAAAAATTATTTTCTTATAAAATAAAATAAAAAATTAAAGAACAAAATGCTAGCCCTCTTAGTGGAGCCTAAGTCCTATGAGTAAAAAATAGTGACCTTGGAAAAAAATAGATAGTTGCTATAAAGTTGGAGATTTTGAATATTCTATTTTGGATTTGATTGTTTTTATTTTACTTGCGCAAGTTCCACGATCGATGAATATGATATGTACGGTGAAATACTTTTAATAATATGATTGGAATTATACACCACATCATACTTCTTAATTAATTAATTACTATATAATATATAAAATTAATATAAATGATGTGATGAAATTGAATTAAATCAATACTATATATGTTGCTGATCTGTACGCGTTTTTGTGTCCATTTGTATATAATATCATGTGACCAAATGAGGCCATAATAAAACCAAAAAAAGAAACAATTTTAGGGTTCAATTATTCATAAAATTATATAGCTAAATTCAGAAAAAATTCTCGTGAGTTGAAATTATTATTAAATTTTCTAGAAAATGTTTGTCTCTATACATGAAAATGAAATCACATATTTTTACAGAGGGTATTTGATTTATATATCCGAAAGATAAAATGAAAATATTGGCCATTATGCTGCCTGCCAGTATTTATCCATTTTTATTAATCACATGTGTGTGTTTTTTGGTATGATTTTATGTGTTACCTATTTACTTTCTTTTCTTGTCGTTAAATACATGATGTGTTTCCAATATCCATGTTAATATATTTAGGATTTTTGTCAGTTGCGAGAGAGCAAAACTCACGTGAGTTTGCACTTAGGAAAAGTACATTCACATGATGATATGTGCAAATGGGAACAAAAAATATTTAAACTATAAAGTTGCAAATAATTGTTAATAGTATGTAAAAAGTGTTGGTGGAGAATATATGAATATCAAAAACAATATTCTTTCATAATATCAAAGTTTAACAAAAAGATGCGCATATGGTAGGCGAAAGAAAAACATAGTGGATGGTTTGAAAAACTATATCTTTCAATATCTATTAAAACTACATAAGACAATCAAAAATCAATATAACTAAAATAAATGAACTTGCTTTGACAAACTATTCAACTAATTATCATAAATCAATTTTGTACGTAGCTCAAAATTTATCTATATCAAGGGTAGATCAATCCAAAATAAAGGTCTTTACAAATATAATATAATCAGAGAATAGAATAATAGATAAATTACAAATCTAAATTTAGATATATGATAAAGCACTATAAGCAAGGTAAATGTTAAGGACTGGACTGAAATGTATCTTACAATTGGGTAAAGTTTAATTTAGTTTTGCATTCGGCAAGGCCCAACAAGCGGTCTATAATTATAGTCGTTGGGGATATTCCCCTCACGCATTTGACAATTGCCATGTGACCAACTGCCTCTCCGAAACTCATGGATATAGTTAGACCAAATCATTGACCATGCATCCACTTATTTCTCTCGCATGCCCTTATAAATATCTTTCCCCTTTGGAGAGTCAGGTATTCAATTTTATTTCACTCACTCTTACTTAAACGCTTTTGTAATTGTTCTCTCTCTCTCTCTCTCTCTCTCTCTCTCTCTCTCTCTCCCTCCCTCCCTCTAAAACTTACTTGAGCGCCGGAGTACCTTGTAGGTACCCCACCACCCCTCCTACAACTGTTATTGTTACCCCCACTGAAGGTCAGGAAGATCTATTCGGAGTACATCAGAACAATGGTGTCGTTTATGGGAACACATCTCCCCCATCTTTCTTGAATCAATATCCATCTTTTCGACCAAAGGTAAAAGCTTTCTATCTTTTTCATCTTCATGGTTGCTCAACACAACAACGTCACCAACAATCATTCCACCATCTTTCTTAGTGACCGTGATAACCCCAACATTTGTGGAACCACTGTCCACGACACCAACCTTTTGGACGGGCACAATACATCCCCGTCACATAACAACTTGAAACCTCCTCCCGTCCATCAAGAGGTGTTCGAGCCTATCCTCGTCCCTCAAGACGTAGATGCCAACACCACAACCCCCGTTTATGCCCTTAACAATGTCAACCTGGCCCTTTTCCAACAGAACGAGCGTCTATAGATGCTAGAGAACGAACGATGATCCCCTTTCTCCCGCGGAGAAGTCGACGTAAAGAAACCCGCAATCCATCTCCCCGATCACGGTCCCCGTCGCAGAAGTGCAAGCGGGATTCTGCTTGAAACCTCTCTCCCTTGAAAGATCAACCAGAACAAGAAAGGCCACGTCCAGAAAATACAAGAAAGCACAACCGCTATCCTCCTCGAAAAGCATGTCACTCCCCGGACAAGAAGAAAGGAAGAGATACCCAGAAATCCGACAGGCACAAAGATCGTCCTAGACATTTTCCTCGTCGCAGAAAGAGTCTCCGCCGTAGTCATTCCCCTTATATTTCGTCGGACAACAACGATGACGAAGATAACCGTGGTCCTTTGTGTCGTGAGATTATGGACACCCGCATCCCATGCGGGCTTGAAAACCCACCCCTTTTGGCTATGTACGACAAAACCACTGACCCGACGATCACGGAGAATATAAACGTCATGCTCCGCTACCACAACGTAGGGGGAGTTATCAAATGCAAACTCTTATCCATCACGCTGAGAAATGGGGTTATGACGTGGTACAAACACCTCCCCAGGATCAATCATGTCATGGAGAAACCTGAATAGCCAGTTCACGAGGCATTTCACTGCGTTAAGGCGATATCCCAAATTCGAGGCTACGCTTAAAGGGATTGTCCAAGGCAAATAAGAACCTCTGTGTGACTATATTGATAGGTTCAACAAGGATATAGTGGAGATCCATATCACTGATGGCAAGAAGAGGTGGCTCCTCGAGAAGGGGTTGCGACCTAACATCGAATTTCACAGGGCAATGGGGATTGAAACACCTCTCTCCTTAGACGAACTCCTCCACAAGGCACGAGCCTACATTTAATACGAGGAATAAAATGTTTCCTACACGAGTAGAGACTCTATAAATAAAGAGAATTCGAGGGGCCCAGAGCAGAAATATGAATCTGAGGCTCCTCGACGTGAAAAGTGGAAAGGCGATCGCATATGCGACAACAAAGGGCATGTTGGCCGCTTCATGGAGTACACTCTATTGACAGCTTCCCGTGAGAAAATCCTCTCTGAATGCGAGGAATCTGTTTCCCAAAGCCAACAGCCTCCAAGAGCAACACCGACAAAAGAAAATATTGTCGATTGCATCGCAGCCACGGGCATGTCACCGAGGATTGCATAAACCTTAAAGACGCTATTGAGATCCTCATCAAGGAGGTCCACCTGAAGAAATACGTTAAAGAAGGAGCTCCTCTAAAAGAAGAGGCCAAGAAGGTGGAAGAAGTTTTTGGAAAAGTTGCTCCCTTACAGGCCGCTTTATCGCGCATGATTCTTATATAATGCACACGATAAGTATTTCTCTTGGCTTTTTCTGACGCGTTTTGGGTGCTTTTTAAAGGGATTTTCAGCAATTTGATAGGGGTTACAAATTTTAGATATTAAAGCATGATTTGGAGAGCACAAAAGAAGATTTTTAGAGCATTTAAAGTCATTGAAGGCCATCTCCTCGAGGGACTTCTTATGTTATTTTCATCTATCGATTGTGGTATTATTTTTTTAACAATGTGTAGCTAAATTCTCATAGGTTAGGTTGTGTTATGATTAACCTATTTCTATATTGTTGGATTCTATGTTGATTTGACCGTTGTATGAATCTATTTATCTATAATAATTCTATTCAGTTGTTTCTTAATCTTAATATTTTTTATGTGAGATACTCTTTTAATCAGATTTTGGACACATAGGGAATATTGACCCTAAGCCTATGTGTTGTACCTATGGAAATTGTTCTACTTATGCCAGTCGAATAGGAATAGGATACCCTGAGCAATGACATAGAGAATTAACATTTTATACATTGCCTAACCATACTTACGCTGGAGGACTAGGGATAAAAAGCTCTGAGTAGTGGTTAGTGAGTTATTTCATGAGGGATCAACTATAAAGACTTTGTTAATTCGTCATGGGGTTACAATGATTAGATCATTAATACAAGACATCAAACATCAACAATAGAAAAATAGGCGGTTCTACAACACAACCTGACCGCTTTTGAGACATTTTTTCTCATCTGTTACTTTTTTGCACCGAAACTTGCAAAATCCCCCTTTATTTACTATTTTACTTTAAATTGCACAAATCTTGTCTTATTCGAACACACTCCTAGTGGATTCGATCTTTTTATTATCCCAACATTATCGGTACACTTGTCGAGAAGTCATCAATTATTCTGGCCCATTTTAGAATGTTTAGAAAGAAAGTTGTTTTCAATCATTAAGATACAATAGCAGTCGACTATACAATTGATTAGGCTTATTCTAATTGATTGGCTTAAGGACCCAGTCAAATGGGTAGTTCAAAAAAATGCTTAAAAAAGAAGCTCACATTTTATTAATTAGTTGGCACGAGCTTGAAAGCATTTTTAAGAGATTTAAATGATCTAAAATGGACATAGAGAATTAACCGTCCTTGGAAACACAACTTTAATTACTTTCATCAAAGTAAGATCTCTATTAGTCAAAATCTCTCATGGACACAAATCTTTCTTCATAAAAAAATTGTTTCAGTTTATCCAACACCCAACAAAAGTTCTCCGTCATCTCATATTCCATATAAGCAAATGTAACACAAAATGTCAACTCAGTTGATGTCATGCCAAAAATTTCAAATAGAGGTTGTCTATTTTTGTTTGTCTTATAAGTGATGTCCATAAATAACATAGTAAGAAAAATATTCAAAAATTCAATTGAATCTGGATGGACCAAAAATATATCTCTCACAACTTCCGAGTCATCTATTTTTCTACTCCAGTAAACAAAACTCACGTCCTCTATAAGCTTAAACAAATGTTGTATCTCACTTCTATGACATTTTATATCTTTGTGTAACATACTCTTAAGCTTACATATTTACGTGATCCGAGTGACATTCTCTGAATCTCACTCTTGCAAGGAAAACAATATGTGTCTAGTTGAAACATGTCTCTTTGTCAAATCAACAACATGTTGCCTCTCATTTGTGTTTAGCCTACCAACAAAGAAATAACTATAATCTATCAGGTAAACCATGTTTATTAAGTCCACATTTTACATCAACCTTCCATCAAACCTATCTTTCTAGTTAACATGATTTTAAATGGACATCCACATTGCTTAGTCACACTTTGTGTTCCACTATTTGTATCCTTGTATTTTTCACCTTTATCACAATCAAATATTACTTTGTTGCTTCCCCTTCTCTTGTCAGTTTCGGTATCTGAGCGAGTGATGATAATAGTTACTTTGCTTCTCCCTTCTTGCCTGATTCGGTATCTGAATAAGTGATGATAACAATGACTTTATTTCTAATTCCAACCTCTTTAATTCACTCAATCACCTACTCTCGTGTATCGAATGATTGTGTAGTTGAGAATACACCAGATGCATATAAACATATTTTATTTTTGTCCCATACTTGCTACATAAACAGTTTTTTTAAATGACTACGAGAGGCAATTTTTCAATAAGTCTTCTAATACCAAAAAAAAAAAAACATCGGATATCTTATAAAAAAAGAGTTCTGATACATAATATCTTACCAAACGGAAATTCATTATACAAGTGTTCCGCTATATTAAAAATTAAAAATAAAACCGGAATTCTTTTTCTAAGTCATAAAAAATAAAAATATAAAATATAAATTTGATAATTTATTACAAAATATCTGATATACAAAAAGAAAATACATAAATCAAATAATTTATTACAAGTTATTTGATTTAAAAATATATATCGAATGTTATTTTGTAGGTTATCCATGAGAGATTCGTAGGGGGGCAATTTCTCAAAACTATAAAATTAATAGTAAAAAGTAAAATAGTTAAAAACGTACAAAATAAAATTCACATCTTTTTATAAAATATAGGAGTATGAAGATGAGTGTAAGGGTACAAGTAAAATTTTCTTATAGTCAAAATCAAAAGCCTTTTTAAGAAAGTGGGTCAAGATAGAAAAATCCGGGTTATTCCAAAAATTATTATCCAAGGATCTGAAATCCTAACCCGGTCCATTTTGGTTACACACTTAAAAATAAAACCCTAACCATTACCATTCTTCTCCGCCGCATCTGCAAAAACCTCCAGAACCAGAGAAACACTGCCGGAGAGAAAAAATGGTTTCAGGTTCCGGCGCATGCGCTAAGAGAGTTGTGGTGGATGCTCGCCACCACATGCTCGGCCGCTTAGCGTCGATCGTAGCTAAAGAGCTTCTAAACGGACAGAAAGTTGTGGTTGTGAGATGCGAAGAGATTTGTATCTCCGGTGGCCTCGTCAGGCAGAAAATGAAGTATATGAGGTTTCTTCGTAAACGGATGAATACGAAACCGTCTCACGGTCCTATTCATTTCCGTGCTCCTTCGAAAATCTTCTGGAGAACTCTTAGAGGGTTAGTCCTTTTTCACTCTCACATTTTGACCTAGATTTTGATTTTATTGTGAAATTGTGGTTTTTAGGGTTGTTATTTGGTTGATGAAACTGTATGTTATGTGAAGCTGTGAAATGATGAATGTGCCAATATCGATACTCAATATCGACACTGTTCTTCACTCTTTTTATGATAAAGAATAAATAAAACCTTATTGGTATTGAGCACTAATCAGTGTTGTCTAATGAATGTAGCAGAATTAAGAAATTGTTTTGTTTTGTGCTATGCTATTTAGTATAATGTGTTATTCGAATAGAGCTTTGCATGGCTATAATCATGAAGCATCGATCTTTATATACCGGAAATAGGAAATAACACTTGACACATGTGGTAATATGAGAAAGTAAATTAATTGAATGTAATCAATGTGTTGTTGATAACACTTAACATGCATTTGATTTGATCAAAGTGTTGATGCTGCAAAGATTTTAACACCTAACTGAATTTGAACTAAAAGCTATTGTTAATAGTGGTGTTGAGAATGTTTATGTTATTTTTGTGTAAATTGTATTTTTTTTTGTTTAGAATGATCCCACATAAGACAAAGCGTGGGGAAGCTGCTCTTGCTCGCCTAAAGGTTTATGAAGGTATTCCACCTCCATATGACAAGATCAAGAGAATGGTCGTCCCGGATGCACTTAAGTAAGTTCTGTTGTTTTTTATTTAAGGTTTAAGTTTTTTTTGAGTAAAGTATGTTAGTCTCTGTAAAGTTCATGGCATTTTTAATTAAATCCGGCATGAATACTGTCTGTCATCTTGGACAACTGTAATCTGAAGTGGCATGAATACTGTCATATGAATGTGTTTTTTATTCAGTCGTGTTTCTATTATGAGTACTGAATGAGTAAATGAATCAGGGTGTTGAGGCTTCAGAAGGGACACAAATATTGTCATCTTGGACAACTTTCATCTGAAGTAGGGTGGAACTATTATGATACCATAAAGGTAACTTTCGTGAGTTTTTTATTTATTGAAAGTTTGATCTTTCGGATTGAGTTTTTTAGTTTGTAAATGTTTTCTTGATTATAGGAATTGGAAAACAAGAGAAAGGAAAGATCAGCATTGGCTTATGAGAGAAAGAAGCAGCTCAATAAATTAAGAGTGAAAGCAGAGAAAATTGTGGACGATAAACTTGGCGCCCAACTCGAAATTCTTGCTCCTGTCAAGTACTAAGTTGGCTATGGTAGCTTTTTGATATTTTGTTTTTCAAACATATCCAGTTGTTTTCTATTTATGTTTAGTTCTGTGTTGTTGCACACTAGATATGATTATTGTGTTTTGCTCATTAAGATTTCTATAAATTACTGAGTGAATTTTGAAGTTAATTATTGTCCTCCATTATAACTTTCATAAGTATTTACGGCCATTAGACAGTATCCGTCTTCTTAACTTCTTTCTTATACAAGTTGAGCTTATAAGAACATACTGAATTTTGTCTGTTATATGGTTTTCTTGAAATTATTTGACCTGATATTTGCTCTATTTGGTTTTGTTATCATTGAGTATTGTTCTGCTTTTTGCGACACAATGTGTTTACTGTCTTACAAGTTTTGCTTTTGTAACTAATCAACCATCTACCAAAATAGATGTTGACTTCATACCATATTCTTTTCTGTTTACATGGTGATAGTTGTCTTACCTAAAATAAAACGGTAGTAGTTTAACACCACTGATTTATTTACCATGAATATACTCCTAATAATACATCATTAAATTGTTCACTTTGTTCAACAAAAGTATCACATACTCTGATACTATACAAGGGTTACAGTTTCCTAATTACATTCCTGATAATTAATGCCAGATAATTAAGGTCTGCATTGCATAGAGGTAGGATCTTTGAGATGGTTTCATAAATCTCTACACAAATGTAAGTAGGGTTGGACAACGGTTGAGTTGAGAGCAAATCGGTTATTGTGTTGATTTTTTTTTTGAGTTCAATATCACATTTTGAGCTACATATTAAATTAAACAAAAATCCAAATTACCAAATAATTTAAATCTAATATATATCCTATGGCAGCCTATCATTGCTCTCTACATACATTTAAAGCTTGAATACCTTTTTGGTTCTCCTAGTTTTATTTTTCTAAACAATTTTATTTTTCTAAACAATTGATCCCCTTTAAAAAACCCAAATTTTAGGTCCCTTATTTTGATTTTCTTTGGAAAAATTTTGGTCCCCTTCAATTTTGGGTATGTGTCATTGTAAACGTTGATGTGACATGTTGTTCATAGTTGGAAATAAATTGACATGTCATTAATTAAAACATATTTAATGATTTTTTAATATTAAAAATAATTTTAATATATTTAATGATTTTTTAATATTAAAACTAATTTTAATTAAAGAATTATAAGAAATAAGTTTATAATATGTTCTAATGTTCTTCCCCAATTTGTTTCTTAGAACCCTAGATTTCATATTTGTCCCCAATTCGTTTGTTTTAATTCTCAATACTTAAGATCCAAGCCTCACGATCATGTCTGGGTATTCAACTTCAAGCACTCGAAATTCAAATGTGGTATTCTGTCACCATTGATGACGGCTTGTACAGAGTAAAACCCAGGTCGACGTTTTTTTGGTTGTGGGATGTACAAGGTTAGTTATAAAAAAAACAAGGTTTCTTAAAAATCCATATTTTGTAGTAACATGAATGCAATCTCTAATCTTTTCATCTCTATGTCCAGAATCAGGGATACAAGAGATATTCTCATTTTGTCTGGTTTGATGAAGAAATGTCGCAACGAGTCAAGGAAGTTATATCTTCAATGCATCAAAAATTGAACTAAGAAAAGGTTAAGTTGAATGAAGTTGTGGTTAAAGAAGATCAATTGAAGTTGGAGATCAAATTTTTGAAGAAGATGAACAAATTGATTATGGGAATGACATTAGTGTTGTTAATTGAGTTTACATTAACAAATGTTCCAAATTAATTTGTAATGTGTTATTTAGGTTTGTACTTTGTTATGGGTTGGTCTTTAGTGTTAGGTCTGATTAGTGTGGTTTGTAATGAAATTGTTAAGTTGATAACATTGTAATGACATGTTGATTTGTAATGAAATGGTGCTAAAACAGTTTAATGGTGCTTCAACATTTTCAACATTTTAATGTCTTTCATATAACAGTTTAATGGTTACTCAATATTTGTATCAGACCTGTAATAAACCAGTTTAATGGTTATTCAACAGTTTAATTGTCTTTCATATAGCAGTCTAATGGTTATTCAACATTTTTAACATATACCAGTTGTATCAGTTTGTCATAAACTAATTGTATCAGACCTGTAATGGTACTTCTTGACACAGAATACATAAAATACAACATTAACTAAGTTCAAAATACATAATACCATTACTGAAAATATTAGCATTCATACATTTAAACCAAACACCAATTCCAAAAGACCATGCATATGTCATGAGAGTTGCATTATAACATAAAATCCAAACACCAAATCCAAAATGATATCATAGGTCATGACAATAATAAGTTTCCAAAATGACACTAAATCTAAAAAATCCTAATCTTGGGTAGGTTGTGGAGCTTGAGAGCATGAACCAATTTCCTGAGTTGAATCCTTTGCAGCCTTCTTTTACTTTTTTCCCTTTGCATATTTCTTATGCTTCTTTCTCTTTGTCAATTTTTTTCTTATCCTGAGTTTTCTTCTTTTTGTTCCCTCCCTTAGGCATGACCCTATCAGCTGCTCTCTTCCCCTTACATGTCATCATGTTATGGCTTATGGATCCACGTTTCTTACATGTGACAGTTTGAAGCTTCCTTGGTAAGACATGTGGATTTTTGGGTTCATAATTTGTTTGTTTCGTCTAGGGGTGTCCAATTGACCTTCTCAGCACAGGGAGATCGATTATTAGTGCATCATTCATAGGCCAAAGCTGGGGTCCATTAGTTAGGAAGATGATGTGTGAATATGTCTTTTGAAAAGTAGCTTTCATGCACATATATAACACACAAATAAGAACCATAACAAAAATATAACAAGGTAAATGATTCAAAGTAACTTTCCATACCTATAATAATCAAAAGTAAATTCTTCTGGTTGTGCTTTGTTATGCCATATACACGATATTGCATGACTACAAGGGATACCAGTGAGGTTCCATTTCTTACAAGCACATGATCCTTCCCTAAGATTCACACAATATGTTTCTATACCATTAGTTACCCCAAATATTATCATTTCATCATCACCATGCCGAGTTGGAGTCCATCTTTCAGCCAATCTCTTATTCTTCTCAAGTACTGGTTGAATCTTGGACAAAGATCACCGGCATATTTAACCATCAATTCCTTTTGTTGTATGATCCTCTTAGTCAGGTAATGATTAATCCTTTCTAACAATGTGATAATTGGTTTATCCCTATATTCCAGGATAACCCTATTAAAAGCCTCACATGTATTGTTAACCTAAAGGTCACATTTAGAATAAGTTTTAAAATGTGACCTGCTCTAATATTTAGCTAGTAGCCTTTTCATGTCCTTCCATGCAGCTTCATTAAATCCGTTTATCCTCAACATTGCCCTTTCCCATCCTTAAACAGCGGTGACCCTTGCAACACTCCACAATGCTTCCTTCAATTCCATCCCAGGATACTTTTTTTCCCTTAAATTTCCATACAAATGCTTGACACATAGCCTTTCATCCACATACTCACTCAAACCTTGGACAACTGGAACAAGACCCTACAATTTATAATTGAAGATCATATTAGATTAAGTCATAGCCTTATTGTGGAAATTAATTAAGTATAGTATCATTTACCTTTTGCTGATCAGATATGAAAACATATGTCCTTTGATTTTTTCCTTGCAAGTTATCGAGTAGAAAATTTAGAAACCACTCCTAAGAGTCATTTGTTTCTGCCTCCACAACAACATAAGATATAAGAAATATTTTATTATTTCCATCACTATTTATAGTTAACATCAACTGCCCACCAAACTCCCCTTTTAGAAAACATGCATCAAGACCAATAAGTGGCCTATAATAACATGCAAACCCAACCTTACATGCCTTTAAACAGATGTAGATTCGCTCAAATACTGGTCCAACAGTAGAGTCAGAGCATTGCATCACTATATTACTATAGGCAACACCTGAACTGCTAGAGCGCGAACGTTAGCATCGGCCATTTAAAAAACACATCCAAATAACGCGTAGTGCCACAAACTACGATCGCTCTGATTCTTCATTTTCCAATGAAGATACGTAACACAAGATGCAATGTCTTGGCGAGCACATTTCCCCCTTTCACCTGTAGCCATCTGAACTACGATGACTCTGACTTTCCCATTGCATGAGGGAATATATAGACATAGGATACAAAATCCTATTGAGTCATCATTTTTCTTTCTCCCCCTCCGTTTCTCTTTTCCCTTAGCGAGTAAGCTTTAGATACCCACACCCTTTGATTAGAACAACAAGAGTGGATTCTATTGAGTGCAACAGATATGAGGGGTGCTAACACCTTGCTCTCGCATAATCGACTCCCGAACCCCAAATTTGGTTGAGATGACCATGTCCTTTCCCTTTTGAGGTTTTCTCGATGTTTTCCTTTCCCCGTTGGGATAAATAAAGTTTGACGGCGACTCTATTTTGCGCCGATTGTTTTTTGCATTGTGAAATATGGCGACTCTGATGGGGGAACTCCCCTATGCGAGTTAATCCTAACGTTTGTTTGTTTATGTTCATTGAGTGTTTATCTTTATGCTTTACTCGCTTTATTTATTTGCATTTATTGCATTTGATTATTGTTTTCCATATTATCCTGAATTTGTTGTTGTGTTGTTGGATGAGGATGTTACATGAGAGATAAGCCCACTACCCAAGATTGAGTGTGCGCATAAGATTTAGAGTAGATAGTCGTGTGACTTGCATGTTATTGACGACTTGTAGGTTTCACGAGACCCACATCCATACAAGGTTTTATTTGGTAGATATTATATATTACATGTTGATGTAGACCATAGGATGTTCCCATAGAGAGTTGTCGACTCTGGTGACCATTTCGTGAGAACTCAGTGGAGGCACTCCTCAAAGGGTAATAATGCCAAACTAGAAATGGTGAACACGTTATTATTTCTTGACCTCAGTGCCTGAGAAGCTGGGAACTTCTGTTTGGAGACCTTTTTGAGGGAAATCAATGGATGCCTTCTTGATTGGTAATAATGCTAAACCAAAAATAGTGAACGTATTGTTGCTTATCGACCTGAGAGCCAGGGAAGCTGAGGAGCCTCGATCTTCTAGACATGTGAGAATGGATGGGTTTTAGCAGGTTTTGCAGGAAACTTTGACCTTTAATCTATCTGGTCTTCTGGTTTTCTTATAAAGATAGAGTTTTGATCCTGTTATGTCCCACCTATTATGTTCAACATGCTCAAAGATCAACACAACAATTATTCAAAATATGCGAAAGCTCTGATCCCGTGTCATTGTATACATAACATTATATCATTTCAACATACATATTCCATTATTTTCAAGGATCTCATTTTTGAATCTTGTTGTCGAGCAGTTCAATCTATTTATTGTGGACCTTCTGCGCAAAACTTGAATCAAAACATGTAGATTCCCTGGAAATAATTGAATATGACATTTGCATACTCATGCATCCATAATAACCATAATATTGGGGACCTTTTCTGTACATCAAGTATCTAAACCATCCAAGTTGACTTCCCTACATCCATATCGCACTAGAAATAATCAAAAGAAGACTCGTGGATCAACTAGAGCAGAACTAGACTTAACTCAGCACAGACATGAACAATATTGGGGCCAGAGTTAATCAACTCCTCGAAACTCTCCACACCGTCATCCAGGGTCAAGAAGAGCTTAGATTGAGCATTTCCAAGCTTGTCGAAGTTGTTCTTTCTACTTCCACCAATGGAAACACTACACCCGCTGTTGTGATTCCCGCAAAAGAAGTGAACGACCACGAGAATGTCATCGACCTTGGCGATCATTAAGGCATCCTCATGACTTATTTTGTTGAAACAACCAAAATATATCATGCTCTAGAAGAGCGCCTTAAAGCCATGAAGTGCTATAGGATTTGGAGGCCCTGTGCAGTGGACCATGCTCCACAGGCCCAAATTCGGCACTGGCAAACATATGCAGCAAAATCATAAGCATCATTATCCTTCAATATTTGAAAGAAATCCTCATATATTTCCAGAATCTTCGTCCACAACATATAAGTTCCTTCCTTATAACCCCAACAATTTATCAACTTACGAATACTTCCTACAGTCCATTTGTCTATGTGTTGACCAAAAACATGCGTATCTACACCCCTCTGTAAATGATGTCATTCGACTTGACTAATATAAATTCACCCCTATAATGAAAACTCACATTAAAATGTTGCATATCCTATTAATTCATAAAAACTTGCAGGGAAAATAAGAAAAACTCAGACATTGGAAGATAAGAAGAAAATTTGAAAAACTTACCCCATACATGATAAACTTCAATGCCGTCTTCAACAATCCAAGTATTTATCTTTGTGTTCGTCTTCAAACGTCCAACTTCGTCTTCGTGCTCGTCTTCAACCAAACTAAGTTTTCATCTTCAACACAACTTGTCAAAATTGGAGTTTGTTTGAAATCCTAACATTTAAAGGGGGATTAAATAATGTAATTAACATAATGTGAGCCAAGATATACAACACATATGCTATGTTGTCCAATTTAATCCAGCTGACATTAAAATAAACACCATGTTGAAAAAATAAAGGAATCTGGGCTGAAATAGTGGGAACTAGAGACTTATAAAGGGAATCTTGGTATTACGAGGAGATGTAAAAAATATTTTACCGAGAAAATCAAATCTCTCTTATATTACATTGGTGTTGTATTTTAATAATTTAAGGGTAATATGGTAAACTTGTTGTGTATGTTGGTACATTCCTATGTCATTGTCAACAAGCTTATTTTGGGCCAAACATAATAGGCCCATTAAATAAAACCCGAAACCTTGCTCCATCTAATAACACAAAAACCAAACCCTGTTTTGTTCTGCCGCTAGTTCTTGTCACTGTAAAATCCTTGTTCGTGAAATCAATCCATCGCACACTCGAAAACTGAAAAATGGGGAAGAAATCGAAAACTTCAAGGAAGGGTAAGAAAGCATGGAGAGCTAACATAAGCACGGAAGAAATCGAAGATTTCTTTGAGAAATCAACAAAGGACGCTCTTTCCGGAGGTTCTCTTCAAGCAGTTTCCAGTGAATCCCTCTTTTTCGAAGACAAATCCAAAGGTACCAATCTCTCATTTTTATTTTGCTCTCATAAAGTTTCTAGCTGATTGATATGAATTTGATATGGCTATGGCTATGGCTAGATCTTGCGGTAAAGAAGAAAATTGAAAAGCACAGGGAGAAAGTGCTCCGGGTTGATAGCGTGCTACAGAAAAACCAGTTTGTTGTGCCAGTTCCATCTTCTACTCTGAAGAAGAGCTCGAAAAACAGAAAAGCTCTGCCTAAAAGTCTAGGCATTAATCAAGATAAGGTAGAAGATTCTGACGTGTTTGAAATGTGGGGTGATAAAGGTAATAATTCTAGGACATTTTGTATATCTTTTGGTTATAGCTAAATAATAATGTGATATTAACCTTAGGATTCTTTTATATTTTCACCCAGATGAAGATAACAAGAAGGTGAAAAAGGTAAACATTATTGCATTGCATATTCTATCTAGTGTTTCTTAAACCAGTTTATTGTAATCACAAGTTTTGGTGTCGGTTTAGGACACTTACACTTACACGGGCATGACTTTTTTCAGAGGTATCAGAGATTGTTTCACATTTAGAGCAACTGTTGATATTGATAACATGATTGAGGTTTCTGCAGATGTCAAAGCCTGCTCATATTGCAGCAGTAGAGGTTGATCCTCCAGGGTGCTCTTTTAATCCCACGCATGAAAGTCATCAGGTAGTTTTTTGAGCTATTAGTGATATTTATTTGTCTTGTTTGTTAGTATGATTTATGGTAGAGTGTTGAGAATTTTATTGTTTAATCAGGATACATTGGCTACTGCTGTTGCCGAAGAAATGATTAAAGTCTACAAAAACGAATTGGGCCCTGAACTGGTACCTTTGACTGTTCCTGGAGAAGCTATTTCTGAAGAAGATGTGAGTCTTATCGTATTTTCATCTATAGATTTTTTGATTCGTGAACTTTTTTGTATATAGATTCAATCCCTTATTCGTTAACCTTGATTTTTGGTCAGATGTATTTTCTTGATGTGGATGATGGGAACGATGATGAAAATGATCATGAAAATGAGGGTGAAAATGGAGATGCTGCGTCCGAGAATAAGTAAGCTAACCTCAGTTGAACATTACTAGTATTTTTTGATATTTTTTCCTTAATTATATTTTTTGACTGCTTACACTATCTATCAGGCTTTTGTGTATGATTTGAATTCTTACATACAAACACATGTTGATAATTTTTCCAATAATGTCTAAATGTCGCTCATGTATTTGTATTGTTTTAACCACTACGAACAGACCCATAAAAAAAAAGAAAGTGACTAGAGTTGTCTTGAATAAGAGAGCTCGACACAGAGAACAATTGAGAAAAGAAGCTGAAGCAAAGAGATTGAAGAATTTCTCAAAAGAAATTGATAGGTAATATAATATGACCATTTCTCATCTCTATCTTTTGCACTAAATAAAAGATGATATTTAACCATCTCTGGTACTTACGATTACAGCATCCCAAAAATTTTCGCGGAAATTAAGAATGAAGATGAGGAAAAAAAGAGAAAACTTCTTAGGCGACAAACTGCTAAACAAGAAAAGTTAAAAGTATGTCCACCTCGCATAGGAAAGCACAAGTAAGCATTATTTTGTACTTCCAATATATTACTTTTGAGAAACTTTTCCAATCGAGTTTTTGTGGTGCTTCTCTATTTTACCCGAGTCTGCAAATGAAGTTCATATATACCAACTTTATTTATTTTTAACAGGTTTCAGCCTGCTCCTGTTCAAGTTTTATTAAGCGAAGAGATAACTGGATCTATCCGAAAGCTCAAGGTAGAGACTTGTATTATATTTTGATCATGCTGACTCGGTTTTTGTAAATATACAAGTATGTTTTCCTAAGTTTTTCTATTTTTTTGGTGTATGTAACTAGGGTTGTTGCACCCTTATAAAGGACCGGTATAAAAGTCTAGAGAAGCGAGGGTTGATTGTTCCCAAACCCAGGAGGAATAGGTTAGTTTAAACTTTAACTGCAATTATTTTTATTATTATTGCGTGTGTGCATTAACAATGTAAAACTAGTTTAGTTTATCCCGCGAAACCAAATACGCTATCCTTTTGCAGGCAGAAGTTGTAATATTTGTTAAATTCAGGATTAAACGGATTTTATTTTGCGATTAGAACACTGATTGTAATATGATTATGTGTTGTACAGGTAGAGTCCTCTTTGATGTTGGCTTCCCTAACTTAAGTCGCCCGCATTCAGCAGGGCTTGCTGCTATGTGGCAAGAAGACATGTGATGGATAAAAGGTTAAAACAGTTTGTTTAAACTGAAATTTTTGTTTATGTCTTGTTGTCTCGATTTTGTACGAATTTTCAGTTGCAAGAAAATCAATCTCTAATGTATTTTGTATTTGATATTTCGCTTACTATTTTACTGGAAAACAAATATTTATAAAGATCATAGCTGGCTCAAACTTTTGAAAGGCTGTGTAAGTAGCTGAAATTAACTGCCGTTTAAGTCGTGAATTATTTTAAGGGGTCCTATTTAAAGCGTAAATTAACCGAGTAATATGTGTATTGAGCCGAGCCCCCTTGTGGTATAGGTTGTCTTGTACGTCCTCGAAATAATCCTGATAAAATAATCCTGATAAAAATATGTTGTTACTCACATGTTTTCGCATAGATTGCTTTGCATGTCCTAAAAAATGATCTTGATAAAGATGATATATTATTATTAGACACATGTTTTTGCATTCTATTTTCACCGGCTTTCTAATGATCAACTATTTCTTGAAGTAGTTTCAACATGCATGAGATTAGAAATCTTTCTTCTAAATAGGTTGATTAATGAATGATTTTTGAGTTTATTCATCATCACATTTTAGATCAATTTGCTCTAATCAATCTATCTCTGAGTTTTGCTTGCTCACTACTGTCTTGGTGGCACATTCCACTTAATAAATGATCTTGATAAAGATGATATGTTGTTAATCATAGTTATTTTTTTTAATCTATAAATAGAGACCTTCCCACCTCATATTTTACACTTAGATTTTTGACTTAGAATAAAAAACTTTCTCCTCTTTCGTCTATGCTTCGTCTCCATATTTTTTGAATGACTGCATTGTGCCATATAAGACTGGTTTTCACTTGATACTACAATTGATATTTATATCATATTCAATTGATCTTTGTGCCACCAGAGGATGTATTTATAGACAGGTTACTTATGTGCATTAGTAATCACACATTGGAATTGAGTTGTTCTACCCTGGAGGTAGTATTATGGTTGATATTTTATCTTGCATAATTTTGGACAGTGCCTTAAAATATCTTAAAGAAAATGACTTGGGTTAAGACACGATTTGATAATTTCTTTAGTGACATTTTTAAAAAAATCGTAAAACAACAATTTTGAGATGTTTTCAAACTGTCATGGCCATCGAAGAAATTATTGGAACTTTTGACAATGTGTCTGACAAATCTTCAAGTTTGAGTGAAGTCACTTTAAATTTGACAACAAAAAAAGTTATTTTCCTTAACCTTATAAAAGGTTGACAACATTTTGATTGATGACATTCCTGTTGTTCCTTTTGGATTAAACGAGCAAACTAACGATAAGAAATCTGTTGAATCATATGAAACATTTAATTATGCTAAATTAAACGAGCAAACTAACGATAAGAAATCTGTTGAATCATATGAAACATTTAATTATGCTAAATTTGAATCTGTTAGCAAAGATTAAAATAAATGGTTTACTGATGACGAAAGAAATTATTTTATGGAAATAATGACCTTGAAAAAAATATTTTGAATGGACTAAAAAATGAGTTGTATGATTATTAAGTAGTTATAATATCGTAAAAGAATTTTGTGAATCTCTGAAAAAGAAGTATGATACCGAAGAGGTTGGAGCAAAGATTTATCAACCATGGAGCAAAAAGAAGTAGCTATTGGTGTTGAGATTACTTATGCCGTCTTCAGAACTAATTTCCAAGGAAGTACTTTCCAGAGGACGTGCACAGTAATACAGAGACCAAGTTCCTTGAACTGAATCAAGGGAATTCGACAATTGCGGGGTATACCACTAAGTTAGAAAAGCCGGTGAAGTTTTGTCCACAATATACTAGTGTGGTTGGTGAAGGGTTATAGTGCATCAAGTATGAGAGCGACTTGAATCTCGTGATCAAGCAAGGTATTGAGTATCAAGAGATCTGTCGATTTTCTGTGCTGGTAAATAATGTAGAATTTATGATGAGGATAAAAGAGCTTGATCTGCTCACTCTAAGAGTATTAGTGAGAAGAAAGGGAATGATTATAATCATGGAAACCTTATAGTGCCCCAACTAACAAATGGAAGGATACCATTGAACATAAATTTACAGGTGGGAAAAAGAGAAGTGGGAGGAAGGACTCCTACTTCTGTGATATATTTCAAATGTGGTGAGTTTGGACATCGTATTTATGAATACAAAGGCATAACTATGAATTGCTTCAAGTGTGGGAAGCTAGGTCACCGAGTTGCTGGATGTAAGAGTAATACTTTGACTTGCTATAATTATGGAGAGCATGGTCACATTAGTACTCAATGCGAGAAACCAAAGAAGGCTCAATCTGGAGGGAAAGTTTTTGCTTTGTTTGGACCAGAGAATACTGCATCTAATAGATTGATTTGAGGTACGTGTTTCATTAATAATATTATGTTTATTTTTATTATTTACACCGATACGACACACTCGTTCCTATCTGTTGAGTATGTGAAAAGATTGAATTTTGGAGTGTCTGTTGTGATTGGTAACATGGTCATTGATACCATAGATAATGGTTTAGTGACTACTTTGTTGGTGTGTATGAATTTTCCTTTGACAATTTACGATAGAGATTTTGGGATTAACTTAGTTTGTTTCCCCCTAAGTAAACTCGATGTTATTATGGGAATGAATTGGTTGGAGTTCAACTATGTGCTTATCAATTGCTTTGAAAAACCAATGAAGTTTCTTTAATCCGAGGACAATACAGTGTTGAGTTTCTTGACCACGAGGCAGGTTGGGATATCCTTGAGAGAGAATGCTCATTCGTTCATGGTCTTTGCGTCCTTGAGAGGGGGAAACAAGATACTGATTACAAATCTACCTGTTATGTATGAGTTTCCTAAAATGTTCCAGATGACATTAGTAATTTGCTGTCGAAGTGTGAGGTGGAATTTGTTGTAGACTCAGTACCTGATACTAGTCCTGTATCGATGTCTACTTATAGGACGTTTGCTTCAGAGCTGAGTGAGCTAAAGAAACTCTTAGAGGATCCACTTGAGAAAAAGTTTATCCGACCGAGTGTTTTGCCGTGGGGAGCGCCAATGTTGTTAGTTAAGAAGAAAGATGGAAACACGATGTTGTGTGTTGATTATCGTTAGCTAAATAGGTTACAACCAAGAATAAATATCCCCTTATGAGAATTGAAGGTTTGATAGATCATTTGGTTGGTTCTTGCGTATTCAGTAAAATTGATTTGCGATCGGGTTATCATCAGATTTGAGTGAAACCAGAAGATATTTCGAAGACTATGTTTAGAATGAGATATGGTCACTATGAGTATTCTGTGATGCCTTTTAGTGTGTTTATTATGCCAGGCATGTTTATGGAATATATGAATATGATTTCCCATCCTTATTTAGATTAGTTTGTGGTTGTTTCATCGATGATATTTTGATATATTATAAATATGATGAAGAGCATGTTGAGCATCTAAAAGTTGTGTTACAAACCTTGAAAGAAAATAAGTTGTATGAGAAGTTATCTAAGTGTGAGTTTTGGATGAAAAAAGTGAGTTTCCTTTTTCATGTGATATGTATTAACAGTATCGAAGTGGATCCATAAAAGATAGATGTAGTGTTGTTGTGAGAGGATTCAAAGTCTGTTACAAAGATCAAACGTTTTTTATGGTTTGGCTGGTTATTACAGGAGGTTTATTTAAGTATTTTTGAAGTTGGCATCACCTTTCAATCAGTTGACTCGAAAAAGTCAAGCTTATGTATGGAGTATCTAGTGTGAAGAGAGTTTTCAAGAACTCAAGAAAAAGCTGACGTCAACTCAAGTTTTAACTTTGCCAAGTCCAAGTGAATCCTTTGTTGTGTATTGTGATGCTTCGAAGACGGGTCTAGGTGGTGTGTTGATGCAAAATGGCCAGTTTATGGATTATTCTATTAGACAGTTGAAAGTTCATGAGAGGAATTATCCTACACGTGATCTAGATTTGGCAGCCGTGACGTTTGTGTTAAAAATTTGGAGGCATTATTTGTTTGGTTCTAGATTTGAAGTGTTCATTGACCACAAGACTTTGAAGTACTTTTTTGATCAGAAAGAGTTGAATATGAGGCAGAGGAGGTGGCTTGAATTTCTGAAGTATTATAATTTTGGTTTGAGTTACCATCCCGATAAAGTCAATGTCGTAGCTGATGCTTTGAGCAGAAAATCGTTGCATATATCGATGCTTATGGTTTGAGAATCGAAGTTAATCAAGCAATTCAAAGATATGAGTCTGTTGTGTGAAAGGATTCATAACAGCGTGAAGTTGGACATGAAAAGCTGACTAATGGTATTCTTGAAGAAATCAAAGAAGGTTAGAAATTGGATTTGGGATTGATTGACCAACTAATGTTAATCAATCAAGGTAAATGAGGGGATTTCAGAATAGATAAGAATAATATTATGCGTTTTCATGACAAAGTTTGTGTACCAGATGTACTAGAACTTAAGAAGAGTATTCTTGAATAAGGTTACAGAAGTGGTATGAGTATTCATCTCGGTGCTACTAAGATGTATCAAGATTTAAAGATGTTTTGGTGGTCAGGAATGAAGAGTGAAATATATGAGTTTGTTTACGCTTGATTAACATGTCAAAAGTCGAAGATTGAACATCAGAAGTCGTTGGGTCTAATGTAACTGTTGAGCATTCCTGAGAGGAAATGGGACAACATTTCCATGGATTTTATGACTAATTTTTCGAGGACGGTGAAAGGATGTGATTCCATATGGGTTATTTTTGATAGATTGACTAAATCAATTCATTTCATTCTGATTAAGATGAGTTATCCTTTGCAGAATTTAGTCGATTTGTATATCGATAATATTGTTATCTTGCATGGTATTCCTTCAAGTATTTTTTTATAGAGATTCGAGATTCACATCGAGGTTCTTGCATATTTTACAGGAAGCGTTGGGCACTAAGTTGCGGTTGAGTTCTACTTATCATATGCAATTGGACGGTCAGACAAAGAGGATTATCCATTCTATGGAGGATTTGTTGATAGCTCATGTTTTGGATTAGGGAGGTAACTGGGGCAATTACTTACCGTTGGTTGAGTTCACTTACAACAATAGTTTCCATTCTAATAATGGAATGACACCATTTGAGGCTTTGTATGGAAGAAGATGTAAGAATCCTTTGTGTTGGTATGAATCAAGTGAGTGTGCAGTACTTAGACTTGAGGTTGTGCAACAGACCTCTAAGAATATCAAGATGATCCAAGAGAAGATGGAAGCTTCACATATTCTCCAGAAGAGTTATCATGATAAGATAAGGAAAGCACTTGAGTTTCAAGAGGGAGATTACGTGTTCCCGTGAGTCACTTCGATTATAGGTATTGGTCGAGCCTTGAAGTTTCGAAAGCTCACGCTACATTTGATTGGTACGTATAAGATCCTCTAGAGAGTAGGATAAGTGGACTACATAATTGCATTGAAACCATTTCTTTCGAATCTTCATGATGTATTTCATGTGTCTCATTTGAGGAAGTATATTCCTTATTTGTCTCATGTGATTCAAGTGGACGATATGCAAGTTAGAGAGAACTTGACCGCTGATGAATCTCCCTTGAGAGTGGAGGATCGCGAAATTAAGCACTTGAGAGACAAGGAGATTGTGTCGGTAAGTCGAAAAATTGAAAACAAGTGGCTTAGGAAAAATTGGGGCATCCCGATGGACATCAAAAATTCAAAAAAATTGGTCCATGCAAAAGTTAGGGAAAATAAAAGAATGAAAATCGCGAAAAGCAAAAAGAAATGATTGCAAAGGAAAAATCCCCATCAAAAGAACAAATCTACGTGACTACAAATACAAAGGGTGACTCTCATTCCCGAGAATCCTCATTGGTTCTCAAACCGTCAATTTCATGGATTCTTAAACCATCAGTTTTGAACCTTTTGAGAGATGAACATTCATGTCAAATTAACTGAATATAGGATTGAAGAACATCACGTAGAATGAGTGGGTACAAATAAACCTTGAGCCTAAAAAATATTTTTTTGAAAACCGTGGACCAGACCACGTTATAACCCACCAAAGACCAAATTGAAGCATGGCTAATTTTGAAAGTATACTTCAAATGAGATACTGTTCCTGACTCTCATGAATTATGCTAAAAGATCTTTGTTGGTATTACATATGCATTCAAAAATCAATGTCATACCTTAACTAGTGATTCATTTAACAAAGTTGTGCGACGTCTTTTCAGTAAAAACTTCAAGATTAACATGTTTGTTGAATTAGAATTATCATTCTTAGAATTAACATTTTCTACTTGCATACATTTGTTTGACATCATGAAAGCTTACATGTGAGCATCAGGTATGAGTTCAATCTTTTGAGTCCTGAAACTCTGATAAGTAATTGGTAAATTATCTCAAGAATGATCATATCCAAGGGGCATGTTGTTTGAATACTTTGTTGAGTATGAGTAAGTTTGTTTTCCCAGTTGATGCTTTTAGATGAGGAAAAATTGGAAGACTCTGTTGATCAAAGAGTGTGCCAAGTTTACTCAATCTGGGATAGTTATGTCGAGATTCAACGAATCTCTTTAAGTTTGGTGACACTGCAGCATATTATTACAAGTCCTTATAAATACAGAGTTTCCTTTCAGTGTAAAATCCTTTGTAGACCATATAGTCTAGGCACAAATTATAATTTGCAAATTCAATACTCCCTGAAGCAGAGTATGACTTGGTGTTCCAGTCAGACTTAATTTCTTCCCCGGTATGATTTCTTGACAATCCCAACATTGTGGAATATTGAGAAGAGTTATTTATCCAGCATTGAGTAAGGTTGAAATGTTTGTTCCATGGGAGTTCCATGCTGAGTTTCGATTTGTTCTTCAATAGAAATGGATACATCTCATTGGCATGTGCCTTCAAAATATTCCACTATTTTATCAACACCTTTACCTTCCTATGAGGATCTTGAATGCTTATTATGACAAGGTTCATCTTGGACTATAACTCTCAGATAATCCAAAATTGTTTCTCCCTATGAGATTGTCATATCAGAAGACACCGTAACATTTAGACCTCTAGCAGATCCTCTAAATGGGCGGAAAAATTTATGAGAAGTAACTGGTAGTCACCAGGAAAATTCCCCGAAAGAGTGAGATGGTGCTCGGAGAATTACAATGCATTAAAGGAAACATTATTCCACAATGAAGGACCAGGAGCTCCAATTTATTTCATTTGGCCGCTTTTTGATGGTGCAAAATGCCCCTTCTCCCTCCTATGATTCTTGGGAGGGAGAGCTTCAACAGCGCGGGATGTCTCGCACCAACGCTTCTCGCCAACCAAAGTTAAACCCATACAGAAGGGCGGGGGCAAGGAAACCTATTTTTGTATGGATTACATCCAAAACAAACACTCATTCTTCTTGCCAAGTGACATCCCAATCATATCCTCTGTAAGAAAAGGGATGCGCTGTTAATGCATATAAAACAATAGATATGGGATCAGATCAAAATATTCCTTTCATACTATAAATCCTACCCAAGTTCCTTTCTACCCCAACACTATATTCTCAGTCTCTAGTAATTAGAGTATGAGAGTCAAAGGCCGAAAGAAACTATAAATATCAATCACCTTTTGTTTGGTGGGAGGAATGTCGCTTGAATCTATCCATTTGATAAGCTGATAATGTGATGTCAATGATAAAGGAAAAGGTTAAATATGTTTTTAATCCCTATAAATATCTCAACTTTCATTTTTAGTCCCTATTAAAAATAATATATTTTAATCCCTACAAAATTATTATGCACGTAGTTTTAGTCCTTCCTGGTAAACCAATGTGTATTTTTAAATGATTATTTTGCAGACATCTGTAGAATGTTATAAAAAGTTTCTATAAAAAAAAAACTCAAAATTTGATTTCTAAGTCGAGGTTTTCATTACTTTTATCATTATATTTTGAAATTTAAAAAATTCATATTTAATTCTTCTCATTTTAAAAAATTCTAAAATTCGGTAAAGAAATATTTTATAGTATTCTAAACATGATTGAAAAAACTTATTCAAAAATTTAAACGTTTAAGGATAGTTAAACAATTTTCAAAATTTTAGAAAACAGTAGGGACTAAAATTGCATGCATAAAAAAATTGTAGGGACTAAAATATATATATTTTTTAATAGGGACTAAAAATTAAAACTGAGATATTTATAGGGACCAAAAACATATTTAACCCTAAAGGAAATATAGGGGCACCTATCACTTCTATGGTCACCGGTAGAGGCGGCGCCTCTCCCTATAATCTAAACAAACCTATCTTTTCAATTCTCATAAGGGTCTGCGCAAGGATCCAATAAATGTCTTCATGGTAAAACATGCAGCATAATCCAACCACTATTATGAAGAATATCTTTACTAAAGAAGAAAAGGAACACCCAAATAGTAGGGGAGGGGCGCCCAGGTTACAAAATATTATATTGAAAACCATAAGAATGCTCAATACGTTGGGATGATCTGGGAAGGGGAATGTTAATAGTCACTAGAAATTCTACCTCAAAAGTGGTAAAAGGGATCAAAGCCTCCAACTCGTGGATAACAAATAAATTAAAAAAAAAATTAGGAGCAGACAACTCGCCTACAATGAACATATTGGCTCTCTCCATTTTTGAACAGGATTTTAGGATCACTTCCTCTTCGCGCAATTTCTTAACTAACATGTAAACTTAAACAGGAAGAAGACAATAAAAATATTATTATTTGTTGTCTTATTTTATTTCATTACAATAATACTAGTGTACAAATCCACAACTATTTGGTTATTGAAATACAATACAATAACCAAATAACATATGACAACACATAAAATATATTAGGTGTTTGTGTGTTCTCTTGGGTCTTTCAGTTAAAAAATAATTTTGTAAACTCATAAAGGTATTTATTTAGCCTCTCGGTTCTAGCTTATCATATTCTAATACACATCTACAATAAGTTCTACTTATGCATTTTCTTTTAAAAGGAGGCTGACAGTAAATTCTGTTTTTACAATCTTCATCATCAAAACATCTGAATCTATGCGCTGCAATAAAAAACACTCAATAATGTTATTAAAATGAGATAAAATATAACATATAAAATAAAAATAAATGAATAAAATTTACCTTCAATTTTCGTTGCAATAACAAATAGAATGAATAATATAATCTTAACATAAGCAAACTTTATTATTTCTACCATATTTCTCGTCGTTATTTTTGATAAACTATTTTATAAACTTATAATTTATAAATAAAAGTGCAACCTCACCTTTTATTAATTTTTAATTGTTAACACTTACGGATCTGTAAAATAAATCCTAAAATTAATAATTATTATATAACTTTTCGGTACATCATTGTGTTATGTTTGTCTCTTCAGCACATCTAAAAAAGATGTCACATAAAACTTGTCTATCATACAAATATATTCGTCTTGTAGTCAAATTGTCATTAACGGGAAAGGGAAAAAATATTTAATATTAATATCATTGTTGGAAAAAATATTTATGCATTAATGACGTGTATTGTTGGACCACAACTAATAACCAAATATGTTGCACTAGTTGTAATTGAGTTTAGAGTTGAATCATACTTAATGATCAAATGTTGTTGTTTCTTTTATATTCGTTGTATTATGCAAAACAACATGGTGTGAGAACATATGTCTCAGTATGTGTGCGACATCTGCCCATTGTCAGCAGGTCATTATTGCAGTTGTTCTACACATTATTTTATGGTTATTTTATTCATATTCGTTGCATATTTGTTACTATTACGACTACATATATACTCATTTACCTCAGACGGGAAAGGGAGATTACCTCAACTATAGTGACGTGATAACGAAGGGCGTCAAGATAAACTGCCATCTTACCCATCAGTTCTGAATAACAGTGGCGTCACTACGTGGAAGATGCACAAATTCACCACCAAAATTTATTTATTTCGAAGAAAGGGAAATTATCGATAAAACTCCCTATAGGTGAATAAGATGGTCTCGCAACCAAATTCGGATTCGGAAGTCGGTTATGTAACGAGAATGTATTAGCACCCCTCACATTCATCTAGGGGTGGAAAAACGGGCCGTGACCCGCCACCCACCAAAAAATGGCGGGTTGGGCATGGGTTTTGGGTCCACCTATCCATTTCACCCGCCCCGCCAAAGGAAAAAATCCCACAGACGGAATATATAATGGGGCGGGGTTGGTCCGCCAGCCCGTTAAAAAAATAAAATAATAACTACTTATATTAGAAAATGTCCATGACCCATTTTGAAAGAAAAAAAGTATGTGGCCCAATAATTTATTTCACCTAGTTTTCTTTCGCTCTCCACATTCAGTATTATTCACGCTAGATTTTACAAAATTTCTCCAAACTCCAGCCGCCTCTAGGTACTTGCTCGGTTACTCCTCTTTCAAACTTCCTTCGTCTTCCTTTTTAATAATTTTTCTATTGAATCGTATGATGATAAAATTAGAGGAATACAGGGTATTACATGCAATTTCTGCTATTTGTGCGATTTACAGAACCACAAATTTTCCTTCGTAAATGATATAATATATTAATACGTGTAATATTTTTTTCAAAGATAGTACCGTTAATGTTTATGCTTCAAATGGTAACCAAATTTTGAATACACTACAAAGTAAATTATTACATGTATTAAAATATGATGTGCAATGGTACATTATTACACGTAATATTATCTTTGAATATGGCTTCCACATATTGAAACAGGATTGATTGACCAACTAGTTTTAATAAATCAAGGTAAATGAAGGGATTTCAGAATAGATAAGAATGATATTATGCGTTTTCATGACAAAGTTTGTGTACCAGATGTACTAGAACTTAAGAAGAGTATTCTTGAATAAGGTTACAAAAGTGGTATGAGTATTCATCTCGGTGCTACGAAGATGTATCAAGGTTTAAAGATATTTTGATGGCCAGGAATAAAGAGTGAAGTATCTGAGTTTGTTTACGCTTGATTGACACGTCAAAAGTCGAAGATTGAACATCAGAAGTCGTTGGGTCTAATGTAACTGTTGAGCATTCCTGAGAGGAAATGGGACAACATTTCCATGGATTTTGTGACGAGTTTTTCGAGGACGGTGAAAGGATGTGATTCCATCTGGGTTATTTTTGATAGATTCACTAAATCAATTCATTTCATTCTGATTAAGACCAGTTATCCTTTGCAGAAGTTAGTCGATTTGTATATCGAGAATATTGTTATCTTGCATGGTATTCCTTCAAGTATTTTTTTTATAGAGATTCTAGATTCACATCGAGGTTCTTGCATATATTACAAGAAGCGTTGTGAACTAAGTTGCGGTTGAGTTCTACTTATCATATGCAATTGGACGGTCAGACAAAGAGGATTATCCATTCTTTGGAGGATTTGTTGATAACTCATGTTTTGGATTAGGGAGGTAACTGAGGAAATTACTTACCGTTGGTTGAGTTCACTTACAACAATAGTTTCCATTCTAGTAATGGAATGACACCATTTGAGGCTTTGTGTAACACCCTTCTACCCCAAAACAAAATATTTAAATAATATCAGAGTAATCATCGAAAAAGGGTATCACATATCATCATAATTCAACACAAACAGTGTCCTGTCCCGTAACACGGATTAATCAACATCAAGAATATCATAAATCATTTCGCAGTGGAATTTAAACTTCATAATTCAAACTTCATTAGTTTACTTCATAAACATAATTTTCACCATCCTGAATTTCACATCATAACATGGGAAAACATTTATCCAAATAATAACATAACTGGAAACAATTTAGCAAAAGAAAACCCATCCCAGTGTTACATGACACAGAGCAAGACACATTGACCAGAACCACTTCTAAGGAACACTAAAGCACGCTCCGAGACTCATGAAAAACTCCTATTGCACTGCAAGACTAATCTTCGACATCTGCAAGTTACCCACGAAGGAGGCAACATTTCCAAGCAGGCAGGGTGAGTAATCATAATATATCATAAACGTACAAGAATATAGAACATAAATAAATTAGTGCAACATATCATGACATCATCACCTATAAAATTCAGCAACAACAACAACACGATCATGAAATTAAGCAACACCAACACAATCATGAAATTCTTCCAGAATATGCAATTCTAACATCCTGATATGCAATATGCATGTGGTACCATTTTCATCGTGAGATGGATACATAACCATCAACCCTCCACAAAGGAGCACATCGTAAATCATCGTGACACTTCAATCCACACAATGAGATTGAAGCAATTAAATAGGCCGAAGCCCCATCGTGAATGTTATGAAATGCAATGATGCGCTACATCATAAAATTCATCAAAATAATTCGCATCATTCATTTCACATCAACAAACCAATCATCAAATAATCATATATATATCATCATGACATTACACCCAGAACACTGGTTCTATAACCACCCTGACACATCAAGAACTGACCCGTACCCCATAATTTATGAGGCAATTACAAGGTTATTTCATAAATTCATTTATAAAAACTATTGAATTTTTCTCATTTTTATTCATCAAAATAAAGTTCAGTTTATGCTCTTTCCGACGCTTCAAACGGAATGCGAATCGGATTTACGGTTTGAAAGTTACGGATTTTTCAAGAATTAAAATTTGTCATCCAAACAGTGTTAACCGGTTAACTCATAGCGTTAACCGGTTAACGCCTGTGAAACCTCAGAAAAGCACCAAATTTTCAATGGTTAACCGGTTAACCCATAGCGTTAACCGGTTAACACACGTTTTCCAGTAGCTCTCTGCTATACAATTGCAGACTGCTTCAACACCAAAAACCCCCAAATCCCATTACGGGTTTCACATCAAAACACTCAAAAACCATTCAAAAACATCAATCAAACATCAACAACATCAAGATAACAATTATACAATCAAATATATGATTATAACTCATTCTAATCACTCTAATTCATCAAGATTTCTCTCATAAACTCCACCTAAATCAAAAACCCCTAAAACTCATAAACTCATACAATCCTAATCTATTCATAGTCCAATTCCTACACATTTACAATAGATTATAAAGAATCCCCATACCTTAGAGAATTTCTTCGCTTTACACTCTTCTCTGGGGTTCTCCACAGCCTCCTGACTCTGAGCTTCCTCTTTCTTCAGAGCACTTCACCAAACACGATAGAAAAACCAAATGAGAAAACTGATCGTGTATTCCTTTTTACCAAAACACATCCCAGTTAAGTCTTTTCCCACTTTACCCTCATAATTTTCACAAAAGGACCACCTTACCCTTTTCTTTAATATATTTTTAATAATAATAATAATAAAATAGTATAATAAAACACTATTTATCCTTATTATATAAAAATACTCTTTTTCTCCAAATTTCTCTAATTAATCCGAACTCTCCAATTTTTTCTAAATTAATTAAATAAATGACTAAATAATTAAATTTAGATTTTCGGGGCGTTACAACTCTCCCCTACTTAAAGAATTTTCGTCCTCGAAAATTACCTGAAGTAAATAGAGTCGGATACGACTCCATCATCTTATCTTCCCGCTCCCAAGTCCAACTTTCTCCAGCTGGTCCTCCCCAAAATACCTTCACTAAAGCAATTTCCTTACCTCGTAGTTGCTTCAATTCTCTACCATCAATCCTCACTGGTAAAGCTTCAATCGTCAGATTATCTCTCACCTGAACATCATCTATCTGAATTACATGCGACGGGTCCGGAATGCACTTCCTCAATTGTGATACATGGAATACATCATGTAAATTCGCAAGAGAGGGAGGTAAAGCCACTCGATAAGCCACTTCCCCTATCCTCTGCATAATCTGATACGGACCGACAAAACATGGAGTGAGCTTTCTATACTTAAAAGCTCTTCCCACACCAGTCATAGGAGTAACTCTTAAGAACACGTGATCTCCCTCTTGGAACTCAAGTGCTTTCCTCCTCTTATCGTGATAACTCTTTTGACGACTCTGCGGCGTTTTCATCCTTTCCTGAATCATTTTTATCTTTTCAGTTGTTTCTTGGACAATCTCCGGCCCAAGCACTAAATTCTCTCCTGACTCATACCAACATAATGGAGTACGACAACTTCTACCATACAACGCCTCATATGGAGCCATCCCGATACTAGCATGAAAACTGTTATTGTACTTAAACTCGACCAACGACAAATGACTATAACAAGACCCTCCTTGATCTAATACACAAGCTCTCAGCAAATCCTCTAAATATTGGATTGTTCTTTCCGTCTGACCATCTGTTTGCGGGTGATAAGTAAAACTCATCCTCAACTTAGTACCCAAGGCATCCTGCAACCTCTTCTAAAATCTCGACGTAAACCGCATATCTCTATCTGATACAATCCTTGAAGGCACACCATGAAACTTCACAATTTCCTCAATATAAATCTCAGCTAACCTTTGCATGGAATGGTTAATCTTCATCGGCAAAAAGTGTGCCGACTTAGTTAATCGGTCAATAATTACCCAAATCGAATCATTACCTCTAGCAGTCTTAGGTAACCCAGTCACGAAATCCATGGAAATACTATCCCATTTCCACTCAGGAACATTCAATGGTTGCATCATACCTGAAGGTCTCTGATGTTCTATCTTTGACTTCTGACACGTCAAACAAGCATACACAAATTCAGCAATGTCTCTTTTCATACCCGACCACCAAAACAACCTGCGTAAATCATGATACATCTTCGTAGCACCAGGATGAATACTCAGTCGACTCTTGTGCCCCTCTTCTAAAATACTCTTTTTAATTCCTATAATATCCGGAACACATACTCTATCTCGGAATCTCAAAACTCCATCTTCATCAACTCGAAAGTCACCTGCATTACCTTGATCAACCAACATCAATTGATCAACTAATTTCAAATCAGATTTCTGACCCTTACGAATCTCTTCCAAAATCTCACTGGTCAGCTTTAACATTCCCAATTTCACACTATCAGTAGTAGTTTCACACAATAAGCTCATGTCTCTGAATTGCTCAGTCATTTCCAATTCTTTCACCATAAGCATCGAAATATGCAATGACTTCCTACTCAAATCATCAGCCACAACATTTGCCTTACCAGGATGGTAATTCAAATCAAAATCAAAATCTTTCAATAATTCAAGCCACCGCCTCTGTCTCATATTTAACTCTTTCTGATCAAACAAGTACCTTAAACTTTTGTGATCACTGAATACTTCAAATTTCGAACCAAACAAGTAGTGCCTCCAAATCTTAAGTACAAACACCACAGCTGCTAACTCTAAGTCGTGAGTAGGATAGTTCCTCTCATGAACTCTTAACTGTCTAGAAGCATAAGCAACCACCTTATATCCTGCATCAAAACTCCACCAAGACCCATCTTGGAACCATCATAATAAACTACAAAGGACTCATCTGGATTCGGTAAGACCAACACTGGTGCAGTCGTTAATCTTCTCTTCAGTTCTATGAAACTCGCTTCACAAGCAACATCCCACACATACGCTTGACCCTTCCTAGTCAATTGCGTGAACGATATAGCTATCTTAGAGAAACCTTCAATGAACTTACGATAGTAACCAACCAACCCAAGAAAACTACGAATTTCTGTAGCTGACTTCGGAGTCTCCCACTGCAATACCGCATCAATCTTCGAAGGATCCACCAAAATTCCACCACTTGAAATTACATGGCCTAGGAAACTCACTTCCTTTAACCAGAACTCACACTTAGATAATTTAGCAAACAATTTCTTTTCTTTCAATACTTGCAACACAACCCTCAAATGCTCGGCATGTTCCTCTTCTGATTTAGAATATACCAAGATATCATCTATGAAAACCACCACGAATTTATCAAGATACTCATGAAAGATCCTATTCATATATTCCATAAACACACCAGGTGCATTAGAAACCCCAAACTGCATCACCGTATACTCGTAATGCCTATATCTCGTCCTGAAAGCTGTCTTCGGAATATCATCAGCTTTAACTCGAATCTGATGATAACCAGACCTCAGATAAATTTTACTAAAGACACAAGCACCTACTAGCTGATCCATCAAATCATCGATCCTCGGAAGTGGGTACTTATTCTTGATAGTCACTTTATTCAACTGCCGGTAATCGACACACAATCTCATACTACCATCCTTCTTCTTAACGAGCAACACCGGAGCACCCCAAGGAAAAACACTGGGTCTAATGAACCTCTTCTCTAACAATTCTTCTAATTGCTTCTTCAACTCATTCAACTCTGAAGCCGACATTCTATAAGGGGCCATCGAGACAGGACTCGTACCCGGTACTAAGTCCACAGAAAAATCAATTTCACGTTCCGGTGGTAAATCATTTATATCGCCAGGAAACACATCTTGAAATTCATAAACCACAGGCAACTCCGCACTGACAGTCTTATCATCAACTTGCAATGATGCAGACACTGCAAACATCAAAGCTTCATCCAATACAAGTTCATCCACTTGCTTAGCGGATAAAAACATCAACTCACCATTCTCGCTCAATTCAGGGAACTTCACTGTCTTACTATAACAATTAATATGAACATAATTGAATTCCAACCAGTTCATACCAAGGATAACATCGATTTGGTGTAATGGTAAGCACACCAAATCCATCACAAAATTCTTCTAAAAAATTGTCAAAAGGTACTTCAAACAAACAAGCATGGTAGTCACAGAACCATTAGCAAGAGTCTCTATTATCATATTACCGTTCATATTAGACAACTTTAAACCCAATCTATTAGCACACTCAAGAGAAATAAATGAATGTGTAGGTCCAGTGTCAATAATAGCAATCAACTCAGTATTATTAATAAAACAGGTACCTCTGATCAAGTTGTCCTTCTTTGGAGCTTCTGAACCAGCTAACGCAAAAACTCTCCCAGCATTCTGAGCAGTAACAACATTCTTCTTTGGTTTCTGGAATTGGGCGTTGATATGCCCCTGTTCACCACAATTGTAACAGGTTGGGCCCTCATTATGAAAATCACTCATCTTATGCCCAAGCTTGCCACAACGGTAACATTTCATAACTCTGGTGGTACACACATCGGCCTTGTGACCTGTCTCTCCACACTTGTAACACTTAACAAGTACATTAGCAGCTCCCCTACTTTGCTTCTTCTCATCAGATGCCTTCTGCTTCCCTTTATCACCAGTAGTCACATAAGGTTTCCCTCTATAATGACTCTTGTCTTTCTTCTCGCTCAGCTGTTTATAGTGAGCTGACCGAGCTCGGCTGTCCTCGTCATAAATACGGCTCTTATCGACCAACTCTGCATACTTGCGAATTTGTTGGCATCCAAATCCCTGCTTAATTTCAGGTCTCAGACCATTCTCAAACTTAAGGTACTTGGAAATTTCAGCATCTGCCCTGTTGTAGTGAGGACAAAACTTCACCAGCCTTTCAAATTTGGCAGCATACTCTGCCACTGTCATGTTTCCTTGCTTAAGTTCAAGGAATTCTACCTCCAACTTACCACGAGCATCTTTCGGAAAATACTTCTTAAGGAACTCCGCCTTAAACACAGTCCAAGTCACCACAACAACCTCATCCTCTAGACGCTGACGAGTATTATCCTACCAGTCTTCAGCTTCCTCAGACAACATATGAGTCCCGAATTGAACTTTCTGCGCATTAACACATGCCATCACTATGAAAATCTTCTCAATTGCCTTGAGCCACTTCTGTGCGCTCGCCGGGTCATGAGTTCCTTCAAACACAGGTGGATTATTCCTCTGGAATTTCTCCAAGGCACGAAACTCATCATGCGCATTGTTACGAGCAGTAGTCTGAGCAAGAGCTGCAATAGCATCAGCGAGAGCACGCGTGTTGTTTCCAGCCATTCTGCACAATACTTACCACATCAGAAGAGAATAATTGTTAAGTAAATAACGACTTGACAACTGACTGACAACAACAAGACTTGGCCGGACAGACTGACCTGCTCTAATACCACTAATGTAACACCCTTCTACCCCAAAACAGAATATTTAAATAATATCAGAGTAATCATCGAAAAAGGGTATCACATATCATCATAATTCAACACAAACAGTGTCCTGTCCCGTAACACGGGTTAATCAACATCAAGAATATCATAAATCATTTTGCAGCAGAATTTAAACTTCATAATTCAAACTTCATTAATTTACTTCATAAACATAATTTTCACCATCCTGAATTTCACATCATAACATGGGAAAACATTTATCCAAATAATAACATAACTGGAAACGGTTTAGCAAAAGAAAACCCATCCCAGTGTTACATGACACAGAGCAGGACACATTGACCAAAACCACTTCTAAGGAACACTAAAGCACGCTCCGAGACTCATGAATAACTCATATTGCACTGCAAGACTAATCTTCGACATCTGCAAGTTACCCACGAAGGAGGCAACATTTCCAAGCAGGCAGGGTAAGTAATCATAATATATCATAAACGTACAAGAATATAGAACATAAATAAATTAGTGCAACATATCATGGCATCATCAACTATAAAATTCAGCAACAACAACAACACGATCATGAAATTAAGCAACACCAACACAATCATGAAATTCATCCAGAATATGCAATTCTAACATCCTGATATGCAATATGCATGTGGTACCATTTTCATCGTGAGATGGATACATGACCATCAACCCTCCACAAAGGAGCACATCGTAAATCATCGTGACACTTCAATCCACACAATGGGATTGAAGCAATTAAATAGGCCGAAGCCCCATCGTGAATGTTATGAAATGCAATGATGCGCTACATCGTAAAATTCATCAAAATAATTCGCATCATTCATTTCACATCAGCAAACCAATCATCAAATAATCATATATATATCATCATGACATTACACCCAGAACACTGGTTCTATAACCACCCTGACACATCAAGAACTGACCCGTACCCCATAATTTATGAGGCAATTACAAGGTTATTTCATAAATTCATTTATAAAAACTATTGCATTTTTCTCATTTTTATTCATCAAAATAAAGTTCATTTTATGCTCTTTCCGACGCTTCAAACGGAATGCGAATCGGATTTACGGTTTGAAAGTTACGGATTTTTCAAGGATTAAAATTTGTCATCCAAACAGTGTTAACCGGTTAACCCATAGCGTTAACCGGTTAACGCCTGCGAAACCTCAGAAAAGCACCAAATTTTTAATGGTTAACCGGTTAACCCATAGTGTTAACCGGTTAACGCACGTTTTCCAGCAGCTCTCTGCTATACAATTGCAGACTGCTTCAACACCAAAAATCCCCAAATCCCATTACGGGTTTCACATCAAAACACTCAAAAACCATTCAAAAACATCAATCAAACATCAACAACATCAAGATAACAATTATACAATCAAATATATGATTATAACTCATTCTAATCACTCTAATTCATCAAGATTTCTCTCATAAACTCCACCTAAATCAAAAACCCCTAAAACTCATAAACTCATACAATCCTAATCTATTCATAGTCCAATTCCTACACATTTACAATAGATTATAAAGACTCCCCATACCTTAGAGAATTTCTTCGCTTTACACTCTTCTCTGGGGTTCTCCACAGCCTCCTGACTCTGAGCTTCCTCTTTCTTCAGAGCACTTCACCAAACACGATAGAAAAACCAAATGAGAAAACTGATCGTGTATTCCTTTTTACCAAAACACATCCCAGTTAAGTCTTTTCCCACTTTACCCTCATAATTTTCACAAAAGGACCACCTTACCCTTTTCTTTAATATATTTTTAATAATAATAATAATAAAATAGTATAATAAAACACTATTTATCCTTATTATATAAAAATACTCTTTTTCTCCAAATTTCTCTAATTAATCCGAACTCTCCAATTTTTTCTAAATTAATTAAATAAATGACTAAATAATTAAATTTAGATTTTCGGTCGTTACACTTTGTATGGTAGAAGATGTAGGAATCCTTTGTGTTGGTATGAATCAGGTGAGTGTGTAGTACTTAGACCTGAGATTGTGAAACAGACCTCTAAGAAGATTAAGATGATCCAAGAGAAGATGAAAGCTTCACATATTCTCCAGAAGAGTTATCATGATAAGATAAAGAAAGCACTTGAGTCTCAAGAGGGAGATTACGTGTTCCCGTGAGTCACTTCGATTATAGGTATTGGTCGAGCCTTGAAGTCTCGAAAGCTCACGCTACATTTGATTGGTACGTATCAGATCCTCTAGAGAGTGGGATACGTGGCCTACATAATTGCATTGCAACCATTTCTTTCGAATCTTCATGATGTATTTCATGTGTCTCATTTGAGGAAGTATATTCCTTATTTGTCTCATGTGATTCAAGTGGACGATATGCAAGTTAGAGAGAACTTGACCGCTAATGAATCTCCCGTGAGAGTGGAGGATCGCAAAATTAAGCACTTGAGAGACAAGGAAATTGTGTCGTTAAGTCGAAAAATTGAAAACAAGTGGCTTAGGAAAAATTGGGGCATCCCGATGGACATCAAAAATTCAAAAAAATTGGTCCACGCAAAAGTTAGGGAAAATAAAAGAATGAAAATCGCGAAAAGCAAAAAGAAATGATTGCAAAGGAAAAATCCCCATCAAAATAAAAAATCTACGTGACTACAAATACAAAGGGTGACTCTCATTCCCGAGAATCCTCATTGGTTCTCAAACCGTCAATTTCATGGATTCTTAAACCATCAGTTTTGAACCTTTTGAGAGATGAACATTCATGTCAAATTTATCGAATATAGGATTGAAGAACATCACGTAGAATGGGTGGGTACAAATAAACCTTGAGCCTAAAAAATATTTTTTTGAAAACCGTGGACCAGACCACGTTATAACCCACCAAAGACCAAATTGAAGCATGGCTAATTTTGAAAGTATACTTCAAATGAGATACTGTTCCTGACTCTCATGAATTGTGCTAAAAGATCTTTGTTGGTATTACATATGCATTCAAAAATCAATGTCGTACCTTAACTAGTGATTCATTTAACAAAGTTTTGCGACGTCTTTTCAGTAAAAACTTCAAGATTAACATGTTTGTTGAATTAGAATTATCATTCTTAGAATTAACATTTTCTACTTGCATACATTTGTTTGACATCATGAAATCTTACATGTGAGCATCAGGTATGAGTTCAATCTTTTGAGGCCTGAAACTCTGATGAGTAATTGGTAAATTATCTCAAGAATGAGCATATCCAAGGGGCATGTTGTTTGAATACTTTGTTGAGTATGAGTAAGTTTGTTTTCCCAGTTGATGCTTTTAGATGAGGAAAAGTTGGAAGACTCTGTTGATCAAAGAGTGTGCCAAGTTTAGTCATTCTGTGACAGTTATGTCGAGATTCAACAAATCTCTCTAAGTTTGGTGACACTGCGACATATTATTACAAGTCCTTATAAATACAGAGTTTCCTTTCAGTGTAAAATCCTTTGTAGACCATATAGTCTAGGCATAAATTATAATTTGCAAATTCAATACTCCCTGAAGCAGAGTATGACTTGGTGTTCCAGACATACTTAATTTCTTCCCCGGTATGATTTCTTGACAATCCCAACATTGTGGAATATTGAGAAGAGTTATTTATCCAACATTGAGTAAGGTTGAAATGTTTGTTCCATGGGAGTTCCCTACTGAGTTTCGATTTGTTCTTCAATAGAAATGGTTACATCTCATTGGTACGTGCCTTAAAAACATTCCACTATTTTATCAACACCTTTACCTTCCTATGAGGATCTTGAATGCTTATTATGACAAGGTTCATCTTGGACTATAACTCTCAGATAATCCAAAAATGTTTCTCCCTATGAGATTTTCATATCAGAAGACACCGTAACATTTAGACCTCTAGCAGATCCTCTAAATGGGCGGAAAAATTAATGAGAAGTAACTGGTAGTCACCAGGAAAATTCCCCGAAAGAGTGAGATGGTGCTCGGAGAATTATAATGCATTAAAGGAAACATTATTCCACAATGAAGGACCAGGAGCTCTAATTTATTTCATTTGGCCGCTTTTTGATGGTGCAAAATGCCCCATTCTCCCTCCTATGATTCTTGGGATGGAGAGCTTCAACAATGCGGGATGTCTCGCACCAACGGTTCTCGCCAACCAAAGTTAAACCCATACAGAAGGGCGGGGGCAAAGACACCTATTTTTGTATGGATTGCATCCAAAACAAACACTCTTTCTTCTAGCCAAGTGACATCCCAATCATATCCTCTGCAAGAAAATGGATGCGCTGTTAATGCATATAAAACAATAGATATGGGATCAGATCAAAATATTCCTTTCATACCATAAATCCTACCCAAGTACCTTTCTACCCCAACACTCTCAGTCTCTAGTAATTAGAGTATGAGAGTCAAAGGCCGAAAGAAACTATAAATATCAATCATCTTTTGTTTAGTGGGAGGAATGACGCTTGAATCTATCCATTTGATAAGCTGATAATCTGATGTCCATGATAAAGGAAATGGTTAAATATGTTTTTAATCCCTATAAATATCTCAATTTTCATTTTTAGTCCCTATTAAAAAATAATATATTTTAATCCCTACAAAATTATTATGCACGTAGTTTTAGTCCTTCCTGGTAAACTAATGTGTATTTTTAAATGATTAATTTAGAGACATCTGTAGAATGTTATACAAAGTTTCTATAAAAAAAACTCAAAATTTGATTTCTAAGTCGAGGTTTTCATTATTTTTATCATTATATTTTTAAATTTAAAAATTTCATATTTAATTCTTCTCATTTTAAAAAATAGTATTCTAAACATGATTGAAAAAACTTATTCAAAAATTTAAACATTTAAGGATAGTTAAATAGTTTTCAAAATTTTAGAAAACAACAGGGACTAAAATTGCATGCATAAAAAATTTGTAGGGACTAAAATATATATATATATATATATATATATTTTAATAGGGACTAAAAATTAAAACTGAGATATTTATAGGGACCAAAAACATATTTAACCCTAAAGGAAATATAGGGGCACCCATCACTTCTATGGTCACCGGTAGAGGCGACGCCTCTCCCTATAATCTAAACAAACCTATCTTTTCAATTCTCATAAGGGTCTGCGCAAGGTTCCAATAAATGTCTTCATTGTAGAACTTGCAGCATAATCCAACCACTATTATGAAGAATATCTATACTAAAGAAGGAAAGGAACACCCAAATAGTAGGGGAGGGGGCGCCCAGGTTACAAAATATTATATTGAAAACCATAAGAATGCTCAATACGTTGGGATGATCTGGGAAGGGGAATGTTAATAGTCACTAGAAATTCTACCTCAAAAGTGGTAAAAGGGATCAAAACCTCCAACTCGTGGATAACAAACAAATAAAAAAAAAATTAGGAGCAGACAACTCGCCTCATATGAGAATATTGGCTCCCTCCATTTTTGGACAGGATTTTAGGGTAACGTCATCTTCGTGCAATTTTGTTAACTAATATGTAAACTTAAAATTATTTTCAAAGATACTTTGAGATGTGATAGGATTGAAAAGAAAAAGTGATATGCACAAATTGAAGGTCATGAATATTTCTCAAAAATTAAAAGGGAACAAGACAATCAAAATATTTTTTTTTCTAAAATTAAAAAGGAAGAAGGCAATAAAAATATTATTATTTGTTGTCTTATTTTATTTCATTACAATAATACTAGTTTACAAATCCACAACTATTTGGTTATTGAAATACAACACAATAACCAAATAACATATGACAACACATAAAATATATTAGGTGTTTGTGTGTTCTCTTGGGTCTTTCAGTTAAAAGATAATTTTGTAAACTCATAAAGGTATTTATTTAGTCTCTCGGTTTTAGCATTTCATGTGCTAATACACATTTACAATAAATTCTATTTATGCATTTTCTTTTAAAAGGAGGCTGACAGTAAATCCTGTCTTTACAATCTTCATCATCAAAACATCTGAATCTATCCGCTGCAATAAAAAACACACAATAATGTTATTAAAATGAGATAAAATATAACATATAAAATAAAAATAAATGAATAAAATTTACCTTCAATTTTCGTTGCAATAACAAATAGAATGAATAATATAATCATAACATAAGCAAACTTTATTATTTCTACCATATTTCTCGTCGTTATTTTTGATAAACTATTTTATAAATTTATAATTTATAAATAAAAGTGCATCCTCACCTTTTATTAATTTTTAATTGTTAACACTTACGGGGTTGTAAAATAAATCCTAAAATAAATAATTATTATATAACTTTTCGGTACATCATTGTGTTATGTTTGTCTCTTCAGCACATCTAAAAAAGATGTCACATAAAACTTGTCTATCATATAAATATATTCGTCTTGTAGTCAAATTGTCATTAACGGGAAAGAGAAAAATATAAAATATTAATATCATTGTTGGAAAAAATATTTATGCATTAATGACGTGTATTGTTGGATCACAACTAATAACCAAATATGTTGCACTAGTTGTAATTGAGTTTAGAGTTGGATCATACTTAATGATCAAATGTTGTTGTTTCTTTTATATTCGTTGTATTATGCAAAACAACATGGTGTGAGAGCATATGTCTCAGTATGTGTGCGACATCTGCCCATTGTTAGCAGATCATTATTGCAGTTGTTCTACACATTATTTTATGGTTATTTCATTCATATTTGTTGCATATTTGTTACTATTACGACTACATATATACTCATTTACCTCAGACGGGAAAGGGAGATTACCTCAACTATAGTGACGTGATAACGAAGGGCGTCAAGATAAACTGCCATCTTACCCATCAGTTCTGAATAATAGTGGCGTCACTACGTGGAAAATGCACAAATTCGCCACCAAAATATATTTATTTCGAAGAAAGGGAAATTATCGATAAAACTCCCTATAGGTGAATAAGATGGTCTCGCAACCAAATTCGGATTCGGAAGTCAGTTATGTAACAAGAATGTATTAGCACCCCTCACATTCATCTAGGGGTGGAAAAACGGGTCGGGACCCGCCACCACCAAAAAATGGCGGGCTGGGCATGGGTTTTGGACCCACCTACCCATTTCATCCGTCCCGCCAAAGCAAAATATCCCACAGACGAAATATATAATGGGGCGGGGTTGGTCCGCCAACCCGTTAAAAAAATAAAATAATAACTACTTATATTAGAAAATGTCCATGACCCATTTTGAAAGAAAAAAAGTATATGGCCCAATAATTTATTTCACCTAGTTTTCTTTCGCTCTCCCCATTCAGTATTATTCACGCTAGATTTTACAAAGCTTCTCCAAACTCCAGCCGCCTCTAGGTACTTGCTCGGTTACTCCTCTTTCAAACTTCCTTCGTCTTCCTTTTTAATAATTTTTCTATTGAATCGTATGATGATAAAATTAGAGGAATACATGGTATTACATGCAATTTCTGCTATTTGTGCGATTTACAGAGCCACAAATTTTCCTTCGTAAATGATATAATATATCAATACGTGTAATACTTTCTTCAAAGATAGTATCGTTAATGTTTATGCTTCATACGGTAACCAAATTTTGAATACACTACAAAGTAAATTATTACATGTATTAAAATATAATGTGCAATGGTACATTATTACACATAATATTATCTTTGAATATGACTTCCACGTATTGAAACAGGATTTTACGAAGAAATTTATCTTTGAATTATGAGTGTACTCAAAGTAAAATGTTGAATTATAAAATATAATGTTATCAAGAGGTATTCAAATATGATAGGCAATGGTAATATTATCTTTGAATATGACTTCCATATATTTTTTCCTAAATAGTTGGAGATTGAGATTATTTAGCAGTGTTCACTACAGCTAGTATATCAGTTTGAGTTGAAATTTCAGTTTGAGGTTTTATGGTATTTATTAGCAGTATTTAATTTTTTTAAATACTTTTTGTTTTTTATATTTCTACTTAACTTCTCTTTTATTTTTCTTTATATTTCTCTTTTAATGGTAATGAAATTATTCATGGATTTCCAAATAATATATTAGTTTTTATAAATGGTTTTTTAATATTTAATTTTGTGTTTATTGTGTTTTAGGACTTATTTGGGTATAGATTTCTTAGCTCCAATTAATGAGACAACCAAAAAGAGGTAGATGAAGTTATAAAAAAAAGGCTGAAAGCATGATTTTAAAATTTGAGAAGTATTGTGATGAATATAGTGTTGTTCTTGCATTTGAGATTGTCTTAGACCCAAGAATGAAGTTGGAGTCATTGGGCTATTGTTATAAAGTGATTGATCCACTAAAAATTGAAGTTGGAAAATATAAAGCTGAAATTGTACAAGTAGTTTGCAGAATATTCTATTTCTTCTTCCAATGCTTCAAGTACTCCTCTTACTACCTCTTCAACTATTTCAGCTGAGCCAAACCTATTTTAAGTAAGTTTGTTGTTTATGATTTACTAGTTTGTTTTTTTCCAAATAATATGAAAGCATGATTCATTAATTGATTTTATTTAACTTTATGTTATTTTTCATTGTCATAATTTTAGAAAATTAGATTAGGTAGACAACAATATAACAATGCTAAAAGAAATGGTCAAAGCCAACTTGACATGTATTTGGAAGAGTCGACATTGAATCTTGATTGCATAGAACATTTGGATGTACTACAATGGTGGAAGAACTCAAGACAAAAATTTCTCAAACTTTCGGTAGTGACCTGAGACTTGTTAAGCATTCCTATTACCATTGTTGCATCAAAATATTCCTTTAGTATTGGTTCTAGAGTGCTTAACAAGTATAGAAATCGACTATTGTCTGAAAATGTTGAAGCATTGCTTTGTTCTCGCAATTGGTTGCATGCCCTTGAAGATGATAATTATTTTTAGTATGAATATAGTTATCTAATATTTTTTTAATATATTGTTTAGTAACCATTGAATTTATTTCATTGTTTTGTAATGTAGATGGAAATGATGACAATGAAGATGAAAAAGAGGGTCCAACTTGTTCTAAGAGTGCATCTAATATTCTTAACCTTGATGATTGAGATTTAAATTTTAGAATGCTTCACTCTTGTTTTGTAAGACAATATTATTATGGTTTTGGTTGGTTGAACTTAAACTTTGATGTTGTACTTAATACTTATTATGATTTTGGTTGGATGAACTTAAACTTTGGTTGCTTGATGGTAAAGTTCATAGTTGCTTGATGATAAAGTTCATGGTTGCTTAGATACATTAATTGGTGACATTATTAAAAGTTAGTAGTTTTTTTAAAAGGTACTATATTATACTTTAAAATATGTGTAGATTTTTTTTATGTATGTAGAGTTTTTTTTCTTAAAAATTTTGTCAATTTAGGAAAGTTGACAGTAAAAAAAATGGAAATATAAGTTATAAAAAAAGGCGGGTCGGCCCGCCACCTTGATGGGGCGGGCTCGAATTTCATGCCCATTTCACCTTGGCGGACATGCCCATCCCGCTCTTTTTTTGGCGGGCTTTTGGCGGGGCATGGTGGGCGACCCATTTTGACACCCCTACATCCATACAACTCGATGGAAACCATCTCGGTCGTATAAGCACGAATGAGTGTCTTTATCTAAGGATTACTTACTAAGGGTAGAAATAATTGGTTTTTTAGTAGTGTGCTCGCCAAGGATTGGGCCCCTCGTGCCTACATATCCTCATTGAGGAATCATAGCTCCGTAGTGCGAAGTATAAAATGAGTGTGCGTTGGTTGATTTTATACCTTGAAAAGGGGTTTTCGAGATGATACCATCATACGTAAAAAGAGTTTGATGAGTTAATTTTGATTTTAGGGTTTCAAAAAGAGAGTATTATTGATTAGAATTGCACTAAAGACTATGGGTAAAAGCGAATATTTCAAACTACTAAGCCGGACATCTTGTGTCCAAAATAACCAGAGTGAGGCTAGGAAAGCTCCATTATCACTCCTTCTTCACCACTTAAGGCTCGTGGTGCACAATCCTAATCGTATTTTATTGTGTTTTTTAATTTATTTGAAAAAATATTACTTGACGTTGGATCAAGGGTTTTATTGTGAAAGTTCCTCTTGGCGTTGGATCAAGGACTTTAAAAAGTGGTTAAGTCAATCCTAGTCATAGATGATAACTAGCAAGAAAAATCAATCCAATGAAAAGTGAGAAATAAAGAAAGTTCATCAAAAGGGGAGAGGGATACATGAAAAATACAAGGGAAGTATTGCAAGAAATAAATGGTCACATTGTATGGTAGCCCAAGAGAAACCCGTGTGTGTGTGAAAAATGTCATATGCTAGGAAACGAGAAGGAAATCAGAGGTTACATGTCTCCTTTTTGCTTGAGGGTAATGCCATGAACCAAACTCATGATGATTAAGACCTTAAATCTCTAAGGATGCTCTAAGTCAAGCTAAGGTCAAAATAAAAAGCCTGAAATGTCCAAAAATACTCCAAATCATGCTCATGTAAATCACAAAGTCCATGGTTTATGCTCGGGCCATACACATGATCCACTGTACATTTATTTCTTAAAAGTGAAAAAGGAAGTATATTACATTGTTAGATTATAGGCTTCAATCTAGAGGAGGTGAATAAATCACAAATTTTATAACCAAAAACTTTGACAAAAATATGTTTTAAAAATATAGTGCAGCGGATAAACGATGAAGAATGCAATCCCCAAAAAGAGATATTGCAAAACCCTCTATAGGTACATCCTTCCTCAATTCAAAATCGAATTGAGATATTTCTATTAACCTTTTCTTTGCAAAATCGTTAATACAAAAGATAAAGAATTCAAACCCCAAAAACCCAATTGTTTTGTGTTGATTCTTCCACTTTCAAACCCTTGATCAAAGCTTGATCAAGTGATCAATAATGCGACTAAAATCCTTTTGCTTATCCCGATCACACAATTCATTAAAGCCAAGATTCCTAAACACAATTCACCGCCTCACACTACTTCCTTGAAAGGAAACCACCTTGTCCCAAGGCCTTCACTCGGTCGAATCTGTGTTGACGTGATCTTAACCAAAACCTTCAAATCAAACCTGATCTTGAAGGAAAACCCCAACTTGATTTTCTTATTTGAAACAAACAAAGTTTCCAACCCACTATTCTTGGTTACAACCAATCCTAATTGAACGTTATCAACCCTAATCTATATGGTCACCCAATCTAAAAAATGATTATGTGTAGTTCAATTGTGTGTATGCATAGAAGAAAAGTTGAAGATGATGAACAACTTTGTAATCTGGTTTAATTAGGTTTTTGACTTTTATAAAAACTCTTAAAAAAGAATAAGGTGCATGTATTTGTATATATATATATATGTATGTATATATATATATGTATATATATATATATATATGTGTGTGTGTGTGTGTGTGTGTGTGTGTGTGTGTGTGTGTTAAAAGGCAAAGAGATGCAAGAAAAATAAGGTAGAAAAAGAATTTTTCAAGTTTTAACTTGCATAGGTCGGCATGTGAAGAATATAGGTCATGTAACACCCTTTCTACCCCAAAATATATTAATACAAAACTACTAAATAATAATCAGAGTTCAACATAAAAGAGTATCACATTTCAATAATACATCATTAAAACTCATTTATGTGTCATGTCGTGTAACACGGGTTGCAACATAGATCATAAATAAAACAAAATATCAATTCATGGCAGCGAATCATTATTCAACAACTTAATCATCATTATAAAAAGGATTCAAATTCTAATCCAAAACATCGTCATCATGTAAATAAATGGACAAAACAAAAAAACATCCACACGTTCCCAGTGTTACATGACACAAAGCAGGATACCACCTAGACTATATAAACGAAAAAAGACGCTCTCCGAGATACTTCCGATCACAGAACTATTCTTGAGAATTTGCAGGATGGCATAATAGACCATCACGAAAGGCAGGCAGGGTGAGTAAATTCACATTCAATATAAATACTATAAAGTCAGAATTATAAGACAATCATACAACAACACATCATTTACATCAAGTCTCACCCACATATAAAAAAATCAATCACATCATCATAAAACAAATGCAATCATGCCATTCCACCAATAATGAAATGCATTCCTCTTTATATGCTTGTGGTACCGAATCATCATCATGGATGGACACTGGGCTATCAACCCTCCACAAGGGAGCACAACATAAACAACAATGTAACACCCCATTTCTACCCGACGATTATATTAAAACCAGATTATTAAAATTTCAACCAACAAGTATACAAAACAGGATGCTACGTTTTTCAACTTATAAAGACTTCATTTAATTTCATGAGAATTGATACATAACACTTTCAGTTCGTAAGAAACTAAAAACAACAACTTTTATTCATTTATGAAAACAATTTCAACTTTTACAACTACACAACAGATTTTCAACTTATTCAACTAAAATGGTATAACATGTTATTCAACTTAAAACAACCTAGTAACAACATATTTAAACTAAAACAACCTGAAAACCAAACAAAATAACTATGCGTTCATTCCCAGAGTGTTACGTATCAGAGCACCAACACCGACCCGAACTAGTGAAGATAATCATCTTCCTTCAAGCTATCTGCACGTTACCAACATAGGGGTAACATTCAAACAGAAGGGGTGTGATATCGATAATTATAAACGATATATGATAAACAATACTTAGACAAGGATCATAACAATTCACCACTTCACAACATCAACCAAAACAACAACTTAACAATCATCCATCTTTTATCAACTTATATTACTACTTATTATATCCATCAACATTTTCTACATAAACCACATAATCATATATTCAACACGAACTACTTAATCAACCTAATCAACACAATTCACTTAATTAACTCGAAAACAACATAAACAACTTATCAACTTGAACGACATACACAACTTATCAATTTGAACAACATAAACAACATAATCGACAAAAATAGCGCAACTCAGATACGTTTCGACTATGCAAATGCATGTGGTACCATCCAGAGTAAAACTCCTAACTAAAAATTATTGTTTCCATCTATTCTGCACAACACTCACAACATCAGAAAAAGATTAATCGTTAACAATTAAAGACCGACAACAGACTGACAACAACGATACACAACCTGACATACTGACCTGCTATGATACCACTAATGTAACACCCTTTCTACCCACAACAAATTAATACAAAACTACTCAATAATCAGAGTTCAACATGAAAGGGCATCACATTTCAACAATACATCACTAAAACTCATTTATGTGTCTTATCCCGTAACTCGGGTTGCAACATATATCATAAATAACACAAAACATCAATTCATGGCAGCAAATCATCATTCAACAACTTAATCATCATAATAAAAAGGATTCAAATTCCAATCCAAAACATCGTCATCATGTAAATAAATGGATAAAACAACAAAAACATCCTCACGTTCCCAGTGTTATATGACACAGAGCAGGACACCACCTAGACTATATAAACGACAAAAGATGCACTCCGAGCTACTTCTGATCATTGAACTATTCTTGAGAATCTGCAAGATGGCATAATAGACCATCACCAAAGGCAGACAGTGTGAGTAAATTCGCATTGAATATAAATAATATAAAGACAGAATTATAAGACAATCGTGCAACAACACATCATTTACATCAAGTCTGACTCACATACAATAAAATCAATCACATCATCATAAAACAAATACATTCATGCTATGCCACCAATAATGAAATGCATTCCTCTTACTATGCATGTGGTATCGAATCATCATCATGGATGGACACTGGGTCATCAACCCTCCACAAGGGAGCACAACATAAACAACAACAACTCAATTCACACTATGGTATTGAAGCCTATATCATCATAAGTATACCATGAATGCAACGATAAAACAAAAACAACATAACTATCTTAATCAACATTTGCATCAAAATTCATCATTCTTACGCCTACTACTTTATCTACTCATGTCATCAATACTACATATTATCATAAAACAATCTAATCATCTAAACATCATGTACATCATTATTCTCACACGTATATCATGTTATAGCATGGTAAGAATTCATAGCAATATCACAACAACACAGGGCAACAAAACAAGGCATTTTAGTCATCCAAGAAAATAAATTATTTTTCAAAAGCTACAGGTCTCGCTAAGTGAGCTTCACTCTCACTAAGTTTGCAACTCTATGTTTGCACCTTCCTAAAATCTCACTCGCTCGCTAAGCGAGAAAGCGATTTTCAACAGAAAACCCTACGATTTTTCACACGTCCCAGACACGCCCAAAACCCTCAAAAACACCAATTGACAGCAAAAATCACTTATACAACCTATTACCCACATATATTCTTCACATACAACATCTAACAACATCAAATTAATCAAAAACCTACCAACAATTCTCTTAACCCTAAGGTTTTCCTCTAAAGTTCCCTTTTCTCATAAGACAATCAATACATTATAAATATTGAAAGAGAACTACTACCCATACCTTAATTGATTGAGACTTCTCAATCACTTCCGAGCAATTCCAACCTTGGTCTCCTTGTTCTTCAGAGCAACTCTCGCTCTTCACCAAAAACACGAAATATGAGACATTGATCGTATTCACCTTTTCTCATAAACTTCTCAAAAGACCATCCTACCCCTAAGACCTCTAACTTCTTTTATTTTATTTTTAATAATAATATTTAAATAATATCCAATTATTCTAATATCATTATTTAATAAAATATTTCATTCTTCTTAATATTCCACAAAATACCACAATTTACACATGTTCATTAATAATTAAATAAATAACTAAATTATGAAATTGAGGTGTTACAGGTCGACCTATGAAGGTGTTTAGGCCGACCTGTAATGCAGCCTATGGCAGAGCATACATGCTTCGTTCTTGGAGTTTAGGAGCCAACCTGTAGCTTGGATGTGTAGACCTATACTGAAGCCAAGACTTCCATAGGTTTATCTGAACTCATTATAGGTTGGCCTGTGCAGTAATGTTAGCACCTAAAATTTAGTTTTTGATGTTTTTTCATGCCTAAGACCTATCAAAGTCGTTCAAAGATCCCTTTTATGAATCCTAAGGCTAAGGGAACCGATGAACATCTAAATATGGGATGATACTGTCCAATATACAATAACCACTACAATGAACTACCTTGTTCCTTGTTTAACATAATTCAAAACTCGGTTGAATTTGTAGTTAGCACTCACATACTCCCCCTTTTTATGATGGCAAACAAATATGATTAGTCGTAGCTCGTTGCACTTATCTTTGGTACATAGAACAACTCCCCCTGGATTTATGCACTTTTCCTGATATTTCCCCTAACTATATGCATTTTCCTTTTCATTTTCTTCTCCCCCTTTGACAACATCAATAAAAGAGAAAAAAACCAATATGTTAGAAGCATCACGTAGATGCACATTACACAATTATAAAATACCACACAGAGGCAATTGCAAAGAAAAAGAGATGCGCTCACGTACAAAACATATGGAAATAACACAAGCTTAATAATTAACACACAATAATACTCATATTAATTTGATCAATCAAAGTACAAGGATTGAACTGTTGGATTTATTAATTCAGCGTCACCCTTAGGGATTCGATGGGCTTAACATCCCAACCCATGGCGCTTAATAGGCGCAGCCCCTTGAAAGACTCTATACTATAAGGAAATAAAGTTGCGCCTTCACTAACATCAATTGCTTTTAGTGCAGTGGTAAGCGCTTGATCCTACAAGTGGTATCAGAGCCAGGTCATGGGTTCGAATCCCCCCGGCTGACACTGGGGGGGAGATTGTTGGATTTATTAATTCAACGTCACCCTTAGGGATTTGATGGGCTTAACATCCCAACCCATGGCGCTTAATAGGAGCAGCCCCTTGAAAGACTCTATACTATAAGGAAATAAAGTTGCGCCTTCACTAACAGCAATTGCTTTTAGTGCAGTGGTAAGCGCTTGATCCTACGAACCATTACATTAATCAAAGCGATAAACATCAAACCATATTAAGATAAGGAATACAACCACACAAGACAAACTGAATTAAAAAACAACTTAAGACACACTAATGATACACACTAAACTCTATTCATCACTTCCCTCTGTGACCTACGAGTCTTGCTCCACGAAACCAACCCTGGTCATCGTTACCAAACTATCGGTCCAAGAATTGACACATTTCTTGATAGAACTGTGTGTAGTGATAATGGTCTTCATTCTGAGCCGCAATCATGTGATTGCCCCTTGCTATGGTAGAGGCAGTGTTGGTATCCATTTCCTCTTTCAAAAGAACCAGCTTCTCTGCGAAAAATGAGGAAAATGCCTCAAAATTTGTATCTCGAGTCTTCATATGCTCCTGGATATTCCGGAGTTACGTCATCTGAGTATCTTGTCTGTGCAGCAAAATTTTAAGAAGTGAAGTGATTGGTGAGTTATTTCTAACAATATTGCCTTCTTTCTGAACAGTAACATGTTCCACATCATGCATAGGAATGTCATATCCAATCTGTTGCTCCTCAGTGGGATCTATTAATGCAGTAGGATCGTCAAAGTTATATAACTTATGACCATATTTTCCTAGTCGTAGATAGTATGCTTGAAGTTCCTCGTCCTAGAAATATCCCATGTTAGTTAAGGTCCGTTAGGAGAATTCTTGAGTTGGACCGGGTGAGATGAACGATAGATTTGGCACATTGATGTCAAATGATCTCAATATTTTTGATATCATGGATGGATAGCCGAAATATGTCCCTTTGATTCCATCCTTGATGGAAAACATTCTGGAGACGGAGTAGTATGTTGATCTGCTGGTGTTCCACAAGCTTAGTCACGACATGAATTTCCAAGCATCCGACAATGGATGGCTTCCATATGTGTTGTTTCATGACAAGATGGTGCAAAAATTTATCTTTAAAATCCGTCACGCAATCATCGGAAACCAAGGTCGGCTCGGGGTCAGGAATGGTTGATGATGCTTGAGCCTTATCACTTTTATTTTTCGCAATTTTAGGAGCCATCTGGATTGATGGGGATTTTGACAGCAGGGTCGGTCGTTATGTTATTAGTGCACATTCCTTGTGGCTTATGGAGCCCACGCTAGATATGGTATTCATTTATTCTTTTAGTGAAGATGTTCTTGTACCTCACTTCTTTTAGTGAGGAGGAAGATTCCACAGATATCTGTATATGTCAACCACAAGTTTTTGGTTGTCAAATCTCCTCTCAGTGTAAGGGGGATTCTGAAATTCTGTGATCAGGTATGAGATGTCCTAAGAGATGTCCCAACACTTAATAGGACATTTGACAAATTTAACCAAAACTTAAACAGCAAGAAAAGTAAACAACACAGAAGTTTGTTAACCCAGTTCAGTGTATAACCACACCTACATCTGGAGGCTACCAAGCCAGGAGGAAATCCACTATTAGTAATATTAATTCTAGACTTAAACCACCCTGTTTAATCTATCACTTAATACTTACCCAATGCAATTTCTACCTAAGACTCACTTAGATAAGAGTACCCTACTCACTCCCCCTCAATCACCCAGTGATCAAGTTTACAAGTTTACTGAAATTGAAGACATCCTTCAAACAAAACAGCTTGATCTTACTTAACAGTTTCAATCAAGTCACAAATGCACTTTTGCTTAAAAGCTCATAAAGTGGTACATAAAAACAACCTGCTATTAAAACACTAGACACCCTATTTGGTCTTCTGAAATTCGTACTCAATTCTATGAGTTTCTGTTGTTTAAATAGGTATCTGAATTTTGGGCTTTCTGTAGAATGATCCAGCCCTAATGTGCAGCAACTGTCACCTTGAATTTAGGGTTTGTTACCTCCTATATTCTAGGTGCATTAGGTCTTCTGTTTTAATCTGAATCTTCAATTTAAAACTCCCTACAGATGCGCCTTGTTCTGTTTTTATCCAGCATTAATTAATTCCAGATAGTTCTCCTTAAATATCTCTGATCTGTTAATCAATAATTAATTCTGGTAGCAGGTCTGAGATGTCTCAACATCTGTTGGGACATCCTGACAAAACTGAACTTAGTCATTTACACAATGTCCCAACATCTGATGAGACATCCTGAAATAAGTTCACATACTCTGTTTGCTAATGTCCCAACATCTGATAGGACATTCTGAACTGAATTTAACATTTCTTGTTTGGTCAAAAATTCTGCCAATTCTTAAACATCTACAAACTCCCCCTTTGGCTAATTTTTGGCTAACATCTTTCCTGGTTTTCAGAGTGCAGTAGAAGATCTTTTTATCAGAGTATATTATTACTTTTCTGTTGATTTTTATTTGAGATTACTCCCCCTCAAACATACATGTGTCCTGTCTTTATCCAGTCTTTGTCTTTATCCAGTCTTGTTCCAACAGAAAAACACACTGATTCAGTTCAGACAGAAACAAACAGATTTCATTCAAAAATTAAACAGCAGTACAAATTTGTTGTTGTTCTCCCCCTTGGTAGACACAAAATTAAGGGCCAAAGAACTATTATCCAGAATTACAAATTATTGCTGTCATTACAAATGCCTCACATACACAGATCACTCAGATTCATCACTCTCAGTAGCTTCCTCCACTTCAGTGTCTTCATCTTTATCAGCTTCACTTTCAGCTTCACTGTCTTCATCAGATGCAGCTGTCTGATCTTCTTCACTTTCCAACCTCTTAATTATTTCCTCCAGCTTATTCTTTCTAGCTTCAAGCTCTTTGCAGGTGCACTTTAGCTCAACAATTAATTCTTTCTTGGAGATTGGATTCTTAGCAGAGGAGGGACCAGCAGATGTCCCAGCAGGTGTTTCAACATCTGCAGCATGGTGACTGAGAAATAATTTGTAGTGAAAAGCCAGGGGGCTCTCTCTTTTGCATGCTGTATCCTTGTCAGTGAGAATGCCAGGGTATTGATTGAGCACTATCCCACACAGCAATGATGGAAAGGCTATTGGAAGCTTTGTTGCTGAGGAGCTGGCATGCTTCATGGTTTGATCAAAGATAAAAGCTCCAAAGTCCAGATTGGTTTGAGTTCCCACAGCATAGATGAATCTGGCTAGACCAGTTGAGATTGAGGAAGTGTGGTTGGTAGGCACCCAGTTAGCAGTTCCAATTCTGTTCAGCATGGCATACTTTCTGGTAAGCATGCTCACAGAGAGCTTTCCCTTCACATGCCATGCCTTGACCTGGTTTGCAGTGATCACTTTACAGACTTGATTATCTGTCTTACCTAATTCATTAGGTCCATCTGTTTCTCTTCCTAGATACTCATTGATGATTTGAGGAGAAAACTGTACACATTTACATCTAACAAAAACTTTTCTAAACTCAGAAGACTTACCATTTGAGAAATCCTCCTGAAGATTCACAATGAACTCTTTGACAAGTAGTTCATAGCAGGGAGAGAGATCTGAGACTGTTTTGAATAGTCCTGCAGCAGAGATGAGGTCTATCAGTTCTGTGCACTCAAGTGCATTGCTGCTTAGTTCTCTTTCCAAGGCAACCCTTCTTTGATACACATATTTCCATCTGTTGACACTGGAGACATGATGGAAGGATATGTTGTCCAAGGGAGCTTCTGGGACAGCAGTTGAAACTCTAGCTTGTGCTGGTTTCTTCTTGGGAGGAGATGTTGGGACATCTGATCCAACATCTGAATCTGATGGTGTTGCAGCTTTTCTCTTCTGGGTTTGAACTTTGCTCCATGGTTTTGTTGGACCAAAGATAGCTTTAGCTTTGCCTTTCTTTGAACTAGCCTTATTTTTCTCAGGGATGACAGGTTCAGCTTGCATCTTTCCTTTCCTGGACCTTAGTCTTTTAGCAATGCTGGGTTTCACAGATGCTATGATCTCTGCATCAGAGTCCTGCTCCAGATTGGCCACTGGAGGAGATTGAGCAGCCTCCTCTTCAGCTGGTTGATCAGCAGGGATTTGATCTTCATTTGAGCCTTGAGCCTGTTCTTCAGATACCTCTTCATCATTTTCATTTGAGACTTTGTCCTTAGATTGTTCCAGATCAACATCAGATAAGTTCTTTTTCTTATCTTCAGATGTTCCAACATCTGTTGGGACATCTTGTTCTGCAGCAGTGTCCTTTGTAGCTTGAGCTGGTTCTTCTTGAGGTGCAGGAATGGTGTTCAAAGGAACAGAGATCCCTTTCACCACTCTTTGTTCAGAAAAGACTTGGTTAACAATCTCCTTGATGGAATCATCAACATATTTGGAGTATCTTGTAGACATGTTAGCAGGAGAGGGAATGCCTTTAGCTTTGCTTCTGATTTGATCTTTACATCTCTTTGGTGTTCTTGCCTTTTTAGTGTGAGAGGCGCTTCCCCTGAGCTCGTCCAATGGTGTTGAAGGCATTGGCACAACAGAGATTGGAGTGGCATGAACCACGTCTTCCTTGTTGAGAATTTCCTCAGCTGTTTTAGGGTTTTGAGACATTGTAGAGGAAGAAGGATGAACAACTTTAGGGTTTATGATTTCTGAAGATTTGAAAGTTAATGTGATTCGCTTGTGATGATATGATGAGAATCTTGATAGCTTCTTATAAGTAGTTACTAAATAAGTAGCCGTTACAGTCCAAATGATTAAGAATGGAATTCCCAAGGATCTTGTCCAGACTAGCTTTGCCATCTGGAACTTATGCCATGCAATGTCATATGACATGTTGGCACATCTCATTAACTGCTAAATATCACATAAACATATTCCAAGTTTGCCCCTTAAGTTCTCAAATTTTGTAGCATCCAATGCTTTGGTAAAGATATCAGCTAATTGCAGATCTGTAGCAACATGCTCCAATGAAATCACCTTCTTTTCTACAAGATCTCTGATGAAATGATGTCTGATATCAATATGCTTTGTCCTGCTATGTTGAATAGGATTTTTAGATATGTTGATTGCACTTAAGTTGTCACAGTACAATGTCATGACATCCTGTGGGACATTGTACTCAGTGAGCATCTGCTTCATCCAAACCAACTGAGAACAACTGCTACCTGCTGCTATGTATTCAGCTTCAGCTGTAGATAAAGATACACAATTCTGTTTCTTACTGAACCAAGAAATCAGATTGTTTCCTAGAAAGAAGCATCCTCCTGAAGTGCTTTTTCTGTCATCAGCACTTCCTGCCCAATCAGCATCACAGAAGCCAGTGAGAATAGGTTTGCAACCATGAAAGTACATTATGCCATAGTCACAAGTACCATTAACATATTTAAGGATTCTCTTGACTTGATTGAGATGACTGACTTTTGGATCAGCTTGATATCTTGCACAAACTCCTACTGCAAATGCAATGTCTGGTCTGCTAGCAGTCAAGTATAACAAGCTTCCAATCATGCTTCTATATAAACTATGATCTACATTCTCACCCTTCTCATCTTTAGTCAGCTTTAAATGTGTAGGAGCAGGAGTTCTTTTATGAGAAGCATTTTCCATTCCAAATTTCTTCACTATGTTCTTGGAGTACTTGCTTTGTGAGATGAACATTGAGTCTTCCATTTGCTTAACTTGCAGACCAAGAAAATAGGTTAATTCAGCTACTAGACTCATTTCAAATTCAGCTTCCATCTGCTTGACAAAATGTTTGACCATCTTATCAGACATCCCACCAAACACAATGTCATCAACATATATTTGTGCAATCATGACATTTCCTTCTTCATCTTTAACAAACAGGGTTTTATCAATCCCACCTTTTCTGTATCCTTGCTTGATAAGAAATGTGGTAAGTCTTTCATACCATGCCCTTGGAGCTTGCTTCAGACCATAAAGTGCTTTCTTGAGTTTGTATACATGATTTGGACAGCTTGGATCAACAAATCCTTTAGGCTGTTCTACATATACCTCTTCATTAAGATAACCATTAAGAAAGGCACTTTTCACATCCATTTGAAATAGCTTGAACTTTAAGATACAAGCAATTCCCAACAGTAGTCTTATTGATTCAAGCCTTGCTACTGGTGCAAAGGTTTCATCAAAGTCTACCCCTTCAATTTGAGTGTATCCTTGAGCCACAAGTCTAGCTTTGTTCTTTGTAACAATTCCTTGTTCATTTGACTTGTTCTTATACACCCATTTTGTACCAATCACATTTATGTCATCAGGTCTAGGTACAAGATTCCACACTTCATTCCTTGTGAATTGACCTAATTCCTCTTGCAAAGCACAAATCCAGTATTCATCAGTGAGAGCTTCCTTGACATTTTTAGGTTCTATTTTGGAAACAAAACAAGAACCTGAAATCACTTCTCTTGATCTAGTGCTCACTCCTCTGTTGAGATCACCAATTATCAAATCTTTGGGATGATCCTTCTGTATTCTGATGGAGGGAGGTTTGTTTGAATCTTCTGACCTTGTATCATTTTGAGTGAAGTTATATTGATCATTCTTTTCTTCAGCTTCAATCTTGATATCAGCAGATGTTCCAACATCTTCTGGGACATCTGTAGAAACATCATCAATTACCACATTTATGGACTCCATGATAACCTTTGTTCTGTAATTAAATACTCTATATGCTCTGCTATTTATAGAGTATCCAAGGAAAATCCCTTCATCACTTTTAGGATCCATTTTTCTCCTTTGCTCCCTATCTGCCAGAATATAGCATTTACTTCCAAACACATGAAAGTACTTCACAGTGGGTTTTCTGCCCTTCTAGACTTCATATATTGTGGACAGGGTTCCTTTTCTCAAGGTAACTCTGTTATGGATGTAGCATGCAGTGTTCATAGCTTCAGCCCAGAAATACAGAGGTAACTTTTTAGCATGGATCATAGCTCTTGCTGATTCTTGAATAGTTCTATTCTTCCTTTCAACAATCCCATTCTGTTGAGGAGTGATAGGAGAAGAATACTCATGGTTGATTCCTTCTGAAGAACAGAAATCTAAGAACTTTTGATTCTCAAATTCTTTTCCATGATCACTTCTTATTCTGATCACACAGCTGGATTTTTCCCTTTGCAATCTTTGACATAATTCTTTGAATACATCAAATACATCTGACTTTTCTTTGATGAAGTTTATCCATGTATATCTTGAAAAATCATCAACTACAACATAGGCATACCTTTTACCACCAAGACTTTCAACTTGCATAGGTCCCATAAGATCCATATGTAGAAGTTCCAAAACTTTGGAAGTTGTCAGATGTTGGAGCTTTGGATGGGACATCTTGGTTTGTTTGCCTATTTGACATTCACCACATATCTTGCCATCATCAATCTTCAGTTTAGGAATACCTCTTACAACATCCATAGATATGATCTTCTTTATGCCTCTGAAATGAAGATGACCTAGTCTTTGATGCCACAGTTTCACTTCTTCTTCCTTAGCTAGAGAGCAGGTTGAAGTGAGACTGAGATTTTGGGATTCCCACATGTAACAGTTGTCTTTAGATCTGGCTCCTTTCATGACAACCTCTTGTTCTTTGTTAGTCACTATGCATTCAGATTTGGTAAAGTTTACACTGTATCCTTGATCACATAGTTGACTTATGCTGATCAGATTAGCAGTTAAACCTTTAACAAGCAGCACATCATCTAATCTTGGAACATCTTGACAATCCAAGGTTCCAACTCCCTTGATCTCTCCTTTAGCTCCATCTCCAAAGGTAACATACCTGGATGAATGTGGCTTTAAGTTTACTAGCAAATTCTTCAATCCAGTCATGTGTCTTGAGCATCCACTGTCAAAGTACCAGTCTTCTTTAGCTGATACTTTCAATGATGTATGTGCTATGTATGCAGTACTTTTCTTTGACCAGATGAGTTGAGATTTCTTTTGATGCCTCTGCTCTGAGTGTTGTTCAGCTGATCTCCAAGCTTGATTGTTGATCTTGTTCTTGTGTATGTGGCTTTGATCAGTCTGAATGTCAGCTTTTGGTCTCCAAACTTTCTTGATTACTTCTGTCTTTTGCTTAGGATATTGCTGACTTTTATGCAGCACTTTCTTGGTACCTACTACTTTCTGCTTGGAAGGTTGCTGACACATCTGATTTGGATATCCATGTAGCTTATAACAGTGAGGTTTGATATGCCCAAATCTTCCACAGTGATGACATCTCCATCTTTGATATTTTTTCTTCATTTTGTTCTTTCCAGAATGTTGAGACATCTGTTGGAACATTATGTTTGTCTTTGTGTTCTGATGTTGGAGCATCTGTTGGGACATCTTGTTTGACTGTGTAGTTTTTGAAGTAGTTCTGCTAGAGCTTGCTTCATCTCTGTCATATCCCAGTCCACTTTTGTCCCCTGAATGTTTATTATTGCTGAGAATAACATCCAGTGTGTTTGAGCTGCTGTTCAACATTCTAACAGATTTGGACATATGTTCCAATTTAGAATTGAGAAGAGTTACTTCACTTTTCAAGGTATCAATGATTACTTGATCACTTGCTTTTTCCTCTTCTAGTACTTCATTCTGCTTCTTTAGCTTTATAACCTCACTGCATATTTCATAGCTTCTTTTGTATAGATATTTGAATGCTTGCTCAAGTTGTTCATAAGTAAGCTCTCCACAACTGGAATCACTATCATATTCACACAGTCCAGCTAAAGCAGAAATATGCTTAGCTGATTCTTCTTCTGAATCTCCTCCTGAGTCTTCATCAGACCAGGTTACAGATAGTCCCTTCTTTTGTCTTTTTAAGAAGTTAGGACATTCCTTCTTGATGTGTCCATATCCTTCACATTCATGGCACTTGATTCCTTTTTCTTGACTGGTCTTTTCAGCAAGATTTGATCTTCTGTTAGCATCATAGGTTCTCTTGTTTTCAGAAGAGTTTGTGAATCTTCCACTGGAATTTGATTTACCTTCCATACCTCTGAGAATCTGTTTGAACTGTCTTGTAATCAATGCAAGGTTTTCTGATAAGCTTTTATCATTTGCTAGTTCATCATCTTCTTCTTCATCTGCATTTGAAACCAAGGCAATGCTTTTGTTCTTTTTAGCATGTGTGTCATTCATTCCCATCTCAAAAGTTTGAAGGGAACCAATTAGTTCTTCAGCTTTCATGGAGCATATGTCTTGTGCTTCTTCTATTGCTGTGACTTTCATGTCAAATCTTTTTGGCAAAGATCTGAGAATCTTCCTTACAAGCTTTTCATCAGTCATCTTTTCTCCCAAGGCTCCAGAAGTATTGGCTATATCCAAGATGTTCAAGTAGAAATCATGAATTGATTCATCTTCCTTCATTCTCAAGTTCTCAAACTTGGTGGTGAGAAGTTGAAGTCTTGACATTTTTACTTTTGATGTTCCTTCATGAGTTGTCTTGAGGGTATCCCACACATCTTTGGCCAGCTCACAATGATGCACTAGTCTGAAAATATTTCTATCAATGCCATTGAATAAAGCATTTAGGGCTTTTGAGTTGCCTAGTTCTGAATCTTCTTCCTCTTTACTCCATTCTTCTTCAGGTTTCAGAACTATTGATCCATCTTTGGTGTCTTGAACAGGATGTTTCCATCCAACATTTACTGCTCTCCATGCCCTGTTGTCAAGAGACTTTAAGAATGCAATCATTCTTGGCTTCCAGTAGTCATAATTAGAACCATCCAGTATAGGTGGTCTATTTACTGACCCTATATCTCTGTCCATGTTACAGAATTTGTTTTCCCTAGATCTCACCCAGTATAAACAGGCAGGGTGCCTGCTCTGATGCCAATTGAAATTCTGTGATCAGGTATGAGATGTCCTAAGAGATGTCCCAACACTTAATAGGACATTTGACAAATTTAACCAAAACTTAAACAGCAAGAAAAGTAAACAACACAGAAGTTTGTTAACCCAGTTCAGTGTATAACCACACCTACATCTGGAGGCTACCAAGCCAGGAGGAAATCCACTATTAGTAATATTAATTCTAGACTTAAACCACCCTGTTTAATCTATCACTTAATACTTACCCAATGCAATTTCTACCTAAGACTCACTTAGATAAGAGTACCCTACTCACTCCCCCTCAATCACCCAGTGATCAAGTTTACAAGTTTACTGAAATTGAAGACATCCTTCAAACAAAACAGCTTGATCTTACTTAACAGTTTCAATCAAGTCACAAATGCACTTTTGCTTAAAAGCTCATAAAGTGGTACATAAAAACAACCTGCTATTAAAACACTAGACACCCTATTTGGTCTTCTGAAATTCGTACTCAATTCTATGAGTTTCTGTTGTTTAAATAGGTATCTGAATTTTGGGCTTTCTGTAGAATGATCCAGCCCTAATGTGCAGCAACTGTCACCTTGAATTTAGGGTTTGTTACCTCCTATATTCTAGGTGCATTAGGTCTTCTGTTTTAATCTGAATCTTCAATTTAAAACTCCCTACAGATGCGCCTTGTTCTGTTTTTATCCAGCATTAATTAATTCCAGATAGTTCTCCTTAAATATCTCTGATCTGTTAATCAATAATTAATTCTGGTAGCAGGTCTGAGATGTCTCAACATCTGTTGGGACATCCTGACAAAACTGAACTTAGTCATTTACACAATGTCCCAACATCTGATGAGACATCCTGAAATAAGTTCACATACTCTGTTTGCTAATGTCCCAACATCTGATAGGACATTCTGAACTGAATTTAACATTTCTTGTTTGGTCAAAAATTCTGCCAATTCTTAAACATCTACAGATTCTTTCTCAGATCGATGAGATTAGGATATATGCCTCTCATTCCCTCTCCCCCGTACTATGCTTTGAAGGGAACAATCAAGGTGAATAATGACCATATTTTCCTAGAGTCTCGAGCTTTTAATGTGATGACAATTCGAGATTTCTCCTTTTTGAACTTGTTCTTTGTAGAGTTCAAATTTTTATTATTGTGTGTTTATCTCTACAAGATGATTCCTCAATAACATGTTAGTTTAACATTCACTTAAGTATATCTCTAGGAGTTAACTGTGAACCATGTCATCCCCCTAGTGAGTCTACTTAAGAAACCTTTTAAGCATGAATCTCTATTTCACTTTGAAGGGTGTGGGACCTCAAATCCTTGAGGTAGTTGGATTTGATTCTCTAGACCGAAAGACAAGGTAGTGAGGCCTTTTTCTAGATGCAAGTTTGCTCTCACGGTGGTGCTTGCAACATATCACAAAAGACCGAGGTTGCGAGCTGGTCTTTTTCCCACGATTCGTTGTCCCCTAATTATTCAGATAAGTTGTTTTGAAACGTTATTTATGTTTCCAGAGACGACACCAATTTTCCTCCCAATAAAGAACTTTTTTCACTGAATAGTCGGGTTCTAGACATCGAGAAGAACGATCATCTATTTGTCTCCAAATAGTCTCCGATGAAGAGCAGGTTGGTGTACTTGCACACACTTCTACTGCTTGATATTTATCCCCTATCCTTATTATTTGACGTCACTTTAGGTATAAACATATTCCTATTAGATCGTTTTGACATTGTGGATTATTATTTTCCATCAATCATCAATTAAGGCCGAGACAAAATAAGGTCATTCTTCATCGGATTATCCGTTAGGATTGGGCTGAGTCGGAACAACTATTAACAAATATTTTTGAATATTATATTTTTATTGCTTTTAGTTTTGTAATGATTTTAATATAATTATTAATTTTTTATTAAGAACACTTACATTATTTTAAAAATACACAAATATGTTTTCTCAAATATTTTATTTTCATTTTTCCTCATATACTAAATAATTTTTTTTCTTTTACTATTTTCTATAAAAAAATTCATCAACTAAATAAAATATTAGTAAATTAAAATTTAAGTTATCCCATTTTATTTCTTTAAGGAATTAAAAATTAACTTTGTTTTTCTCAAAAACTAAGTTAGGTCAAACAATTTTTTAATTACCACATTAGGGATGACAATGGGCAGGGTACTATAGTACTCGTCCCCATATCTGCAGTTTAAAAAAATCTTCGTACCCGAGTTCATATCTGCGTGGGTATTAATTGTAACCGTACTTATACCCTAGAATACCTAAGTACCGTACTCATACCCGTTTATCCGCATTTCTAATAAAAATAATTGATCAACTATTATTTATCATGTAATTTTATGTTTTTAATAACACGGAAAAAATTTATGAGAAGTAACTGGTAGTCACCAGGAAAATTCCCCGAAAGAGTGAGATGGTGCTCGGAGAATTCCAATGCATTAAAGGAAACATTATTCCACAATGAAGGACCAGGAGCTCTAATTTATTTCATTTGGCCGCTTTTTGATGGTGCAAAATTCCCCTTCTCCCTCCTATGATTCTTGGGATGGAGAGCTTCAACAACGGGGGATGTCTCGCACCAACGGTTCTCGCCAACCAAAGTTAAACCCATACAGAAGGGAGGGGGCAAGGACACCTATTTTTGTATGGATTGCATCCAAAACAAACACTCCTTCTTCTTGCCAAGTGACATCCCAATCATATCCTCTGCAAGAAAATGGATGTGCTGTTAATGCATATAAAACAATAGATATGGGATCAGATCAAAATATTCCTTTCATACCATAAATCCTACCCAAGTACCTTTCTACCCCAACACTCTCAGTCTCTAGTAATTAGAGTATGAGAGTCAAAGGCCGAAAGAAACTATAAATATCAATCATATTTTGTTTAGTGGGAGGAATGACGCTTGAATCTATCCATTTGATAAGCTGATAATCTGATGTCCATGATAAAGGAAATGGTTAAATATGTTTTTAATCCCTATAAATATCTCAATTTTCATTTTTAGTCCCTATTAAAAAATAATATATTTTAATCCCTACAAAATTATTATGCACGTAGTTTTAGTCCTTCCTGGTAAACCAATGTGTATTTTTAAATGATTAATTTAGAGACATCTGTAGAATGTTATACAAAGTTTCTATAAAAAAAACTCAAAATTTGATTTCTAAGTCGAGGTTTTCATTACTTTTATCATTATATTTTGAAATTTAAAAATTTCATATTTAATTCTTCTCATTTTAAAAAATTCTAAAATTTGGTAAAGAAATATTTTATAGTATTCTAAAAATGATTGAAAAAACTTATTCAAAAAAATTAAACATTTAAGGATAGTTAAACAGTTTTCAAAATTTTAGAAAACAACAGGGACTAAAATTGCATGCATAAAAAATTTGTAGGGACTAAAATATATATATATATTTTAATAGGGACTAAAAATTAAAACTGAGATATTTATAGGGACCAAAAACATATTTAACCCTAAAGGAAATATAGGGGCACCCATCACTTCTATGGTCACCGGTAGAGGCGACGCCTCTCCCTATAATCTAAACAAACCTATCTTTTCAATTCTCATAAGGGTCTGCGCAAGGTTCCAAAATATTATATTGAAAACCATAAGAATGCTCAATACATTGGGATGATCTGGGAAAGGGAATGTTAATAGTCACTAGAAATTCTACCTCAAAAGTGGTAAAAGGGATCAAAGCCTCCAACTCGTGGATAACAAACAAATAAAAAAAAATTAGGAGCAGACAACTCGCCTCATATGAGCATATTGGCTCCCTCCATTTTTGGACAGGATTTTAGGGTAACGTCCTCTTCGCGCAATTTCTTAACTAATATGTAAACTTAAAATTATTTTCAAAGATACTTTGAGATGTGATAGGATTGAAAAGAAAAAGTGATATGCACAAATTGAAGGTCATGAATATTTCTCAAAAATTAAAAGGGAACAAGACAATCAAAATATTTTTTTTTCTAAAATTAAAAAGGAAGAAGGCAATAAAAATATTATTATTTGTTGTCTTATTTTATTTCATTACAATAATACTAGTGTACAAATCCACAACTATTTGGTTATTGAAATACAACACAATAACCAAATAACATATGACAACACATAAAATATATTAGGTGTTTGTGTGTTCTCTTGGGTCATTCAGTTAAAAGATAATTTTGTAAACTCATAAAGGTATTTATTTAGCCTCTCGGTTGTAGCATTTCATGTGCTAATACACATTTACAGTAACGTTTATTTATGCATTTTCTTTTAAAAGGAGGCCGACAATAAATTCTGTTTTTACAATCTTCATCATTAAAACAAATGAATCTATCCGCTGCAATAAAAAATACACAATAATGTTATTAAAATGAGATAAAATATAACATATAAAATAAAAATAAATGAATAAAATTTACCTTTAATTTTCGTTGCAATAACAAATAGAATGAATAATATAATCATAACATAAGCAAACTTTATTATTTCTACCATATTTCTCGTCGTTATTTTTGATAAACTATTTTATAAATTTATAATTTATAAATAAAAGTGCATCCTCACCTTTTATTAATTTTTAATTGTTAACACTTACAGGATTTGTAAAATAAATCCTAAAATAAATAATTATTATATAACTTTTCGGTACATCATTGTGTTATGTTTGTCTCTTCAGCACATCTAAAAAAGATGTCACATAAAACTTGTCTATCATACAAATATAAACAACTTATCAACTTGAACGACATACACAACTTATCAATTAACTCAATTCACTCAATTAACTCGAAAACAATTATACTTAATCAACCTAATCAACACAATTCACTCAATTAACTCAATTAACTCGAAAACAACATAAACAACTTATCAACTTGAACGACATACACAACTTATCAATTAAAACAACATAAACAACATAATCGACAAAAATAGCGCAACTCAGATACGACTCAACTATGCAAATGCATGTGGTACCATCCAGAGTAAAACTCCTAACATAAAATTATTGTTTCCATCTATTCTGCACAACACTCACAACATCAGAAAAAGATTAATCGTTAACAATTAAAGACCGACAACAGACTGACAACAACGACACACAACCTGACATACTGACCTGCTTTGATACCACTAATGTAACACCCTTTCTACCCACAACAAATTAATACAAAACTACTCAATAATCAGAGTTCAACATGAAAGGGCATCACATTTCAACAATACATCACTAAAACTCATTTATGTGTCTTATCCCGTAACTCGGGTTGCAACATATATCATAAATAACACAAAACATCAATTCATGGAAGAAAATCATCATTTAACAACTTAATCATCATAATAAAAAGGATTCAAATTCCAATCCAAAACATCGTCATCATGTAAATAAATGGATAAAACAACAAAAACATCCACACGTTCCCAGTGTTATATGACACATAGCAGGACACCACCTAGACTATATAAACAACAAAAGACGCACTCCGAGCTACTTCTGATCATTGAACTATTCTTGAGAATCTGCAAGATGGCATAATAGACCATCACCAAAGGCAGACAGTGTGAGTAAATTCGCATTCAATATAAATAATATAAAGACGGAATTATAAGATAATCGTGCAACAACACATCATTTACATCAAGTCTCACTCACATACAACAAAATCAATCACATCATCATAAAACAAATACAATCATGTTATGCCACCATTAATGAACTGCATTCCTCTTACTATGCATGTGGTACTGAATCATCATCATGGATGGACATTGGGTCATCAACCCTCCACAAGGGAGCACAACATAAACAACAACACCTCAATTCACACTATGGTATTGAAGCCTATATCATCATAAGTATACCATGAATGCAACGATAAAACAAAAACAACATAACTATCTTAATCAACATTTGCATCAAAATTCATCATTCTTACGTCTACTACTTTATCTACTCATGTCATCAATACTACATATTATCATAAAACCATCTAATCATCTAAACATCATGTACATCATTATTCTCACACATATATCATGTTATAGCATGGTAATAATTCATAGCAATATCACAACAACACAGGGCAACAAAACAAGGCATTTGAGTCATCCAAGAAAAGAAATTATTTTTCAAAAAGCTACAGGTCTCGCTAAGTGAGCTTCACTCTCACTAAGTTTGCAACTCTATGTTTGCACCTTCCTAAAATCTCACTCGCTCGCTAAGCGAGCTCCTGCTCGCTAAGCGAGAAAGCGATTTTCAACAGAAAACCCTACGATTTTTCACACGTCCCAGACACGCCCAAAACCCTCAAAAACACCAATTGACAGTAGAAATCACTTATACAACCTATTACCCACATATATTCTTCACATAGAACATCTAACAACATCAAATTAATCAAAAACCTACCAACAATTCCCTTAACCCTAAGGTTTTCCTCTAAAGTTCCCTTTTCTCATAAGACAATCAATACATTATAGATATTGAAAGAGAACTACTACCCATACCTTAATCGATTGAGACTTCTCAATCACTTCCGAGCAATTCCAACCTTGGTCTCCTTGTTTTTCAGAGAACTCTCGCTCTTCACCAAAAACACGAAATATGAGACATTGATTGTATTCACCTTTTCTCATAAACTTCTCAAAAGACCATCCTACCCCTAAGACCTCTAACTTCTTTTATTTTATTTTTAATAATAATATTTAAATAATATCCAATTATTCTAATATCACTATTTAATAAAATATTTCATTCTTCTTAATATTCCACAAAATACCACAATTTACCACATGTTCATTAATAATTAAATAAATAACTAAATTATGAAATTGAGGTGTTACAGGTCGACCTATGAAGGTGTTTAGGCCGACCTGTAATGCAGCCTATGGCAGAGCATACATGCTTCGTTCTTGGAGTTTAGGAGCCAACCTGTAGCTTGGATGTGTAGACCTATACTGAAGCCAAGACTTCCATAGGTTTATCTGAACTCATCATAGGTTGGCCTGTGCAGTTATGTTAGCACCTAAAATTTAGTTTTTGATGTTTTTTCATGCCTAAGACCTATCAAAGTCGTTCAAAGATCCCTTTTATGAATCCTAAGGCTAAGGGAACTGATGAATATCTAAATATGAGATGATACTGTCCAATATACAATAACCACTACAATGAACTACCTTGTTCCTTGTTTAACATAATTCAAAACTCGGTTGAATTTGTAGTTAGCACTCACATACTCCCCCTTTTTATGATGGCAAACAAATATGATTAGTCGTAGCCCGTTGCGCTTATCTTTGGTACATAGAACAACTCCCCCTGGATTTATGCATTTTTCCTGATATTTCCCCTAACTATATGCATTTTCCTTTTCATTTTCTTCTCCCCCTTTGACAACATCAATAAGAGAGAAAAAAACCAATATGTTAGAAGCATCACGTAGATGCACATTACACAATTATAAAATACCACACAGAGGCAATTGCAAAGAAAAAGAGATGCGCTCACGTACAAAACATATGGAAATAACACGAGCTTAATAATTAACACACAATAATACATATTAATTTGATCAATCAAAGTACAAGGATTGAACCATTACATTAATCAAAGCGATAAACATCAAACCATATTAAGATAAGGAATACAACCACACAAGACAAACTGAATTAAAAAACAACTTAAGACACACTAATGATACACACTAAACTCTATTCATCACTTCCCTCTGTGACCTTCGAGTCTTGCTCCACGAAACCAACCCTGGTCATCGTTACCAAACTATCGGTCCAAGAATTGACACATTTCTTGATAGAACTGCGTGTAGTGATAATGGTCTTCATTCTGAGCCGCAATCATGTGATTGCCCCTTGCTATGATAGAGGCAATGTTGGTATCCATTTCCTATTTCAAAAGAACCAGCTTCTCTGCGACAAATGAGGAAAATGCCTCAAAATTTGTATCTCGAGTCTTCATATGCTCCTGGATATTCCGGAGTTACGTCATCTGAGTATCTTGTCTGTGCAGCAAAATTTTAAGAAGTGAAGTAATTGGTGAGTTATTTCTAACAATATTGCCTTCTTTCTGAACAGTAACATGTTCCACATCATGCATAGGAATATCATATCCAATCTGTTTCTCCTCAGTGGGATCTATAAATGCAGTAGGATCGTCAAAGTTATATATCTTATGACCATATTTTCCTAGTCGTAGATAGTATGCTTGAAGTTCCTCGTCCTAGAAATATCCCATGTTAGTTAAGGTCCGTTAGGAGAATTCTTGAGTTGGACTGGGTGAGATGAACGATAGATTTGGCACACTGATGTCAAATGATCTCAATATTTTTGATATCATGGATGGATAGCTGAAATATGTCCCTTTGATTCCATCCTTGATGGAAAACATTCTGGATAGAGAATTCGAATGAGGATCCATTCTGGTTATGCATACCAGATAGAACACATGAACGCTATCTTCATTGTATTCTTGTGATAATTCCAGAAAAGTGTTGATCTGCTGGTGTTCCACAAGCCTAGTCACGACATGAATTTCCAAGCATCCGACAATGGATGGCTTCCATATGTGTTGTTTCATGACAAGACGGTGTAAAAATTTCTCTTCAAAATCTGCCACGCAATCATCGGAAACCAAGGTCGGCTCGGAGTCAGGAATGGTTGATGATGCTTGAGCCTTATCACTTTTATTTTTCTCAATTTTAGGAGCCATCTGGATTGATGGGGATTTTGACAGCAGGGTCTATCGTTATGTTATTAGTGCACATTCCTTGTGGCTTATGGAGCCCACGCTAGATATGGTATTCATTTATTCTTTTAGTGAAGATGTTCTTGTACCTCACTTCTTATGCATCCTCTTCAAAATTCAATGAGGAGGAAGGTTCCACAGATATCTGTATATGTCAACCACAAGTTTTTGGTTGTCAAATCTCCTCTCAGTGTAAGGGGGATTCTTTCTCAGATCGATGAGATTAGGATATATGCCTCTCATTCCATCTCCCCCTTACTATGCTTTGAAGGGAACAATCAAGGTGAATAATGACCATATTTTCCTAGAGTCTCGAGCTTTTAATGTGATGACAATTCGAGATTTCTCCTTTTTGAACTTGTTCTTTGTATAGTTCAAATTTTTATTATTGTGTGTTTATCTCTACAAGATGATTCCTCAATAACATGTTAGTTTAACATTCACTTAATTATTATTTTCCATCAAATCATCAATTAAGGCCGAGACAAAATAAGGTCATTCTTCATCGGATTATCCGTTAGGATTGGGCTAAGTCGGAACAACTATTAACAAATATTTTTGAATATTATATTTTTATTGCTTTTAGTTTTGTAATGATTTTAATATAATAATTATTTTTTAAATTAAGTTTATTTTAATTTTTTTTATTAAGAACACTTACATTATTTTAAAAATACAAAATATATGTTTTCTCAAATATTTTATTTTCATTTTTCCTCATATACTAAATAATTTTTTTTCTTTTATTTTTTTCTATAAAAAAAATTCATCAACTAAATAAATATTAGTAAATTAAAATTTAAGTTGTCCCAATTTATTTCTTTAAGGAATTAAAAATTAACTTTGTTTTTCTCAAAACTAAGTTAGGTCAATCAATTTTTTAATTACTACGTTAGGGATGACAATGGGCAAGGTACTATAGTACCCGTCTCCATATCCGTAGTTTAAAAAAATCCTCTTACCCGAGTTCATATCTATGTGGGTATTAATTGTAACCGTATCTATACCCTAGAATACCTAAGTACTCGTACTCATACCCGTTTACACACATTTCTAATAAAAATAATTGATCAACTATTATTTATCATATAATTTTATGTTTTTAATAACACGAAAAAAATTCAATAATATTATTGTTGAATTACCAAATAAATAAACACTTATTTTATATAATAATGGATACAAGTTTAATAGTGATGTATTTAATAAAATTGATAAATTAACTTGTATAAATAATTATAAAAATAAAAGGGTTAATAGTCATTTATACTCTGCAATATAGACGAGTTTTGATTTACCTCATTTAAAAAATAATTTTTGGATTATCTCCCTGAAATTTTTGGGCACCCCTAAGCGTGTAAAAACCAGGGGTAAATGAAAAAAATATTTTACAAGGGGTAATTTTTTCACCTAGGGGCAAAAGAGTTAGAATTTTAAAATTTAAGGGGTATCCAAAATATATTTTTTAAAGGGGTAAATCAAAACACGCTTATATTGCAGGGATAAATAACTATTAACCCAAATAAAAAATACATAAATATATACTGTGTGGGTATGAGGCGGGGTGAGTACAAATGTACATGTACCCGCGCCCATACCTGTTTATTTTAATGGGTGATTGTCCATGCTTGGGTATGTATTTATTTTGCAAATTTTTATCCTATCCTAGTAAATTTTGAGGTATCAATTAGGGATGGGTCCAATTGTCATTCCTATACTACATGTAATTATTAGAAAATCGAAACATTTATAATAATCTAACATTTCCTTTAAGCATATATATATATATATATATATATATATATATATATATATATATATATATATATATATATATATATATATATATATATATATATATATATATATATATATATATATATATATATATATATATATATATATATATATATATATATATATATATATATATATAATTTACTTTTGAAGTAGCTATTTTGTTCTTGGCATACGAATTTTACCACAACAATAACATCTACAACAATCTAGAGACACAATCTCCTCAACTATCTATCATACATGCGTCTAAAATTCTCTCTCTAATTATAAATCTATCTATCTTTATATAATCTTAATTTCTAGATACAACCCAAACACAAAATTTCAAACTTAGGTGGTCCTTCTAAAAGAGCTTATATATGTTGTTGGACACAGCAATCACACTTGTTACTACAGCTAGTATAACCATAACAAGTGCTATAATCTTGTCCTTTCTCGTTGATATACCATGAATATCCCTGTCATTTTTTAACAACACAAAAACATGGTTAATGATTATTGTTACATATTAAAATGAATACTAAGAACAAAACAAAATGAATTACCTTAAAACAATAGAACCAGGGAAAACAAAAGAAAGACAAACGGCAGAGGTTGATCCCATAAACTGGAAAATGTACCAAATATCCGGAATTGCTACAGCAGCAATGTAACTAAAAACCATCAGAGCCAGTGTCAAGATCATAAACCTCTTGTTATCTGTGACTAACAAAGGTTTTTGAGGGAAGAGAAATTCATCAACAGTGGTTCTCAATGAAAAGTTCAGGACAGGAAATGTCAACATGATATGTAAAGCATAGCTTAAACGGACCAAAGTATTGAGTAAACGACCAAAAGACGAATCAGCATTGCTGTCGAAATTGACTAAAATGTCTGATTGAGTCGAATCACCAAATAAAAGGTAACCAAATAGACCTATTGAGAAGTATATAAGTGCACATAGGATTAGTGCTATTCTAACTGCTTTTGTCATTTCTGATGGTTTTCCAAGCTCAAATCCAATTGGATGTACTGCAAGTAGATACAATTATCAGTAAAATAATCAATTTTTTCTTCGCTAAATCAATCACTATTGAAAGAATTACCATTAAAATGAAATGTGTAGGCTGTTACAATGACCGGAACTGTAGTGAAAAGATCAAAGAAAGTTGTTTGTTTGTCCAAACGAGGCACCAGTCTAGGTGTCTCTGTTTTCCCTTCCGCAAGAGCAATAATTGCCAACACCGAACATATCGTAACAAATGCCACAGCCAGAAGAGTTGATACTGCAGAACTGAACTTCAATGATTCTGTTAAAAACAATAAATAATTAAGACCAAATATGAATATTGTATTTACTATAAGTTCATTGAATAACAGATATATTCGACCTCTATATAGATCAGATACATCTAGCCGAAGGTAGTAAATTAGTAATAGACATTTACCTACACGGCGGTACAATACCAATGGAAACAAAATGAAAATTAAGGTAAAGATTAAAGCAAATTCTCTTGAATTCCACCAATGAACCCCAAACCATTGTTGCAAAACACCCAAATGTACTACTCCTTCCTGTTTATTTCCAGAAAATACATCCGCTGCAAAATACATAAAATAATACACAGTTTTTAAAATTTACATATATTGGATTCGAATCTGCGACTCTGCAATAGAAAATCTCTATAAATTCCAACTGAGCTAGCTTAATTAGATCTCTTTCAAATTTGTTTTAATTCAATTACTAATGAACTAGAACCCATTGAAAAAAATGCATTGTTACTTACCCATAATAATTAGGTACATTATTAAACACCCCATATTAGTAATCACAACACAAACTTGAGTTGCTGCAGCTCCTAAGGGACCAAAAGCTTCTCTCATGACACCAGAATACGTCGTCGTTTCACCGGTACGCGTAAACCTCATTAAAAACTCAACCGAAATTTCAGCCAGTAAAGCTATTACCAGAATCAAAACGAACGCCGGAATTACACCGAGAACCTTCAGAGTCGCCGGAAGAGACATAATTCCAGCGCCAATTACGCTCGTTGCGACATTGAACACCGCACCGGAAACAGTTGCCGGTTTCGAAGAAGGCTTGGAACCTGACAAGAGAGGTGCATTTTCTCCGATCACCGGCGACATTCCGGCGACAATGGAAGAAAAGTTTTGAGAAAGTGTTGTTACTGCTTTGCTTTGTGGTTGAGATTTTTTTATAGAGATTTTGAGATGAATTATTGAAGTATTTGAAAGACGAGAATACCATGAATGAGTTTTTATGTAAATATTTAACTGAAGAATTTGATGAGGGTGTTTTGGTAAATTAAGTAGGTTTTGTGACAGGTAATTGGTTGTTGCTACTTGTGAAAAATGACAGTTGGATTAGTACTAGTAAGTTTTATTTTCAAATGTTCAATGAATAGAGACAAAGTTGATAAAATATGACAAATTAGAACACTGAATGTATTTGGATGGAAAAGTGGGTTGGATAACTCATCTGATGTTGCCTTCCTCTTATTTGTGGCATGTCATTCTCTTAATATGAAAAAATATTTAAGTGGCTAAAATTAAACATTATAAATAATTTTTTGTTTTTTTTAATGGAATATAGTCATTCTCTTAATGGAATATTGCTGTTGCTGATGTAATTATTTAGTTTAATTTTTTTTAAGTCAGTATTTTAAAATCGGATCGATTATCAAATCGATAAGTATATTGGACCATTAATTTATTGATCAAATAATTGAGTTATTGATCAAATTGCATGATTAAATTGGATAATTTAGTTGAATAAATCTATCTTTATAAAAAAAATTATGTACTCCATTTGTCCCAAATTATAAGATGTTTTTGGGTATTTTAGATAAATTAAGAAATTTAATTATTACTATATGAAAAGACAAATTATGTATGACTTTATCAAAAGAATAAATAATAATAAATATTTGAGAGTATATTGGGTAAATATCATTAATATTGCATTGAGAATATAAGGTTACTTATAATTTGAGACAATTTTTTTGACAAAGTGATTTATCATTTCGAAAAGAGGTAGTAATTATTAAGACAATTGAACTAAATAATTTAGTCTCTAAAGAAATTATCACATGATTAAACTCCAGTAGAGAACTAACACCAATATTAGCTACATTGCAAAATTTGAACCAACTCCTTCTTTTTCACTTCAATCAATTCAATAGTGTTTTTGGTTCTTACCATTATCAAGTATGATCATATCCATCTCAAATCAAAGTATTATTTTTTACATGTTTATGGTTAGTTAATGTGAGATTCTTTGGTTAAAGATTCTTAATCTTTTGTTTGAAATGGAATATCCTATTAATATGTCTTTATCAGCTTTTGCATTAATTTTTTTTTTGAAATTATTCTTCTTATTGTTAAGGATGAAGCATTTGCATTAAAAAACATGTAAGTGAGAAATATCTGATTTTTTCCTTTATATAACTCATACGACGTACATTATAGAATTGGTTTTATCAATGCATGATTCCTACCGTAGCAAACAATGTTTACTACATCGGCCCAAAAGTATTTTGAAAGATTTGTCTCATTGAGCATCATTCTTGCAAGCTTTTATAAAAATCTATATACCTTTTATACTACCCCATTTTATTGCGGAGTTGAAAAATATGATGAATGTCGTTATCGTTACTAAATATTTCAAATTCCTCATTTTGGAATTCTCCACCGTGATCGCTTATGATGGATGCAATACTTAATCATTTCTCATTCTGGATAACCTGGACTAATTTTTGAAAGACAATAAATATGTCTCTTTTCAGAGATAAGAATAATGTCCAAGTATAGCATGAGCAGTCATCAACAACTACAAGGGTGTAGATATTACCACCAAGACTTACAATTCTATATGAGGCAAAAAGATCCATGTGAAGCAGTTGTAGGGGTCCATATCTAGAAATAATATTTTTTTTGCTTTAAATATGCCCTTACTTGCTTACTCTTTTGGCACACATCACATAATATGTTCTTTTTGAAATGCAAATCTAGAATATCGACTACAAGATCATGGTAGATTAACATGTTTAAGTGGTCCATGTTGGATGTGAGCCAGTCTATTATGCCATAGCCAATATTCATTTTCTTTACTCATGAGACATACATCATTTGAAATAATTTTATTTAAATTCATTATGCAGATATTTCCATTTCTTGAGCTTGTAAAAAGAGTTTGATTTGATTTAGATTTTATAATCTGCATCTAAAAGAATCAAAGGTTATACTATTACCTTAGAACATAAGAACTTCCTTAATTGTTGCAATAGGGGACTAAATGACAATACAAAAACATAAAATCTTTCTCTTATTATTGTCACCAAAAGAGTCAAAACTTCCCTTCTTAGGAGTGAAGGAGGATAACAAAGTTTCCTCACCATTTTATGCTTTGAACAACTGTGATAAAGGTACCATTTGGCGTTTAAAATTATAAAGCATTCTTACAATATAAACTCATGTAATAACTTTAGGGATCATATCATTTTGAGTCCTTTATTGTTAGTTCCATAAATACTTTCACCGCTGGATTTTATATTAGAAATACAAGGATGCGACAAGGAAAATATACTTTTCATTTTATACTCACAGTACTTTCTATAAATTTATGAAGGATGATGTCCTTGTTTACTCTCGTAATTTTTTTTAACGAAACATAACATAACAATATGATCATCTTTAATACAGTAATTACATTTTAAGATTTTGCAATGAGATGTAGATTTAGCATTATAGATATTGTTAAAGTTCTTACTATTCTTTTTGGGTTCATAGCAAAGACCGACCTTATTATAGGAAGCTCTTTGATTTCCCAACAAAAGATTCAAATTGTCTCTTCCTTTAATAAACTTGCCAAGTTTTTTTTGAAGATCACAAATTTCATATTTCAAAGTGTTCTGGACTGGGCCATGACGGCATGGACGGCACGACCCAATGCTTGTCGGGTATGGGCCCATACGTCCGGGCTGATGAACGTGTCGGGCAAAAGCCCCGGACATCCGAGTTGATGACACTCCACCTCGACACCCTACTGTGTGTCGGGCAGAGACACGCGCACCCCATCAGCTGACCCTCCTTCATACGTCACCTACCTATACTACGGGCACACGAGCTATGTCGGGCAGAAGTCATGTCTGCCAGCTCATCTGCCACGTCACCCAACTGCCCTGCTTTATCTCCTGAGGGATAGGGGCAGTTGGACCAAGGAGCAGACCTTTGGTCTAGGTCTTCACGCTTCTTACGCGTTCCTTGGCAGCTCCTCCTTGGGCCTAGCTAGATCAAGCCCATTAGGAGCCTTGGCCCAGCGCTGGGGGCTCAATATAAATACCCTTTCATAGCAAAGGGTCAGGTATTCTAACTCACTAAAAAACAACCTTGATTTTCTGTACCTCTTATGACTTAAGCATTGGAGTACTTTGCAGGTACACCCGCTCTCTCAACCCATTCTCTGGCCCAGTCTTCAAATCCTTGGAAGGCCCTCCTGATCAGGTAAGATCAGTGGCGCCGTCTGTGGGAACTAGCTATCCCCATCTTCATCAACAGAGGATAAAAGCTCATTTATTCCTGTCCTTCCAACATGGCCGGAGAACAACCTAGCGAGCGCAGCCGTCCCCTCGTCGACTACACTATGGACGATGGCCCGCAACCCCATGAAGCAGACGCCCGAGACGGTCGTCCATCTACCCCGTCTCCAGAGCCCCAAAATAACGGGGATGTCCCTCACGCTCAAAACCAAGGGGCCGAGGCATTTCATCCCATCCCCGTCCCCATCGAAGGAGACGCCACCATGATTGCCATGGTGAACGCCCTCAACCAGGCCGGTTCTATGCTCTACCAGCAGCACGAGAGAATCATGGCCCTCGAAGCTGAACGGCAGGAGGTCCGACCCCAACAGGAGAGGAGGACACAACAACGTCCAGAAGCAACAAAGAAGCGAGAATGTCGCTCTCCAGAACCTCACATCAGCAGGGCACGCGCCCGCCGCGACAATGATCGATCAGGAACATCACCAAGGCGCGGGCGCAGCCCCGACAACAACGAACTGTCTCCATTGAGGAGCGACGAGGAAGACTTGCACTGTCCCCTGTCACGGGCAATAATGGAAGCCCCGCTCCCCAAAGGCATGGAAAAACCGCCCAATCTAGCTGTTTACGACGGGACCACCGATCCCGACGACCAAGTCGACAATGTCAACGCGATGCTCGACTACCGCAATGACATCACCGGTCACCTCAAATGCCGGCTGTTTTCAACAACCCTCAGGAAAGGGGCCATGGCCTGGTACAAAAGCTTGGCCCCCGAATCCATCACGTCTTGGAGAGTCATGAGGTCCATGTTCACCAGGCACTTCACGGCTTCCCGTCGTCACCCCAAGACAGAGGCAACCCTTGAAGCCATAGTACAAAAGAAAAATGAAACACTGCGCTCGTACATCGAGCGATTCAACCAAGAAGCTTTCGAGGTGGATACCACCGAACACATGAAGAAATACCTCCTCGAAAGGGGACTCTTGCCCGACAGTGAACTCAGCAGAGCCGTCGGGATCGAGCCTCCCCGCACCTTGAATGAACTCCTGCACAAGGCCCAGGCCTATATCTGATACGAGGAAAAACAGGTAGCCCACAACGCCCGCAGCGGCCGTAGTGCTGGGGATACCGATCACCCCAAGCGCGAGGATCCAAACATCCCCCGTCGCAACGGGGACAAGCGAAGGGAAGAAAGACCCCGCGAGCTTCGAGAAGGAAGAGGCCCCGCAGGCCGATACAACGAGTACACCTTACTGACAGCTCCTCGAGAGCGTATCCTCGCGGAATGCATCAACTCTGAATTCAAACAGGGCAGAGTAAGGTTCCCAAAACCATCTGCGCCAAAGCCTCACACCGACAAATCCAAGTACTGCAGGTTCCACAGGAGCCACGGGCACGTGACCGAAGACTGCGTCCACCTGAAGGATGCGATAGAGATTTTAATCCAGGAAGGGCATCTAAAACAGTATACGAGGAGGAACGAAACCCCCAAGCATGACGAGGCAGAGAAGAAGAGACCCCGGGAAGACACACCCCCCGACAACTCTCCTTATCAAGTGGCCCTCTGCGTGTCACGCCCGGAAGATTTCATCCTCCCTGAGCCATTGCCCGAAGGTAGAATCACTGCACTCAGCCCCTGGGAAGATTTCCCGACCGCACTGGTTATATCAGGTGGAGGGATTAACGGTGAAGTCGCTGCCCTCTCGGTCAAACGCAAGTTCGACGAGCTCCTACTGACTGCACCCGAGCAAAAGGCGACGCTGACAAAATATCGGGGTAAATCCAACCCAATATCCTTCTTTTTGGAGGAACTTCCGGGCGGATCCCCGAATTCGGGCATCCCACTATTAATCAGGGCAAAGATGGCCCAGTTTGACGTCAGGCGCATCCTGGTCGATCAGGGCAGCTCGGTGGATATCATGTACGTCCACCTCTTCAAGACTCTGAAATTAGACAAGACCAACCTGGCCCCCTACGTCGGATCCGACCTCCAGGGATTCAACGGAGCAACAACAAGGCCGTGGGGATATGTCGAGCTCCTCGTCACCTTCGGAGAGCAGGAAACGGCCAGGGAAATCAAAATCCAATTCCTGGTCGTGGACTGTCCATCCCTTTACAATTGCATCTTCGGACGCCCGACATTGGCCGAACTCACCGCGGTCCCATCCACCGTCCACCTGAAGATGAAATACTACACCAAATTAGGCCGCGTAGTCACCGTCCACGGTGACATCGAAGCTGCCCGACGGTGCTACGACGCCGCGGTAAAAGGGCAGGCCATGGTCAACACAAAAAGTAGCAACAACAACAAAAAACTCAAGACCGAGGATCCTCCCCCCCGGGGAGTTAACGCCATCGACCTCGACTGCCACATTGGGCTAGACGAAACTGAAGAAGGGAAGCCCACCGAGGGACGATCTCCCGAACACCCGTTCCGACCAATCCCCGACGGAGAGTTCGAACTCATCCCTCTTGGGGACGATCCAGAAAGGACAGTGAAGATAGGCAAGGGATTTCCCGAGGGAACAAGGGAGAAGCTCGTGGCATGCCTCAAAGAGAACTCTGACCTCTTCGCCTGGAATGCCGCGGAAACGCCCGGGCTGGATCCTGAGATCGCGTGTCACCAGCTAGCTTTAGATCGGGCAGTCAAGCCCATAGCACAGCGTAGGCGCAAACAGTCCCCCGAGAAGGCGGAGGCTGCCGAGCGAGCTGTAAAAGACCTTTTAGAGGCAAATTTTATTTCTGAAGCTCAGTACACAACCTGAATCTCTAATGTAGTCCTCGTTAAGAAAAATAATGGAAAATGGCGCATGTGTGTTGATTATACTGATCTTAATAGGGCTTGCCCGAAAGAGGCTTTCCCCCTCCCTAATATAGATATGCTCGTAGACAATTCTGCAGGTTTTAAACTCTTGTCCTTCATGGACGCATATAGTGGATACAATCAAATTCCAATGTCGCCCACAGACAAGAGACACACGACATTCATGACCCCAACGGGCAATTACTATTACAACGTAATGCCGTTCGGACTCAAGAACGCCGGTGCCACATACCAACGCATGATGAACAAAGTCTTCAAGGAAGAAATAGGGGACATGCTCGAAGTATACATGGACGACATGATCGTCAAGTCACACGAGGAGGTTAACCATGCTCGACACCTATCCAAAGTTTTCGAGCAGGTGAGGCAGTGCAAAATGAGGTTCAACCCTGAAAAATGCACGTTCGGGGTACGGGCAGGATAATTCCTGGGTTTCTACCTCACCGAAAGGGGGATCTAAGCCAACCCCGACAAATGCCGGGCGTTCTCGGAATTTCCGACCCCGAGGACCAAAAAATCAATCCAATCCCTCAATGGAGTGCTCGCCTCACTCTCCCGTTTCATCGCCAAGTCCGCCCAGCATGCGCTGCCATTCTTCAGACTCCTTCGCAAATTGGCCAGCTTCGACTGGACCGACGAGTGAGAGCAGGCATTACTCCATTTAAAAAAGGTTCTCTCCGAACCCCCGGTCTTATCACGACCATTGGAAAAGGAAACCCTATACCTGTATCTGTCAGTGGCGACCGAGGCCGTCAGCGCCGTCCTAATAAGGGAGACCGACGAAGGACAAAAACCCATCTATTTTACGAGCAAAGCACTCCAAGGCCCTGAGCTCCGATATCAGCAAATTGAAAAGGCCGCCTTGGCCCTCATAAATGCGGCGAGGAGACTACGTCATTACTTCCTCGCACATACGATAAAAGTAAGGACCGATCAGCCGATCAAACAGTTGCTTGGGCGGCCAGATATGGCCGGCAGAATGCTCAAGTGGTCACTGGAACTCTTCGAATTCGACATACAATATGAAAATAGAAAGGCCTTGAAAGCCCAAGCACTGGCCGACTTCGTCGCGGAAATGACCCACTGCTCAACACCGGCGGACGGCACCCATAAGTAGACGATCTTCGTCGACGGTGCCTCCAGCACATCAGGTAGCGGAGCCGGGATCATCCTCGAGAATGAGGATGGGATCTTGATCGAGGTCTCATTAGCACTAGCCTTCCCGACGTCGAACAACCAGGCCGAATACGAGGCTTTTATCGCCGGTCTGAGATTAGCCGAGGACCTAGGAGCAAAAGAAGTAAAAATATCCACAGACTCCCAGCTCGTGGCATCACAAGTACGAGGAGAGTACCAAACCAAGAACGACAACCTTGTCGAATACCTGTCCCTTGTCAAAGAAAAACTCGAAAAATTCGAGAAATGGGGAGTACAACACGTACCTCGCGAGCACAACACACGGGTCGATATCCTCTCAAAACTAGCCAGCTCGAGGAAGAAGGGCGAAAACAAATCTGTAATTCAAGAAATCCTTCCTCGACCTAGCATCGAAAAACTACCTCCTCCATTCGAGGTCAACGCGATCGGGGATGCTCACTGTTGGATGACACCCATCTACAATTACCTAACAAAAGACGAACTCCCCGTCGACCCAAAGGAGGCAGCCACCACCAAACGACGGGCATGCTCGTACGTACTCCTCGAAGGGAAACTCTACCGTAGGGGATTCTCCATCCCGTTACTTAAGTGTGTCGAGGAAGAGAAAGTTCCTGACATACTTGGAGAAATACACCGGGGGATTAACGCTCAGCACCTCGGCGGGCGATCACTCGCGCGAAAAGCTCTTCGAGCAGGCTACTACTGGCCGACCATGCAACACGACTCAAAAGAGCACGTAAAAAAATGTGATAAATGCAAGCAACACGCCGACATGCACCTCGCACCCCCGAACGACCTAAAATCACTGTCTTCCCCGTGGCCCTTCGCATGGTGGGGCATGGACATCCTCGGACCTTTCGTCACCGGATCGTACCAGAACAAATACCTCATCGTCGGGGTGGATTATTTCACGAAATGGATTGAAGCAGAGGCATTGGCTAAAATAACCGCACAGAACATTCTCCGATTCTTTAAACGCAACATCCTCGCTCGGTTCGGCGTACCCCAGGCCCTAATCACGGACAACGGAACACAATTCACGGACGGAGGATTCCAAGACTTCGTCGCCAGCCTAGGCACTAAACAGCATTTCACGTTTGTCGAACATCCACAGACGAACGGGCAAGCGGAGGCGGCCAACAGGGTAATCTTACGTGGCCTTAAACGCAGGCTCGGCGAGGCGAAGAGGGCATGGGTCGAGGAGCTACATAGCGTCCTATGGGCTTACCGCACGACACCACACTCCACCACCGGGGAAACCCCATTCCGACTGATTTACGGCACCGAAGCAGTCATCCCAGTGGAAATACGGGAACCAACGAGGCGCATAGAGGAACCCCTAGACGAGGAAATGAACGACGAGGCTCTTAGAGCCGAGCTCGGCCTAGTCGACGAGATCCGTTCCGAAGCAGCCCTCAGGGAAATGTCCCTCAAACAAAAAATAGCACTACGCCACGACGCGAAGGTCATAAGAAGAGAGTTCCAGGTGGGCACCCTGGTCCTCAGAAGAAACCAGAAAAACCCAAAAGAGGGTGAACTGGCCGCCAACTGGGAAGGCCCCTACCGCGTCCGCGACAAGACGAGCAACGGGGCCTATTACCTAGAAAACCTACAAGGGGAAGAACTAGCTCGACCATGGAACGCTGAGAAACTTAGACAATATTACAGCTAAATATATCACGGGGAGACGTGGGTGGTACGACCACGCTCTTCGTCTCCAAAACGACAGAGAGGAACCGCAAGACCTGGGGACAAACCGACCCCTCCAGCGAACACAACCCTCCCCGACGATTGGGATCTCGATCGAGCACCAATGTCGAAGTACCACGATAGGCAGGGCACCCAGCTCGCGATGGGAAAGCCCAAGCCTCGAAGCCGGAGTCCCGAACAACGAACTCAGTCTTCGATCCAAACGGGCACGATGCCCGACACTTCATCGGTTCCCTAAACCGAGGAGACTAACCAGGTCGAGAAAAATATAAGTTCATAAACATAAGCAAATATGATACATAATCGAACATAAAGAATGACCAAAGAAAACATTCATATATTTAAAAGCAACGGCCGAGGCCAAGTACGCCCGAAGGCCAAATTACATATGCCCGAAGGCCAAAATACATAGAGGGCACGCAGGCCATACAGCAAAGAGGCACGCAGGCCATGAGAAAAACAAATCAAAAATTATCAAGACTCCGCCCGGAGCTCCTCTTCAGCATTCTCCCCCTCATCTTCCATCCCCCAACTCCTCCTCGGCTTCGAAAGGGCACACAATTTCCCCTTCCCGGACACAGTAGTTGTGGGCCGACCCCTCCGTCACCAACTCAGGATTCAGAAGCCTCAGCTGTTCGATGACATTGTCGAAGCCCTCCTTGAACACAGCTACAAGGTACTGGTTAAGGGAACGTATGTGCCCTAGCAGCTCACCACGGGAACCAAGTGCGAGCTCCTCCTCATTCTCATCAGCCAAAGGACGGACCTTCTCTTCGAGAGAGACGAGCTGATTCCGCAGTTCAGCGTTATCCTCGATCAACTTCTGGTGCCCAGCCACCTGCTCCTCCAAGTTCACCTTGGCTGCCTTCAGCTGATTCCGCTCCTTCTCAACCTCTTCCAGTTTTTTATTCAGCTCCTCCTGCAGCTGATGCTCCTCCTTGTAGTCCGACAGATCTTTGGACAGCTTGTCCTTCTCCGACCGAACCTGCACGAGAGCATCTTCTAGGGAGGCAGTAGAGACTGAAGTATCAGTCAAAACCATGGCCGTCTCCATCACCCGGATGACAGCTGCCAGGTCTCTTGCCAGCTCCTTGCGCCGGACACCGGCATCTTGATCCAGAATAGCTCTTGCCTCGGGCGCCGGCACCGTGATCGCATCCTCAGCTTTGAAGAAAGACCGCTCCACATAGCAAGGGGGTAATAAATAGCTGCCCGGTCCACCCGGACTCCCACTTCCCAGTGATGACCTCGAAAGAGTCCCTGCCGGACGCTTCCGTTTGTGGAGAGGAGAGGCCAATTGAGGCGGGCTGTCAGGAATATTTATCGTCGACGCCCGAGGAGGAGAGGAAGGTGTCGGACTCGCTGTGTTCGAAGTCCCAACCCCAGCATCAGCAGCGGCCACCTGAACACGGGCCACGATTTTCTTCTTCTTTTTTGGTACCTGGTCCGGCGCACCGACCTGGTAGGCCAGCTTAAGGACCCGGTCACGCGCAGTGGGCATAGCACCTGCAAAACATTACACGCAAACGTTAGCGATCAAAAACATAGACAAAAATAAAAGACCAAGAAAAATCTGCCTACTCAATAATTCCAAAGCCTTCTCCTCGGTCCTGCACTCGAGCAAGGCTTTCGTGTTAATAATACGGGTCTCAGTGATCGGCACTCCAGCCTTGTCAAGATAGGGCACGCCCTGTCGATCCGTCCAGACCCCCAGATTGAAACTCTGCATGTAATCAACCAGCTTCTTATATGCGAGCCTATCCTCAACGCCGAGCATCGCAAATTTGACCCTATAGTGAGCAGTGGTGAGGTCGAAATGATCGCGCTGCCACCTCAGCGGTATCTTCGACATCAATTTCTCCTCCCCGTTTGATGCTCGTTGATAATAGTAAAGGGAATGAAGGGCGGCACGGCTGATCGGTCTCACCACATACCAACGACCCTTGAAATGACGGGCAGAGTCCACGTACGTCTTGAACAAACGCACAGGCTGCTTAAAAGAAACCCAACTGTGGCGCCCACGGAGACCGGACCGCTGGAGGTGGAAGACATGGAAGAAAAGGGCTCGAGTACACCCAATGCCGAGGAAACGACAGACCAACTCGAATTCCCGCATAAAAGCGAGGGCGTTGGGATGCAGTTGGGACGGCGCCAGCCGAAGCCATTTAAAGATGGACATTTGGAAGGAATTAAAGGGCAGCCTAATGCCCGCCTCCCGGAAAGAGAACTCGTACATCGTGAACTGCTTCCCCGAGAAATAATGACATATATAGTCCACCTCCTTGGGAGCACAGCAATACCAATTCTCCGGATCTTCCCGGCTTCTGTCTTCGACCACGGCGTAAGCGGGGATAGCCTCGTCACAGAAATAGGACTCCTCCTCCAAAGGTTCATCCGCAACCCAGGAGAGATCAACCTGCCCGGAGGACGAGGCGTGCTCAGTACCATCCCTGGCACTCCCATCCCCGACGGGTAAACGAGCGATGGCCGCATCTTCAGACGAGGACCCAGAGTCTTCCTTCCTCGGTCGTAAACGCCCGGTAGCACCTGAAACGCAGACAGAAAGAGTGAATTCGACGTCATATCAAATCCACCCTTCCACCGCAGGTCAAGTGAAAGGGCGTAGCAGCAACGGACACTGACAACGTGTTCGACGCAAGGATACGCGTGTTCTTAAGAGACCGGGCAGAAAGCTCATATATGCTTATACAAATATTGCCCGGCATATGTAATTTCTGCCCGGGACAGTCTAACCCTAACCCTATTTTTACCATCTATAGTCCATTTTACTATTCCTAAGTCAAATCTAACCAACCTACTACGGGTATAACATGAATTTGCAGATATTTGACACAAAAAGAGGGAAAAATAATGGATTAAAGAAGCAAAATGGTACCTGACATATGTGGAATTGAGAAAGAGACGGTGGCGCACGAGCAGAGACGGTTGTTCAGGCGGCGAGACGGGCAGACGCAGGAGGATTCTTCAGAGCTTCCGGTGAACGTAGGAGCGAAAAAGTGAAAATGAAGTCACCCAACTTCATTTTATAGTCCCAGGCGCGTGGGCCAACGCGCTAGGTCATCATTGCCTACTGCCTACGCCGCCTTTGCACACAAAACGAAACGACGCCATTAAGTCTAGAACACGTCTATCCAAAAAGAAACTGAAGTGACGCCGAGCATCTGTCCATCTCCCCGACTCATCAAGACGTCCTATCCCCGCATCAAGCCCTCGGCCTTTACGAGAAAGGTGCGCACCCGTCGATTACTTTTCATCCCTGACACTACCGTGGAAAGAGGAGCGTTGCGAGCAGGTCTATTGGAACCTTCCATGCCATACGCCCACGCTTCTTCCTCGACACGGGAATCCCGGTTGCAATACAAGTCATCACTCTAACTCAGAGACTCGACTTGGGGGGCTCCTGTTCTGGACTGGGTCATGACGGCATGGACGGCACGGCCCAATGCTTGTCGGGTATGGGCCCATACGTCCGGGCTGATGAACGTGTCGGGCAAAATCCCCGGACATCCGAGTTGATGACACTCCACCTCAACACCCTACTGTGTGTCGGGCAGAGACACGCGCACCCCATCAGCTGACCCTCCTTCATACGTCACCTACCTATACTACGGGCACACGAGCTATGTCGGGCAGAAGTCATGTCTGCCAGCTCATCTGCCACGTCACCCAACTGCCCTGCTTTATCTCCTGAGGGATAGGGGCAGTTGGACCAAGGAGCAGACCTTTGGTCTAGGTCTTCACGCTTCTTACGCGTTCCTTGGCAGCTCCTCCTTGGGCCTAGCTAGATCAAGCTCATTAGGAGCCTTGGCCCAGCGCTGGGGGCTCAATATAAATACCCTTTCATAGCAAAGGGTCAGGTATTCTAACTCACTAAAAAACAACCTTGATTTTCTGTACCTCTTCTGACTTAAGCATTGGAGTACTTTGCAGGTACACCCCCTCTCTCAACCCATTCTCTGGCCCAGTCTTCAAATCCTTGGAAGGCCCTCCTGATCAGGTAAGATCACAAAGTATCACATTTATCACACTTGACAAGTTCATCTAATTCTTTGTTATAAGGGAAATAATTTTGGACTAGATCATTTTGTGTCTCCCTTATATTTTTTATTTCTTCCAATATATTTTTTACTTTTGGATTTAATGGAAGAAATAATATCATTGGAGGTAGAGACAATTTGTTCTACTTTACTCATTTCATTTGTTAGCTTCTTACAAATGCGGAATATATCTTGATAAGAGAAGTAAGAAGTTATATTTTCATCTTGATGAACTGCCATGAGACAAATGTTTGCTTTTTCATCATCTGAGAACTCCATGTCATTGGCATCCCACGCGATATAAGTCTTCTTACCCTTTTTCTAAGGTTTCTTAGATTTCTTTTGATTATGGTTTTCCTTTTTCCCTAGAGGATAATTTGGTATGATATGCCATTTCTTTCCACATTGATAGCATATATAAGTAAATGAAGTATTTTATTCAATTCTATCTTTCTCCTCTTGTTATTGTTACTCATGCTTCAAGAATTTTGTGAATTTTCGCACCTTGAGTGACATATCACCATCAAAATCGAAACATTTTGTTTTAAGAGCTAGATTATTGCTCTTCTTCTCCCATTCCTCATCCATATCAAGCCTCTTTAGTTCAATCTCATGTTCATATAATTTACAAAAAATGTGTGTGGGTCCATGGTTGCTAGATCCTTAGATTCACAAATCATACTGACTTTAGGTTGCGAACTAAGGCTTAGGCATATAAGAATTTTCACAACCAATTCCTCATTTGAAAATGTTTTTCCCAGGGTTCTCATATGACTCATAATATGGACAAATCATGTTTGTAATTGATTTATGTTTTCTTCAGGTTTCATTATGTAAAGTTCATACTCATGAGTTAATGTGTTCAACCCTACCCTCTTTACCTCATTAGTTTCTTCATGGGTAATTTGAATAATTTCCCACATTTCCTTTGCAGTCTCGTAGTGATAAACTCTACAGAACTCATCGAGATCGAGAGTAGTACTGATGACAATTTTTGCCTTTAAACTGCATTGCACATTTTCTTTATCATCTTTGGTATAATCATGTTCAGGATTGTTCACTACAACACAATCAACATTGTGTGTAGGAACAAATGGATATTACTTCACATCCTTCGTAATACCACAATCTATCCCTTTGAAGAAGAACTTCATATTCTCTTTCCTCAAACTATACCATTCTCGATTAAAGGATGGGGTTTGTTTAATGAATAGCTCGAAGTCATTTCCTGTCTTTTGGGATGATAACCTTTTAATATGAGTTAGGCTCAGATATCACTTGTTGAACTAATGACTTCAAGCACAAAAAGGAGGTGAATTATGTAATTTAAAAATTGTGATTAATTTAAAAGTTATCTTACTTAAAACAATAGTTTGTAGACGATCTCTCAGCATATTAACCAATATGTCAACATTAAGTTTCAATATTGAATATAGATATTGATGTTCCATTTCATCAATATTGTTATTTGTACATACATCAAACCTAAATTTATATTTGTACTTTAGCATCCAATAAATGATATACTTGAGTCTAATAATGACATATACCATTCAAATATCAAGTCATAACCATGAAAATATGTTTTAGATAGCTAATAAAAAAGAAGCATTAAGAACGAAACATCTATCAATAATAAAACTTAAGAAGAATTAAATAGAACGACATGGTCGGAATCAAAACACAACTAATATGACAACTACATCTAAACCCCAATAAAAGAGAAAAATAGCTACGCTTGCTCATCATAGCTTTAAAATCAAGCACTAGAAGAAAAAAGTTGAAAATTATCTCTTGTCGATTCCTCAGACAGCGCTTCCGCCCTCAATCTTCCTCTCCTATCCTCTCATTTTGTGATTTATGATGCAAACCTAACTTCGTTAAGGAACCACCTTGAATTTCACCGAATGTGATTCAATGCTCTTGAATTAAACTAGATTAAATATCCTAAATGATGGTCTGACACCCTTAGTTATTGGTTTAAGAAAGGTAGGTTCGCTAAGCCCACCGCTTAGGCTCGCTTAGTGCGTCTAGTTTCTTCTACGTTAAGTAATGCCAACTACCCTGAATCTAATATTACCGCATATGCGCTAAGCGAACCCCAAGTCCACTTAGCCACCAAACCTTTGCTTCACCTTAAAGTAACTTAAATCTAAAATCTTTGACCTTTGCTTGCTAAGCGCGCATATGTTTTTTTTTTTGTTTAAAGCGGATTCACATTTATTCGCTAAAAGTGTTTGTATTCACAACTTAGTCTTGATTTGTTGAGAAAAGTCTTGGCTTAGTCTTTTGTGTTGTTTTAATTGATTTCTTAATCTTTGTGCTTTTATTTAAAAATGCATAATTAAAATGTCCAAGGCCATGTTTTTATCATTTTTCAATGATAAGTCAGGGGCTTTTCATAGAAAAGTCTTGTTCCACCAAGTAAAATTCACTACATGGTTCAAATTATACCATAACGTTCTATCAAATCTCATGTTTTTATTCTACTCGTTAATCTCAAAATCTTTTTCAATTATTTTTTGGATTTTTTTCTTTCTATTTTTAATTGTTTTTAAATCCTCTTATAAATTAAAATGAATTTAAATTTTATAAAATAGACTAAAAAATTGTTTTCAACGCAAACGGAGCCTAGTATTTCCCTTATGAATAGAAAACCTACTTTGATGGTACAATTGGAGGAAATTTTAACATAAATTCCCCCTGAATTATTCATGGTTTTGGCAAGTAGACATGGGTTTGAAGAATAGGATAATCTAAGGATATAAAATAAAGTGATACACTATTTGCATAACTTGAGTTTTCACCATATAAACAACAAGTATTATTTTGATCTTTGTAGAAGCAGAATCACTCTTTTGCTGAGAACTGAATCATGATGCTCAAACATGAAACGATTCATTGGTGTAATAACACTATGGTTAATCAAGCACTTGAACCATTCAAATTGGTCCATATAGCAATTCCACTTGTCCCAACAGCCAAAATAATCACCATTATTGCTATTACTTTATCTCTTGTTTTTGATATACCATGCATATCCCTGTGTCAAAAAGAGTTGGAAGGAATAGTTAGGACTCAAACATATAGTTAGAGAAATTTAAGCTGAGTCAGTCAAGGGAAGGGATGGTAATCGGACTTGCCCGTCTGTTTAAGTCCGCTATACAAAAGCCTGTAAAAAAGTGCGACAGGATGGACATAGTTGAAGGTGCAGGCCTAAAATTTTCCCCGCCCCACAAAAAAATAGGGTAGAGCGGGGTGGGTCCGCGGACATTACACTTTTAAAGTTTAAAATTGTAAAAAATATGTTAATACCCATTGCCCGCGCCCCCCAAAAAAAATGGGGTGAGGCGGACATTTTAGAGGATGCAGGCGTAAGACCTTGGTCCGCCCTGCAAAAAAGTGCGTGCAAAACAGACAAGCCTAGCAGGCCTGATCCGTTTTGACACCCCTTCAATCGGTTTAGTCAATTCAACTACGGTTCAACCGATTGAAAAAAGTATGTGATAAAAAGAGGTGACAAATTTATGGTCTACCTTAGTATGATTGCAGCAGGGAAGATGAATGAGATGCAAACAATGGTAGTAGATCCCAAGAACTGAAAGAAGTACCAAACATTTGGAATAGCCACAGCCACCAAATATGTGAATGCTAACAAAATAAGAGTGAGTGACACAAATCTTGGAGTGTCCAAAGCCAAAGGAGGCTTATTTTTCTTTGAGAATAATAGTTCATCTATATTGGCCCTCAAAGAATAGTTCATGATGGGGAATACAAGTGCGAGATGGAGGGCGTAGCTTAGCCGAATAATGTTGTCTAGTAATCGACCAAAACTCGAATCAGAGTTCTGGTCGAAGTTTACTAAAACGTCCGGCATGATGGAGTCGCCGAACAGTAGGTATCCGAAGAATCCAATAGCAAAGTAAATGGCAACAGAGATTAACAATGAAATTCGCACGGCGGTATTCATGTCTGTCGGTTTTACAAGCTCTGCTCTAATGGGATGAACTGCAATAATAAATCATATGTAAAAGGATGAATAAAATTGGTGCAAAAAATATATATTTAACTATTAATGTTAAATGTGGATGAAACTAACCATTGACATGGAACCCGAAGCCTGTTACGAAAATAGGGACAGTGGTGAAAAGATCAAGGGCCGTGACTTGAGAGAAATCAGGAAATATTCTCACCGACTGAGTTTTCCCGGACGATAATGCAGTAACTGCCATCGAGGAGCATATTACAACAAAAACCAACGCTAAAAGGATCGATAACGCAGAACTATACTTGAGTGAATCTGTTAACATGAACAAAATAACATTAATAAATTTGAATCGAGACTTCTAATATCTGGATACCTCGAATTCATGCAATCAGTACATCAGTTATCGTTGAATCTAACGATAACTGATTTACTAACATGAATACAAACATTTTAGTAGTACCTACACGGCGTAACATAACTAGAGGGAGCATTATGACAAGTGCGACGACAAGAAGAGCGAAAGTTCGACATGTCCACCAGTGGACTCCAAACCATTGTTGTAGAATACCTAAATGTATGCTACCTTCATACTCATTTCCACATAGAACATCTCCTATTAACAGAAAAGTCATTAGGATCAATCAAATTTATGTTTTTTAGAGTAACAATTAGTAACAAGAGAAAATAGTTCTGTCAAAGCAGTTTAGTCAAGTGTACTTACCTCTCCAGCTACAAAAAAATAATTCTAGTGCAGCAACCGTAACGAACTTTATGTAAATTAGTTTAAACTAAAGATTAAGAAAAAAACGTACCGAGAATAATGAGATAGACGATAAGAACACCAAGATTAGTGGTGATAACACAAATCTTAACAGCAAGAGAACCAACCGAGCCAAACGACTCACCCACCATACCCGCATATGTAACCGCTTTACCGGAGCTTGTACACCTCAACATAAACTCAACCGTTAAATCCGTTATAACGGCCACGAACACGATCACAATTAGCCCCGGAATTATGCCGAGGACTTTCATGGTTGCCGGAATCGACATGATTCCGGCTCCAACCATGGTGGTGGAGATGTTGAACACTGCTCCGGAGGTGGATCCATTTTGTGGAATTGGGTTTTCTGGGGGGTTCTCGGTGGTTTGGGGTAGAAGAGGGGAGGCAAATTGGGAAGTTGAAATTGACATAAGAGTGTGCGGAAAGTGTTTTTGTTTTTTGGGTTGATGAAATGGAAAGTGAATGTTTTGTTTTGGGATAAATATGGTCTGTATTAGGTGTTGCTGAGTATGTTCTTGTACTATAATTCATGAAATTATTAGGTATCAATCATTTGCTGGAAATATTTTTAAAATAAAATGGGTAAGAGAATATAAGAAAGGATATGGTTCATTTATGATGATCTTTTTAATGGGCTAAATAAATAAGATGATTTTTTTAATGGATTAAATATATTTTTGGTCTTTATAAATATTTTATTTTTATAAGAAAAAATATATATTTTAGTTCTTAAAAAAATTATGCATGTAATTTTAATCTTATTCTAACATTTTAAAAACTATTTAATTAACTCTAAAATTTTAAATTTTTGAATAATTTTTTTCAGATTATTAGAACATGTTTATTTACCAAATTATAAAAAAAAAATTAAAACGAGAAGAATTAAATATGAATTTTAAATTTTTTTAAAAATAATGATAAAAGTAATGGAAATCTCAACTTATAAATCAAATTTTGAATTATTTTTTTTAGGATTTTCCTATAACGTTCTAAATATATCGATAAAATAATAATTCAAAAATATACATTGATTTAATCGTAAGACTAAAATTACATATATGATTATTTTATAGGAAGCAAAACACACTACTTTTTTTTTATAGAGATCAAAACAAAATTTGGTAATTTTATACGGACAAAAAATATATTTAACCCTTCTTTAAATTTAGTAATTGAATTGTAAATTAATTTGTAATAGTTGAAGATATGTTTTTTCTTGGTAGTATTGAAAATATTTCTTTGTTTTGTAGTATTTAAAATATTCTTTTATGTGTAGTATGTTCAACTACATGTTTTATAGTTTGAAATTTGATTTAACAATTAAATGGTTGAATTTGATTAAAAAAAAAATTAAATTTACTAATTAAATGAAAGTAGTTTTTAATTAGTTGTTAAATGTATCTTTTGAAAGTGGTAAATTTTTTAGATAAGTTAAATTGTAATTTTATTTCATTATTTTCCTTTTTAAAAAAATTAATTTAAAATGTTAAATTCATATAAAGATAATTTATACATTAAAAAAATAATTTTTAAGTTTGTGAAATAAACGAGCTAATTGTAATAAGTTGAATTGAGTTGTTCGTGAGTTTAAATTTCAAAATTAAATTTTTAAAAAAGTTTGTGTCGAATTCGAATCAATTTTAAACTAATTCAATTCTTATTGAGTTGAAACGAACTGAGACGTGTTTGACTCGACTCATGTCTCGTTCTTATACTATTCTTTCGTATACATGCTTAAATGTATTAATTAATTTTTTTACTCAAATATACTTATAGTTTATACTTAGAGATATATAGAGATTATTGTTGTTATGGATGTGCATTCTTTGGTGAATTGTTCTCTGACCATGCTTGAAGTTTCATATTGTTATATGTGTTAGTTCATCAGTCACATAAATAATTCATATGTTATAATCAATTATTAAAATTAGGATCAATAGTCATTTTCACCCTATCATATAGGCAGTGTTCGAAAAACTCCCATAAAAAAAAAATTACATAAAATTTTCTAATATTTGAAGATTCTCTCAATTTTGACATTCATCACACCCATTCATCAAAAAAGCCGATGTGACATGTTTTTTTTTTTAATGATGTGGAAGGTCCATAAGGCTTTTTATTTTATTTATTTATTATTTTTAATGCCATGTTGACATTTCATTTTTTATTTATTTTAAATTTTGAAACAAAACATGTTAAATACTCTAAAAATTTGTTGGAGGTGAGTATTGAACTCATGACCCTTGCAATAGAAAAGTAAGCTCTTTTCACTAGGTTAAAATTGATAGAATCTTCAAATGTTAAAGGAATTTATACACATACAAAAATTTGAAGGGGATTTTTTCGAACATCGCCTTTATGACAGAGGTGAAAATGACTATTAACCTTTAAAACAAATTATCAAAATCGGATTTTATTTTTGTAAAATATTTATAAACAAATAACCGGATTTTATTTTTGTAAAATGGTTATAAACAATTAACAAGTTAAATCCATATCAATTTTATAATTAGTTTTGATTTAATTTTTTAATTTATTTTTTGCTATATTTTTTTATTTAAAATAAAATACTTTTTTATTTATTTTAAGAAAACAAGTTATTTTCAAAAATAAAAAATCATATTTTTTATTTTTAGAAAAAATATTTTTTTATTTTTAGAAAAAAATCTTTTTCTTTTAAAAAACTATTTCTTTTTGAAAATAAAATTCAATGTTTTTTTTCCAATTTTTTTTTTATTTATTGAAAAAAAATATAATTTTTACAGAAAAATATTTCTTTTTCAAAATAAATTTAAAATAATAATAATAATATATATATATTTATTTTCAAAAGGACTTTTTTTTTTCTTTTTTTTAAAATAAAAAACAGACTAATTTGGTTTTTATTTTAGATATAGATATCCATAATATGGATTTGTTTAAAATCATATTAATAACACATCCAAAATATAGATTTGGTTAAAATCATATTAATAATTAATTGATTTTTAATAACCGAATTTGAATATGGATACGACCAGTTTAAATAATTGGTTAATTTGGATATCCCTAATTGCTATTAGAGATAGTGCAGTGGAGGTGTAATTCCTTTGGCAATGTGAGGATTGTTATTTAGAGATGTACGTTACAATATCACACCTTCACATCATCTCACTTGGTTGGCTTGTTGATGATGCTAGGACTTTCCATTATGAATAACCTTCAAATGACGTGCCACTGTCTCCACTTGGTATTATTGACCAGCAACGACTACAGATGATAACACTTCTTTTAGATAACCTTACGAATTTGGCAAACATTGATGGTGAGGTGTGTATGCTTTGACATCGCAGATAACACACATTGCCTGTGATGTATATGTTTAGATTTTATTAGTTTTTTCGTTATTTACTGTCGCAAACATTATTTTAGCTTTGTACTAAATTATTTGTATATTGTTGACACTTTAGTTTAACATTTCATTAGATGAAAATTAACATTATATAACTGCGGGTTAACATAACTTAACATAGACATTGGTTAACATAACTTAATAAGAAAATAACAATAACAAAACTTAAACAACACTGGATGATTCATAACATTTCAACATCTTGATAATATTGGTGACAAAACTAGCAATTGTCACACCCACCTCAATCGGACCCTTTGTTTCGTATCGATGATATATGCTCTACATGACTTTTAATCTTCATTTGTCTTCAGTTCAAGTTACTGACCTAATCTCCCCTTTATTATCGATTGATGGTGAACGATACTCGATCTTAACCACTTTTCTATTGTCTGGATGGTGCACAAGATTATCTAATTTGTATTTTAGAATAGAAAGAGGGGTGTCCTCTATCAGCTTAAAATCAATTGCAGGTTTCACGCCATTGAAGTATACAAACGCGAGATACCAATATTGAGACATTATGAGATGTTTTTTAACAACATATCATGCAAATTTGGCAAACATAGATGGTGAGGTGTGTATGCTTTGGCATCACAGATAACACACGTTACTCGTGGTGGATCTATCGAGATTTTATTAGTTTTTTCGTTATTTACTATCGCATACATTATTTTAGCTTTGTACTAAATTATTTGTATATTGTTGACAGTTTAGTTTAACATTTCATTAGATGAAAATTAGCATTACATAATTGCGGGTTAACGTAACTTAATATAGACATTGCTTAACATAACTTAATAAGAAAATATTAATAACAAAACTTAAACAGTACTAGATGATTCATAACATTTCAACATCTTGATAATATCGGTGACAAAACTAGCAATTGTCACACTAACTTCAATTGGACCCTTTGTTTCGTATTGATGATATATGCTCTACATGATTTTTAAATCTTCATCTGTCTTCAGCTCAAAGTTACTGACTTAATCTCCCCTTCATTATTGATTTATGGTGAACAATACTCGATCTTAACCACCTTTATATTGTTTGTATGGTGCACAAGATTATCTAATTTGGATTTTAGAATAGAAGGAGGGGTGTCCTCTATGAGCCTAAAATCAATTGCAGGTTTCACAACGTTGAAGTATACAAATGCGAGATACCAATATTGAGACATTATGAGATGTTATTTTAACAACATAGCATGCATATTTATACAACCTTGGAATTTTGTTAATATATGCCTAATTTTTTTAAGTATGAATAAATTTGTTTATATTTTACTAGCACATAAGCGATCCACACTTAAGATCACCTATCACAGGTCGAAAATGAAGGATTCCCCAAAGATTTCGATGCCTGAGTAGGTCAGGAAGAATATTCAAGTCTTCCAGTCATCAATGCCCAATATTTGTGTCTCTTCAATAACCTTGAGGAGAGCAATTAGTCTTGGGGGTTTGCAGTGCTGACACTGTTGTATGCAGTTCTTGTAGTGGCGACAGTCTTTGAGACCAGACAACTTGTTAGGTATTTGAGTCTGTTACAAGTATATTTTAAATTATTGTATGTTCTTGCTCTCGTATTTATTTTTTACAAATATTATTATTTCTAAATTATTATTTGTTGTCATTGCAGTGTTGGATCTACGACAATTTCCCTACCATCTGTGATTAGGGGTGGCAAAACGAGCTCAGCTCGTTTTACCCGCACTTTAGTGCGGGGCGGGCCAAGGGTTTAGGCTCTCACCCTCTAAAGTGTCTGCCTCGCCCCGCCCCGTTTTCTTCACGGGCTTTTGTGGGCATGCATATTTACTTAAATTTTTGCATTTTTAGGCTTAAAAAGTGCAATGCCTGCGAGCTTTCCCCGCCCCGCCCTCACTTTTTTGCGGGGATAGCTTAGGTTTTAGGTCTGCATCCTTAACTTTGACCGCCGACCCCATTTTTTTGCGGACTTTTACGGGACGGGACTAAACGGGGCGGGTATGCCCGTTTGCCACCCCTATCTGTGATAGGAGGGTGCAACACTGTGAGGTGGGGGCCCCACAAGCGAAGAGGTGGAAGGAGAGGCAGGCATATACTGGTGGTGTAGCTGAGTAAATGAGGAGACAACTGCATTGATAATTGATGATGTAATTTGGACACCGTACGATGCTCATAGAGTCCACCGTGAGTTCGAGGAGTCATCATTATATTCAGGTTATATACGGTGGAAGATATTGATTGCTAACCACTTGCCTGAACGATGACTGCGACCGTATTTTACGTTCAGAGTATACCACGATCGATTCTAGATATATCGTCTATAGGTATTGATTGGTGGTTTCACAGTAACTTTCTCAACTACAGTTGTGCCATCAGAGATCGAGCGGTCCCTACTCAGTACTTCTCGTAGTGTGAGGATGATTAAAAAGAGTGGTACCTCACAGTATTACATCCACGCATCACCCCACCACTAATTAATGATGTGCCTTCTAATGAATGGGTACTTGTTGATGACACACTACACCCTCCTCCTCTAGTAGATCACACTAATGACCAGTAACACCTCTAGACGGTTGCAGTGATTGCGGATGAACTCATGGGTTAGTAAAACCAGATGGTGATGTTTCTTCTATATTAGCTCGGATTGCACACATAGCTCGTGGGACCTATTTAGATATATTTTGTGTTATTTGTATTATATGTATTATAGTATTATATGTATTATATTGTTGTCATAAGACAACAATTCATTCAACTTTGACATCTAGATGACAAAAGAGGTGGTGCCATCGGGGAACTTGAACTCTACAGGACGAGAAACTCTGTTAAAGTAAACTTCTACTTTAATCAAAAATTGAAGAAGAGACATTTTTCTAGATGTGTTTATCAACACGACTTGATCCCTATTTATACAAATGTGAATCAATTTTGGACCACACAAACTGTCGGTGCAATCATAGGTGCACAAAATTGTCGGCAAAATCATGATCGTCCAAAAAAACCCTAAAAATACAACTAATGAAAATTCCATCTCATATGAAATTTCCGGTATCAACACGAAAATTTCATATTTTCAGAGTATTTTGCAATGCACCGATTTTTTTTAAGACTATCGTAAATTTTATCCCGAAATTTTGTGTTTTTCCACCCATGATTAATTATGAAATTATGAAAAAATGGGGGTGCAAGATTTAACTACGGGTGGTAAGAAGAATTCTCCTTTTCTACTAGTTGATTGGGCAAGCCCATAAAAATAGCTTAATAACAAAAAAGCCCAATAATAAGGCACGTTGTGAATAGCGAAAATCAACAAATCTGTTTTTCTCTTTCATTTTGTTCTTTCAGTTTCGTGGTGATTACTTTCTATCTGCGTAACCATTTCCATCTGTAGAAATACAAATCAAATTTTCACAAAAATATATAAAATTGAATTGATCGATTCCATTTTGTGGAAAACATGGGAGATCAAATGGCGAAAGCAGAGGATTTTGAGAATAAGGCAGAAAAAAAGCTGAGTAGTTGGGGCATGTTCGGTTCCAAATTTGAGGATGCTGCTGATCTGTTTGATAAATCTGCCAATTCCTATAAGCTCTCCAAATCATGTAACATCTTCAGTTATTCTTTAATCGATGATTTGTTACATTTTATTAATGTTAATTGATTGTGAATTGTGATGCAATGCAACCTTTTTATGTTGTTGGATGCGGTTGCCCCTTGTTACCATTGCTTGTGTCGCAAGGTTTATGTATATTGACTTGTGACTTTGTTACTTTGAATTATTATATCAATTCATATTGATGCAAGCTCTTTGATAAAATTGCAACATTTATATATTTTTTATTATAATGATATATTTAACACTGACACTTCAGATTAAAGACATGTTTTGAATCGGACATATACATATGTTAGTGTCCAGACATGATTGATTTATAAATAGAGTCAATAACTTTTATTTCGAACACGTGCTTTCTAGTTGTTAGTAATGTTTTAGGTGTAGCAAAATCAGACTGAAATTGTTGTTAGTCTTGGTGTGATCACATTTCAGGGGACAAAGCAGGATCCACCTATGTTAAGTTGGCAAATTGCCATTTGAAGGTGACACAATTTAGCTTTCTTTGGAGTTAAGTTAACTACTTTGTTTCTTATTCTCTCTTAACCCTGAAATGATCTTTGTTACCTTGTGATTCTAGTTGGAAAGCAAGCATGAAGCTGCCTCGGCTTACGTTGATGCTGCACATTGCTACAAAAAAGTTAATATGAATGGTACGAATATGAGTGAATTCTTAACTACTTTGTATGGTACGAATATGAATGGTACGAATACGAGTGCTGGATCATAAAATCGTAAGATCTTACGTGTTAAGGATGTCTGAGAGTGCTTCGATCAGAGAAAGATCGTTTTCATCGCTAGTGTGATCAAGATTGAGCTTTTTGAAATTACCATTTTTCCCTTCAGTAGAATCTTTCTTACATGCCGTGCTAATGCTCTGAGTTTTACGATCTTTCACAAGGCAACCGATCCTACTTAAGATCTCGTGCTTGACTACATTGGGTATATGAATAAGTTTAGTTGAGATCCATCTCATTTGATGTGGAATTCATTATATAGCCCAAAGCGTTTGTTAGCATGGCATCACTTGCATTATGATTAAGAAAATAGCACTTTCGATGCTAATCTTCTTCGACTCTCTTTAATGCAGAAGCTGTATCTTGTTTAGACAATGCTGTAAATATTTTCTGTGACATTGGAAGAATTTCTATGGCTGCTAGATATTTGAAGGTATATATATATTACTACTTCGACATTTTTCTGTGATAATCTAAATTTTATTTCTTACAATGCATATATAATTCTTCTTCTCTTCTTGGCAATCCTTTTTACTCGAATCGTCATAAAAAATGTCATAATTGGCTTTCACTTTTAATTATACAGGAAATTGCTGAATTATGCGAGTCTGAACAAAACATCGAGAAGGCCCTTGTATACTATGAAAAATCAGCCGATTTTTATGAAAGCGAGGAGGTGACAACATCTGCAAACCAGTGCAAGCAAAAAGTTGCTCAATTTTCTGCTCAGCTAGAACAGTATGATTTTCTAGGAACTTTATCATATCATTCTCTTTATGGTAGATTTCATGTTAATAACTGTTTCCTCTATTTTTGTTATTCTCTAGATATCAGAAATCGATTGAAATTTACGAAGGGATAGCTCGCCAGTCTCTCAACAATAACTTGTTGAAGTACGGAGTTAAGGGACATCTTCTTAATGCTGGGATTTGCGAACTTTGTAAAGGAGATGTTGTTGCTATTTCCAATGCATTAGAACGATATCAGGTTGAATATCTTTTAAGAATTTACGTCTACGACAGACTAGGAATATCCTCGGTTATTTAATCATTTAGATGTGTATTTGTGTTTTTGTTGAAGGAATTGGATCCGACGTTTTCAGGAACACGCGAATATAGACTTTTGGCGGTATAATGCTCAGTAAATTATACATTAGAATGGACATATTTTTTCAGTATCTGCCTCTTCTATTCTGGCCGTGATCGCTAACTTGTTTTGTTTTCGAAAACTAATTGGCAGGATGTTGCTGCTGCAATTGATGAAGAAGACGTTGCAAAGTTTACCGAAGCCGTCAAAGAGTTTGATAGCATGACTCCTTTGGTAAGCTCGAAATAAAAAAACAGAAAAAAAACTATTGTTTCTACAATTGTATAAATTCTTATACTAGAATAAACATATTATGCAGGATTCGTGGAAAACAACACTTTTTCTGAGGGTGAAGGAAAAACTGAAAGCCAAAGAACTTGAGGAGGATGATCTTACTTGAATTGTGTCTTAGTTTTTGTGTTGGTTGGACTTCATGTTTGATTATATTTGTTTTGCATTATGATTGTCTATGCAGTTGTTGATCTTACATATTACTTATACTTTGAAAAGGTAACTTTCCAAACATATGGTGAATTCTTGAGATGAGTTATGTTTGTGAGGTTTCTAATTTGGTAATATCCAATATTGATGGATCATAGAATGTTTCATGCTCTTGTTTGCATTTGATTATGTAGGTTTCATGCTCTAATTGGTTAATAACTCAATGTAAAATAATGAAAACAGAAATTTAATTCCTAAATAATTAATTAACAACAAATGATATCTGTAATTTTTATGATAAATCTTTCTCACTATTAGAACAAAAATCGTTGCATTACCAAATGGCTGCTCCAAAAACACAGGTAAAATTATGTATTTATGAAAATATTCTTTGAAATGTATGCATTCAAATATATATATATATATATATATATATATATATATATATATATATATATATATATATATATATATATATATATATATATATATATATATATATAATTTCAATTAATCTTTTCTACTTTTAATATTCTTAACTAAGATCCTTATCAAATAGGAGTAAGCTACAATAAAGTTTTCTATTTGTTTTTATTTTATTTTAAATCTTGTATCTTGTTTTTCGATCGATTAATCCAAGAGAATCAATCTCATCAGCCACTAGCAGGGGTCCTGTTTAAAGTCAAAGTAAAACTCCGTATAAACTGATCCACACAAGGATAGATTCTGTATAAACTGGTCCACACAAGGATAGATTGTACTCAGTAGAATTTGAATCTGGGATCTTAAAAGGACTAAACTCTTAAGGCTCAAGCCTCCACCACTAGGGCAAACTTTGGGGATTTAAAGTTTTCTATTTATTTGTTGAAAAGAGATGTCGAGGTGACGCATGAGCTAATATATAGTCCTACTGTATTAAAGGTAAAATAAAATAATCTATAGATAAACAAAAAAATATACAATATTGATTCTCAAAACATCAACAAGGTATTTTTTTTTCTTTTAAAACGATTATGGTTTTGTTTATTTTCTAAAAAAAAATTCAATCTACAATTTTGGATTGATTTGCTAGCCAACAATGATATAGCCGGATTTTTAAGATGAATAATTGTGTTATGTACTGGTCTAGCAAGTGTCCAATTCAGTATTCGTCTGGACACAAGCCCAATAAAAGATTAGCGAATATACGATCTTGTAAAAGAACCGTTGACATATAACCGTTGGGGATCCCCACACGTTTCATAACGCTCTTCACACGGCCAACTGTCCCTCGAACCCACAAGAGAAAGTTATGCTCAATCAAAGGTCACGTGCCTATAATCCACGAGCATGTGCCTTTATAAATACCCTCCATCTTTGGAGGGCCAGATATTCAATTTTAATAACCCAATTTTTTATGCTTTAGTTTACCTCACACTGAAACTTACTTGAGCGTCGGAGTACCTTGCAATTACATCACCCTCTCTCTCACAAGCATCATTTCTGTACAAATTGTATGTATTTTTTAAATAATAAAAGATATATATATATATATATATATATATATATATATATATATATATATATATATATATTTGTTTCACAATTTTAAAATAGCCACAACAATACTATCAAAATTGTTTCACAACAATAATTTTATAGTATTATAACGGCTTGAATGTTTGATTCAATTATGTAATTTCTTATGAAGATAAAGATAAATTAAGTCATCTATAACTGTATAATTGTATAGGTAATGCTAATATATACACCACAGCTCATATACAAATAATAAATTTAGTTTTTTTTTCCCTTTGTTAGATAGATGCTTGAAGCTTCAACCGATACATGAGAATATTTAAGTTTTTTTTAAAACCATCAATTTCAACTAAGTTGAAATCGCCTATTTTCACACTGCAAACAAGAACAAGAAGAAAAAAAAAATTCAGAATACCAAAAATCACAAATTGTGAAGTAGCTAATGAGATGAGACAGAGACATAAGACAATAAAATAAACAATGTAATATCTAATCCTTGAAAATGATCTCATGTCAAATTATTTAATTGAAAGTAGCTCAACTATGCAAACCGGTCAATGAAGTCATACATTAAATTAGTCAATAATAATGCACTAACCACCTCATGCCAGATTCAACTGTAAACATGAACACTAAACCAGCGATGGCGCAAATAAACAAATTTCCAAATTAAATTTTAAGCAGATTTTTACTTTTAAAAAACTGCTCCCAAATCAACTGAACACGTGTCAAAAAGTTATTGGAGAGAAAAAACGCGTGGCACAAAACGTTAAATTAAGACTAGTCTGTTTCTTCTACCGTGACACATTTATTCTAGATAAGTTTGAATTTTCAATGTTTTTCCTTTTAATAAAGTTTTTAATAAAGAGAGATATTTTATTTTCCACTCATCAATTATCAATTTATTTTTTTGTTTTTTATTTTTTATTTATCTCATTTCTTTTTTCTTGTTCTGGGAAGTCGCATTTAGCAACCTTTTTGAACATGTTCTAAAGCAATTCGTGTCCCATTTCATTCGCTTCTTCTGTTTCACATTTGTTTACAGTTGGAAACAGTTCATATACCGTTTCTTGATTTTGTGTTTTGTCCAGAATATAACTCTTGCTTGGATTCAACGCTTTCTTCTTGTTTTCTCAGTTTACAGGTACTTTTTATAATAATAATAATCACTTTTTGATTCTTTTTTTGCTTTTCTTATCAGCATATTTGATTACTAGGGTTTGGTCAGAATATTTTTTTTGTTTAAATTTGAGATTACTGGGGTTTCTGTTACATGAGATGAATCTGTACAGATATATGATATGAAATTTGATTTGGATTTGAATACTTAGCACAGTTTGTTATGTTTTGTTCTTGCAGTATTTGTTCTGTACTTTTGCGGTTGATTTGTGAGAATTTGATTTTGATTAAGGAGGATCTGAGTTGAAATCATAATGGTTTCGGTTGATAATGGTAAAGAAGAAATTGAGGAGTGTAATAATAATAATAATGGAAGTAAAGTAGAAGAGTTTACTTCCATTGATATTTCGACTTCTCGAAGAACATTGGTGACCGGTGAAAATCCTGACAGAAAGTTCCCGGGTAAGTTGAGTGGTATTCCTAATAGGATGAACTTGTTGAAATTTGGTTCCGCGTCTGCCAAATTCAAGCGGCTTGCTACTCTGATGGACGAGGCGTCGCAGTCTGTGCCTTCTCCGAGTTCGCATAGTTTAAGAGAACGATTCAGCGGTATATTTGCTAAGAAACTTGATTGGAATTCGATTAGGAAGATGTCAATGGAATGGATTAGAAACCCGATGAACATGGCACTTTTTGCGTGGATTTTATGTGTGGCTGTTTCGGGTGCGATTTTGTTTCTTGTCATGACTGGTATGTTGAATGCTGTACTGCCGAAGAAATCTGCGAGGAATGCGTGGTTTGAAGTAAACAATCAAATACTGAATGCGTTGTTTACGTTGATGTGTTTGTATCAGCATCCGAAGAGATTCTACCACCTTGTGCTTCTGTGCAGATGGAATCCGAAAGATATCGTCAAACTTAGAAAGGAGTATTGCAAGAATGGAACTTATAAGCCACATGAATGGATGCACATAATGGTAGTGGTAATTCTCGGTCATGTGAACTGTTTCGCTCAATATGCACTTTGCGGTCTAAACTTGGGGTATAAAAGATCTCAGCGGCCACCCATTGGTGTTGGAATATGTATATCTTTTGCAATTGGTGCACCTGCAATTGCTGGCTTGTATACCATTCTTAGTCCGCTAGGTAAAGATTATGAATCTGGATCGGACGAAGAATCACAGGTTCAAATTGCTGATGATAAAAAGCAAAAGCAGATGAGAGTGGCATCATTAGAGAGGAAATATTCATTTGCGCCAAAAGATAAACGAAGGATCCTTGAAAATAGACCAAACTGGAGTGGTGGAATACTTGACATTTGGGACGATATCTCTCAAGCGTACCTATCACTTTTCTGTACTTTTTGCGTCTTTGGTTGGAACATGGAGAGACTTGGCTTCGGAAACATGTTTGTTCACATTGCTACTTTTATGCTGTTCTGTATGGCACCCTTTTGGATTTTCATCTTGGCTGCTGTTAATATCGAGGATGATACTGTTAGGCAAGCACTAGTAGGTGCTGGGATTGTTCTATGTTTTTTTGGTTTACTCTATGGTGGCTTTTGGAGGATTCAGATGAGAAAGAGATACAATTTACCGACTTATGACTTCTGTTTCGGCAAGCCTGCGGTTTCTGATTGCGTACTTTGGCTATTCTGTTGTTGGTGCACTCTTGCTCAAGAAGTGCGAACAGGGGATGCGTATCATATTGTAGACGATAAATTCTTCAGCAAAGAACTTAGCACTGTTGACGAACAGTCAATTTCACCTTTGCGCCGGGAAGGTGTGGCCTCGACCAAATCGGGTACGAGTTCCCCACTCGGTGCCAACTCGTCTCCTTCTACATTCAAACCGTCGAGTCCGCTATCTACTTTAAAAGAAGAGTTTTCCGAAAAAGATAAAGATGTAACTATGACTCCACCAACTCCGCCGTTGATACAAAGAGAATCGGCTTAATTCCTGAAGATAAAGACTCGGAATCCTTTCAACCTGCTCATAGTTTTTTATATCGACCGACAACCGTGTGTATTTGAGGAGGCACGGCACAATTTAGCTGTTGATTATCAACAGCAGCATGTAATTGATTTAGTTGATGTCTGTGTCAAATCAAAGTACTTTCATTCTTGTTTGAGGCTTTCTTTACATCCATTGATATGATTGTGGAGAGCTTGTACAGTTCATTCTTAACTGTGTTCCTTTTTGTGACAGTAAAATTTATGATTGGATATGAAACCAGGTTTTGTTTCCAAGAAACAAGGGGGTACATGCATGAATTTCTTTTTTCTGATACATAATTTACCGAGGGAGTTTCGTGATGTTCAAATCTTTTTCGATGATTACAACCGGTGTCAAGTTTCTGATTAATAGTTAATGGAACTTTTGTCCAAAAGAAGTTTAATATCTTTTAGTTTAGAGATTGAAATTGAATAATGTATCATATTGCAAAAGTTCATTGTTTACTTATTTTGGTTAAATCATACAGAACAATGGATAAATGAAAGGAGTATAGTGAATCATCATATATAATTCATGAAAGATGAATAAATTGGAATAGTTTGTGTTGTATTTGTCACACAAGATTCAAATTCAAAGGAATATTTTACTGTATAACCATAGAACTTATTGATGCAATTGAATCTGTTTGTATAGTTATAAACATATTGAAGAATGAAGATATACAAAGCATTTGCATTTTCTTTCAGTTATGCATTAATTAGTTCCACATTATTTCATTCTGTGCTCATCAATGCAGCAATTTCTTCAACACCGTCTTCGCTGGTGTGATTTTAGGCCATGTTAATTACCGCCTCGTTTGTTCTTTCTCCATTCCCATGGCTTCTCAGGATTTCTTGAAGCCCATAATCCAACGCGCTTTGATCTGGCTTCTTTCTCCCACTAGCGTAAAAACATGAAAAAGTTAGGATACATATAGCTTAGAAAAATGAAGAAAACTCGAACAAGAGTTCGTCCGATACAATCCGTTAAGTGTGTTCTGTGTTAGTATTTGTGAACATATACAAAAAATACACACTACATACGTTTTAAAGTCTCTGATGCATTTCAAGACACATCATTTGCGCTTACCGTTTCTAGTTCAGGTCGTTTGTCATAGGCGGCATAGTGCCATGCTAAGCCTTTCTTCAGCATAAATTCCTTATCATAAAAGAAAATCAAGATGAGAAAACTTTGACAGAGATAAGATGCAAAGAGTTAGAATGTATGAAATGAATACCTGTACAAAAATGTTATTGCAATAGATGTCACCTACACAACGTTGATACCGATCTTCTCCGTAAACAAGAACTCTCAAAGACTTTCCTTGAAGAATCTTTGTCAGTTCGATTTTCGCTTCTTTTCCATATGGCATTGCACTTTCTGGCGCATCGATTCCCCTGTTTAATTTCTAGAGTTCATCAATACTATAGACGTAAACCGATCAATACTTGTTTGTTTGTTTGATTATTATTACCTTAGTCGAATCCGATGCTTTTTAGCTAGAATTTCATCGTTTTCAAATGGAATCATCCTAAACAAGAAAACAATAAAACGTAAAATAATGTAGAACTTGAACTCAGACACAAAGACATTGAGAACTCAGAAGAACTATAAACCAACCGGTATCCTGCATCGATAATCTGTTTGTGAAATGCATCCGCCTCTTCGTAGTTCCTTCTAGACCGAGCTTCTGATCGGTGCAAGGCTGCTTCATGAACATTGCGAGGGAGAACTGATGATTCTCTAGGGTCTGCTGTGCTAACATAAACTGTTACAGTATCACCATCTGCCACTGCTTTTGCATCAACCTAGTCCAATTAAGAAAACCATGAATCATGTTAACTACCACAAGTTCATCATAACTATGTCTATATGCCTATAATTTAACAATATTGAATCATCATTTTACAACTCTGTGAACCTTAAAAACCAAAATAGATCGAACTCGAGATAGTTTTAGAGTTTCATTCTTACCGGCAAGGTGTGCATTTCAAATTTGACTCCATGAGGCAAAGATGTAGGAGGTTGAGCAGTTACTTCAACTAGGGTATGTGGTAGTGGAAGACCATAGAAAGTCAACAAACCCTATAAACCAAGCAAATAAAATCAATATGTAATGAAATATGTTTCTATTATAACATCACAAATATGGATTTGTCGCAGTCACTAATTCCACGCATTCACGCAGTCAACAATTCTATCTGACTGCGTGAATGCGCGGATCAACAAACCCAAATCAACACCGTCATCATTGAAACCAATAAACAAACTAATTAAGTAGAATTGAAGTTTGGAAGTACATGAAAACCTCAACATCTGCTTTTTTATGGCCTTTCAAGGTAAGAATAACAAGTCTAGCTGCTTCTTCAGGCGTTCTAGGTGGAGGTTTTGCATCTTTCCAAGCATCTACTAACTTTCTAAACCTAATTCAAAAACAGTACACAAATTTACAATCTCTTTTCACAGTAATCAATTCAATTACCATATGAATAACATCATAACTATACTATATACATACCAATTAGCTTGAGCTTTTTTCGAAGAGACAACATGTTTGCTTAGTCCTTCCGGAACCTAAAAAAATAAAAAAAGAACATAATTGAACAAATTTAAGGTGAAATAGGACAAAATTGAAGATGTTTTTTTTTAAGGAAGATGATAGGTTACAGGTACCTGAGAGGTGTTTTCGAAGTGAAAGAGATCATGTGCAAGAGCTGAAAGACCAACAGTGGATGAAGAAACACCATGTGGACCAAGTGATTGTGGATCATCAGAAGTTGTTGGTTTGCAACAATGACCGTACAGGAATCTGAGAGCGTTTCCCATTGTTTTTTTTTTCTGGAAGAATAATTGAAACTTTGGAGAGAGGAAAGAGAAAGAGAGAAAATCTAGGTGTGACAACTAATGTTGTGTTGGGAATTGGGATTTGATACCTCAATAGAAGGAAAAAAGGTTGACACGTGGTGAGTTTTTATTGGGTGTTATGGTTTATTTAGGGTTGGTTAGTAAATGTGAGATGTCATTTTCAACGGTTTTAACGTAAATATAGGGAGAAGGGGAAGTGTACTTTGCGTGTTAACGGCACTGAATTTAATGTAGGTTTGTGTATGTCGACGATGGAATGGAACGTTGCTATTGGGTGTAGCAAAAAAGATGTATCATGTGATATTGTATAAGACAAGTTTCAAAACATGCAAATTATAAAAGAGTTGAACGTGAGATTGAAGTTTGCTAGTTGGTCCTTTGATTTTTTTATAAGCAAATGAATTATATTAAAGTAAACATAAGGGGTAATCATTAACGATAATATTTATGTAACAAGTCTTATTAAACATAAGGGGTATTCACTAAGATTTCAATCATTCAATTAGTTTTAAGAACGAGTTCTCAAATATTTTTTCTCTCAAATTGATTTAATCTTTATCACATAGCAAGAGATAATGGTGTTCTTTGATGATAAATTCATCAATTTATTTTTGTTCAATTTGTGAAACATAAGCCATATGGTTACATACCTTGTTAAGGGAGTGTTGAGATGTAATTCCCTTAAAAATATCTCCATTAACATTGTGAATGAGATCATCTTTAATGAGCATCCATTCTTAAGATAGATATTTACTTTCTTAAGTTGACTTCTTTAACTTGAATCTTTTCATTTGGAATTTGGACTTTCTCTTATTTTTGATATTTTTCTTTCCCTTTATTTTCATCTTTTAAGGATGTTCTTTAAGGGATACCTGCAAAATCAACAATCTCTACTTCTACCAGTCAGGGGTTAGTTCACCAAAGATAATATGGATGAATACTTCCATTGTCATGGTCTTTTCAAAAATAAGTTTTAATAGGATTAAGGTTTTTATATACCATGCATCATGCATGTAGAAGAATTAAATATACTCTATTATCTTTATCACACAACTTACTTAATATTATGCAACTTATACAATAAGGCTTTAATTAATTAGAACAACTAAAGAGTAAGATTAAAGATCTGACCAAAAATCAAAGATTAAATGATTTTTTCTTGTTGTTATTATGCAAATAAATTCCTTCCCTCGTACGTAGGAGTGGAATGATAAAACATATTTATTTATTCAGTTGTGTAGCTTGAAGAGCACATGTCAACATCATCATCTGCATCACAATTTGACTTTTCTACCTTTAGTACCAAATCTTTTTGGGTCCTTTGATGTTAGAAGAATACATGTTATGGGAAAACATTTTTCTCCTTTTAATTTCACAATGCTCTTTATAAAAGTATGAATGCAAATGTCTTTCTTTTCTCTCATAACTCTTTGATAAAAGAAAACATGGCAATTTTTAGTGAATTTATCATCAACAACAATTTCTTAAGAGAATTTGTGATCGAGTAGTCGGTGATTCTATTATTAAAGGAGTTATAATATGGGAACTTGTTCTCAAACCTTGACCCTTTCAAAGTAAATGATTTGTACAAAAATGTAATGTTTCTAAAAGAGGAATAACTTCTAATGCCCTGCCCCCTTGTGAGTGGAATGGATTCTTCTGTATCTCTATTGTAACATGAATGTCTTAGGACAAATCTATTTGGAGATCTTTTACTCTTGGATGGGGTCAAATATGACCTTAAACCCCGTGCCTTTAGGATCTTGATCTTTGAAAAAAATGAATATAAGGTCGTGGATTTTGCATTCTTGATTGATCAGGGAATGAGGAAGTTGTCTCCTCAATTTATATGATATCTTGATTTGGGATAAAGGTTGATCAGTAAAGGGGCGTGACATTTCGTGATGTTTGTTCTTAATATTAGAAAATTGTTGTTTATGTTGGGCTATCATTCGGGATTATTGTTGGATCATCGTGAATAGGTCATACAATGGTGGTTGGCCTCTTATAATTTGTTTAATGGCAAGATATGTTGGATATTTTTTGCATGAAGAATAACTTATTAGCTGGTTTCTATGTTAAATATCGATCAAAGATGTAATTGTTTCGTCAATAAATAACATATTAGGCCCCTAATCACATCTCTCACAACCCTCATTTTGATTATGAATTTTGAAGCTAGTGAATTGGAGTGAACCTAGATCGACAACGTGAGAAAACATTAATGCTGGTATGGATTGACAAAAAAATCCTTAGAGGGTGTAAGACGGTAGGATTTTAGAGAATGTGTCCTTTAACTTAAATCATATGTTTGTATTTTGTTAAATAATCTTTTTGGTCCTTTATTTATACCTGAGTCTATTTTATTCCTTTAATTTTTAAAAATACCAATTGAATCCCTTAGTTTTTTTAAACAAGATCACATTTGTTCTTTCTATTAACTCTGTTAGTCAAAGTCAATAATATTTTCCATGTGATGTCTACTTGGCGCTTATGTGGATATTAATCGAATAAATTATTATACGTATAACTTAATTTAAGAGAAGCTAAGTGTGTTGACGTGTCAATTTTTTTTTAAGTTAGAAAATCCCAGGTTAGTTCTTGGAGGCGATGAAAGTAGTGGAGACCTTCGAGAGAAGCTTTTCTTTGGCGAAATAATAGGCAAGAAAATCCATTGTTATTGGGGGACGATGGTGAATGCGCATTTCAAAATAAATATTTCAAACTGGTGTGTTTTACATTTTTATTATTTTGGTTTTTTTTATATTCAAATGCCATCTATTTTAGGTTTTACGATTTATAGTCTTCAAATGCTCTCTCTTATTGGCTATATGTTTTATGTTTGTTTTGAGATTTAGGTTTAATTGAAATGTTAGGTTTTAGGTTATAAGTTTTTTATTTGTTTTAGGTTTTAAGAATTCGTTTTCTATTTCACCCCCTTTCTAAAACTTCTCAAACATGAAATGATATTACTGGTATAAACTTAAACTTCTCAAACATGAAATGCTATTATTGGTATGCATAACATGGTATGCATATGATGATATAAACTAGCTTGATATAACTTGTATACATATCCTATTATAAAGGGCATGTATAACATGATATAAACTAGTATAACATGTATGTATATCTTATTATAACTTGCACGCCTAACATGGTATAACAAGTATATGCATATCCTGCTATAACTTTGTTTGACATAAATATAACATGGTATAACATGGACTGATGTACATAAAATCAGGGCATAAACATAGTTAAACACTCATAAACTTATATACATAAAAAAATAGTGTATAAACATGAAAAACATGGTATAACTTTTGATCTTACCGGGTCAGAATTGACCCTCTGAGCTAGCACAACAACGGTTGTAGGAGGAGAGAAGGGGGTGTACTTGCAAGGTACTTTGATGCCAAAGTGAGTATATGGACGGAGAGAGAGCGAGTACAGAAGAAAGTTAGAAGTAGTGGAATACCTGACCCTCTAGTGATATAGGGTATTTATAATGTGCCCCAACGCTGGGCCAAGGTCCTCTTCATGGGCTGAATCAGCTAAGCCCATGATGAGGACTATCAGGTTCTATGAAGAAGTAGTCAAGACCTAACACATGGTCTTTTCCCAGGTTCAACTGCCGCATGAATCCAGGAAGTGAGATTATCGCGGGGGAGGCAGTTGGTTGAGAAACTAGAGAGCACATGGGGGGATGTTGTAACAGCCCGGGCCCCTCGCAAGGCAATCCCGACACTGCCACCTCACGATCTTCTCTACTCCCCTCACTAGTAGAGTTTTTGCCTTCCGTGAGAATCGAACCATGTACCCTGGGGTTCAAGTACATGCTCAATCCATTCCCACTACCAATTGAGCTAGTAGCTCAATTGGTAGTGGGAATGGATTGAGCATGTACTTGAACCCCAGGGTACAGGGTTCGATTCCCACGGAAGGCAAAAACTCTACTAGTGAGGGGAGTAGAGAAGATCGTGAGGTGGCAGTGCCGGGATTGCCTTGCGAGGGGCCCGGGCTGTTACAGATGTTCTCCCCACGCCCATTAGTTAATGGGCCTTGGATTTATGCTCACTTGACTGGGTTGTGCCCTATGTGCGTGGCGCGAGGCCCAATCCATAATAACTTTCATTTAATTGCTTAAAATTTAAGATTACAATTGCTACAAAAGTAACATTACAATTGCTACAAAAGTAACATTACAACAACAACAACAAAAAAACAAACTAGACATTCCATATATTACAAGGTTAAACTTATGACAACTTGAGCACTAAACAAGTGAAAAATACAAAAACAATGCCTTCACAATTTTCTTCCAGTTCATATTGTTATTCAAAACCACTTCAAGTGCTGAAGTTTCTTACTTTTGTGCCTCAATTATGGTTCTTTATTTTTCAAGATGATGAATATGTTTCTCGTTTGCTTTTATTAACAATTCCAACCTTTTTTTACTTTATCATAAAGTGATCCTTCCTGATCTTACCTGATCAGGAGGGCCTTCCAGTAGTTGAACACAAACAGCAAAATGGTTGATAAGTGGGGAGGGGGTGTACCTGCAAGGCACTCCGATGCCAAAGTAAGTAAGTGGTACATAAAGTGGTAATTAAGTAAGAAAGTGTTTCAGAATACCTGACCCTTTAGTGAAAAAGGGTATTTATAGTGAGCCCCCAGTGTTGGGCCAAGGTTCTTCTTTGGGCTGGATTAGCTAGGCCCAAGGAAGAACTAACAAGGTACGCGTAGGAGCGTGTAAGACCTAGTACGTAGTCTTGTCCTTGGTCCAACTGCCCCTATCTTCCAGGAGATAATGGTGGACATTTGGGTGACGTGGCAGATGATGGCGAAACATGGTCTCCCCGTCACCTGCCCAGTGGATAGGATGTTTTCCCAACGTGCATGCATTTGCTTAGGCAGTCGTGAGTCTGCCCGACGATGCAGAAGATGTGGCCGACTATATGGGCCTCTGCCCGAAATGTTGGGTCATGGGTCAGCAGTGTCCTCGAGGTCCAGTCCAGAACACTTCCCATCTTCAACTTTTTCATAGAACCAGTCAAAGAATTCAAACCCAGTTTGGGTTGAGCTTCGTGTACATCAACAAAAATATTTGCTACCGATATATTTTTAGTAGCAAGAATGATAAAATATAGAAACTAGGTTACGTTAAAATGGGATATTCCCAAAATTGTTTTCCATATTTGTTAACTATTGTTTCCCTGTGAAAGACAACAATGTTTCCGCAACGACAATTGAATCTCCATCGCATATTAGAACTTGAATACATCTTCGAATCATAATTTCCAAAACTATTCCCCTTCGTAATGGATGAACAACTTCCAAAATTCATTGTTTCTTTCGATTCAATGTATGCATTTGCGAATTTGAGCTATAGGGATGATGTATGTGGAATTTTATGCTCTAAATCTATTTAGGGTTCAAACCTGCGAACATATAGAAGAAAAACAGACCAAGCGAAGAAGGCGATGAATATGTTGCTAAGTAGAATGTCACACGTGCATAAATAGACGCCATTAATGGGAATTAGAAGGAAAGAACTTATATGACACTGTTTGAATTTTTAAGGGATTCAATTTATGTTTTTAAAAGGTAATGGACCAAATTGGACTCTAAGGTATATATGAGACTAAAAAGGGTGTGTTTCCCTAGATGGGATCTCCTATGTCATTGTCTAATTGTTATTGGATGGAATGGATGAGATCACCATATTTACTTGAGTTAGCCTCTATGGTGTTTCCATAATAAGGTTTATAATTTTTTGCTCAATACCAACTAACTTGGTTAGTTATCTTTACGATCAAATCTTCCATTTTTATGTTAGAGAGTCTGAGAGGATATTAGGTACAAACAATATACCAATGTTCGAAAATTGTAAGAGAAGGAGATGTCACATCTCCACCTAATATCTTACTACATATGAAATATAAATCATTTATAGATTTTTGAGGTTGCTTGGAAATATACATGTTAAAGAAGTCGCACATCACTTAGTTTTGTAAAGAAAGAGGGAGTCTAAGACTATATAAATTATTGAAGTTCTTCGTTACAAGATATACCTATCAAAAGCACTTAAAACTTGTATTTGATTTTTTTATATTTTCTCTTATACTCACTACTACAAATAACACTTTTTATGACGAAGTTTTCACCTTGAAATGCTAAAAACCGAGAGTATAGTTCCTGGTAGCGTCATGCTTACAACCTGTTACCTTGGTTATCCATAAAATTGAGAATATATATATATATATATAAGTGCTATTTTATTTTTAATATAACATATTACCTTTAATATAAATATTAGGAGAAGGTGGGTTGAGAGTAGCAGGATCAATGTGCTTATTGTAGTTAGCATAAATTAGGAGAAGGTGGGTTGATAAGACATTGTTGAATCTATAATGTTCAACACAACTACCTTTTCCTTCGCACTTTATTGTTTGAGCAACAAGTAATGGAGTAATGGTGATAGGAAAAATCATATACGTACATTGGATTATATTGACTCAACATACTCACCAGATTGTCTAATGGAGGCATTTAACCATAACTTTGTTATGAGATTAGTGTAGATGGGTCCATGAAGCATGTTAAAGTAAATTTTCAACTTATGTTTGGAAATAGTTTTTATTAGATCAAAACCTTGGTCTTTCAACTCATCTAAAACAAACTTTTCAATGATAACGAAGATAAGATTTTCATCTCCGTTGAAGGTTTTTGTAGACATTTTTTGAATAAAAAGAAAATACGTTTAAACTAGATTTGAAGACACAAAGAGATGAAAATGAAATGAGGCTTGAATAGTGTATAAATAAATTGGAAAAGAAAAAGTGAAATAATCAGAGATGCTCAAACACCTCCTTGAAAATCTAGAAGATGTGTTACGTTTTGAATATGGATGATCATTACTATTCTAGTGATATGATTCCAAGGCGCGATATTTTAATTTAAAAAAAAAACCACATATTATCTTGGTTTTTTCATATAGTCGAGGGAAAAAAATAACATATTACCAACAATCCAAGAACATTTCTATTTTATTATATTTTTTATTTGTAAATATACTTTGTAATAAATGAAATGTAAAAAAAGTTATTTACCTCGGTTTTCTATTAAAACGAGGGTTAAAGTATTTTACCTAAACATATAAAGACCATGAATGAATATGTTTATCAAATATTTGTCATTTATTTAATGACATATCAACGCTCTTAAGACGCTTTCAATAGTGATCCACGTGAAACATAAAAAACTTTCATTATAAAAGCATATTTCTGAATATAAAGAAGCAACTGTAACACTTGAAACTATCTACATCCACCTCTTTAAGATTTACAAGATCATTTGTCATGAAAAGATCACTAAGATGAATGCAAGAGTAGAAAATTATTTGGGTTAAATGTTTATATTCTTAAATATTTATTTGAGCAAAAATCATTTATTTATCTGACATTTTCTTATCAACCTTTATTTATTTATTTCATAAACAAATTCATGTGAGGTAAGGTTATCTAGAATATAGTCGCACCCATCATTTCATCTTTGCCCAAATATCAAAGATTCGAAGATCTAACATATAATCTTCATGGACTACTTAATTTTTATTTTAATATGTTGTGTAAATAATATAATATTTTAGATAAACACTATAATTCGTAAATGAATTATTTTATTAATATTTTGTATAAATAATGTAACAAGTTTTAATTAAAAAAACAATTTATTTTATCTATCGGTTTTGTGGATAAACCGAGAGGTATGAGACGTTAACTTTGTAAATAATAAAAATGTAGATACTGAGGTTTGAACTCATGATCAGATAAATTTATCCATCGGTTTTTCATTAACTGAGGTGTTAAATGACATCTTTTCATGTTACCCTTCGTTACATCGTCTCGGTAGCCGATGTTACATATCTTTCGTGTGTGACGTTAAAAGCGTTATTTTTAATAGTAACTATTGTGTAAGAATTTTGTGAGGAGTAGTACAATATTTAATTTGGAGAGTGTTAGTGTATTGGGTTGGTTAAGAGTAATCTACATGTTGTAACAATTCTTACATATATAGTGTTATTCTTTGATTGTCATTTATCAATGATAGAGATTTTTTATACCATTATAAAATTTCGAACGCTAAATTCCTTTGTTGTTATTGTGCTGCTCGTTTTTCATTTCATTTGATTTTCCTAACATAAATCATATATTTTATATATTTATCATTGATTCATTCCCAATACACTTAAAACTCACCACTAGACACTTATATCCAAAAATCTCCCATCATATTAGAGTTTCAAAAAGTCATATTGTTCCTAGCCGTCCATAATCTCTAGTGATACATACATTGGAAATAAATAACAAACAGAAATTGGTGAGAGGATATTCTACAAGAAAAAGCATGCAATATTGGTATATTGATGATTTTGTGCATGGTGCAATCGTGTATAAACCCAACACCAACTTATTCCATGATGGTATTAATTGCTAGGCTGTTTCCTCATCATCTTTATTCACTTGTTTTGTGACCAATCTTTTGTGGTTGCCAACCTTACACAATAAGTGGAGCACAATTACTCCCATTTCAACTCTTAGGAATAACTTTTCACCTTTTATTCACACAAAAAGTAGAATCATATTCCAAAACTTAATTGCTACAATGTTGCCTATTTATACAAATAATGTCCTTACATGTTCAAGGCTTGTAATATCTAGCATAGCAAAATGGCCAATGTAAGAATCATTATAAATTTCACTTACTAGCTATTTCTCAGTTTTATTATATATGTAGCTATGGAAATTATCAATGTTTTTTTTTTTTGTTATGTGTAATCAGGTAGTGGAAGTGAAAGTTGGTTTACATTGTGATGAGTGTATCAAGAAAATTCTCAAGGTCATCAAGAAGATTGAAGGTAGATGATTAATTTTTTTTTTTTTTGTTCTCTATTATCTACAACATGTAACAACTTAAAAATCTATGTAACCTTGTAGACATCGAGACATACAACGTGGACAAACAATTGAACAAGGTTATTGTTACGGGCAATGTTACAAATGAAGAAGTGATTGGAGTTCTTCATAAGGCTGGCAAGAATGCAACTGTGTGGGAAAATGTTGGATGTTGAAACCATAATTTCTTTTTGAGTAACTACATTTAAGCTTTCTTTATCATATAAGAAACATATTAAACTATGCATGATGTGAAGTTCTATCATCTATTTAGAGTTTTTAGAGACATGGTTATATATCTACTATACTCAGTTTTGTAATTTTGTCCTTTGAATAAAACACATATGATAGGGAGCTAGAAGATGAAAGGAGAGTTGCATCAAATCTCATTATACGTACTTTGCTTCTTTTTTTTTTTCTTTTCTTTTTCTATATAATGTTTTGGTCTCTTGTAAAACTGTTGTAGGAAATTTTTCCTCATATACCTCATTATTTTTTGTTTTTGTTCATAATTGGTCTATGATATATTGTCCTTTGAGTGAGGGGTTTCTACGTCCCTTTATCTACTCTAAGTGTGCTTTGGTAGATAAAAGGATTGTACGACCTGATTTTTATTTGCGAAAAGACAGTTTTAGGGAAGACATGTGCTATGTTTAAGGGATTTTAATTTTGTCCGCTCAACTAGTGAAAGATTGAGATTGCTGACTCTTCTTAGTATCATAGTGTAAATTGTTTGGGGGCGGATCAGGGAGTGAGGAAACATCATCTGCACATTTCCTGCTTCGTTGACATCCCTATCTTGGACCCCGAAGACCTCTACTGCCATTTGAAGATATTTTTGAGATTTTTGCTGAGCAGCAGCCACCTCTTTGTTGAGAGCCTTCAAAGTATTAATCTGGTAATCCTTCTTCTGCTAAAGAGCTTCCCGGCCTGCTTCGAACGACAGACACACTTCATCTACATCTTCAAAAATCTTCTTGAATCACTTGTCCCCGTCAGTAAAGAAGGCCTTCAACCTTTCTAACCGAACATCCAAAACGAACGATCTATCATACTGATCTGCCTCTTACAGCAAAAAGCCGAGAGCATCAGCATTCGCCCGAAGCTCGGAAAAATCATTCTCAGCATCGTAATTATTCCACTCAAGGACTTCACACATCTTCCGCAACTCCTCTTGTTCCCTTAAAAGTTTTTCAGGACCCAGAACGTCATTCTGGCTAGTAGCTACAATAGAAACAAAGGACCAGACCCTAAATAAAGTACATGAAACATATACAAAAAGACTTCGTCTATCAGACACAAATAAATTCTTGACGAAATCCAGGTCCTCAGAAGCCATGATATCAACAAATTTCTTTAGGGTGTTAGGTACCCAGGAAGGTAGAATAGCAAGAAGCCAGAAGAAATGAGTCAAAGCACCATGCTCGTCACCCTTCGCCAAGCGAGCACATTGTAATACCTCAAAATTTGTCCTCATATTTATTCCCTTTTTTGGTTTATCACTTTGCATCCCGCTGCATTCGCCATTAGGTCATAACATTGCAATCATGCATTTCATTGGCTCCTGAGGCATAGGGTCGAAGCGTTTCCTTGTGATTGGGATTCTCATATTAGTAGGTGATTTGTCTGGCCATTATATTTGAGATGAGACAAAGTTTGAGTTCACATCATCGAAGTTATATTCTTGGTTATGGTATTCATCAAGTTCCAAGGTTTTTCCTTATCCAGAGGTTTCATTAGTCTATTCTCCTCTTCTTGGTACCCTAGGTTGCATCGATGATTCAAGAAGTAGGGTTTGAGGTGTTAACATCACAGTCCATAAGAATTGGTCTTGGATCAGGAGTTGGGGTTCGTGTTAAGGGCGGAAGGCGCATGATCATGGTTTATTTGGAAGGCATCAAAGTGTCACTATTGTTCATTCAAGAGTTACCATAAACCCATTCGAATATTCTTTTCAAGTCCAAATCTTAACCATTGTCTTTATCCATTTTTTCGAATCCAATTTCATCCATGTAAAACCTTTTTCTTTTTTTTTCTATACATATTCTAGGCCCATGCCCAGATAACCCAATGGCCACTTTTTGTTGTCGTTAAATCCATTAAAACCATGTCAATACCCAATTAAACTTTTCTTCTTAAACCAATCCCATTTGTTATTCAGTTTCTAGATCATGTTCTAAGTCATTGTTCTTAGTTTATTCATAAAAGAAGGGTGGCCCGTGTGATTGCAAAAATGATAAGGCCCTTTTATAATTATTCGTTTTTTTCAAGCTTTAGACTCACACCATGCTTGTAATGTTAGTGTTACAAGTCTAATTTTTTTCAAGACAAGTACATTGGCTGAAACCATCCAAAGACCATTCATTAAGCATCACTAGTTCATGAAATTGATAAAAAATATATATAATTCCTGTAGCTTTTCCCGCAAAGTTGTAGTGCTGCAACTTTTGTTATTAAAAGTTAATGTGATCATTTGTTTAGCCTTGTTACTATACTTATGTGAGAACTGTTTCAAACCTTATGTTCATTGTGACCAAAGACCTTTGTTCAAATTCAAGCTTATTCCACTTGAGATCATTGCCAAAATAATTCGAAATAATGTATGTGGACACTATGGTTCATTTCAAAAAAAAAGAGGGAGTCAATATCATTACAAAGTCTTAAGCCATTCTTATAAATCATTAAGTTTACCGCCCTACGAATTACACAAAGAATTTTTTCTTCTATAAGTTGACTATCATGATTTTTTTTTATCCCTTGTTCTTCCACAACCTCGGGAGTGTTTCGTGTCCGCGATTGCAAATCTTCGAGTTTCCAACTGTGATATGCGCCTTCATAGTTAATAATCCTGGCCCGAGTGTCGATACGTAAGCCGTGACCAAATTAACCATCCTGCGACAAATGGAGACGAATCAAACAGTTCACAAATGTATTCAAAGCCAATTCAAACGATTATCAAATAATGCTGTTCCTTACAGTACAAAACCATGACATACCAATAATGATTCCCGCCTACAAGCCGAGTCGATGCCCATACCTGGCTAGCCATCCTGTCTTGGTTAACTTCCAGGATGTGCTCTAATGAACATGTCAGGATATATTTGATACAACCGCTGTTGGTTCGAATCGTTTGAAACAGTCGCAGGATCCTGTTTTGTTCTTTGCTTGTGGCCTATAGAGCAATTGGAAACTCATGTAAAGCTGCAGTTCAGGAAGTTAGGGACGAAAAGCTCAACATCACCGGTTTCGTATAAACAGACATTGAGAGGCATGTTGCCATGTGGTGGATTTCCTGCACAGCAAAAGAAAATCATCTCAGCTCCAGCTTGTAAGAAGTGCACTTGCAGATATTAAGAGGATTAATAAGAACGACATCGTAGAATTTTTTGAAAGTTCTTATTCACAGACAACCTCACAATGGATTCAATTAGTGTGTTAGAGAAACAAAAAAAAAAAGAAAACTCTCAGATTTCCTTAGAATACCGGTTTCAGCATCAGATGTTCAGGAATTGGCTAGCTCCTCTAAAGATCTTCTATCAAAGGCCCTGCTAACAAATTCACATTAGAAAGTTAGAAAAGGCCAACACAGAAGCAATTTTTTTCATCAAAGGGAAGGTTTAGAATAGGAAGAATCCGTTAGAAACTGGTAGAAAAGCAGTCAATGAAAATAGTTCAAGATAAAATTAAATATAAAGAAAAAAAGTTCAGAGAACCTCCCTTGACTTTCAATCCACAATGGGCTTCATTCATCTTTCCTCTTTGGAACCTAAACTCTGCAAAATCAATTACGATAGCAAACTCAGAATTCTAGCTAGCAATTTAATGCTATAACAGAATTAGAATTTGGGATGGAATGTTCATAACTGAAATAACAGAATGCATAACCGAATTCATAACAAACTTACCTGAGCAATTCCCGAATCACCCTCAATGTAGCTTCTATAAATCAGAGTTACATCTGCATCTTCAAAGGCTAGACACTTCCACCATTTTCTGAAACTTTTCCTCATTCTTCTTCCACCATTTTCTGAAACTCTTCCTCATTCTTCTTCCTCCATGCTTCTGAAACCTTCATCAATTTCTCTGCAGAGTTTCAACAATCCTGAATATCTACATCATCCTTTAACTCTGATAATGGCATCCTTCTCCATGCTCTTTTGGATGCAATTTCCGTCATCTTTATAGCATCACCACCATCGACCTTCATCCCTCTCAAACTTCTGCATTCTTGATCAAGTTTTCGTCTCCTCATCAAACAACCGTAATAACCTTTTGCTTATTCCACCACCTCCACCATCGTTGTCAATCTGCAAATCATCAATCACAACGATAATCAACATCAAGTCATCGGAATCAAATTGCCGAAACGGAACGGAAAAGAAGAAAGGAGTCAAATTCGCGGCGACAATAATCAGTTCAATCGTAATAAACACGGATTTGAGTAAGCAGTGAAAGAAAAAAGACGGGACGTGGTCGAGCTTACCGAAAACACTTCGTATCATCGACATCATTCTAACCAACGAAACTCTCAAGTGCTCGTAATCTTCCTCAAAGTTTCTCTATTTCCAGGTACGCATCTGAATGCTTTTTGGATGTATCTACTCTTCGTGTGTTGATGACTTCGTGGTTCTTGATTTCGCATTTTCGTAGATTAGGTTTCGGGTTAGAGGTGAACGAAAGAAGAGTGGGCTTTCGGTTTCTCCGTTGGTTACTCGCGGCGGCACTAGGGATGGTAGTGTGATGGAGAGGTCGTCGAGGAAGGGAAGAAGAACGTCCTGATTTCTATGAGCGTGGTTGCGGAGAAGAAGAGGAGGCCGCCGCTGGTGGGAAAGGGCTTAGGGTTTCGGTTGCTTTGGTCTCTAAGACTTGTGTGTTTTGATATATGTAAAATTTAATTGAGGTTTAATTATAGGATTATCATTTTAATGCAAATCAAAGGGGCAATTAAGATATTATTGGAAATAAAAAGTCATAAAAACTCAATTAATTCCTCATTAAGTCTACCGTTGGTGCTGGATAGAGATATAGGATAAGATTTTTTTAGTTTCAACTATACTGGCGGTGACACTTGTCACTGTCCGGTAGGTTCCTCCCTTGGATGATCACATGCGCGCCGCCCATCATAACTGCCATGTTCCTGCTTCATGATTCACTTGATGGGAATACCAACAGAAAGACCCCATCACACGGCCCTGGTTGAGTCAACAAAATTGACTGCTTTCCATCCATGCACCCTCTCCCATCATGCGCATGGGCCCAGGCATTGTTGCTATTGACACCCCCACGTTGAGCCCAATTACAAAAACAACTTAAAAATATCACTTCTAACACCCCTTTCTTTATTTCTATTTCTTTTAGATTTTAGTTTTTTTTTAGTTTCATATAAGTTTAGAAATAATGTACCAAAAAATATTAAAATGATTAGAAAAATTCCATAAACATTCAAGTAGGCTCTTAATTCATATTAGAAATATTTGGAACTTTATTTTTCTGTTTTTGCTTTATTTTTTATTTTATTGTGAATTTTTCTTATTAGATTTTCTTCAATTTGCTCACAAACTTGTAGATTTTATATTTTAACTTTCCAGTAACTTTTTTTGCCCATTCTTTTTACTGTAGTTAGAGGACTCATAATAGTGCTTAGGGTAATTTTTTGTGGATTTTTTAGGTCATTTTATCTTAGGTTTTAGTGGCTTAATCCCTAGGAAATAGTAGTTAATTCTTAGGTGGAAATAAACAATTTTTAGGCATAGCGAAATTATGATTTTTTAGGATCCCTTTTAACACAATGATATAGGTAGTTTTAGGACCCCATAGATTAAATTTCATAATTTTTCCAGAAGTTTTGCTATTTTTTAGGGTATTAATTCTTAGACTTTGTTACATGTAATTACCATCGGTTTAGGCTAGTATAGTAAATTTCAATAAAAAAATAGTTTAGATTAGATTTAATTTTAGAATTTAATATGGACTTAGGCTAGTTTAGATTTTGATTTTTTAGAAGGAAAATATTATGTATGACTTTAGTTTAGGACTTAGGTTTAAGATTCATTTTAATTAGACTTAGAATAAAAATTAGGACTATTTTAGTTTGTATCTTTAATTGAATTGTTTTTGAATTCTATTTTGTCATTCAATTTTAATGTTTGGTATGTTGATTAGTATATGAATCTTATAGGTTTCCCTTTGGCTTTAGAATCAACTTATCTTCCTTAGGATGTAAGTTGTATTCTATTAGTTCTAGGTGCCTTTTTCCATTAGGTTTAGAAAACTTCACAAACCATTAGGATCTCCCTTTTGTATATAATAACTAACTTAGGGTTGTGTCTTAGTCCCCTTAGTTTTTTTCCCTTTTTCCACTTGAGTCTTTCTTTCTCATCTCATAAAGAAAAATAATAAAACACTTAATAAAAACCGAACAATCTTGTATGACGCGAGACTTTGTTGCAGAGTGTTTATACGCGTCCTGTTTCGGGGCGAGGTATAAATACTCACCGCGATGGATAAGTCTTAGTACAAGGCCGTTCACAAACAAATTTGAAACACTTCTTTTAAAAGACAAAAAACAAATAACAAGCGACTATCCTGCGGGAACTTCTTTTCTCATCTCATTCACTCATAACGCGAACTCGCGACAACTTATCTCGCATGCAAGACGGTAAATGCACTCGTACCAGACGAGTCTGCAACACCTGAGCATAGACATACGCAGTTCCAATTGTAAAAAAAACAAACAAATAGTTCCCGCCTTAGTTAGGCGAACTACGTCGAATCTGATCCTCATTTTCCCGATGAGGTACGTAGGCAGTGGGGTAGGGCCCATTCGAGCACATTCTTTATTTTCCCTACATTTCCCCCTTTTATTCTCATTCTCTTTTTTCCAGTTCCCTTTCTTATTTCAGTTCCTTTCTCATTTTCATTCTCATTCCAGTTAGCAGTTCATTTGTTCAGCAGCAATTATATTTTTTCTCACCCTTTGAAACCAAACAAGCAAGCGTGGATCCTGTCGGGTACGACGGACGATCTGGGGTGCTAATACCTTCCCAGGTCGTAACCGAATCCCGAACCCAGATCTTTGGTTCGCAAGGCCTCGTCCTTTCCTTCTTCCTCAGGTTTGTGCAACATTACCTTTCCCATTCCTTCGGGATAAAAATTTCTGGCTGGCGACTCTACTTTTCCGCGCCACTTTCGCGTTTGTACTAGGATGAAAATCCCGGGAGCGAAACAAATTTGGGAGAACCTCGTTCAACAGGAGTGAACGAACTATCACCTCGATCCCTCTTGGTAGGGGAAGGAAAATGTGAAGGTCCCTGAGCAAACAAATCAGCTATGACAGCAACCGACTGTCCCATTTCTTAAGTCAGATCCAAAATAATAGTTTTAGTTACTTTTAAGGCAATCAACACGGTAATAATTCGAATCTCTGTGACAATAGTAGAAACAACGACATGTGTCGTTAGCACTGGGACAGACAAGCCAACAGTAAAACCTTAATCATGTGCGAGCGCCAGAAATTTCCGCAATTGACTCAACTGATTCATGTTATCTGCAAAAGCACAAGTTTCATGGTAAAAAAAAGTGCTCAGATCCCTATCCTCACCAATGATTTTTTATGTCTTGGAATGTTTAGAGGCACTAATGATTGCACGAGTATCTATTGGCATATTCTTTTGCTGAAAAGAAAGTACTTCGTTGGGACCAAACCCTTATTCATATTAGAGTCCTTGATACCAGACATATAAATCTTGTTTCTTTTTCACTTCCTCGAAAGACAGAGGAGTTGGCCAAAAATGATAAGAAGAGATAGGTTGGGAGAAATGAGATCTAGACCAATATTTCCGAAAACCACTTCTACAAGAATGAGCATCCCCCATCAGAACCAAAGACATCGACAAGGTCGTATGTGCCTTAAAAGTGATAGGTTTTACTAGTAAGAAACGCTATAGAAAGTCCCCTCATTCAAAAGCAAAAGGGTTGAACCAAGGTACATCAGGATGACCAAAGATTAATCGTTCATCCAGAGCACCATACAACAAAGTACGAACCACGAAAAAAAGACCAAAGAAGAACCCCTATGAAGATTTCAAAGACTTGTACCTGACAGGAAGCTGGAACACCTCCATGAAGGCCTAAACTCTAAGATGAAGTTGTGAGGCGGAGACTTCTAGATAGTTTATCATGATCATCTTAAATTAAGACAAGGGTATGTGTATTCCCAACCTAGTGATGACACTCTCGTACAGAGGAACCGAGTAACCTTCGAGAGAGTTACACACCATCTCATTTGAACCTACTAGCATAATCGCCCAATCCGGGGAATCGTAAACTCTGATGGCCTAGGTTACAACTTTGATAGTATTTAGAAAGGAACGAGACTCGGGTATTTCAGCAGCTACTCAATGGTACCTCCTTTTTTTGGCCGGATCTATTAACTGATCACTTGTATAAGCCAACACATAAACTCTATGATGATCACCAGGATTAACCCAAGACACAATATCTTGTCGTCCTTTGCACTCTATATGACGAGCAATTTCAGCGTCATTAGGGTCATGATTAATCTACTTCAAATATGTTTAGACGAAGTAACATGCATGTTCCCTTCTTTTATAGGTATACTCTATTTCTCCTCAGTCAAAATAGGAGGAGGCATCGATCCCTCGGCAAGTTTCCCCCCGGTCGAGTTTCACAAGAAACAAAGACTCCGAAGTACTCATGGAGAGAACTTCATATGATATATTTTCTCCATATGAATATTCCATATTCAATTCGTCACTCAAAATGATGATTCCTAATCAAATATCCTTATTGATGGAGGGGAAATAATGTGATTTGAACTTTATTCCCTTTTTCGAAGATGAAGAAACACTACTCTCTGTGTCATTCTCGATGATACCACTTATTGTACTGAAATGTGATAAAAACTTGAGTAAAAGCTGAGGAAAAGAGAAGGTGCCTTGAAATACAAAGGTGGGGGAAACTGAAACAGTGAAGGAAGCTAAAAAAATCGAAGCTTAAGAACTTTACATTTATGAACGTGCGACGACGATTACTCTGGGAAGTAAGTAGTCTCATATAAGAGGGGAAAATCAAAGAGAGAAGGGAAACTTAGTCTACGATGAGGATATAAAGTTTATTCACATTCTCTCTATATCTTTATAAAAATGTAAAGGGAATCAAACGGTTCATATCGAAAGCAGAAAATAAAGACAAATAGATGGATATATTTCATTTAGGGAAGACAACCACACTCGAGTGTATAGGAGTATACATGAAGCTGATTCATGTCACCCCATACCTTTTTGGATCACATATCAAAGAAAAATGACTAAACATTTTAAAGATTGGATTGCATTTAATGCCCCAATTCGTATCACTCTTTGGAAAATCCAAAGCGGTGCATGCAAGCTGACGCCTAGATGAAATTCCTTTGAGGCCGACCACTATTATTGAAAGACTCCCCCGACATCAAACATGTCAGACGATTCTTTGAGGAATTGTTTCATGCCAGTTAAAGACCTAATACCCATTATTTTGTACCAGACAAAGACCTGGGACCCACTTCTCAGCATTGGCCAAAGACACAATAGCATGAGGCCCATTATCTAACATACTCCGCCAGACCCAAGGTATAAATACCCTTGTAAAGGGTTCTAAGATACACAATATGGTTGCATGTCCCTAATATATGCAGGGGGTACCCTAATACAATTATTTTTTTGTTTGTCTTATCGCTTTCATCTTTGATTTACTTTTGATTATTGAGTCTTCTTCATGATTGTAAGTCTTTGAATCGAGTTTTGAAATGATTCATTTTTAGCATGCATAAACCATTGGTTAGGTTTGAAATTGATCATGATACTTTCAATCAATTTCATAATTCACTGGAATAAGATCCATATATGATATTGATTCAATTTAGGTGGAAATAAAAATCTCAAAGTCTCTTTAAAATTTTGAAAATTGGGGATTTTAGGTGTTTGATTTGAATCATGCATAAATCCCGATTCAAATCATTTTGGATAGAGCTAAACCATAAAATTTCAAACCATTTTATTTGAATCACATTTTACACATTATTCAAATCATCACACTTTGGGTCACCTTTGCGTCAATTGATTCAAATCACACTTTACTCATGATTCAAATCATGCAATTTTTCCATTTTTTATCTACTGGCTCAACCTGTTTGATTCAAATAAAATTTAATACATGATTCGAATCGCTGAGTGTTTTATTTGAATCAAACTTTCCTCTTGATTTGAATCAACTGAAAAATGGGTCAAAACTCTGTTTTTCTTTTATTCCACTTCACTTGATCATTTGATTCAAATAACAAAATATTATTGATTCAAATTTAACAGACTTTTTCAAACCATATTCTAGTGCTTAATCTCATGCACATATAAAACTTTTTTTCATCATTTTCTCATGTAACGAATCATAGTGAGTATCATAATCAACATTGTGATTTTGTGTAAAATCAATTTCCTCTGTTTTGAAAGTTCAAAGTTCTTGCAACAAAATTCTTGCATCTTCAACTTCAATATGATTCAAGTCTTAATAATAAGAGATTTGTAATTGATTCAATGAGGCACATTCTTGAAACTACTTGTTCTTGAAGATTTGGTTGAAATTTTCAGGTTGTTTGCAAGATTGAGATTATTATTATTGGTGATGAAAAATTCAATTAAAAAGAAGTGGATTCTTCTCTCCATAATTGCCTTAGTAGTGATTGTATGGAAGACTACAGATAAGACATAGTTCTTCTCAAATCTTCAGACAATGCATATCTCAAGAAATTGGTATGATCAAGGGGTTGATTTCTACACACGAAGGCTTAAAGTAGATTGATGATATTAGAAGATTAATAAGCATGAATCGATTAAAGATTGTGTATAAGAGTTTAACATTATGCTCTATACAAGTCAAGATCCAGATATGAGACTTTAACTTTCTCAGTTATATTGTTTATTGGTGATTGTATGAACTCTTGAAAATATTTTTCAAATAAAAAGGAATAATGCAAGTTCCAATGGGAAATCATTGAAAAGTGTGTGTAGGCAAAGTGAGGACGAACATTGAAGCACTATAAATCTTGGTGTCATCTCTCTCTCTCTCTCTCTCTCTCTCTTGCATTTATTTTCATAGTATTTGCATACTTAGGTATTTAAATTCTAGCGTAGTTTATCATTTATTCAATTGATAGTGATTTATTACGTAAGCATTAGGTTTTGTGGAATTGCATACATTATTGAGTTGAATTGGTGATTAAAATTTAGATAAACAATAAACATTATAATTATCTATGTTGAATCATTGTGTAAACACACCTTGTGGTTTACACAATCGAATTAATTAAATACCTAGTGTTTCATCATATTCATATTTGTTGTTTGTGAACGATTTAGTGTTAATGTGATCTAAATTTTGAATAGTATAATTTTCACATTTTTGCATCAAACCTTCTGCTTTCAATTTTTTAAAACACTCTGATAACTTTTTAAAACAGCGTTTAAATTTTATTTGGGTTTATTCACCCCCTTTAGACTGTTTTTCAACTCCCATATTCACACCCAACACACAATCCCTTTAACTTAGGATTTATCTTTTAATTAATCTTAATAATGCTATTGGACTTAACCCACACACACCCACAATTACTACTTCTAATTGCCAACAAGCCCACTCATCAATTAACACAATTCTACTAATAACTCACAACTTAATTAATTGAACTTAGTCCAAGTAACAACAATACAACTTAAATCAACCCAATCGACTTATTCAACTTAATTAAATTAATTCAACCACAACTTAGCAACTCGACGCAAAACAACATCAACCACACGAAAATATTTAATTAAATAAACAGGGTGTTACAACTATCCTCCACTTAGAACATTTTTGTCCTCGAAAATCTCACCTTGTTCGACCAACTCGGTATAAGAGTCCCACATCTTTCTTTCCAACTCCCACGTCATACTTTCTACGGCTGCTCCCAACCAGACTACTTTAACCAACACAATCTCTTTACATCTTAGAGTTTTCATCTCACGATCCATGATTCGTACAACCAACATCTCAACAATAAGATTATCCAGTACTTGCACATCATCCATACTAATCACATGAGATGGATCTAAAATGTACTTCCGAAGTTGCGATACATGAAACACATCATGCAAATTTGACAGGTTAGGCGGTAAATCCACTCTATAAGCAACATTTCCAACTTTGTCTGAATTCTGATACAGACCAATAAAACAAGGAGTAAGCTTCTTAGACTTCAACACATGACCAACACTAGTTGCAGGTGTAACTCTAAAAAAATACATGATCACCAACTTGAAATTCCAAATCTTTCCTTTGTTTTTCATGATAACTCTTTTGCTGGCTCTGGGAAGTTTTCATCTTTTCTCAAACCGACTTCACCTTTTCGGTAGTCTCTCGAACAATCTCAGGTCCAAGCACTACACTTTCTCCAGATTCATGCCAACACAAAGGACTTTTACATCCCCTACCATTCAACGCCTCAAAAGGTGTCATCCCAATACTAGAATGGTAACTGTTATTATAAGTGAATTCTATCAACGGAAGATAAGTATCCCACGAACCTCCTTGTTCAAGAACACACGCTCTTAATAAATCCTCTAGCGATTGAATAATTCTCTCTATCTGACCATCTGTCTGAGGATGATAATCTGAACTCAACCTCAACTTAGACCCCAACGACTCTTGCAAACTCTTCCAAAAATCAGAAGTAAACCTCGGACCTATATCCGACACAATACACAAAGGAACACCATGCAACTTAACAATCATGCAAGTATAAATTTATGCTAACTTAGATACTGGAAAACTAATCTTAATAGGAATAAAATGAGCCGACTTCGTAAGCCTATCAATAATCACCCAAATTGAATCATGTCCTCTTGAAGTATTAGGCAATCCCATCACAAAGTCCATTTAAATGCTATCTCATTTCCATTCTGGAAATTCTAACAGTTGCGTTTACCCTGTAGGCTTATGATGTTCAACTTTTGACTTTTGACATGTTAAACATGCATACACAAAATGTGCCACATCGTTCTTCATCCCAGGCCACCAAAACAAATTCTTCAAATCTTGATACATCTTTGTAGCTCCTAGATGAATAAACATACTTCTATGACTTTCTTCAAGAATCACTTTCTTCATTTCTGCATTTTCAGGAATACAAATTCGATCATGGAATCTCAACACACCTTGCGCATCCAACTTGAAATCATTATTCTCAGACTGATCGATTATCACCATCGAATCTATCAACTTCACATCTAACCATTGAGCATCTCTGATACTATCTAGAAAATCATTGTTAATCTTCAACATTCCCAACATAACACTCTTTAGTGTCGCTTCACAAACGAAACTCATATCCTTGAACTGTTCAATTAGTTTTAACTATTTAACCATCATCGCCGACATATATAAACATTTTCCGATTTAAGGCATCAGCTACAACATTAGCTTTACCTGGGTGATAGTTCAAACCAAAATCATAATCCTTTAACAACTCAAACCACCTTCGCTGCCTCATATTCAACTCCTTCTGATCAAACAAATACTTTAAACTCTTATGGACACTAAATACTTCAAATCTAGAACCATAGAGATAATGCCTCCAAATCTTCAGCAAAAAAACAACTGCATCGAGTTCTAAATCATGCGTAGGATAGTTCTTTTCATGAATTCTCAACTGCCTCGACACATAAGCAACCACCTTATTATTCTCCATAAGCACACCTCATAAACCCATCACAATATACCACAAACGATTCTCCTGAATTCGATAATGTCAAAACCGGAGACACACTAACCTCTTCTTCAATTCGGTAAAACTTTGTTCGCATTGAATGTCCCACACAAAAGCCTTACTCTTACAAGTCAACTTAGTCAACGGAAGTGCCAACTTAGAAAATCCTTCGATAAACCGTCTATAATAACCAGCTAGACCCAAAAAGCTTCTAATCTCAATAACTGACTTTGGAGTTTCCCACTGCAATACATAATCAACTTTAGATGGATCCACAACAATGCCACTCACTGAAATGACACGTCCAAGAAAACAACCTTCCTTCAACCAAAACTCACACTTAGACAACTTCGCATGCAACTTATTCTCTTTCAAAACCTGCAATACCAGTTTCAAGTGTTCTGCATGATCTTCCTCCGACTTAGAGTAAATCAATTTGTCATCAATGAACACCACCACAAAATGATCCAATTAGATGTGGAATATACGATTCATATACTCCAAAAATACTCCTGGCGCATTAGTAACATTGAAAGGCATCACTGAATACTCATAACGTCCATAACGTTTTTTGAACGCCGTCTTCTGAATATTCTCATCTTTCAGTTTAATCTGATGATAGCTCGATCTCAAATCGATTTTGCTAAACACACAAGCACCTACCAATTGATCCATCAAATCATCTATTCTCGGAAGCGGATACTTGTTCTTAATCGTCACTTTATTCAACTGTCTATAATCAATGTAAAGTCTCATACTTTCATCTTTCTTCTTCACTAACAACACTAGAGCTCCCCACAACGATACAATTGGTCTCACAAACTTCTTCTCAAGTAGCTCCTCTAATTGCTTCTTTAATTTTAACAATTCAAATGTCGACATCCTGTACGGTGCCATAGACACAAGTCTAGTACTAGGTACAAGATCAATCACAAATTTAACTCCTCTCTCTGGCGGTATATCAGGAATTTCATCATGGAAGACTTCAGGAAATTCCCGCACCATTTGCAACTCTTCAATCTTAGTTTTGCTCTCAATGGACAACTTCTCCATTAATGAAAACATTTAAGCTCCTTCTTTCATCAACTGTTGCAACTCTCTAAAAGAGAACAAACTAACTCCTTCCTTTTCAGAAGTAGAAAAACTCCCTGACTTACTATAACAATTCATATAAACATAGTTATACTCTAACCAGTTCATTCCTAAGATCACGTCCATTCCGGTTAACGGTAAACACACCAAATCAACAACAAAGTCTCTATCGGAGATAGACAACGAACATCTTAAAAACATAAGAGAAGTAGTCACCGATCCCTTAGCTGGAAATCTCGACGACCAATTCTTCATTCATAACAGACAACTTAAGACTCAATCTTTTAACACAATCAGCAGCAATAAAGCAATGTGTAACACCAGTAACAATAATAGTCACTAAAGGAGTACTATTAATGAAACATGTACCTCGGATGAGTCTGTCCTCATTAGTTGTCCGAGTCACAGCCAACACGAACACCTTTCCAATATGCGTCTTCTTTGGTTTCTCACACTGGCTACCAATGTGTCCCTCTTCACCACATTTGAAGCTCAGTCTCTTTATGCTTGCATTTAGATATTGCATGTCCAGTCTTAATGTCCAGTCTTACCACAGCGAAAACACCTAGCCTAAAAAATACACATTATTCTTGTGACCAGGTTTCCTACATTTAAAGGAAACAATACCAACAGGAGCATAGTTTGGGGATCTGTTTTGGAATCACGTATCAAGGCGCTAATTCCTAGATGCTTGGTAATTGGTGCACTGGACTGTGCATTGGATGGATACATTGAATCTCAAGTTTTGAATTGAAGGCACCTAATTTCCCATGGTTTTATCCTTAATTCACATTCACACCACACCACAACACAACCAATTTTTCAATAAAAACAACTTAAACCATTCATTTAACTTCGGAAAAAAAAAAAAACCTACAACCTTTAATAACTTCAATATTACAGTTTCTCATCCTAAGCATTGAGATCTACTCCCTCATAACGCCGAAACAATTTACTACATAATAACGAATCAAAGCATTAAAAAAAAAGAAAAATTTAAAACAAAGAAAGAAAATGTTTATTCTATTCTTTGAATTTGTAATACACTGAAACTAAACAACTGAATTACAAGTCAACAAACAAAACGAAAATGAGAAATTACAAGAAAACTCTGAAATCAACATCTACTTATTTTCATACTACGCCTCAGCCGACTCATCTTTTTTATTTACAACACCACTTGCCACCAATCTACCTGGGCTGATGAATAGCCCGTGGGCTCACTCTGGGCTTAAAATTCTTCGGAGCCTTCTCCGCATATTTCGGAGCTTCGGCCCATCCACTAGATCCTCTCCATTTCAACGATCCCAAAGACACCAACTCTTTCCCGTCTTCATGTTCTACACGCACCCAGAAAAACACCAGATCCATTAATCAATAAACAATTAAACTTTAATTGAAGAAAAAAATATGTAGAAATTAAATAAAAATAGCTTACGGTGTTCGTTTTGATGGACATGGAAAAGATCGTCTTCATCCATATCGAAATCAAACTCCGAAAACATGTCGTTTTGGTTTTGTGGATCTTGGAAGCGTTCGCGGAGCCAGTAATCGCGAAACCAGGGAGAGGAGTGAACTAGGGCCCACCAGTCGTCGGAGAAATCTTCCACCGTGCGATAGGCTAGAGGAACGAACATCGGAGCGTTGGGATTCAACGAGGAGGAGGTTGATCTTGTTGAAGAGAGTACTTCCATTGATGTGGTGGGAAACAAGATAAGGATAAAGTAAAGTAGTGATGGAGAGAGAAAGTGAAAAGAGTAATAAAGTGTTAACTAGTGTTGTTGAAGGTTGAAATGTTGATGCTTATCTTCGAACCTATGGGCAATATTTATAGGTGTATTTGAGATATTTGTATTCTAGATATTAGTAGTTGAAAGACGAAAGTGCCATTCTATCCGTTGGTTTATTTTATTGTACTATATAAATTTTATGATAATTTATTAATTTTAATTTGTTTTATACTTTTTTTATAAATAACTTTTAATAATTTCTTTTTTGATTTTATGTTTGAAATTACTTAAAAAGAATATCTTATTAAAAGAAAATTTTAAAATAGACGAATGTTTGATTAAAATAGACGGATTGTTTTTATGTTCTATACACTTATAATATATAGATTTAGAATTAAGTTTAAAAGATGATTGAATTGGTAAAAAAGTTTATTTGTTTTAAGAAACATAAAATAAATAAAAAATAGTTATTTAAGATTAACTTTAAAATTACTTATTGTATAGAATCTCAACAATATGATACACTTAATTTTAATAAAATTTGAGCATAACATTCAATCAATTAATGTTATGGGATGCTATCTTTTTTATAAAAGTTGCAAATTACTTTCTTATTATTATTTTCTTTCCTTTTCCTGAAAGACAATTTTATATACGAAGAACACAATCGATGTTCCAACCCTTATAAAAAACAGAGAAGAAAAATTTCCCTTCCAACATCACTCTAGACTCTACGGATTTGAACAAATTTTTAGAAATAATGGATTGGAGTATGGAATCTCTCTTAGGCAATCCTACTTCCAAACCAAAATTTTAATAACATTGCTCTTGATTAAATTGAAAACAGAGTTAAACTGTTGTCAACCAAACAACACCCTTAAAAAAAAATTTGGAGCCTCCCCCTATCCAGTCCAAAAAAAAAATCTTCCACTACCCCTTGAAAGGAAAAATTAATACCACTCCAAGAAGCGGTATTATGCCAAACTAGAGCAACAAAGTTGTATGAAAAAAGTAGATGAACTGAATCATCCTCCTCTATGTTACACAGGTCGCGCAAACCATTTAACTTCATTCATCTACTTCTTAAAGCCATTATCATAGGAATTCGGTTCTACAAAACCTTCCATCCAAACACTTTAATTCTCGTCAGAACTTTCGACTTCCATAACTTATCAAATGCATCCAACTGATCTTCTTGGATAATATCTCACGCATATCCCGCCATCATTTTATTGTACAACACCCTAGTCGAGAAGCCTTCCTTCCCATCCATAATCCAAGTTATTTTATCCTTCATTAACTCAGAAATCCGGCTTTCGTTGATCGGTCATAAGACTGCAAAAGCTGTTGGAGTTCAATTCTTCTATGATCTGGAATGTGAAGATTCCCCTACACCCATTGACCTCCCTGCCAACTTCCCATGTCACTTACTAATTCAGGCTGCACACTTGATAAAGCTCTGGGAAACCTCACTCTGATATTTTTATATGATTTAACCAAGTAAAAATTGTTCATCAAAATACATGATTTTGTCATCATCAAAAAGGGGAAGATTGTAAGAGCAAGATTTGGTTTTGAATCTGGCCTTTAGTTTTGATGATAACAATACATTCTTTCTTATATAACAATTTTGTACCCTGATGGTTTTGGCTAGTGTGTAGATTTTGCCTACAGGTTGTGACTCTGAGGATTTGGTGTGTGACGTCATCAGATTCTAAACTCAACACACTTTGACTCTTGAGAGATACAAAATGCGCTTCGCAAAATTACGTCAAGTTCTGGAATGATCTTAGACTACGGTTCTGATGAACTTTTGTGCTAAAGCTTCTGACTGTGAACCTGATAAAATAGCCTCTAAAGATTTATCAAGCTCTAAAGACTCTACAAAATATGTTCTGAAGACTCTGAAGACCAAGTTCTGAGGAATTATGTCAAGACTCTTAAGATAAGGTTTTGAAGCTTCTTTCAATCAGGCTCTTGATCCTTCTAAACATGCTTCAACAACATTTACTCAAAGGCCTTTGAAGATTATAAGATAATATCAAAAGGTTTTACGTGAGAAAAATAGTACAATGTACAAGATTTTTTCTCTTGATTCCCTTTAGTTTTAATGATAACAAAGTATTGAAAGAACACTAGTTTATTTGATGTGTGTTTTATTTATTGCAGGTTTTACATCATTGTACATAAATATTTGGAATATGTTCTACATGAACACACTTGGGAGTTGTTTCATTGCTAGCTTATGGTGACAGAATCTGAAGAACAATTACTAGTGTGGTTGAACGTAGACTCTGAACTGAAGGCCTCAACATTCAGATGAGTTACTACACTTAGTTATTGTATATTAGCTTCTGATACCATTCAGAGTTGGTGGTAAAGCTTTGGTTGTTCGTACTACTGTAAAATAAGTTGTATTGTCTTATCATCTTATTAGCTAGAGTCTTTGTGCAAGGCTCAAGAAAAAGATGAACTATTATACATATGACTACTCTAAACAACTCTATCAGTACATATCCTCTTGAAGACTCAAATGTTAAATGTGTTACCCACTAGATTCAAAATCTGCCGAGTATCCATCATCAACGACTCTTGTAGTATGGAGAAAAAGCAAAGTTACTTGGTCAAGTTATCTTCTCAACGGCTAGTTTATGCATATTACTATAAATATGCATAAATTTTGTTGGTAATTGTAATTGTAAAATCTTTAAGATTTATTACCATCGTTTATCTTAAAAATCTTACGAGCCTTTAGATATTTGTTATGGTGATTTCTAGTACCTCTGATACTTGTATCATGTATACTTTATTCTCTATTTTGTTGAGCCTTCAGTAGTTTAGATTAAGTCTCTTGATATGTGCTTAAGCAGAAGTCTTGTCTCATTAGGACTCAAGCAATAAGTCTTGAGCCAAGATTCTTAAGCCACATAAGTCTCATTGCTTAAGTGTTTGAGTTGTGAAAGTCTTATTCAGCTAGTCTAATTGAGCAAGAAGTCTCGGGTGTGGCCTAAGCAGGTTAAGTCTTAGTTAGGATAACCATTTGGAACAGGTGGCTTGGTCAGAGGATGAACATTTAGCCATGAGCATGTAGTCTATGCAAGGAAAGTCTTAGACATGTACTCTAAGCAAAAGTAAGTCTCATCCAGAGGATCTTGAAGCAAGTGGCTTGGATTAGAAGACTTGAGCAAATGGTAAGTCTTATACATGTGCTATGAGCAAGGGAAAGTCTTAGGTTGTGGATCTGATCAATTGTAAAAGACTTGTGTAGAAGCACAAATGATTATAATCTGAGTGATTATAATGAAAAGCTCTTGTGAGCCAATGGGACTGGACTACTCTTAGTTAAGGGAGGAACCGTGATAAATCTTTTGTGTTGTCAACTGATTATTTACTTTATTTTTATTTAGTATCCGCTACCAAATGAACTAAACAGAATTTGAACATCCGTTCTGATTCTAAAACTCTGATCAGAAGTTAATTTAAAGAAAAGTGAAACACAATTCACCCTCATTTCTTGTGTACTTTCACACCTTCAATGGGTATTAGAGCATGGTTTGTTCTTAAAACGTAACAGTGATACAGATAATGATCCAATAGGAAAAGTATATTTCTTCTTCAAGAAGGAATCAGGTGCCACATAAAAAATATTATAAGGTTTTTCCTACTATATCCAAAGGGTGATTCCACTGGATTTAAATGAAGGAAAAGTTAAACATATTTTTAACTCATTGGTCCTGATAAAGGGATTCTGAAGGTCTATAGAATATCTTTGCACAAGGTATTATTATAGAAGTTGATGATAATTGAGAGGATCAATTTTTTAGAATCTCTTTCATCAACTCAGAAGAAGCGTATTGAATATCTTCTGAAGATAGTTGCATTCTGGTAGGTGCTCTATCTCACTTTTGAGAATATTAACATCATTGATTTGTCTGATGCTTGGACTATATTTGAAATCTTATGGTCAAATTTGATGAGATCTGTTTTTGGAAGCTTGAATAGTTACACTTCATCTAGTCTCTTCAATCAAATTTTGAGAAGATACTTCCTGACTCAAATCTAAAGTGACAGTTCTTCAAGTAGTTTACTGCTTGGATTTATTGGATTCAAGCAACAAGTCTTGAACCAAGATGCTTAAGCCACATAAGTTTCATTGCTTAAGTTCTTGAGATGTGAAAGTCTTATTCAGCTAGTCTGATTAAGCAAGAAGTATCGGGTGTGACCTGTGCAAGTTAAGTCTCAGTCTGGATTACCATTGAAGCATGTGGCTTGGTTAGAGGATGAGTAGTTAGCCATGGACATGTATTCTATGCAAGGAAAGTATTAAACATGTGCTATAAGAGAAAGGAAGTCTCAACCAAAGGATCTTGAAGCAAATGACTTGGATCAGAATACTTGAGCAAATGGTAAGTCTTATACATGTGCTATAAGCTAGGGAAAGTCTCAGATTATGGTTATGAGTAATTGTAAAAGACTTGTGTAGAGACACAAACGATTATAATTTAAGTGATTATAATGAAAAGATCTTGTGAGATGAGGGGTCTAGACTACTCTTAGTTAAGGGAGGAACCAGGATAAATCTTTTGTGTCTTCTGATAATTATTTACTTTATTTCTGTTTTGTATCTGCTTCCAGGACTAAACAGAATCTAAACATCAGTTCTGATTTTGAAACTCTGATCAGAAGTTAATTTACAGAAAAACGAAACACAATTCAACCCATCTTTATTGTGTACTTTTCACACATTCAAGATCAAATATTCATTCACTACGCTGATTTCGTGGAGTAAGGACTTTACTATTGTACCATTTTGTCTGCCACCTTTGCAGACTGTTATGCAAGGTGACAACTCATTTATGAAATGACAATTCTACCTTCCACGGATCTTTTCATGGCTATATAAAGAAGGCTTGGAAGAATGAATGAAACCGCTAATTCTGCTACACTATGCTATCTCACAACACTTTTGCTGAACATTTTATTATTGTGAATATAAGATAGAAAACACACATAGATCTTTTGTTCGTTTTTGTGTGATATTTTATTGTACTTAAACTTTGTGTAATCTGCTTTCTTGAGCAACTTTGTAAACACAATAAGATGACAAAGACAGACAATGTTTGTGTGTTCGTAATATGATAATTATAGTGAATTAGGTCAAAATTAAGAAGACAAAACCACCTTGACGGATGTACTTGATAAACTTTGTTAATAGTGAACCAATATAAAAATAATGGTGCTCATTTAGTTTTACTCTTGATTCTACTTTGAGTGTTTAGATTAAAAAGAAAAAAATCTTAAAAATCCAATTCAAACTCCATTTTCTTGTGTTTTTTTCCACCTTCATTATTAGTTGTTAATATTTTGTTATCAATTATATTAATATTTGTCATTAGTTATCACTTACTCCTTATATCCCACGATTCCACAATAAATTTGGAATAAAAAAAGTCTTAAAATAAATAATTTATTTCAATTTTCAATGTAATTTTTTTAATTCTATTATTTAATATTATTTTTACTATTTTCAATATTTTATAAGATCGATATTTTAATAAGTGTATTATTCTCTCTTTCATATTTTTAAAAATAATTTGTGTAATATAATAAACTGAATCACTCATTATCGTTATAAGACATTATAATCTATTAGCTAAGTTTTACCTACATAGTTTATTTCTGAAGTAAACTTACAAATATTTTTATAAAAAACTAATTAATCATAAAAAAAATGTGAGAATGGACTAGTAAGACCGAAAAGGACAGAAAAGTCGTATTCAAATACACGCACGTGACATGCGTGTGGCACTAGAGGCCAAGTATAGAGGACGCGGTTTTTGGATTCAATTTTTCCACAGTTTTTAGGTTCACATTCATTGATTGAATTGAGTCTATGTCTATGGGCTAAAACCGAAACGTGTTATAGTGATGAGTCATGATTTAGATAGTATACCATCATTCTTATCCTTATCCCTAATCATACATTTTGCATACAAGTTTTTTACACGTCATTTTTGTCTCCTTTCATTAAGGTATTCTCTACTTGTTACGGTCGGTGACATAAGATTTTTCTTTGTTAATTTTGGAAACCACGCATGCTGTTTTTTCTTTTTTGTCGTAACGCGGTATGATTCATACTATCAATATTTTGATTATTGTATTAATCACTAAGATAACAATTGAAAGAAAGTGAGAGGTGCTTCGTATTTAAGGAAAATCCTAAATAGAAATACACATGTAAAATTAAGAAGAGAAACATTGCACAAGGTTTGTTCTTCTAAGATACTTTGTATTAATTCTATTGACATTGAATTTATTTTCTTCAGTTGGAAGCCCCCAGACGTAGGTGACGTTACACCGATCTAGATTAACAATTCTTTTGTGTTCTTTATTTTATTTGCTTTATGATTTATTATCTTATTTTATATTATTTATCAAACATGATATAAGATATCGAACACATTGACTTAAATATCTGGTCCAACATTTATCTGTGCATAAAATAAAATTTCATCTATACACGTATGATTAATCATTTTTTACAATGTGCTTAAATATTTTGATTTTAATTCTCAATTTTATAATTAAATTTAAATTACTTTGCATTCAACTAAGTTATCTATATTTATTAATAGTGAGAATGTTGATTTCTTTAAGTGTCAAAGAGGTGTGAGGCAGAGTGAACCCCTTTAACTCTATAGATGAGGAAATTCTTAGTAGAGACATCACTCATTTGACTGATACATGTAAGTTCTATCCCTAATAAATGGTAGAAATATATTGGTTTCCTCTACTGATATGTATGTAGACAACTTGATGATATTTTGCAAATATATTTTGTCTGATGTTAAAAACCTTAAGGATTTGTTTGATAAATATGGTTTAACATCTCAGAAAATCACCAATCTATTGTCCTCCTATTAAACTACACATTAAATTAGATTAAAAGGGTTATTAGGACTTAAACCACATTTACTTGATTATTAGTCATTTGACATTAATTATGGCTGATGTGCCCAACAAATTTTTCACAGTGAAAATTCCTTATTTTTGAAAAAAATAGAAGGTCAAAGGTCTCCATCATAGTTCATCCCTCATATTCACATTGATTTTTCAAAAGTCACATTGAAAGTTGGAATTAACATTAAGTATTATCTTTTCCTTGATATAAACAAATGGAATTTCAATGTCATCATTATCACGATTCCGATTATAGTCTACAATCTTTCATTCTACTCCCTTCAATACTTCAGCCAACGTTTTCCTTCAAAGAATTACTATGAATATTGCTTTTGTTTTTCAGATTGAAGCTGTGAATATTGCTTTTGTTTTTTAGATTGCTTTTATAGTCTACAATCTTTCATTCTACCCCCTTCTTATTGCTTTCTACATTTTGTTTTCTTATTGTCAGGAATTTTGAGATGATAACTGCATTTGGAGAAGAAAAGCACATCAATATTTTACGTGAAGCCACACTAAATTATATACTTATCGATGGCAAGGATGGACAGGTAATCAAAGAATCTAAATACTTTCTCAATACTCTTTTGAAATAATTGGTCATTTTATAAGAATTAAGTTGATATAATCATATGGTGACTTGAAAACTATATTATAAATTTATAATATTTTTCCCCTCAATTTCGAAAATAACTAATTTTTTGATATCCAGCTCAATCTTGGGATGTATACCAAAGATAAAAAATCTGAATTCTCAGTCTTAGTTGAATGTGTCAATGGCAGATCCAACATCAAAATGATGAGGTATAATTGATGCTTCATAGGTATCTAACTAAATTTTCATTCACCCTATTGACAAACCATACACTAGCTGACATGACAAGAACTTCGCCATGTTTGCAAGTCATGAAATTCACAATAATAGGTGGAGTTTTTTTTTTTTTTTTTGCAATTGAGAGAGGTAGTGGCTTCCAATATGTATCTTTTTGCATTCACCTTTATTATAATCTTGTGTATGCTAGTATGTCTTATGTTGGCGAATTCTCTAGTTTCTTCTTTGCTTCCATCTAGTAATTATTCTTCTTCTTCAAACTACCTTTGTTGAAAATACTAATTAGTTATAAAAGGTTCATATATTCTATGTATCCATTGTTTGATTCAACATTTTAAATCGCTTTCTATAGTTCGCACTTATGTTATAATAACTATGTTATGAATTAGATACCTTATAAACAAAGTATAATAGGTTTCTTTATGATCAAGAAACTCATATGGGTTAGGATTTAGGTTAACCAAGGATAAAAAAGATCGGTTATAAACTGTTATTCTTTTTCTCTTAAAACAAGATTACAAGTATACAAGAATAACAAATAATCTCTCTCACTATTGAATTAGGGTTTTATCTTCCTATTTTCCCTTATTCAAAATATGAGAGACTAATATGCTATTTATAAGAAAACTAACACACTAACCTAATGAACTTTTTAACAGATACCCATTACAAGCTAACTTAGGGTACAAGCTAACTTAAACAATTAAATCCATAATACAAGGCCCAATTAAACAACAACATGTGAGCAGACTTCGACGACATGTTATTCTTACTAGGGTTTGTTCCAATATTCCACAAGTCTCCACCTTGGAACACACCCTATACCAACAAGAAACAAACTAGCTTTCTTCATGCAGCTTTATCAACTGCATATAATGGAAAACTTGCAACTGGGCAACATCTTGGTGATCATATCAGCAACATTATGATTTGTCGAAACCTTTAGCACTTGGACTTCTCCACTTCAATGCTTGCTAGTGAGCCTTTCCAGGATTCGACATGTACCTGCTTACAAGACTTACTGCATATGCTATGTCAGGTCTAGTACAGACTATATCATACATCAAAGAACCTACTATATTAGCATATGGAATGCTATTCATATAAGCTCTTTCAATATCAGTACTGGGACACTGATCTATACTCAGCTTGAATTGAGGGTTTGTTGGAGTAACAACAAGCTTTGAATTCAACATACCAAACTTTTCGAGAATCTTCCTTAGGTATATCTCTTAAGATAAGCATAATTTCAACTGCTTTCTATCTCCCCAAATGTCAATCCCAAGAATCCTAGACGAAGCTCCTAGATCCTTCGTATCGAACTCTTTATTGAATATAACAATAATAATTTATTTAATTAATATAAACTTAAAATTTAAGTGTTGCATATAAAGTTATTATTAAAATTTTATAAATTTTACAAAATAATTAATAATAACAATAATCTATATATCAAAAATCAATTGTATGAGTTACCGATTTCGCTCTTTACACTTTAAAAAAATACAATACTAAAAAGTTATCTTCGTAAACAACTAAACCCAAAAATTAAAACCCTCTCCATCATCTCTTTGCTTGACACGTGAAATTCAAATTTGATTCTTCCCTCTCTTAAGTTTCATTTCTTATTTTTATTTTTCACTAAATTTCTATTTTCTCTATCTTTTTAATATCTCTATTTTTCTTTTTCCCTCTCTCATGTTTTTAGTGGAATAGAAGATTTGTCCCACTTCAATAATGAGTCACACATAAAATTAATTTTATATCTCACAAATTATTATTAAAAAAATATATATTTTATTTTAATTATTTGCGATAAAAAATATTTTACGGGCCACTATCAGCAACAATATCAGCAACATACCTATTTTTTACGGGTCACTATCAGCAACATACCTATTTTTTACGGACCACTATCGGCAAAAATATTTCAATTTTTGTACGGGTCACTATAACACTATACCTATTTTTTTATTTAAATTTTTTATTGAAAGATAAAAGTGTTATTTTCATATGTAAAAAAAAATTACGGGCCACTATCAGCAACATACATTTTTTTTTTAATTTTAATAAAATAACACTATATATTTATCTCTCGAATCACTATCAACACAATATTTATTTTATTTTAATCCATCATTATCATAATTTAAGAGGCATAATACTTATTTATAAATATCAAATTTCTTTTTCATCTCACAGTTTTTTTAATAATTATTTAATAGAATTAAAATTGTATAATTATTGTTCATTTTACAACCAAGTAGATTATTTTATATTTTGTATTTGTACACATCAAATAATATTTTTATTTCACAAGTCATTATTGCATCAATTTTTTTGTTTTTCTTCATATCACGAGTCATATTTTTTTCTTTTTGCATCATTATTTAATACAATTGAAATTGTATAATTATTTTTTATTTTATAATTAAATAACTAATTTTAATTTTACATCTATATATAAATATATTTTATATTATATCAAAATAACTTTTTATTTCACACATCACTATAAATACTATACATATTTTATTTTAATAATTAATTATCTTAATTTAAAAGATAAACATTTATTTTTAAATATTTATTTTTTTCAGAGTCATTTTTCTTCTTCTTTATATTTTAATTTAATTGATTTTACATAGTAATTTTAATTTAAATACGTATATAAATACATTTTATATCGTATCAAATTCACATATACATTTAAACATATTTTATATCGTATCAAACGATTTTACCCGTGCAGGAACACGAGTATCTTCCTAGTTGTAATAATAATAATAATAATAATAATAATAATAATAATAATAATAATAAATTGCTTGAGACTTGTGCAACATCTAGATAAAAACTTGGGATATGATGTCATTGTAGATTGCTTGAGACTTGTGCAACATAATGACAATCATCTCACTCTTAAGCATGGAGGGATAATACCAAGGATTAAATAATTAAAGAATTTCAAATGGTAAAGTGATAATGTTGCTATATTTATATTCATTTTTTTCATTTTTTTTTCTTAATTTGAGTTACTGCAGGGTAGACTTGGCAAGATCACATTTAATCTAGGTAAAATTTCTTTATCATTTTCATACTTTGAATTGAGGGAGGGAAGGAAAAATGAAACACTTACACTATATATGTTCATTTACATGGCTTTTGGTCTTTAAATTTTTTCTTTGAAGTGGTACTAGTCATTAATAAATTCCTAAATATTTATACAAACTGCATGTTGGCATAGGTGTCATATATACTTGAGTTGTTACCAGTGGTGCAACTTACTTAACACGACATGAAAGTGTGGTAATGATTATTTGGTTATATTTAATTATATTTACTCATGACATGAAACGAAGAAACTCAATGCTAATCACACTACAAAATTAAGTGCCAAAGTTAATCAGGTTATATTTTTCTTGGGCTGTGCATGCAAATTAAATTCTAATGTGTACTTTCAGAGAGGTGTATTAATACAAATTAATCATAAGTCGTTAATGTTACAATCCTGCTAATAAACAAGAAAACATGTTATACATGTTAATCGCTTAATGACGGTGTAGCTCTTTCGTATACTCTGTCTGAAAAAAAAATTATACTTTTCTTTTTACGAAATTGACTTGCCAATGTGCTTTTGCAGCTCCTATGGACTAATGTGTTATCAAATAAATTACTACCAAAGCTAATGTAAACTAAAAGAAAACATTTATTCCTTTTGCTGGTGAATTTAGCGAGTGTTTTTCATCTTACAAATAATTGTACTGATTGAGTGTTACTCACCCCGCAATAAAGAAAATTAAAAACAATAATTTTATATTATTTTAGATCTCGAAAATAAAGGAGGGAAAATTGATTTTTTTAAAAAGCACGCCGCAATGTTTCTTAAAAAAATTTGGTGGAAAATCGAAGACACAATTAATGAGCAGTAGTGAGGAGCAGATGACCGTTCTGAAAAGTTCTGACCACGTCAGAGTTGTGGGGGTGTTTATCACATCACAAATCAAAAGTTCTGACACAAACGTTGCGAGGTATTTCTCACGCTGCAAATCTCAACAAAAAGAAAAGTTGTTGGGTGTTTTTCACCCTGCAATCTTCTTTTATATTTCCAACAAATATTTTCGTTTCCCCACACTCAACGATCCATTCTTTGTCTCTAAAAAATCTCTCATTCTCTCCTATCTCTCTATGTCTCTTTCTCTTAACCAAAATAATTTTTTTCCTCTCCTTCAAATCAAAAGAGTTTTTTTAAGATATTTAGTTTTGAAGTTGTTGCTGTTGGTGTTGGTGGGTAAATCTGAAGCAAGTTTTGTTGTTGTTGTTGTTAATTTTTTTGTTTTTATTTGTGTAATCAAGGTATTATAAAATGGAGAACTAAGGGTTCTCCAACCTTTTTACACAAAGAGGGGACTAGTCCCACAAAAAGAGATTACATTCCAATTGAGATTACGAAAGAAATAACAATGGATCCTTGCTAAATTCGTAAAAAGTATAATTGGGATGTGTAAGCTCTCCGCAAAAAGACCACCTCCAAATTAAGAATTTTATCCCCCACACCGTATTGTTGAAATTCCACCCTTCCGAACGGAAACAAACTCTATTCCTTGTCACCCATAAACTCCAAGTAACCGCTAGCAAAACAACCCCCATTTTGCCACCTTTAAGTTTCTTTACACGACAAAACGAGTACCATTCCATAAAATTTGGTAGACACTTTTCCTCCCTCACTTCCAATTTACCCAACCAACTAACAATTTCCCTCCAAATAGACTTTACCACACAATAAGTGAAGAAAGAATGGTTTAAAGTTTCTAAATCTACTCCACAAAAAACACATTTTAAAGAATCAATATGAAAGTGTATACCTCTAAGCGCCATGAGGTCCCTTGTTGGAAGCCTATTCACAAGAATTCTCTAACCAAACACTTGGATCTTGAAAGGGACCTCCGCTTTCCACATTAAAGACAAATCCATATCGTACATATTAAAAGGACCAAAGGGAGTCCGAAACAAAACATAAAAATTATAACAAGACGCGACAGAGTACCTCCCATCGGATTCACTATCCCATAAAATTGAGTCACCAACATCATCCGAAATGCCATGATGAACTAAGCAATTCTTTAAAATATCCAATTCGGCCGTCATATTAAGATTGTGAATTAACGTCCCATGAATGCCAAAATCACCCCATATCCACTCTCCATTAATCCACCCCCCCATTGACGCAATCGAAACCCATTTTAAAGCGGAAGCCTCGTACAAAACCATAAATTTCTCCTTCAACACCAATCCATCCAACCACTTAACCTCCCAAAATGAAATTGTGAATCCACTTCCAACTTTATAACTACAACCAACAACAAAAAGGTCAAAAATATATTTCTTACCAACCAAAATGACGTCCTTCCACCAAAAAGACATTGAGGAATCTTTTTTATGAACAACCCCACAAACGACTTTAGTTGCTATATCACCATAACACGCTCTCAATAAATCGAACCAAATGTCATTATGGTTATGAATAATCCTCCACCTTCACTTATTTAAAAGAGCCAAGTTAAACTCCTCCAAATCTTTAATGCCTAACCCCCCTTTGTCACAAGGGAGACACACCTTCTTCCAACTTACCCAATGAATCTTTCTTTTCTCCTCCGTACATTCCCACAAAAAATTACTTTGAATCTTGGTAAATTCTTTCACCACTTTCAGAGGCATTTTGTAAAAAGATATGGTAAAAATAGATAAAGAAAAAAGAATATATTTTAACAAAGTGATTCTCCCTCCAAGATTTAAGAATCTTTTCTCCTCCGTACATTCCCACAAAAAATTACTTTGAATCTTGGTAAATTCTAATGGGAATGCCAAGAAACACAAAGTTACTATCTTTCACCCTACAAGAAAAAGCAAGAGAAACCGCCTCCAAAAAATAACTGTTAGTATTAATCCCAATCAACTTACTTTGTGGAAGTTAATGCCAAGACCCTATACTAATTCAAAATCTTGTAAAAGAGTCTTCATTTCCCAAACGTGCTTCCAACTTCCTTCACCCACCAATAATGTATCCTCTGCAAATTGAAGAATATTAACCGTGCACCTTCTCTCAACAAAAAAACTCTCGAATTCTCCAATTTTACAAGATTTCCTAACTAACCCCGATAGAGCCTCCGCTACCAACACATAAAGAAAAGGCGAAAGAGGATCACCTTGACACAACCCCCTATCAACTTCAAATACCTTCGAAGGGCTTCCATTTACCATCACCGACATTTTGCTTTGAAACACCAAAATTTCCATCCATTTCCTCCACAAAATACCAAACCCCGTATTTTCCAACACAAACCTTAGAAAATTCCAATTCACCCCATTGTAAGCCTTTTCAAAATCCACTTTGAAAAGTAAACAATTCCTTCCCTCCTTCCTAGCATAATCCATAACTTCATTAGCCACTACAACCCCATCAAGCAATTGCCTTCCCGGAACAAAAGCGTTTTGGCATGGGGAAATTATCGAATTTAAAACTCATTTCAATCTACCCGCCAAAATTTTAGCAATGACTTACGAGGGTAGGTTATGATGGAAGTTCATGCAAAAAATCATCTGAAAATTTGATTCTACGAAACTTTTTGAAATGCAAGTTTCGGTAAAAAAATCGTAATATATTATACACAGGTTTATACTAGTTTTGCTCAAAAAATCAAATTAAATCGAGGACTATACGAAACGATACAAAACATTTCAAATCCTTCCTATATGTTACGAGGGAAGGTTATGATGGAAGTCCATGCAAAAAATCATATGAAAATTTGATTCTACAAAACTTTTCGAAATGCCAGTTTGGGTTAAAAAATCGTAATATATTATACACAAGTTTATACTAGATTTGCTAAAAAAAAAATTAAATCGAGGACTATACGAAATGATACAAAGCTTTTCAGATCCTTCCTATATGTTACGGGGGAAGGTTATGATGGAAGCCCATGCAAAACATCATCTGAAAATTTGATTCTACAAAACTTTATGAAATGCAAGTTTCGGTCAAAACATCGTAATATATTATACACAAGTTTATACTAGTTTTGCTCAAAAAATCAAATTAAATCGAGGACTATACAAAACAATACAAATCTTTCCAGATCCTTCATATATCTTACGAGGGTAGGTTATGATGGAAGTCCATGCAAAAAATCATCTGAAAATTTGATTCTATGAAACTTTTTGAAATGCATGTTTCGGTCAAAAAATCGTAATATATTATACACAAATTTATACTAGTTTTGCTCAAAAAATCAAATTAAATCGAGGACTATACGAAACGATAAAAAGCTTTTCAGATCCTTTATATATCTTACGAGGGTAGGTTATGATGGAAGCCCAGGCAAAAAATCATCTGAAAATTTGATTCTACGAAACTTTTTGAAATGCAAGTTTCAGTCAAAAAAACGTAATATATTATACACAAGATTATACTAGTTTTGCTCAAAAAACATATTAAATCGAGGACTATATGAAATGATACAAAGCTTTGTAGATCCTTCCTATATGTTACGGGGGAAGATTATGATGGAAGCCCATGCAAAGAATCATCTGAAAATTTGATGTTACGAAACTTTTCGAAATGCAAGTTTCGGTCAAAAATTCATAATATATTATACACAAGTTTATAATAGTTTTGCTCAAAAAATAAAATTAAATCGAGGACTATACGAAACGATACAAATCCTTCCAGATCCTTCCTATATCTTACGAGGGTAGGTTATGATGGAAGTCCATGCAAAAAATCATCTGAAAATTTGATTATACGAAAATTTTCGAAATGCAAGTTTCGGTCAAAATATCTTAATATACTATACACAATTTTATACTAGTTTTGCTCAAAAAAATAAATTAAATCGAGGACTATACGAAAAGATACAAAGCCTTCCAAATCCTTCCTATATCTTACGAGGGTAGGTTATGATGGAAGCCCATGCAAAAAATCATCGGAAAATTTGATTCTACGAAACTTTTCGAAATGCAAGTTTCGGTCAAAAATTCGTAATATATTATACACAAGTTTATACTAGTTTTGCTCAAACAATCAAATTAAATCGAGGACTATACGAAACAATACAAAGCTTTTCAGATCCTTTCTATATCTTACGTGGGTAGGTTATGATGGAAGCCCATGCAAAAAATCTTCTGAAAATTTGATTCTACGAAACATTTTGAAATGCAAGTTTCGGTCAAAAAAACGTAATATATTATACACAAGTTTATACAAGTTTTGCTCAAAAAATTAAATTAAATCGAGGACTATACGAAACGATACATAGCTTTTCAGATCCTTCCTATATCTTACGGGGGTAGGTTATGATGGAAGCCGATGCGAAAAATTACCTGAAAATTTGATTCTACGAAACTTTTCGAAATGCAAGTTTCGGTCAAAAAATTGTAATATAATATACACAAGTTTATACTCGTTTTGCGAAAAAAACAAATTAAATCGAGGACTATACGAAACGATACAAAGCTTTTCGGATCCTTACTATATGTTACGGGGGAAGGTTATGATGGAAGCCCATGCAAAAAATTATCCAAAAACTTGATTCTACGAAACTTTTTGAAATGCAAGTTTTGATCAAAAAATCGTAATATATTATACACAAGTTTATACTAGTTTTGTTCAAAAAATCAAATTAAATTGAGGACTATACGAACCGATGCAAATCTTTCCAGATCCTTCCTATATCTTATAAGGGTAGGTTATGATGGAAGTCCATGCAAAAAATCATGTGAAAATTTGATTCTATGAAACTTTTCGAACTGAAAGTTTCGGTCAAAAAATGGTAATATATTATACACGAGTTTAAACTAGTTTTTCTCAAAAAATCAAATTAAATCGAGTACTGTACGAAACGATACATAGCTTTCCAGATCCTTCCTATATGTTACGGGGGAAGGTTATGATGGAAGCCCATGCGAAAAATCATCTGAAAATTTGATTCTACGAAACTTTTTGAAATGCAAGTTTCGGTTAAAAAATCGTAATATATAATACACAAGTTTATACTAGTTTTGTTCAAAAAATCAAATTAAATCGAGGACTATACGAAACGATAAACATCATTCCAGATCATTCCTATATCTTACGAGGGTAGGTTATGATGGAAGTCCATGCAAAAAAATCATTTGAAAATTTGATTCTACGAAACTTTTCGAAATGCAAGTTTTGGTAAAAAAATCGTAATATATTATATAGAAATTTATACTAGTTTTACTCAAACAATCAAATTAAATCGAGAAATATACGAAATGATACAAAGCTTTTCAGATCCTTCCTATATATTACGGGGGAAGGATATGATGGAAGCCAATGCAAAACATCATCTGAAAATTTGATTCTACGAAACTTTTCGAAATGAATGTTTCGGTCAAAAAACCGTAATATATTATACACAAGTTTATACTAGTTTTGCTCAAAAAATAAAATTAAATCGAGGACTCTAAGAAACGATACAAAGCTCTCCAGATCCTTCCTATATCTTACGAGGGTAGGTTATGATGAAAGTCCATGCAAAAAATCATGTGAAAATTTGAATCTACGAAACTTTTTGAAATGCAAGTTTCGGTCAAAAAATCTCAATATATTATGCACAAGTTTATACTAGTTTTGCTCAAAAAAACAAATTAAATCGAGGACTATACGAAACGATACAAAGATTTTCAGATCCTTCCTATATGTTACGGGGAAAGGTTATGATGGAAACCAATGCAAAAAATTATCTAAAAATTTGATTCTACGAAACTTTTTGAAATGCTAGTTTCGGTAAAAAAATCGTAATATATTATACACAAGTTTATACTAGTTTTGCTCAAACAATCAAATTAAATCGAGAAATATACGAAATAATACAAAGCTTTTCAGATCCTTTCTATATCTTACGAGGGTAGGTTATGATGGAAGCCCATGCAAAAAATCATCTGAAAATTTGATTCTACGAAACGTTTTGAAATGCAAGTTTCGGTAAAAAAAACGTAATATATTATACACAAGTTTATACTAGTTTTGCTCAAAAAATCAAATTAAATCGAGGACTATAAAAAACGATACATAGCTTTTCAGATCCTTAATATATCTTACGGGGGTAGGTTATGATGGAAGCCCATGCAAAAAAATCATCTGAAAATTTGATTCTACGAAACTTTTCGAAATGCATGTTTCGGTAAAAAAATCGTAATATATTATACACAAGTTTATACTAGTTTTGCTAAAAAAACAAATTAAATCGAGGACTATACGATACGATACAAAGCTTTTCGGATCCTTACTATATGTTACGGGGGAAGGTTATGATGGAAGCCCATGCAAAAAATTTATCCAAAAATTTGATTCTACGAAACGTTTTGAAATGCAAGTTTTGATCAAAAAATCGTAATATATTATACACAAGTTTATACTAGTTTTGTTCAAAAAATCAAATTAATTTGAGGACTATATGAAACGATGCAAAGCTTTCCAGATTCTTCCTATATCTTATAAGGGTAGGTTATGATGGAAGTCCATGCAAAAAATCATGTGATAATTTGATTCTATGAAACTTTTCGAAATGAAAGTTTCGGTCAAAAAATGGTAATATATTATACACAAATTAAAATTAGTTTTTCTCAAAAAATCAAATTAAATCGAGTACTGTACGAAACGATACATAGCTTTCCAGATCCTTCCTATATGTTACGGGGGAAGGTTATGATGGAAGCCCATGCAAAAAATCATGTGAAAATTTGATTCTACGAAACTTTTCGAAATGAATGTTTCGGTCAAAAAATCGTAATATATAATACACAAGTTTATACTAGTTTAGCTCAAAAAATAAAATTAAACCGAGGACTATACGAAACGATAAAAATCATTCCGATCCTTCCAATATCTTACGAGGGTAGGTTATGATGGCAGCCCATGCAAAAAATTTATCTGAAAATTTGATTCTACGAAACATTTTGAAATGCAAGTTTTGATCAAAAAATCGTAATATATTATACACAAGTTTATACTAGTTTTGTTCAAAAAATTGAATTAAATTGAGGACTATACGAAACGATGCAAAGCTTTCCAGATCCCTCCTATATCTTATAAGGGTAGGTTATGATGGAAGTCCATGCAAAAAATCATCTGAAAATTTGATTCTATGAAACTTTTCGAAATGTAACTTTCGGTCAAAAAATCGTAATATATTATACACAAGTTTAAATTAGTTTTTCTCAAAAATTCAAATTAAATTGAGGACTGTACGAAACGATACATAGCTTTCCAGATCCTTCCTATATGTTACGGGGGAAGATTATGATGGAAGCCCATGCGAAAAATCATCTGAAAATTTGATTCTACAAAAATTTTTGAAATGCAAGTTTCGCTCAAAAAATCGTAATATATAATACACAAGTTTATACTAGTTTTGCTCAAAAAATAAAATTAAATCGAGGACTATACGAAACGATACATAGCTTTTCATATCCTTAAATATCTTACGGGGGTAGGTTATGATGGAAGTCCATGCGAAAAATTATCTGAAAATTTGATTCTACGAAACTTTTCGAAATGCAAGTTTCAGTCAAAAAATCGTAATATATTATACACAAGTTTATTCTAGTTTTGCTAAAAAAACAAATTAAATCGAGGACTATACGATACGATACAAAGCTTTTCGGATCCTTACTATATGTTACGGGGGAAGGTTATGATGGAAGCCCATGCAAAAAATTTATCCAAAAATTTGATTCTACGAAACGTTTTGAAATGCAAGTTTTGATCAAAAAATCGTAATATATTATACACAAGTTTATACTAGTTTTGTTCAAAAAATCAAATTAATTTGAGGACTATATGAAACGATGCAAAGCTTTCCAGATTCTTCCTATATCTTATAAGGGTAGGTTATGATGGAAGTCCATGCAAAAAATCATGTGATAATTTGATTCTATGAAACTTTTCGAAATGAAAGTTTCGGTCAAAAAATGGTAATATATTATACACAAATTAAAATTAGTTTTTCTCAAAAAATCAAATTAAATCGAGGACTGTACGAAACGATACATAGCTTTCCAGATCCTTCCTATATGTTACGGGGGAAGGTTATGATGGAAGCCCATGCAAAAAATCATGTGAAAATTTGATTCTACGAAACTTTTCGAAATGAATGTTTCGGTCAAAAAATCGTAATATATAATACACAAGTTTATACTAGTTTAGCTCAAAAAATAAAATTAAACCGAGGACTATACGAAACGATAAAAATCATTCCAGATCCTTCCAATATCTTACGAGGGTAGGTTATGATGGCAGCCCATGCAAAAAATTTATCTGAAAATTTGATTCTACGAAACATTTTGAAATGCAAGTTTTGATCAAAAAATCGTAATATATTATACACAAGTTTATACTAGTTTTGTTCAAAAAATTGAATTAAATTGAGGACTATACGAAACGATGCAAAGCTTTCCAGATCCCTCCTATATCTTATAAGGGTAGGTTATGATGGAAGTCCATGCAAAAAATCATCTGAAAATTTGATTCTATGAAACTTTTCGAAATGTAAGTTTCGGTCAAAAAATCGTAATATATTATACACAAGTTTAAATTAGTTTTTCTCAAAAATTCAAATTAAATTGAGGACTGTACGAAACGATACATAGCTTTCCAGATCCTTCCTATATGTTACGGGGGAAGATTATGATGGAAGCCCATGCGAAAAATCATCTGAAAATTTGATTCTACAAAAATTTTTGAAATGCAAGTTTCGCTCAAAAAATCGTAATATATAATACACAAGTTTATACTAGTTTTGCTCAAAAAATAAAATTAAATCGAGGACTATACGAAACGATACATAGCTTTTCATATCCTTAAATATCTTACTGGGGTAGGTTATGATGGAAGTCCATGCGAAAAATTATCTGAAAATTTGATTCTACGAAACTTTTCGAAATGCAAGTTTCGGTCAAAAAATCGTAATATATTATACACAAGTTTATTCTAGTTTTGCTAAAAAAACAAATTAAATCGAGGACTATACGAAACAATATAAAGCTTTTCGGATCCTTAGTATATGTTACGGGGGAAGGTTATGATGGAAGCCCATGCAAAAAATTTATCCAAAAATTTGATTCTACGAAACTTTTTGAAATGCAAGTTTTGATCAAAACATTGTAATATATTATACACAAGTTTATACTAGTTTTGTTCAAACAATCAAATTAAATTGAGGACTATACGAAACGATGCAAAGCTTTCTAGATCCTTCCTATATCTTATAAGGGTAGGTTATGATGGAAGTCCATGCAAAAAATCATGTGAAAATTTGATTCTATAAAACTTTTCGAAATGTAAGTTTTGGTCAAAAAATCGTAATATATTATACACAAGTTAAAACTAGTTTTTCTCAAAAAATCAAATTAAATCGAGGACTGTACGAAACGATACATAGCTTTCCAGATCCTTCCTATATGTTACGGGGGAAGGTTATGATGGAAGCCCATGCGAAAAATCATCTGAAAATTTGATTCTACGAAACTTTTTGAAATGCAAGTTTCGGTCAAAAAATCGTAATATATAATACACAAGTTTATACTAGTTTTGCTCAATATATTAAATTAAATCGAGGACTATACGAAACAATAAAAATCTTTCCAGACCCTTCTTATATCTTACGAGGGTAGGTTATGATGGAAGTCCATGCAAAAAAATCATCTGAAAATTTGATTCTACGAAACTTTTCGAAATGCAAGTTTCGGTCAAAAACTCGTAATATATTATACACAAGTTTATACTAGTTTTGCTAAAAAAACAAATTAAATCGAGGACTATACGAAACCATAGAAAGCTTTTCAGATCCTTCCTATATGTTACGGGGGAAGGATATGATGGAAGCCAATGCAAAAAATCATCTGAAAATTTGATTCTACGAAACTTTTCGAAATGAATGTTTCGGTCAAAAAACCGTAATATATTATACACAAGTTTATACTAGTTTTGCTCAAAAAATAAAATTAAATCGAGGACTATACGAAACGATACAAAGCTTTCCAGATCCTTCCTATATCTTACGAGGGTAGGTTATGATGAAAGTCCATGCAAAAAATCATGTGACAATTTGATTCTACGAAACTTTTTGAAATGCAAGTTTCGGTCAAAAAAACGTAATATATTATACACAAGTTTATACTAGTTTTGCTCATAAAATCAAATTAAATCGAGGACTATACGAAACGATACATAGCTTTTCAGATCCTTAATATATCTTACGGGGGTAGGTTATATGGAAGCCCATGCGTAAAATTATCTGAAAATTTGATTCTACGAAACTTTTCGAAATGCAAGTTTCGGTCAAAAAATCGTAATATATTATACACAAGTTTATACTAGTTTTGCTAAAAAAACAAATTAAATCGAGGACTATACGAAACGATACAAAGCTTTTCGGATCCTTACTATATGTTACGGGGGAAGGTTATGATGGCAGTCCATGCAAAAAAATTATCCAAAAATTTGATTCTACGAAACTTTTTGAAATGCAAGTTTTGATCAAAAAATCGTAATAAATTAAACACAAGTTTATACTAGTTTTGTTCAGTAAATCGAATTAAATTGAGGACAATACAAAATGATGCAAAACTTTCCAGATCCTTCCTATATCTTATAAGGGTAGGTTATGATGGAAGTCCATGCAAAAAATCATGTGAAAATATTATTCTATGAAACTTTTCGAAATGTAAGTTTCGGTCAAAAAATCGTAATATATTATACACAAGTTAAAACTAGTTATTCTCAAAAAATCAAATTAAATCGAGGACTGTACGAAACGATACATAGCTTTCCAGATCCTTCCTATATGTTACGGGGGAAGGTTATGATGGAAGCCCATGCGAAAAATCATCTGAATATTTGATTCTACGAATCTTTTTGATATGCAAGTTTCGGTCAAAAAATTGTAATATATAATACACAAGTTTATACTAGTTTTGCTCAAAAAATAAAATTAAATCGAGGACTATACGAAACGATAAAAATCTTTCCAGACCCTTCTTATATCTTACGAGGGTAGGTTATGATGGAAGTCCATGCAAAAAAATCATCTGAAAATTTGATTCTACGAAACTTTTCGAAATGCAAGTTTCGGTCAAAAAATCGTAATATATTATACACAAGTTTATACTAGTTTTGCTAAAAAAACAAATTAAATCGAGGATTATACGAAACGATATAAAGCTTTTCAGATCCTTCCTATATGTTACGGGGGAAGGATATGATGGAAGCTAATGCAAAAAATCATCTGAAAATTTGATTCTACGAAACTTTTCGAAATGAATGTTTCGGTCTAATAACCGTAATATATTATACACAAGTTTATACTAGTTTTGCTCAAAAAATAAAATTAAATCGAGGACTATACGAAACGATACAAAGCTTTCTAGATCCTTCTTATTTCTTACGAGGGTAGGTTATGATGAAATTCCATGCAAAAAATCATGTGAAAATTTGATTCTACGAAACTTTTTGAAATGCAAGTTTCGGTAAAAAAAAAGGAATATATTATACACAAGTTTATACTAGTTTTGCTCAAAAAATAAAATTAAATCGAGGACTATACGAAACGATACATAGCTTTTCAGATCCTTAATATATCTTACGGGGGTAGGTTATATGGAAGCCCATGCGAAAAATTATCTGAAAATTTGATTCTACGAAACTTTTCGAAATGCAAGTTTTGGTCAAAAAATTGTAATATATTATACACAAGTTAATACTAGTTTTGCTAAAAAAACAAATTAAATCGAGGACTATACGAAATGATACAAAGCTTTTCGGATCCTTACTATATGTTACGGGGGAAGGTTATGATGGCAGCCCATGCAAAAAATTTATTCAAAAATTTGATTCAACGAAACTTTTTGAAATGCAAGTTTTGATCAAAAAATCGTAACATATTATACATAAGTTTATACTAGTTTTGTTCAAAAAATCGAATTAAATTGAGGAATATACGAAATGATGCAAAGCTTTCCAGATCCTTCCTATATCTTATAAGGGTAGGTTATGATGGAAATCCATGCAAAAAATCATGTGAAAATTTAATTCTATGAAAATTTTCGAAATGTAAGTTTCGGGCAAAAAATCGTAATATATTATACACAAGTTAAAACTAGTTTTTCTCAAAAAATCAAATTAAAATGAGGACTGTACGAAACGATACATAGCTTTCCAGATCTTTCCTATATGTTACGGGGGAAGGTTATGATGGAAGCCCATGCGAAAAATCATCTGAAAATTTGATTCTACGAAACTTTTTGATATCTAAGTTTCGGTCAAAAAATCGTAATATATAATACACAAGTTTATACTAGTTTTGCTCAAAAAATAAAATTAAATCGAGGACTATACGAAACGATAAAAATCTTTCCAGACCCTTCTTATATATTACGAGGGTAGGTTATGATTGAAGTCCATGCAAAAAAATCATCTGAAAATTTGTTTCTACGAAACTTTTCGAAATGCAAGTTTCGGTAAAAAAATCGTAATATATTATACACAAGTTTATACTAGTTTTGCTAAAAAAACAAATTAAATCGAGGACTATACGAAATGATACAAAGCTTTTCAGATCCTTCCTATATGTTACGGGGGAAGGATATGATGGAAGCCAATGCAAAAAATCATCTGAAAATTTGATTCTACGAAACTTTTCGAAATGAATGTTTCGGTCAAAAAACCGTAATATATTATACACAAGTTTATACTAGTTTTGCTCAAAAAATAAAATTAAATCGAGGACTCTACGAAACGATACAAAGCTTTCCAGATCCTTCCTATATCTTACGAGGGTAGGTTATGATGAAAGTCCATGCAAAAAATCATGTGAAAATTTGATTCTACGAAACTTTTTGAAATGCAAGTTTCGGTCAAAAAAACGTAATATATTATACACAAGTTTATACTAGTTTTGCTCAAAAAAACAAATTAAATCGAGGACTATACGAAACGATACAAAGATTTTCAGATCCTTCCTATATGTTACGGGGGAAGGTTATGATGGAAACCAATGCAAAAAATTATTTAAAAATTTGATTCTACGAAACTTTTTGAAATGCAAGTTTCGGTCAAAAAATCGTAATATATTACACACAAGTTTATACTAGTTTTGCTCAAACAATCAAATTAAATCGAGAAATATACGAAACAATACAAATTTTTTCAGATTCTTTCTATATCTTACGAGGGTAGGTTATGATGGAAGCCCATGCAAAAAATCATCTGAAAATTTGATTCTACGAAACGTTTTGAAATGCAAGTTTCGGTAAAAAAAACGTAATATATTATACACAAGTTTATACTTGTTTTGCTCAAAAAATAAAATTAAATCGAGGACTATACGAAATGATACATAGCTTTTCAGATCCTTAATATATCTTACGGGGGTAGGTTATGATGGAAGCCCATGCGAAAAATTATCTGAAAATTTGATTCTACGAAACTTTTCGAAATGCAAGTTTCGGTCAAAAAATCGTAATATATTATACACAAGTTTATTCTAGTTTTGCTCAAAAAAAAATTAAATCGAGGACTATACGAAACGATACAAAGCTTTTCGGATCCTTACTATATGTTACGGGGGAAGGTTATGATGGAAGCCCATGCAAAAAATTTATCCAAAAATTTGATTCAACGAAACTTTTTGAAATGCAAGTTTTGATCAAAAAATCGTAATATATTATACACAAGGTTATACTAGTTTTGTTTAAAAAATCAAATTAAATTGAGGACTATACGAAACGATGCAAAGCTTTCTAGATCCTTCCTATATCTTATAAGGGTAGGTTATGATGGAAGTCCATGCAAAAAATAAAGTGAAAATTTGATTCTATGAAACTTTTCGAAATGTAAGTTTTGGTCAAAAAATCGTTATATTATACACAAGTTAAAACTAGTTTTTCTCAAAAAATCAAATTAAATCGAGGACTGTACGAAACGATACATAGCTTTCCAGATCCTTCCTATATGTTACGGGGGAAGGTTATGATGGAAGCCCATGCGAAAAATCATCTGAAAATTTGATTCTACGAAACTTTTTGAAATGCAAGTTTCGCTCAAAAAATCGTAATATATAATACACAATTTTATACTATTTTTGCTCAAAAAATCAAATTAAATCGAGGACTATACGAAACGATAAAAATCTTTCCAGATCCTTCTTATATCTTACGAGGGTAGGTTATGATGGAAGTCCATGCAAAAAAATCATCTGAAAATTTGATTCTACGAAACTTTTCGAAATGCAATTTTCGGTCAAAAAATCGTAATATATTATACACAAGTTTATACTAGTTTTGCTAAAAAAACAAATTAAATCGAGGACTATACGATACGATACAAAGCTTTTCGGATCCTTACTATATGTTACGAGGGAAGGTTATGATGGAAGCCCATGCAAAAAATTTATACAAAAATTTGATTCTACAAAACTTTTTTGAAATGCAAGTTTTGATCAAAAAATCGTAATATATTATACACAAGTTTATACTAGTTTTGTTCAAAAAATCAAATTAAATTGAGGACTATACGAAACGATGCAAAGATTTCCAGATCCTTCCTATATCTTATAATGGTAGGTTATGATGGAAATCCATGCAAAAAATCATGTGAAAATTTGATTCTATGAAACTTTTCGAATTGTAAGTTTCGGTCAAAAAATCGTAATATATTATACGCAAGTTTAAATTAGTTTTTCTCAAAAAATCAAATTAAATTGAGGACTGTACGAAACGATACATAGCTTTCCAGATCCTTCCTATATGTTACGGGGGAAGATTATGATGGAAGCCCATGCGAAAAATCATTTGAAAATTTGATTCTACGAAACTTTTTGAAATGCAAGTTTCGCTCAAAAAATCGTAATATATAATACACAAGTTTATACTAGTTTTGCTCAAAAAATCAAATTAAATCGAGGACTATACGAAACGATACAAAGATTTTCAGATACTTCCTATATGTTACGGGGGAAGGTTATGATGGAAACCAATGCAAAAAATTATCTAAAAATTTTATTCTAAGAAACTTTCTGAAATGCAAGTTTCGGTAAAAAAATCGTAATATATTATACACAAGTTTATACTAGTTTTGTTCAAACAATCAAATTAAATTGAGAAATATAAGAAACAATACAAATTTTTTCAGATCCTTTCTATATCTTACGAGGGTAGGTTATGATGGAAGCCCATTCAAAAAATCATCTGAAAATTTGATTCTACGAAACTTTTTGAAATGCAAGTTTCGGTAAAAGAACGTAATATATTATACACAAGTTTATACTAGTTTTGCTCAAAAAATTAAATTAAATCGAGGACTATACGAAACGATACATAGCTTTTCAGATCCTTAATATATCTTACGGGGGTAGCTTATATGGAAGCCGATGCGAAAAATTATCTGAAAATTTGATTCTACGAAACTTTTCGAAATGCAAGTTTCGGTCAAAAAATCGTAATATATTATACACAAGTTTATACTCGTTTTGCTAAAAAAACAAATAAAATCGAGGACTATACGAAACGATACAATGCTTTTCGGATCCTTACTATATGTTACGGGGGAAGGTTAGGATGGCAGCCCATGCAAAAAATTTATCCAAAATTTTGATTCTACGAAACTTTTTGAAATGCAAGTTTTGATCAAAAAATCGTAATATATTATACACAAGTTTATACTAGTTTTGTTCAAAGAATCGAATTAAATTGAAGACTATACGAACCGATGCAAAGCTATCCAGATCCTTCCTATATCTTATAAGGGTAGGTTATGATGGAAGTCCATGCAAAAAATCATGTGAAAATTTGATTCTATGAAACTTTTCGAACTGAAAGTTTCGGTCAAAAAATGGTAATATATTATACACGAGTTTAAACTAGTTTTTCTCAAAAAATCAAATTAAATCGAGTACTGTACGAAACGATACATAGCTTTCCAGATCCTTCCTATATGTTACGGGGGAAGGTTATGATGGAAGCCCATGCGAAAAATCATCTGAAAATTTGATTCTACGAAACTTTTTGAAATGCAAGTTTCGGTCAAAAAATCGTAATATATAATACACAAGTTTATACTAGTTTTGTTCAAAAAATCAAATTAAATCGAGGACTATACGAAACGATAAACATCATTCCAGATCATTCCTATATCTTACGAGGGTAGGTTATGATGGAAGTCCATGCAAAAAAATCATCTAAAATTTGATTCTACGAAACTTTTTGAAATGCAAGTTTCGGTAAAAAAATCGTAATATATTATATAGAAATTTATACTAGTTTTACTCAAACAATCAAATTAAATCGAGAAATATACGAAATGATACAAAGCTTTTCAGATCCTTCCTATATATTACGGGGGAAGGATATGATGGAAGCCAATGCAAAACATCATCTGAAAATTTGATTCTACGAAACTTTTCGAAATGAATGTTTCGGTCAAAAAACCGTAATATATTATACACAAGTTTATACTAGTTTTGCTCAAAAAATTAAATTAAATCGAGGACTCTAAGAAACGATACAAAGCTCTCCAGATCCTTCCTATATCTTACGAGGGTAGGTTATGATGAAAGTCCATGCAAAAAATCATGTGAAAATTTGAATCTACGAAACTTTTTGAAATGCAAGTTTCGGTCAAAAAATCTCAATATATTATGCACAAGTTTATACTAGTTTTGCTCAAAAAAACAAATTAAATCGAGGACTATACGAAACGATACAAAGATTTTCAGATCCTTCCTATATGTTACGGGGAAAGGTTATGATGGAAACCAATGCAAAAAATTATCTAAAAATTTGATTCTACGAAACTTTTTGAAATGCTAGTTTCGGTAAAAAAATCGTAATATATTATACACAAGTTTATACTAGTTTTGCTCAAACAATCAAATTAAATCGAGAAATATACGAAATAATACAAAGCTTTTCAGATCCTTTCTATATCTTACGAGGGTAGGTTATGATGGAAGCCCATGCAAAAAATCATCTGAAAAATTGATTCTACGAAACGTTTTGAAATGCAAGTTTCGGTAAAAAAAACGTAATATATTATACACAAGTTTATACTAGTTTTGCTCAAAAAATCAAATTAAATCGAGGACTATAAAAAACGATACATAGCTTTTCAGATCCTTAATATATCTTACGGGGGTAGGTTATGATGGAAGCCCATGCAAAAAAATCATCTGAAAATTTGATTCTACGAAACTTTTCGAAATGCATGTTTCGGTAAAAAAATCGTAATATATTATACACAAGTTTATACTAGTTTTGCTAAAAAAACAAATTAAATCGAGGACTATACGATACGATACAAAGCTTTTCGGATCCTTACTATATGTTACGGGGGAAGGTTATGATGGAAGCCCATGCAAAAAATTTATCCAAAAATTTGATTCTACGAAACGTTTTGAAATGCAAGTTTTGATCAAAAAATCGTAATATATTATACACAAGTTTATACTAGTTTTGTTCAAAAAATCAAATTAATTTGAGGACTATATGAAACGATGCAAAGCTTTCCAGATTCTTCCTATATCTTATAAGGGTAGGTTATGATGGAAGTCCATGCAAAAAATCATGTGATAATTTGATTCTATGAAACTTTTCGAAATGAAAGTTTCGGTCAAAAAATGGTAATATATTATACACAAATTAAAATTAGTTTTTCTCAAAAAATCAAATTAAATCGAGTACTGTACGAAACGATACATAGCTTTCCAGATCCTTCCTATATGTTACGGGGGAAGGTTATGATGGAAGCCCATGCAAAAAATCATGTGAAAATTTGATTCTACGAAACTTTTCGAAATGAATGTTTCGGTCAAAAAATCGTAATATATAATACACAAGTTTATACTAGTTTAGCTCAAAAAATAAAATTAAACCGAGGACTATACGAAACGATAAAAATCATTCCGATCCTTCCAATATCTTACGAGGGTAGGTTATGATGGCAGCCCATGCAAAAAATTTATCTGAAAATTTGATTCTACGAAACATTTTGAAATGCAAGTTTTGATCAAAAAATCGTAATATATTATACACAAGTTTATACTAGTTTTGTTCAAAAAATTGAATTAAATTGAGGACTATACGAAACGATGCAAAGCTTTCCAGATCCCTCCTATATCTTATAAGGGTAGGTTATGATGGAAGTCCATGCAAAAAATCATCTGAAAATTTGATTCTATGAAACTTTTCGAAATGTAACTTTCGGTCAAAAAATCGTAATATATTATACACAAGTTTAAACTAGTTTTTCTCAAAAATTCAAATTAAATTGAGGACTGTACGAAACGATACATAGCTTTCCAGATCCTTCCTATATGTTACGGGGGAAGATTATGATGGAAGCCCATGCGAAAAATCATCTGAAAATTTGATTCTACAAAAATTTTTGAAATGCAAGTTTCGCTCAAAAAATCGTAATATATAATACACAAGTTTATACTAGTTTTGCTCAAAAAATAAAATTAAATCGAGGACTATACGAAACGATACATAGCTTTTCATATCCTTAAATATCTTACGGGGGTAGGTTATGATGGAAGTCCATGCGAAAAATTATCTGAAAATTTGATTCTACGAAACTTTTCGAAATGCAAGTTTCAGTCAAAAAATCGTAATATATTATACACAAGTTTATTCTAGTTTTGCTAAAAAAACAAATTAAATCGAGGACTATACGATACGATACAAAGCTTTTCGGATCCTTACTATATGTTACGGGGGAAGGTTATGATGGAAGCCCATGCAAAAAATTTATCCAAAAATTTGATTCTACGAAACGTTTTGAAATGCAAGTTTTGATCAAAAAATCGTAATATATTATACACAAGTTTATACTAGTTTTGTTCAAAAAATCAAATTAATTTGAGGACTATATGAAACGATGCAAAGCTTTCCAGATTCTTCCTATATCTTATAAGGGTAGGTTATGATGGAAGTCCATGCAAAAAATCATGTGATAATTTGATTCTATGAAACTTTTCGAAATGAAAGTTTCGGTCAAAAAATGGTAATATATTATACACAAATTAAAATTAGTTTTTCTCAAAAAATCAAATTAAATCGAGGACTGTACGAAACGATACATAGCTTTCCAGATCCTTCCTATATGTTACGGGGGAAGGTTATGATGGAAGCCCATGCAAAAAATCATGTGAAAATTTGATTCTACGAAACTTTTCGAAATGAATGTTTCGGTCAAAAAATCGTAATATATAATACACAAGTTTATACTAGTTTAGCTCAAAAAATAAAATTAAACCGAGGACTATACGAAACGATAAAAATCATTCCAGATCCTTCCAATATCTTACGAGGGTAGGTTATGATGGCAGCCCATGCAAAAAATTTATCTGAAAATTTGATTCTACGAAACATTTTGAAATGCAAGTTTTGATCTAAAAATCGTAATATATTATACACAAGTTTATACTAGTTTTGTTCAAAAAATTGAATTAAATTGAGGACTATACGAAACGATGCAAAGCTTTCCAGATCCCTCCTATATTTTATAAGGGTAGGTTATGATGGAAGTCCATGCAAAAAATCATCTGAAAATTTGATTCTATGAAACTTTTCGAAATGTAAGTTTCGGTCAAAAAATCGTAATATATTATACACAAGTTTAAATTAGTTTTTCTCAAAAATTCAAATTAAATTGAGGACTGTACGAAACGATACATAGCTTTCCAGATCCTTCCTATATGTTACGGGGGAAGATTATGATGGAAGCCCATGCGAAAAATCATCTGAAAATTTGATTCTACAAAAATTTTTGAAATGCAAGTTTCGCTCAAAAAATCGTAATATATAATACACAAGTTTATACTAGTTTTGCTCAAAAAATAAAATTAAATCGAGGACTATACGAAACGATACATAGCTTTTCATATCCTTAAATATCTTACTGGGGTAGGTTATGATGGAAGTCCATGCGAAAAATTATCTGAAAATTTGATTCTACGAAACTTTTCGAAATGCAAGTTTCGGTCAAAAAATCGTAATATATTATACACAAGTTTATTCTAGTTTTGCTAAAAAAACAAATTAAATCGAGGACTATACGAAACAATATAAAGCTTTTCGGATCCTTACTATATGTTACGGGGGAAGGTTATGATGGAAGCCCATGCAAAAAATTTATCCAAAAATTTGATTCTACGAAACTTTTTGAAATGCAAGTTTTGATCAAAACATCGTAATATATTATACACAAGTTTATACTAGTTTTGTTCAAACAATCAAATTAAATTGAGGACTATACGAAACGATGCAAAGCTTTCTAGATCCTTCCTATATCTTATAAGGGTAGGTTATGATGGAAGTCCATGCAAAAAATCATGTGAAAATTTGATTCTATAAAACTTTTCGAAATGTAAGTTTTGGTCAAAAAATAGTATATATTGTACACAAGTTAAAACTAGTTTTTCTCAAAAAATCAAATTAAATCGAGGACTGTACGAAACGATACATAGCTTTCCAGATCCTTCCTATATGTTACGGGGGAAGGTTATGATGGAAGCCCATGCGAAAAATCATCTGAAAATTTGATTCTACGAAACTTTTTGAAATGCAAGTTTCGGTCAAAAAATCGTAATATATAATACACAAGTTTATACTAGTTTTGCTCAATATATTAAATTAAATCGAGGACTATACGAAACAATAAAAATCTTTCCAGACCCTTCTTATATCTTACGAGGGTAGGTTATGATGGAAGTCCATGCAAAAAAATCATCTGAAAATTTGATTCTACGAAACTTTTCGAAATGCAAGTTTCGGTCAAAAACTCGTAATATATTATACACAAGTTTATACTAGTTTTGCTAAAAAAACAAATTAAATCGAGGACTATACGAAACCATAGAAAGCTTTTCAGATCCTTCCTATATGTTACGGGGGAAGGATATGATGGAAGCCAATGCAAAAAATCATCTGAAAATTTGATTCTACGAAACTTTTCGAAATGAATGTTTCGGTCAAAAAACCGTAATATATTATACACAAGTTTATACTAGTTTTGCTCAAAAAATAAAATTAAATCGAGGACTATACGAAACGATACAAAGCTTTCCAGATCCTTCCTATATCTTACGAGGGTAGGTTATGATGAAAGTCCATGCAAAAAATCATGTGACAATTTGATTCTACGAAACTTTTTGAAATGCAAGTTTCGGTCAAAAAAACGTAATATATTATACACAAGTTTATACTAGTTTTGCTCATAAAATCAAATTAAATCGAGGACTATACGAAACGATACATAGCTTTTCAGATCCTTAATATATCTTACGGGGGTAGGTTATATGGAAGCCCATGCGAAAAATTATCTGAAAATTTGATTCTACGAAACTTTTCGAAATGCAAGTTTTGGTCAAAAAATCGTAATATATTATACACAAGTTTATACTAGTTTTGCTAAAAAAACAAATTAAATCGAGGACTATACGAAACGATACAAAGCTTTTCGGATCCTTACTATATGTTACGGGGGAAGGTTATGATGGCAGTCCATGCAAAAAAATTATCCAAAAATTTGATTCTACGAAACTTTTTGAAATGCAAGTTTTGATCAAAAAATCGTAATAAATTAAACACAAGTTTATACTAGTTTTGTTCAGTAAATCGAATTAAATTGAGGACAATACAAAATGATGCAAAACTTTCCAGATCCTTCCTATATCTTATAAGGGTAGGTTATGATGGAAGTCCATGCAAAAAATCATGTGAAAATATTATTCTATGAAACTTTTCGAAATGTAAGTTTCGGTCAAAAAATCGTAATATATTATACACAAGTTAAAACTAGTTTTTCTCAAAAAATCAAATTAAATCGAGGACTGTACGAAACGATACATAGCTTTCCAGATCCTTCCTATATGTTACGGGGGAAGGTTATGATGGAAGCCCATGCGAAAAATCATCTGAATATTTGATTCTACGAATCTTTTTGATATGCAAGTTTTGGTCAAAAAATTGTAATATATAATACACAAGTTTATACTAGTTTTGCTCAAAAAATAAAATTAAATCGAGGACTATACGAAACGATAAAAATCTTTCCAGACCCTTCTTATATCTTACGAGGGTAGGTTATGATGGAAGTCCATGCAAAAAAATCATCTGAAAATTTGATTCTACGAAACTTTTCGAAATGCAAGTTTCGGTCAAAAAATCGTAATATATTATACACAAGTTTATACTAGTTTTGCTAAAAAAACAAATTAAATCGAGGATTATACGAAACGATATAAAGCTTTTAAGATCCTTCCTATATGTTACGGGTGAAGGATATGATGGAAGCTAATGCAAAAAATCATCTGAAAATTTGATTCTACGAAACTTTTCGAAATGAATGTTTCGGTCTAATAACCGTAATATATTATACACAAGTTTATACTAGTTTTGCTCAAAAAATAAAATAAAACCGAGGACTATACGAAACGATACAAAGCTTTCTAGATCCTTCTTATTTCTTACGAGGGTAGGTTATGATGAAATTCCATGCAAAAAATCATGTGAAAATTTGATTCTACGAAACTTTTTGAAATGCAAGTTTCGGTAAAAAAAAAGGAATATATTATACACAAGTTTATACTAGTTTTGCTCATAAAATCAAATTAAATCGAGGACTATACGAAACGATACATAGCTTTTCAGATCCTTAATATATCTTACGGGGGTAGGTTATATGGAAGCCCATGCGAAAAATTATCTGAAAATTTGATTCTACGAAACTTTTCGAAATGCAAGTTTCGGTCAAAAAATCGTAATATATTATACACAAGTTTATACTAGTTTTGCTAAAAAAACAAATTAAATCGAGGACTATACGAAACGATACAAAGCTTTTCGGATCCTTACTATATGTTACGGGGGAAGGTTATGATGGCAGTCCATGCAAAAAAATTATCCAAAAATTTGATTCTACGAAACTTTTTGAAATGCAAGTTTTGATCAAAAAATCGTAATAAATTAAACACAAGTTTATACTAGTTTTGTTCAGTAAATCGAATTAAATTGAGGACAATACAAAATGATGCAAAACTTTCCAGATCCTTCCTATATCTTATAAGGGTAGGTTATGATGGAAGTCCATGCAAAAAATCATGTGAAAATATTATTCTATGAAACTTTTCGAAATGTAAGTTTCGGTCAAAAAATCGTAATATATTATACACAAGTTAAAACTAGTTTTTCTCAAAAAATCAAATTAAATCGAGGACTGTACGAAACGATACATAGCTTTCCAGATCCTTCCTATATGTTACGGGGGGAGGTTATGATGGAAGCCCATGCGAAAAATCATCTGAATATTTGATTCTACGAATCTTTTTGATATGCAAGTTTCGGTCAAAAAATTGTAATATATAATACACAAGTTTATACTAGTTTTGCTCAAAAAATAAAATTAAATCGAGGACTATACGAAACGATAAAAATCTTTCCAGACCCTTCTTATATCTTACGAGGGTAGGTTATGATGGAAGTCCATGCAAAAAAATCATCTGAAAATTTGATTCTACGAAACTTTTCGAAATGCAAGTTTCGGTCAAAAAATCGTAATATATTATACACAAGTTTATACTAGTTTTGCTAAAAAAACAAATTAAATCGAGGATTATACGAAACGATATAAAGCTTTTCAGATCCTTCCTATATGTTACGGGGGAAGGATATGATGGAAGCTAATGCAAAAAATCATCTGAAAATTTGATTCTACGAAACTTTTCGAAATGAATGTTTCGGTCTAATAACCGTAATATATTATACACAAGTTTATACTAGTTTTGCTCAAAAAATAAAATTAAATCGAGGACTATACGAAACGATACAAAGCTTTCTAGATCCTTCTTATTTCTTACGAGGGTAGGTTATGATGAAATTCCATGCAAAAAATCATGTGAAAATTTGATTCTACGAAACTTTTTGAAATGCAAGTTTCGGTAAAAAAAAAGGAATATATTATACACAAGTTTATACTAGTTTTGCTCATAAAATCAAATTAAATCGAGGACTATACGAAACGATACATAGCTTTTCAGATCCTTAATATATCTTACGGGGGTAGGTTATATGGAAGCCCATGCGAAAAATTATCTGAAAATTTGATTCTACGAAACTTTTCGAAATGCAAGTTTCGGTCAAAAAATCGTAATATATTATACACAAGTTTATACTAGTTTTGCTAAAAAAACAAATTAAATCGAGGACTATACGAAACGATACAAAGCTTTTCGGATCCTTACTATATGTTACGGGGGAAGGTTATGATGGCAGTCCATGCAAAAAAATTATCCAAAAATTTGATTCTACGAAACTTTTTGAAATGCAAGTTTTGATCAAAAAATCGTAATAAATTAAACACAAGTTTATACTAGTTTTGTTCAGTAAATCGAATTAAATTGAGGACAATACAAAATGATGCAAAACTTTCCAGATCCTTCCTATATCTTATAAGGGTAGGTTATGATGGAAGTCCATGCAAAAAATCATGTGAAAATATTATTCTATGAAACTTTTCGAAATGTAAGTTTCGGGCAAAAAATCGTAATATATTATACACAAGTTAAAACTAGTTTTTCTCAAAAAATCAAATTAAAATGAGGACTGTACGAAACGATACATAGCTTTCCAGATCTTTCCTATATGTTACGGGGGAAGGTTATGATGGAAGCCCATGCGAAAAATCATCTGAAAATTTGATTCTACGAAACTTTTTGATATCTAAGTTTCGGTCAAAAAATCGTAATATATAATACACAAGTTTATACTAGTTTTGCTCAAAAAATAAAATTAAATCGAGGACTATACGAAACGATAAAAATCTTTCCAGACCCTTCTTATATATTACGAGGGTAGGTTATGATTGAAGTCCATGCAAAAAAATCATCTGAAAATTTGTTTCTACGAAACTTTTCGAAATGCAAGTTTCGGTAAAAAAATCGTAATATATTATACACAAGTTTATACTAGTTTTGCTAAAAAAACAAATTAAATCGAGGACTATACGAAACGATACAAAGCTTTTCAGATCCTTCCTATATGTTACGGGGGAAGGATATGATGGAAGCCAATGCAAAAAATCATCTGAAAATTTGATTCTACGAAACTTTTAGAAATGAATGTTTCGGTCAAAAAACCGTAATATATTATACACAAGTTTATACTAGTTTTGCTCAAAAAATAAAATTAAATCGAGGACTCTACGAAACGATACAAAGCTTTCCAGATCCTTCCTATATCTTACGAGGGTAGGTTATGATGAAAGTCCATGCAAAAAATCATGTGAAAATTTGATTCTACGAAACTTTTTGAAATGCAAGTTTCGGTCAAAAAAACGTAATATATTATACACAAGTTTATACTAGTTTTGCTCAAAAAAACAAATTAAATCGAGGACTATACGAAACGATACAAAGATTTTCAGATCCTTCCTATATGTTACGGGGGAAGGTTATGATGGAAACCAATGCAAAAAATTATTTAAAAATTTGATTCTACGAAACTTTTTGAAATGCAAGTTTCGGTCAAAAAATCGTAATATATTACACACAAGTTTATACTAGTTTTGCTCAAACAATCAAATTAAATCGAGAAATATACGAAACAATACAAATTTTTTCAGATTCTTTCTATATCTTACGAGGGTAGGTTATGATGGAAGCCCATGCAAAAAATCATCTGAAAATTTGATTCTACGAAACGTTTTGAAATGCAAGTTTCGGTAAAAAAAACGTAATATATTATACACAAGTTTATACTTGTTTTGCTCAAAAAATAAAATTAAATCGAGGACTATACGAAATGATACATAGCTTTTCAGATCCTTAATATATCTTACGGGGGTAGGTTATGATGGAAGCCCATGCGAAAAATTATCTGAAAATTTGATTCTACGAAACTTTTCGAAATGCAAGTTTCGGTCAAAAAATCGTAATATATTATACACAAGTTTATTCTAGTTTTGCTCAAAAAAAAATTAAATCGAGGACTATACGAAACGATACAAAGCTTTTCGGATCCTTACTATATGTTACGGGGGAAGGTTATGATGGAAGCCCATGCAAAAAATTTATCCAAAAATTTGATTCAACGAAACTTTTTGAAATGCAAGTTTTGATCAAAAAATCGTAATATATTATACACAAGGTTATACTAGTTTTGTTTAAAAAATCAAATTAAATTGAGGACTATACGAAACGATGCAAAGCTTTCTAGATCCTTCCTATATCTTATAAGGGTAGGTTATGATGGAAGTCCATGCAAAAAATAAAGTGAAAATTTGATTCTATGAAACTTTTCGAAATGTAAGTTTTGGTCAAAAAATCGTTATATTATACACAAGTTAAAACTAGTTTTTCTCAAAAAATCAAATTAAATCGAGGACTGTACGAAACGATACATAGCTTTCCAGATCCTTCCTATATGTTACGGGGGAAGGTTATGATGGAAGCCCATGCGAAAAATCATCTGAAAATTTGATTCTACGAAACTTTTTGAAATGCAAGTTTCGCTCAAAAAATCGTAATATATAATACACAATTTTATACTATTTTTGCTCAAAAAATCAAATTAAATCGAGGACTATACGAAACGATAAAAATCTTTCCAGATCCTTCTTATATCTTACGAGGGTAGGTTATGATGGAAGTCCATGCAAAAAAATCATCTGAAAATTTGATTCTACGAAACTTTTCGAAATGCAATTTTCGGTCAAAAAATCGTAATATATTATACACAAGTTTATACTAGTTTTGCTAAAAAAACAAATTAAATCGAGGACTATACGATACGATACAAAGCTTTTCGGATCCTTACTATATGTTACGAGGGAAGGTTATGATGGAAGCCCATGCAAAAAATTTATACAAAAATTTGATTCTACAAAACTTTTTTGAAATGCAAGTTTTGATCAAAAAATCGTAATATATTATACACAAGTTTATACTAGTTTTGTTCAAAAAATCAAATTAAATTGAGGACTATACGAAACGATGCAAAGATTTCCAGATCCTTCCTATATCTTATAATGGTAGGTTATGATGGAAATCCATGCAAAAAATCATGTGAAAATTTGATTCTATGAAACTTTTCGAATTGTAAGTTTCGGTCAAAAAATCGTAATATATTATACGCAAGTTTAAATTAGTTTTTCTCAAAAAATCAAATTAAATTGAGGACTGTACGAAACGATACATAGCTTTCCAGATCCTTCCTATATGTTACGGGGGAAGATTATGATGGAAGCCCATGCGAAAAATCATTTGAAAATTTGATTCTACGAAACTTTTTGAAATGCAAGTTTCGCTCAAAAAATCGTAATATATAATACACAAGTTTATACTAGTTTTGCTCAAAAAATCAAATTAAATCGAGGACTATACGAAACGATACAAAGATTTTCAGATACTTCCTATATGTTACGGGGGAAGGTTATGATGGAAACCAATGCAAAAAATTATCTAAAAATTTTATTCTAAGAAACTTTCTGAAATGCAAGTTTCGGTAAAAAAATCGTAATATATTATACACAAGTTTATACTAGTTTTGTTCAAACAATCAAATTAAATTGAGAAATATAAGAAACAATACAAATTTTTTCAGATCCTTTCTATATCTTACGAGGGTAGGTTATGATGGAAGCCCATTCAAAAAATCATCTGAAAATTTGATTCTACGAAACTTTTTGAAATGCAAGTTTCGGTAAAAGAACGTAATATATTATACACAAGTTTATACTAGTTTTGCTCAAAAAATTAAATTAAATCGAGGACTATACGAAACAATACATAGCTTTTCAGATCCTTAATATATCTTACGGGGGTAGCTTATATGGAAGCCCATGCGAAAAATTATCTGAAAATTTGATTCTACGAAACTTTTCGAAATGCAAGTTTCGGTCAAAAAATCGTAATATATTATACACAAGTTTATACTAGTTTTGCTAAAAAAACAAATAAAATCGAGGACTATACGAAACGATACAATGCTTTTCGGATCCTTACTATATGTTACGGGGGAAGGTTAGGATGGCAGCCCATGCAAAAAATTTATCCAAAATTTTGATTCTACGAAACTTTTTGAAATGCAAGTTTTGATCAAAAAATCGTAATATATTATACACAAGTTTATACTAGTTTTGTTCAAAGAATCGAATTAAATTGAAGACTATACGAAACGATGCAAAGCTATCCAGATCCTTCCTATATCTTATAAGAGTAGGTTATGATGGAAGTCCATGCAAAAAATCATGTGAAAATTTGATTCTATGAAACTTTTCGAAATGTAAGTTTCGGTCAAAAAATCGTAATATATTATACACAAGTTAAAATTAGTTTTTCTCAAAAAATCAAATTAAATCGAGGACTGTACGAAACGATACATAGCTTTCCATATCCTTCCTATATGTTACGGGGGAAGGTTATGATGGAAGCCCATGCGAAAAATCATCTGAAAATTTGATTCTACGAAACTTTTTGAAATGCAAGTTTCGGTCAAAAAATCGTAATATATAATACACAAGTTTATACTAGTTTTGCTCAAAAAATCAAATTAAATCGAGGACTATACGAAACGATAACCATCATTCCAGATCCTTCCTATATCTTACGAGGGTAGGTTATGATGGAAGTCCATGCAAAAAAATCATCTAAAATTTGATTCTACGAAACTTTTTGAAATGCAAGTTTCGGTAAAAAAATCGTAATATATTATACACAAATTTATACTAGTTTTGCTAAAAAAACAAATTAAATCGAGTACTATACGAAATGATACAAAGCTTTTTAGATCCTTCCTATATGTTACGGGGGAAGGATATGATGGAAGCCAATGCAAAAAATCATCTGAAAATTTGATTCCACGAAACTTTTCGAAATGAATGTTTCGGTCAAAAAACCGTAATATATTATACACAAGTTTATACTAGTTTTGCTCAAAAAATAAAATTAAATCGAGGACTCTACGAAACGATACAAAGCTTTCCAGATCCTTCCTATATCTTACGAGGGTAGGTTATGATGAAAGTCCATGCAAAAAATCATGTGAAAATTTGATTCTACGAAACTTTTTGAAATGCAAGTTTGGGTCAAAAAATCGTAATATATTATACACAAGTTTATACTAGTTTTGCTCAAAAAAACAAATTAAATCGAGGACTATACGAAACGATACAAAGATTTTCAGATCCTTCCTATATGTTACGGGGGAAGGTTATGATGGAAACCAATGCAAAAAATTATCTAATAATTTGATTCTACGAAACTTTTTGAAATGCAAGTTTCGGTCAAAAAATCGTAATATATTACACACAAGTTTATACTAGTTTTGCTCAAACAATCAAATTAAATCGAGAAATATACGAAACAATACAAATTTTTTCAGATCCTTTCTATATCTTACGAGGGTAGGTTATGATGGAAGCCCATGCAAAAAATCATCTGAAAGTTTGATTCTACGAAACGTTTTGAAATGCAAGTTTCGGTCAAAAAAACGTAATATATTATACACAAGTTTATACTAGTTTTGCTCAAAAAATAAAATTAAATCGAGGACAATACGAAATGATACATAGCTTTTCAGATCCTTAATATATCTTACGGGGGTAGGTTATGATGGAAGCCCATGCGAAAAATTATCTGCAAATTTGATTCTACGAAACTTTTCGAAATGCAAGTTTCGGTCAAAAAATCGTAATATATTATACACAAGTTTATTGTAGTTTTGCTCAAAAAAAAATTAAATCGAGGACTATACGAAACGATACAAAGCTTTTCGGATCCTTACTATATGTTACGGGGGAAGGTTATGATGGAAGCCCATGCAAAAAATTTTTCCAAAAATTTGATTCTACGAAACTTTTTGAAATGCAAGTTTTGATCAAAAAATCGTAATATATTATACACAAGGTTATACTAGTTTTGTTTAAAAAATCAAATTAAATTGAGGACTATACGAAACGATGCAAAGCTTTCTAGATCCTTCCTATATCTTATAAGGGTAGGTTATGATGGAAGTCCATGCAAAAAATCATGTGAAAATTTGATTCTATGAAACTTTTCGAAATGTAAGTTTTGGTCAAAAAATCGTTATATTATACACAAGTTAAAACTAGTTTTTCTCAAAAAATCAAATTAAATCGAGAACTGTACGAAACGATACATAGCTTTCCAGATTCTTCCTATATGTTACGGGGGAAGGTTATGATGGAAGCCCATGCGAAAAATCATCTGAAAATTTGATTCTACTAAAATTTTTGAAATGCAAGTTTCGCTCAAAAAATCGTAATATATAATACACAATTTTATACTAGTTTTGCTCAAAAAATCAAATTAAATCGAGGACTATACGAAACGATAAAAATCTTTCCAGATCCTTCTTATATCTTACGAGGGTAGGTTATGATGGAAGTCCATGCAAAAAAATCATCTGAAAATTTGATTCTACGAAACTTTTCGAAATGCAATTTTCGGTCAAAAAATCGTAATATATTATACACAAGTTTATACTAGTTTTGCTAAAAAAACAAATTAAATCGAGGACTATACGATACGATACAAAGCTTTTCGGATCCTTACTATATGTTACGAGGGAAGGTTATGATGGAAGCCCATGCAAAAAATTTATACAAAAATTTGATTCTACAAAACTTTTTTGAAATGCAAGTTTTGATCAAAAAATCGTAATATATTATACACAAGTTTATACTAGTTTTGTTCAAAAAATCAAATTAAATTGAGGACTATACGAAACGATGCAAAGATTTCCAGATCCTTCCTATATCTTATAATGGTAGGTTATGATGGAAATCCATGCAAAAAATCATGTGAAAATTTGATTCTATGAAACTTTTCGAATTGTAAGTTTCGGTCAAAAAATCGTAATATATTATACGCAAGTTTAAATTAGTTTTTCTCAAAAAATCAAATTAAATTGAGGACTGTACGAAACGATACATAGCTTTCCAGATCCTTCCTATATGTTACGGGGGAAGATTATGATGGAAGCCCATGCGAAAAATCATTTGAAAATTTGATTCTACGAAACTTTTTGAAATGCAAGTTTCGCTCAAAAAATCGTAATATATAATACACAAGTTTATACTAGTTTTGCTCAAAAAATCAAATTAAATCGAGGACTATACGAAACGATACAAAGATTTTCAGATACTTCCTATATGTTACGGGGGAAGGTTATGATGGAAACCAATGCAAAAAATTATCTAAAAATTTTATTCTAAGAAACTTTCTGAAATGCAAGTTTCGGTAAAAAAATCGTAATATATTATACACAAGTTTATACTAGTTTTGTTCAAACAATCAAATTAAATTGAGAAATATAAGAAACAATACAAATTTTTTCAGATCCTTTCTATATCTTACGAGGGTAGGTTATGATGGAAGCCCATTCAAAAAATCATCTGAAAATTTGATTCTACGAAACTTTTTGAAATGCAAGTTTCGGTAAAAGAACGTAATATATTATACACAAGTTTATACTAGTTTTGCTCAAAAAATTAAATTAAATCGAGGACTATACGAAACAATACATAGCTTTTCAGATCCTTAATATATCTTACGGGGGTAGCTTATATGGAAGCCCATGCGAAAAATTATCTGAAAATTTGATTCTACGAAACTTTTCGAAATGCAAGTTTCGGTCAAAAAATCGTAATATATTATACACAAGTTTATACTAGTTTTGCTAAAAAAACAAATAAAATCGAGGACTATACGAAACGATACAATGCTTTTCGGATCCTTACTATATGTTACGGGGGAAGGTTAGGATGGCAGCCCATGCAAAAAATTTATCCAAAATTTTGATTCTACGAAACTTTTTGAAATGCAAGTTTTGATCAAAAAATCGTAATATATTATACACAAGTTTATACTAGTTTTGTTCAAAGAATCGAATTAAATTGAAGACTATACGAAACGATGCAAAGCTATCCAGATCCTTCCTATATCTTATAAGAGTAGGTTATGATGGAAGTCCATGCAAAAAATCATGTGAAAATTTGATTCTATGAAACTTTTCGAAATGTAAGTTTCGGTCAAAAAATCGTAATATATTATACACAAGTTAAAATTAGTTTTTCTCAAAAAATCAAATTAAATCGAGGACTGTACGAAACGATACATAGCTTTCCATATCCTTCCTATATGTTACGGGGGAAGGTTATGATGGAAGCCCATGCGAAAAATCATCTGAAAATTTGATTCTACGAAACTTTTTGAAATGCAAGTTTCGGTCAAAAAATCGTAATATATAATACACAAGTTTATACTAGTTTTGCTCAAAAAATCAAATTAAATCGAGGACTATACGAAACGATAACCATCATTCCAGATCCTTCCTATATCTTACGAGGGTAGGTTATGATGGAAGTCCATGCAAAAAAATCATCTAAAATTTGATTCTACGAAACTTTTTGAAATGCAAGTTTCGGTAAAAAAATCGTAATATATTATACACAAATTTATACTAGTTTTGCTAAAAAAACAAATTAAATCGAGTACTATACGAAATGATACAAAGCTTTTTAGATCCTTCCTATATGTTACGGGGGAAGGATATGATGGAAGCCAATGCAAAAAATCATCTGAAAATTTGATTCCACGAAACTTTTCGAAATGAATGTTTCGGTCAAAAAACCGTAATATATTATACACAAGTTTATACTAGTTTTGCTCAAAAAATAAAATTAAATCGAGGACTCTACGAAACGATACAAAGCTTTCCAGATCCTTCCTATATCTTACGAGGGTAGGTTATGATGAAAGTCCATGCAAAAAATCATGTGAAAATTTGATTCTACGAAACTTTTTGAAATGCAAGTTTGGGTCAAAAAATCGTAATATATTATACACAAGTTTATACTAGTTTTGCTCAAAAAAACAAATTAAATCGAGGACTATACGAAACGATACAAAGATTTTCAGATCCTTCCTATATGTTACGGGGGAAGGTTATGATGGAAACCAATGCAAAAAATTATCTAATAATTTGATTCTACGAAACTTTTTGAAATGCAAGTTTCGGTCAAAAAATCGTAATATATTACACACAAGTTTATACTAGTTTTGCTCAAACAATCAAATTAAATCGAGAAATATACGAAACAATACAAATTTTTTCAGATCCTTTCTATATCTTACGAGGGTAGGTTATGATGGAAGCCCATGCAAAAAATCATCTGAAAGTTTGATTCTACGAAACGTTTTGAAATGCAAGTTTCGGTCAAAAAAACGTAATATATTATACACAAGTTTATACTAGTTTTGCTCAAAAAATAAAATTAAATCGAGGACAATACGAAATGATACATAGCTTTTCAGATCCTTAATATATCTTACGGGGGTAGGTTATGATGGAAGCCCATGCGAAAAATTATCTGCAAATTTGATTCTACGAAACTTTTCGAAATGCAAGTTTCGGTCAAAAAATCGTAATATATTATACACAAGTTTATTGTAGTTTTGCTCAAAAAAAAATTAAATCGAGGACTATACGAAACGATACAAAGCTTTTCGGATCCTTACTATATGTTACGGGGGAAGGTTATGATGGAAGCCCATGCAAAAAATTTTTCCAAAAATTTGATTCTACGAAACTTTTTGAAATGCAAGTTTTGATCAAAAAATCGTAATATATTATACACAAGGTTATACTAGTTTTGTTTAAAAAATCAAATTAAATTGAGGACTATACGAAACGATGCAAAGCTTTCTAGATCCTTCCTATATCTTATAAGGGTAGGTTATGATGGAAGTCCATGCAAAAAATCATGTGAAAATTTGATTCTATGAAACTTTTCGAAATGTAAGTTTTGGTCAAAAAATCGTTATATTATACACAAGTTAAAACTAGTTTTTCTCAAAAAATCAAATTAAATCGAGAACTGTACGAAACGATACATAGCTTTCCAGATTCTTCCTATATGTTACGGGGGAAGGTTATGATGGAAGCCCATGCGAAAAATCATCTGAAAATTTGATTCTACTAAAATTTTTGAAATGCAAGTTTCGCTCAAAAAATCGTAATATATAATACACAATTTTATACTAGTTTTGCTCAAAAAATCAAATTAAATCGAGGACTATACGAAACGATAAAAATCTTTCCAGATCCTTCTTATATCTTACGAGGGTAGGTTATGATGGAAGTCCATGCAAAAAAATCATCTGAAAATTTGATTCTACGAAACTTTTCGAAATGCAAGTTTCGGTCAAAAAATCGTAATATATTATACACAAGTTTATACTAGTTTTGCTAAAAAAACAAATTAAATCGAGGACTATACGATACGATACAAAACTTTTCGGATCCTTACTATATGTTACGGGGGAAGGTTATGATGGAAGCCCATGCAAAAAATTTATACAAAAATTTGATTCTACGAAACTTTTTGAAATGCAAGTTTTGATCAAAAAATCGTAATATATTATACACTAGTTTATACTAGTTTTGTTCAAAAAATCAAATTAAATTGAGGACTATACGAAACGATGCAAAGCTTTCCAGATCCTTCCTATATCTTATAAGGGTAGGTTATGATGGAAGTACATGCAAAAAATCATGTGAAGATTTGATTCTATGAAACTTTTCGAAATGTAAGTTTCGGTCAAAAAATCGTAATATATTATACACAAGTTTAAATTAATTTTTCTCAAAAAATCAAATTAAATTGAGGACTGTACGAAACGATACATAGATTTCCAGATCCTTCCTATATGTTACGGGGGAAGATTATGATGGAAGCCCATGCGAAAAATCATCTGAAAATTTGATTCTACGAAACTTTTTGAAATGCAAGTTTCGCTCAAAAAATCATAATATATAATACACAAGTTTATACTAGTTTTGCATAAAAAAATCAAATTAAATCGAGGACTATACGAAACGATACAAAGATTTTCAGATACTTCCTATATGTTACGGGGGAAGGTTATGATGGAAACCAATGCAAAAAATTATCTAAAAATTTTATTCTACGAAACTTTCTGAAATGCAAGTTTCGGTAAAAAAATCGTAATATATTATACACAAGTTTATACTAGTTTTGCTCAAACAATCAAATTAAATCGAGAAATATAAGAAACAATACAAATTTTTTCAGATCCTTTCTATATCTTACGAGGGTAGGTTATGATGGAAGCCCATTTAAAAAATCATCTGAAAATTTGATTCTACGAAACGTTTTGAAATGCAAGTTTCGGTAAAAAAACGTAATATATTATACACAAGTTTATACTAGTTTTGCTCAAAAAACAAAATTAAATCGAGGACTATACGAAACTATACATAGCTTTTCAGATCCTTAATATATCTTACGGGGGTAGGTTATGATGGAAACCCATGCGAAAAATTATCTGAAAATTTGATTCTACGAAAGTTTTCGAAATGCAAGTTTCGGTCAAAAAACCGTAATATATTATACACAAGTTTATTCTAGTTTTGCTAAAAAAACAAATTAAATCGAGGACTATACGAAACGATACAAAGCTTTTCGGATCCTTACTATATGTTACGGGGGAAGGTTATGATGGAAGCTCATGCCATAAATTTATCCAAAAATTTGATTCTACGAAAATTTTTGAAATGCAAGTTTTGATCAAAAAATCGTAATATATTATACACAAGTTTATACTAGTTTTGTTCAAAAAATCAAATTAAATTGAGTACTATACGAAACGATGCAAAGGTTTCTAGATCCTTCCTATATCTTATAAGGGTAGGTTATGATGGAAGTCCATGCAAAAAATCATGTGAAAATTTGATTCTATAAAACTTTTCGAAATGTAAGTTTTGGTCAAAAAATCGTAATATATTATACACAAGTTAAAACTAGTTTTTCTCAAAAAATCAAATTAAATCGAGGACTGTACAAAACGATACATAGCTTTCCAGATCCTTCCTATATGTTACGAGGAAGGTTATGATGGAAGCCCATGCGAAAAATCATCTTAAAATTTGATTCTACGAAACTTTTTGAAATGCAAGTTTTGATCAAAAAATCGTAATATATTATACACAAGTTTATACTAGTTTTGTTCAAAAAATCAAATTAAATTGACGACTATACGAAACGATGCAAAGCTTTCCAGATCCTTCCTATATCTTATAAGGGTAGGTTATGATGGAAGTACATGCAAAAAATCATGTGAAGATTTGATTCTATGAAACTTTTCGAAATGTAAGTTTCGGTCAAAAAATCGTAATATATTATACACAAGTTTAAATTCGTTTTTCTCAAAAAATCAAATTAAATTGAGGAATGTACGAAACGATACATAGCTTTCCAGATCCTTCCTATATGTTACGGGGGAAGATTATGATGGAAGCCCATGCGAAAAATCATCTGAAAATTTGATTCTACGAAACGTTTTGAAATGCAAGTTTCGCTCAAAAAATCGTAATATATAATACACAAGTTTATACTATTTTTGCTCAAAAAATCAAATTAAATCGAGGGCTATACAAAACGATACAAAGATTTTCAGATCCTTCCTATATGTTACGGGGGAAGGTTATGATGGAAACCAATGCAAAAAATTATCTAAAAATTTTATTCTACGAAACTTTCTGAAATGCAAGTTTCGGTAAAAAAATCGTAATATATTATACACAAGTTTATACTAGTTTTGCTCAAACAATCAAATTAAATCGAGAAATATAAGAAACAATACAAATTTTTTCAGATCCTTTCTATATCTTACGAGGGTAGGTTATGATGGAAGCCCATTCAAAAAATTATCTGAAAATTTGATTCTACGAAACGTTTCGAAATGCAAGTTTCGGTAAAAAAACGTAATATATTATACACAAGTTTATACTAGTTTTTCTCAAAAAACAAAATTAAATCGAGGACTATACGAAACTATACATAGCTTTTCAGATCCTTAATATATCTTACGGGGGTAGGTTATGATGGAAGCCCATGCGAAAAATTATCTGAAAATTTGATTCTACGAAACTTTTCGAAATGCAAGTTTCGGTCAAAAAACCGTAATATATTATACACAAGTTTATTCTAGTTTTGCTAAAAAAACAAATTAAATCGAGGACTATACGAAACGATACAAAGCTTTTCGGATCCTTACTATATGTTACGGGGGAAGGTTATGATGGAAGCCCATGCAAAATATTTATCCAAAAATTTGATTAAACGAAAATTTTTGAAATGCAAGTTTTGATCAAAAAATCGTAATATATTATACACAAGTTTATACTAGTTTTGTTCAAAAAATCAAATTAAATTGAGTACTATACGAAACGATGCAAAGGTTTCTAGATCCTTCCTATATCTTATAAGGGTAGGTTATGATGGAAGTCCATGCAAAAAATCATGTGAAAATTTGATTCTATAAAACTTTTCGAAATGTAAGTTTTGGTCAAAAAATCGTAATATATTATACACAAGTTAAAACTAGTTTTTCTCAAAAAATCAAATTAAATCGAGGACTGTACAAAACGATACATAGCTTTCCAGATCCTTCCTATATGTTACGAGGAAGGTTATGATGGAAGCCCATGCGAAAAATCATCTGAAAATTTGATTCTACGAAACTTTTTGAAATGCAAGTTTTGATCAAAAAATCGTAATATATTATACACAAGTTTATACTAGTTTTGTTCAAAAAATCAAATTAAATTGACGACTATACGAAACGATGCAAAGCTTTCCAGATCCTTCCTATATCTTATAAGGGTAGGTTATGATGGAAGTACATGCAAAAAATCATGTGAAGATTTGATTCTATGAAACTTTTCGAAATGTAAGTTTCGGTCAAAAAATCGTAATATATTATACACAAGTTTAAATTAGTTTTTCTCAAAAAATCAAATTAAATTGAGGAATGTACGAAACGATACATAGCTTTCCAGATCCTTCCTATATGTTACGGGGGAAGATTATGATGGAAGCCCATGCGAAAAATCATCTGAAAATTTGATTCTACGAAACGTTTTGAAATGCAAGTTTCGCTCAAAAAATCGTAATATATAATACACAAGTTTATACTATTTTTGCTCAAAAAATCAAATTAAATCGAGGGCTATACAAAACGATACAAAGATTTTCAGATCCTTCCTATATGTTACGGGGGAAGGTTATGATGGAAACCAATGCAAAAAATTATCTAAAAATTTTATTCTACGAAACTTTCTGAAATGCAAGTTTCGGTAAAAAAATCGTAATATATTATACACAAGTTTATACTAGTTTTGCTCAAACAATCAAATTAAATCGAGAAATATAAGAAACAATACAAATTTTTTCAGATCCTTTCTATATCTTACGAGGGTAGGTTATGATGGAAGCCCATTCAAAAAATCATCTGAAAATTTGATTCTACGAAACGTTTCGAAATGCAAGTTTCGGTAAAAAAACGTAATATATTATACACAAGTTTATACTAGTTTTTCTCAAAAAACAAAATTAAATCGAGGACTATACGAAACTATACATAGCTTTTCAGATCCTTAATATATCTTACGGGGGTAGGTTATGATGGAAGCCCATGCGAAAAATTATCTGAAAATTTGATTCTACGAAACTTTTCGAAATGCAAGTTTCGGTCAAAAAACCGTAATATATTATACACAAGTTTATTCTAGTTTTGCTAAAAAAACAAATTAAATCGAGGACTATACGAAACGATACAAAGCTTTTCGGATCCTTACTATATGTTACGGGGGAAGGTTATGATGGAAGCCCATGCAAAATATTTATCCAAAAATTTGATTAAACGAAAATTTTTGAAATGCAAGTTTTGATCAAAAAATCGTAATATATTATACACAAGTTTATACTAGTTTTGTTCAAAAAATCAAATTAAATTGAGTACTATACGAAACGATGCAAAGGTTTCTAGATCCTTCCTATATCTTATAAGGGTAGGTTATGATGGAAGTCCATGCAAAAAATCATGTGAAAATTTGATTCTATAAAACTTTTCGAAATGTAAGTTTTGGTCAAAAAATCGTAATATATTATACACAAGTTAAAACTAGTTTTTCTCAAAAAATCAAATTAAATCGAGGACTGTACAAAACGATACATAGCTTTCCAGATCCTTCCTATATGTTACGGGGAAGGTTATGATGGAAGCCCATGCGAAAAATCATCTGAAAATTTGATTCTACGAAACTTTTTGAAATGCAAGTTTTGATCAAAAAATCGTAATATATTATACACAAGTTTATACTAGTTTTGTTCAAAAAATCAAATTAAATTGAGGACTATACGAAACGATGCAAAGCTTTCCAGATCCTTCCTATATCTTATAAGGGTAGGTTATGATGGAAGTACATGCAAAAAATCATGTGAAGATTTGATTCTATGAAACTTTTCGAAATGTAAGTTTCGGTCAAAAAATCGTAATATATTATACACAAGTTTAAATTAGTTTTTCTCAAAAAATCAAATTAAATTGAGGAATGTACGAAACGATACATAGCTTTCCAGATCCTTCCTATATGTTACGGGGGAAGATTATGATGGAAGCCCATGCGAAAAATCATCTGAAAATTTGATTCTACGAAACTTTTTGAAATGCAAGTTTCGCTCAAAAAATCGTAATATATAATACACAAGTTTATACTAGTTTTGCTCAAAAAATCAAATTAAATCGAGGACTATACGAAACGATATAAAGATTTTCAGATCCTTCCTATATGTTACGGGGGAAGGTTATGATGGAAACCAATGCAAAAAATTATCTAAAAATTTGATTCTACGAAACTTTTTGAAATGCAAGTTTCGGTAAAAAAATCGTAATATATTATACACAAGTTTTTACTAGTTTTGCTCAAACAATCAAATTAAATAGAGAAATATACGAAACAATACAAATTTTTTCAGATCCTTTCTATATCTTACGAGGGTAGGTTATGATGGAAGCCCATTCAAAAAATCATCTGAAAATTTGATTCTACGAAACGTTTTGAAATGCAAGTTTCGGTAAAAAAACGTAATATATTATACACAAGTTTATACTAGTTTTGCTCAAAAAAAAATTAAATCGAGGACTATACGAAACTATACATAGCTTTTCAGATCCTTAATATATCTTACAATGGTAGGTTATGATGGAAGCCCATGCGAAAAATAATCTGAAAATTTGATTCTACGAAACTTTTCGAAATGCAAGTTTCGGTCAAAAAACCGTAATATATTATACACAAGTTTATTCTAGTTTTGCTAAAAAAACAAATTAAATCGAGGACTATAGGAAACGATACAAAGCTTTTCGGATCCTTACTATATGTTAAGGGGGAAGGTTATGATGGAAGCCCATGCAAAAAATTTATCCAAAAATTTGATTCTACGAAACGTTTTGAACTGCAAGTTTTGATCAAAAAATCGTAATATATTATACACAAGTTTATACTAGTTTTGTTCAAAAAATCAAATTAAATTGAGGACTATACGAAATGATGCAAAGGTTTCTAGATCCTTCCTATATCTTATAAGGGTAGGTTATGATGGAAGTCCATGCAAAAAATCATGTGAAAATTTGATTCTATAAAACTTTTCGAAATGTAAGTTTTGGTCAAAAAATCGTAGTATATTATACACAAGTTAAAACTAGTTTTTCTCAAAAAATCAAATTAAATCGAGGACTGTACGAAACGATACATAGCTTTCCAGATCCTTCCTATATGTTACGGGGGAAGGTTATGATGGAAGCCCATGCGAAAAATCATCTGAAAAATTGATTATACGAAACTTTTTGAAATGCAAGTTTTGATCAAAAAATCGTAATATATTATACACAAGTTTATACTAGTTTTGTTCAAAAAATCAAATTAAATTGAGGACTATACGAAACGATGCAAAGCTTTCCAGATCCTTCCTATATCTTATAAGGGTAGGTTATGATGGAAGTACATGCAAAAAATCATGTGAAGATTTGATTCTATGAAACTTTTCGAAATGTAAGTTTCGGTCAAAAAATCGTAATATATTATACACAAGTTTAAATTAGTTTTTCTCAAAAAATCAAATTAAATTGAGGACTGTACGAAACGATACATAGCTTTCCAGATCCTTCCTATATGTTACGGGGGAAGATTATGAAGGAAGCCCATGCGAAAAATCATCTGAAAATTTGATTCTACGAAACTTTTTGAAATGCAAGTTTCGCTCAAAAAATCGTAATATATAATACACAAGTTTATACTAGTTTTGCTCAACAAATCAAATTAAATCGAGGACTATACGAAACGATACAAAGATTTTCAGATCCTTCCTATATGTTACGGGGGAAGGTTATGATGGAAACCAATGCAAAAAATTATCTAAAAATTTGATTCTACGAAACTTTTTGAAATGCAAGTTTCGGTAAAAAAATCGTAATATATTATACACAAGTTTTTACTAGTTTTGCTCAAATAATCAAATTAAATAGAGAAATATACGAAACAATACAAATTTTTTCAGATCCTTTCTATATCTTACGAGGGTAGGTTATGATGGAAGCCCATTCAAAAATTCATCTGAAAATTTGATTCTACGAAACGTTTTGAAATGCAAGTTTCGGTAAAAAAACGTAATATATTATACACAAGTTTATACTAGTTTTGCTCAAAAAAAAAATTAAATCGAGGACTATACGAAACAATACATAACTTTTCAGATCCTTAATATATCTTACAATGGTAGGTTATGATGGAAGCCCATGCGAAAAATAATCTGAAAATTTGATTCTACAAAACTTTTCGAAATGCAAGTTTCGGTCAAAAAACCGTAATATATTATACACAAGTTTATTATAGTTTTGCTAAAAAAACAAATTAAATCGAGGACTATAGGAAACAATACAAAGCTTTTCGGATCCTTACTATATGTTACGGGGGAAGGTTATGATGGAAGCCCATGCAAAAAATTTATCCAAAAATTTGATTCTACGAAACGTTTTGAAATGCAAGTTTTGATCAAAAAATCGTAATATATTAGATACAAGTTTATACTAGTTTTGTTCAAAAAATCAAATTAAATTGAGGACTATACGAAACGATGCAAAGGTTTCTAGATCTTTCCTATATCTTATAAGGGTAGGTTATGATGGAAGTCCATGCAAAAAATCATGTGAAAATTTGATTCTATAAAACTTTTCGAAACGTAAGTTTTGGTCAAAAAATCGTAGTATATTATACACAAGTTAAAACTAGTTTTTCTCAAAAAATCAAATTAAATCGAGGACTGTACGAAACGATACATAGCTTTCCAGATCATTCCTATATGTTACGGGGGAAGGTTATGATGGAAGCCCATGCGAAAAATCATCTGAAAATTTGATTCTACGAAACTTTTTGAAATGCAAGTTTTGATCAAAAAATCGTAATATATTATACACAAGTTTATACTAGTTTTGTTCAAAAAATCAAATTAAATTGAGGACTATACGAAACGATGCAAAGCTTTCCAGATCATTCCTATATCTTATAAGGGTAGGTTATGATGGAAGTACATGCAAAAAATCATGTGAAGATTTGATTCTATGAAACTTTTCGAAATGTAAGTTTCGGTCAAAAAATCGTAATATATTATACACAAGTTTAAATTAGTTTTTCTCAAAAAATCAAATTAAATTGAGGACTGTACGAAACGATACATAGCTTTCCAGATCCTTCCTATATGTTACGGGGGAAGATTATGATGGAAGCCCTTGCGAAAAATCATCTGAAAATTTGATTCTACGAAACTTTTTGAAATGCAAGTTTCGCTCAAAAAATCGTAATATATAATACACAAGTTTATACTAGTTTTGCTCAAAAAATCAAATTAAATCGAGGACTATACGAAACGATATAAAGATTTTCAGATCCTTCCTATATGTTACGGGGGAAGGTTATGATGGAAACCAATGCAAAAAATTATCTAAAAATTTGATTCTACGAAACTTTTTGAAATGCAATTTCGATAAAAAAATCGTAATATATTATACACAAGTTTTTACTAGTTTTGCTCAAACAATCAAATTAAATAGAGAAATATACGAAACAATACAAATTTTTTCAGATCCTTTCTATATCTTACGAGGGTAGGTTATGATGGAAGCCCATTCAAAAAATCATCTGAAAATTTGATTCTACGAAACGTTTTGAAATGCAAGTTTCGGTAAAAAAACGTAATATATTATACACAAGTTTATACTAGTTTTGCTCAAAAAAAAAAATTAAATCGAGGACTATACGAAACTATACATAGCTTTTCAGATCCTTAATATATCTTACAATGGTAGGTTATGATGGAAGCCCATGCGAAAAATAATCTGAAAATTTGATTCTACGAAACTTTTCGAAATGTAAGTTTCGGTCAAAAAACCGTAATATATTATACACAAGTTTATTCTAGTTTTGCTAAAAAAACAAATTAAATCGAGGACTATAGGAAACGATACAAAGCTTTTCGGATCCTTACTATATGTTAAGGGGGAAGGTTATGATGGAAGCCCATGCAAAAAATTTATCCAAAAATTTGATTCTACGAAACGTTTTGAACTGCAAGTTTTGATCAAAAAATCGTAATATATTATACACAAGTTTATACTAGTTTTGTTCAAAATATTAAATTAAATTGAGGACTATACGAAATGATGCAAAGGTTTCTAGATCCTTCCTATATCTTATAAGGGTAGGTTATGATGGAAGTCCATGCAAAAAATCATGTGAAAATTTGATTCTATAAAACTTTTCGAAATGTAAGTTTTGGTCAAAAAATCGTAGTATATTATACACAAGTTAAAACTAGTTTTTCTCAAAAAATCAAATTAAATCGAGGACTGTACGAAACGATACATAGCTTTCCAGATCCTTCCTATATGTTACGGGGGAAGGTTATGATGGAAGCCCATGCGAAAAATCATCTGAAAAATTGATTCTACGAAACTTTTTGAAATGCAAGTTTTGATACAAAAATCGTAATATATTATACACAAGTTTATACTAGTTTTGTTCAAAAAATCAAATTAAATTGAGGACTATGCGAAACGATGCAAAGCTTTCCAGATCCTTCCTATATCTTATAAGGGTAGGTTATGATGGAAGTACATGCAAAAAATCATGTGAAGATTTGATTCTATGAAACTTTTCGAAATGTAAGTTTCGGTCAAAAAATCGTAATATATTATACACAAGTTTAAATTAGTTTTTCTCAAAAAATCAAATTAAATTGAGGACTGTACGAAACGATACATAGCTTTCCAGATCCTTCCTATATGTTACGGGGGAAGATTATGAAGGAAGCCCATGCGAAAAATCATCTGAAAATTTGATTCTACGAAACTTTTTGAAATGCAAGTTTCGCTCAAAAAATCGTAATATATAATACACAAGTATATACTAGTTTTGCTCAACAAATCAAATTAAATCGAGGACTATACGAAACGATACAAAGATTTTCAGATCCTTCCTATATGTTACGGGGGAAGGTTATGATGGAAACCAATGCAAAAAATTATCTAAAAATTTGATTCTACGAAACTTTTTGAAATGCAAGTTTCGGTAAAAAAATCGTAATATATTATACACAAGTTTTTACTAGTTTTGCTCAAATAATCAAATTAAATAGAGAAATATACGAAACAATACAAATTTTTTCAGATCCTTTCTATATCTTACGAGGGTAGGTTATGATGGAAGCCCATTCAAAAATTTATCTGAAAATTTGATTCTACGAAACGTTTTGAAATGCAAGTTTCGGTAAAAAAACGTAATATATTATACACAAGTTTATACTAGTTTTGCTCAAAAAAAAAATTAAATCGAGGACTATACGAAACAATACATAGCTTTTCAGATCCTTAATATATCTTACAATGGTAGGTTATGATGGAAGCCCATGCGAAAAATAATCTGAAAATTTGATTCTACAAAACTTTTCGAAATGCAAGTTTCGGTCAAAAAACCGTAATATATTATAAACAAGTTTATTATAGTTTTGCTAAAAAAACAAATTAAATCGAGGACTATAGGAAACGATACAAAGCTTTTCGGATCCTTACTATATGTTAAGGGGGAAGGTTATGATGGAAGCCCATGTAAAAAATTTATCCAAAAATTTGATTCTACGAAACGTTTTGAACTGCAAGTTTTGATCAAAAAATCGTAATATATTATACACAAGTTTATACTAGTTTTGTTCAAAAAATCAAATTAAATTGAGGACTATACGAAATGATGCAAAGATTTCTAGATCCTTCCTATATCTTATAAGGGTAGGTTATGATGGAAGTCCATGCAAAAAATATGTGAAAATTTGATTCTATAAAACTTTTCGAAATGTAAGTTTTGGTCAAAAAATCGTAGTATATTATACACAAGTTAAAACTAGTTTTTCTCAAAAAATCAAATTAAATCGAGGACTGTACGAAACGATACATAGCTTTCCAGATCCTTCCTATATGTTACGGGGGAAGGTTATGATGGAAGCCCATGCGAAAAATCATCTGAAAAATTGATTCTACGAAACTTTTTGAAATGCAAGTTTTGATCAAAAAATCGTAATATATTATACACAAGTTTATACTAGTTTTGTTCAAAAAATCAAATTAAATTGAGGACTATACGAAACGATGCAAAGCTTTCCAGATCCTTCCTATATCTTATAAGGGTAGGTTATGATGGAAGTACATGCAAAAAATCATGTGAAGATTTGATTCTATGAAACTTTTCGAAATGTAAGTTTCGGTCAAAAAATCGTAATATATTATACACAAGTTTAAATTAGTTTTTCTCAAAAAATCAAATTAAATTGAGGACTGTACGAAACGATACATAGCTTTCCAGATCCTTCCTATATGTTACGGGGGAAGATTATGAAGGAAGCCCATGCGAAAAATCATCTGAAAATTTGATTCTACGAAACTTTTTGAAATGCAAGTTTCGCTCAAAAAATCGTAATATATAATACACAAGTTTATACTAGTTTTGCTCAACAAATTAAATTAAATCGAGGACTATACGAAACGATACAAAGATTTTCAGATCCTTCCTATATGTTACGGGGGAAGGTTATGATGGAAACTAATGCAAAAAATTATCTAAAAATTTGATTCTACGAAACTTTTTGAAATGCAAGTTTCGGTAAAAAAATCGTAATATATTATACACAAGTTTTTACTAGTTTTGCTCAAATAATCAAATTAAATAGAGAAATATACGAAACAATACAAATTTTTTCAGATCCTTTCTATATCTTACGAGGGTAGGTTATGATGGAAGCCCATTCAAAAATTCATCTGAAAATTTGATTCTACGAAACGTTTTGAAATGCAAGTTTCGGTAAAAAAACGTAATATATTATACACAAGTTTATACTAGTTTTGCTCAAAAAAAAAATTAAATCGAGGACTATACGAAACAATACATAGCTTTTCAGATCCTTAATATATCTTACAATGGTAGGTTATGATGGAAGCCCATGCGAAAAATAATCTGAAAATTTGATTCTACAAAACTTTTCGAAATGCAAGTTTCGGTCAAAAAACCGTAATATATTATACACAAGTTTATTATAGTTTTGCTAAAAAAACAAATTAAATCGAGGACTATAGGAAACGATACAAAGCTTTTCGGATCCTTACTATATGTTACGGGGGAAGGTTATGATGGAAGCCCATGCAAAAAATTTATCCAAAAATTTGATTCTACGAAACGTTTTGAAATGCAAGTTTTGATCAAAAAATCGTAATATATTATATACAAGTTTATACTAGTTTTGTTCAAAAAATCAAATTAAATTGAGGACTATACGAAACGATGCAAAGGTTTCTAGATCTTTCCTATATCTTATAAGGGTAGGTTATGATGGAAGTCCATGCAAAAAATCATGTGAAAATTTGATTCTATAAAACTTTTCGAAACGTAAGTTTTGGTAAAAAAATCGTAGTATATTATACATAAGTTAAAACTAGTTTTTCTCAAAAAATCAAATTAAATCGAGGACTGTACGAAACGATACATAGCTTTCCAGATCCTTCCTATATGTTACGGGGGAAGGTTATGATGGAAGCCCATGCGAAAAATCATCTGAAAATTTGATTCTACGAAACTTTTTGAAATGCAAGTTTTGATCAAAAAATCGTAATATATTATACACAAGTTTATACTAGTTTTGTTCAAAAAATCAAATTAAATTGAGGACTATACGAAACGATGCAAAGCTTTCCAGATCATTCCTATATCTTATAAGGGTAGGTTATGATGGAAGTACATGCAAAAAATCATGTGAAGATTTGATTCTATGAAACTTTTCGAAATGTAAGTTTCGGTCAAAAAATCGTAATATATTATACACAAGTTTAAATTAGTTTTTCTCAAAAAATCAAATTAAATTGAGGACTGTACGAAACGATACATAGCTTTCCAGATCCTTCCTATATGTTACGGGGGAAGATTATGAAGGAAGCCCATGCGAAAAATCATCTGAAAATTTGATTCTACGAAACTTTTTGAAATGCAAGTTTCGCTCAAAAAATCGTAATATATAATACACAAGTTTATACTAGTTTTGCTCAAAAAATCAAATTAAATCGAGGACTATACGAAACGATACAAAGATTTTCAGATCCTTCCTATATGTTACGGGGGAAGGTTATGATGGAATCCAATGCAAAAAATTATCTAAAAATTTGATTCTACGAAACTTTTTGAAATGCAAGTTTCGGTAAAAAAATCGTAATATATTATACACAAGTTTTTACTAGTTTTGCTCAAACAATCAAATTAAATAGAGAAATATACGAAACAATACAAATTTTTTCAGATCCTTTCTATATCTTACGAGGGTAGGTTATGATGGAAGCCCATTCAAAAAATCATCTGAAAATTTGATTCTACGAAACGTTTTGAAATGCAAGTTTCGGTAAAAAAACGTAATATATTATACACAAGTTTATAATAGTTTTGCTCAAAAAAAAAATTAAATCGTGGACTATACGAAACTATACATTGCTTTGCAGATCCTTAATATATCTTACGGGGGTAGGTTATGATGGAAGCCCATGCGAAAAATAATCTGAAAATTTGATTCTACGAAACTTTTCGAAATGCAAGTTTCGGTCAAAAGACCGTAATATATTATACACAAGTTCATTCTAGTTTTGCTAAAAAAACAAATTAAATCGAGGACTATAGGAAACGATACAAAGCTTTTCGGATCCTTACTATATGTTACGGGGGAAGGTTATGAAGGAAGCCCATGCAAAAAATTTATCCGAAAATTTGATTCTAGGAAAAGTTTTGAAATGCAAGTTTTGATAAAAAAATCGTAATATATTATACACAAGTTTATACTAGTTTTGTTCAAAAAATCAAATTAAATTGAGGACTATACGAAATGATGCAAAGGTTTCTAGATCCTTCCTATATCTTATAAGGGTAGGTTATGATGGAAGTCCATGCAAAAAATAATGTGAAAATTTGATTCTATAAAACTTTTCGAAATGTAAGTTTTGGTCAAAAAATCGTAATGTATTATACACAAGTTAAAACTAGTTTTTCTCAAAAAATCAAATTAAATCGAGGACTGTACGAAACGATACATAGCTTTCCAGATCCTTCCTATATGTTACGGGGGAAGGTTATGATGGAAGCCCATGCGAAAAATCAACTGAAAATTTGATTCTATGAAACTTTTTGAAATGCAAGTTTCGCTCAAAAAACCGTAATATATAATACACAAGTTTATACTAGTTTTGCTCAAAAAATCAAATTAAATCGAGGACTATACGAAACGATAAAAATCATTCCAGATCCTTCTTATATCTTACGAGGGTAGGTTATAATGGAAGTCCATGCAAAAAAATCATCTAAAAATTTGATTCTACGAAACTTTTCGAAATGCAAGTTTCGGTCAAAAAATCGTAATATTATATACACAAGTTTATACTAGTTTTGCTAAAAAAACAAAGTAAATCGAGGACTATACGATACTATACAAAGCTTTTCGGATCCTTACTATATGTTATGGGGGAAGGTTATGATGGAAGCCCATGCAAAAAATTTATCCAAAAATTTGATTCTACGAAACTTTTTGAAATGCAAGTTTTGATCAAAAAATCGTAATATATTATACACAAGTTTATACTAGTTTTGTTCAAAAAATCGAATTAAATTGAAGACTATACGAAACGATGCAAAGCTTTCCAGATCCTTACTATATCTTATAAGGGTAGGTTATGATGGAAATCCATGCAAAAAATCATGTGAAAATTTGATTCTATGAAACTTTTCGAAATGTATGTTTCGGTCAAAAAATCGTAATATATTATACACAAGTTTAAATTAGTTTTTCTCAAAAAATCAAATTAAATTGAGGACTGTACGAAACGATACATAACTTTCCAAATCCTTCCTATATGTTACGGGGGAAGATTATGATGGAAGCCCATGCGAAAAATCATCTGAAAATTTGATTATACGAAACTTTTTGAAATGCAAGTTTCGCTCAAAAAATCGTAATATATAATACACAAGTTTATACTAGTTTTGTTCAAAAAATCAAATTAAATTGAGGACTATACGAAACGATACAAAGGATTCTAGATCCTTCCTATATCTTATAAGGGTAGGTTATGATGGAAGTCCATGCAAAAAATCATGTGAAAATTTGATTGTATAAAACATTTCGAAATGTAAGTTTTTGTCAAAAAATCGTAATATATTATACACAAGTTAAAACTAGTTTTTCTCAAAAAATCAATTAAATCGAGGACTGTACGAAATGATACATAGCTTTCCAGATCCTTCCTATATGTTACGGGAAAAGATTATGATGGAAGCCCATGCGAAAAATCATCTGAAAATTTGATTCTACGAAACTTTTTGAAATGCAAGTTTCGCTAAAAAAATCGTAATATATAATACACAAGTTTATAATAGTTTTGCTCAAAAAATCAAATTAAATCGAGGACTATACGAAACGATAAAAATCTTTCCAGACCCTTCTTATATCTTATGAGGGTAGGTTATGATGGAAGTCCATGCAAAAAAATCATCTGAAAATTTGATTCTACGAAACTTCTCGAAATGCAAGTTTCGGTCAAAAAATCGTAATATATTATACACAAGTTTATACTTGTTTTGCTAAAAAAACAAATTAAATCGAGGACTATACGAAACGATGCAAAGGTTTCTAGATCCTTCCTATATCTTATAAGGGTAGGTTATAATGGAAGTCCATGCAAAAAATCATGTGAAAATTTAATTCTATAAAACTTTTCGAAATGTAATTTTTTGTCAAAAAATCGTAATATATTATACACAAGTTAAAACTAGTTTTTCTCAAAAAATCAAATTAAATCGAGGACTGTACGAAACGATACATAGCTTTCCAGATCCTTCCTATATGTTACGGGGGAAGGTTATGATGGAAGCCCATGCGAAAAATCATCTGAAAATTTGATTCTATGAAACTTTTCGAAATGCAAGTTTCGGCAAAAAATCGTAATATATTATACACAAGTTTATACTAGTTTTGCTAAAAAAACAAATTAAATCGAGGACTATACGAAACGATACAAAGCTTTTCGGATCCTTACTATATGTTATGGGGGAAGGTTATGATGGCAGCCCATGCAATAAATTTATCCAAAAATTTGATTCTACGAAACTTTTTGAAATGCAAGTTTTGATCAAAAAATCGTAATATATTATACACAAGTTTATACTAGTTTTGTTCAAAAAATCAAATTAAATTGAGGACTATACGAAACGATGCAAAGGTTTCTAGATCCTTCCTATATCTTATAAGGGTAGGTTATAATGGAAGTCCATGCAAAAAATCATGTGAAAATTTGATTCTATAAAACTTTTCGAAATGTAATTTTTTGTCAAAAAATCGTAATATATTATACACAAGTTAAAACTAGTTTTTCTCAAAAAATCAAATTAAATCGAGGACTGTACGAAACGATACATAACTTTCCAGATCCTTCCTATATGTTACGGGGGAAGGTTATGATGGAAGCCCATGCGAAAAATCATCTGAAAATTTAATTCTACGAAACTTTTTGAAATTTAAGTTTCGCTCAAAAAACCGAAATATATAATACACAAGTTTATACTAGTTTTGCTCAAAAAATCAAATTAAATCAAGGACTATACGAAACGATAAAAATCTTTCCAGATCCTTCTTATATCTTACGATGGTATGTTATAATGGAAGTCCATGCAAAAAAATCATCTGAAAATTTGATTCTACGAAACTTTTCGAAATGCATGTTTCGGTCAAAAAATCGTAATATATTATACACAAGTTTATACTAGTTTTGCTAAAAAAACAAATTAAATCGAGGACTATACGATACGATACAAAGCTTTTCGGATCCTTACTATATGTTACGGGGGAAGGTTATGATGGAAGCCCATGCAAAAAATTTATCCAAAAATTTGATTCTGAGAAACTTTTTGAAATGCAAGTTTTGATCTAAAAATCGTAATATATTATACACAAGTTTATACTAGTTTTATTCCAAAAATCAAATTAAATTGAGGACTATACGAAACGATGCAAAGCTTTCCAGATCCTTCCTATATCTTATAAGGGTAGGTTATGATGGAAGTCCATGCAAAAAATCATGCGAAAATTTGATTCTATGAAACTTTTCGAAATGTAAGTTTCGCTAAAAAAATCGTAATATATAATACACAAGTTTATACTAGTTTTGCTCAAAAAATCAAATTAAATCGAGGACTATACGAAACGATAAAAATCTTTCCAGACCCTTCTTATATCTTACGAGGGTAGGTTATGATGGAAGTCCATGCAAAAAAATCATCTGAAATTTTGATTCTACGAAACTTTTCGAAATGCAAGTTTCGGTCAAAAAATCGTAATATATTATACACAAGTTTATACTAGTTTTGCTAAAAAAACAAATTAAATCGAGGACTATACGAAACGATACAAAGATTTTCAGATCCTTCTTATATGTTACGGGGGAAGGATATGATGGAAGCCAATGCAAAAAATCATCTGAAAATTTGATTCTACGAAACTTTTCGAAATGAATGTTTCGGTCAAAAAACCGTAATATATTATACACAAGTTTATACTTGTTTTGCTCAAAAAATAAAATCAAATCGAGGACTATACGAAACGATACAAAGCTTTCCAGATCCTTCCTACATTTTACGAGGGTAGGTTATGATGAAAGTCCATGCAAAAAATCATGTGAAAATTTGATTCTATGAAACTTTTTGAAATGCAAGTTTCGGTCAAAAAAACGTAATATATTATACACAAGTTTATACTAGTTTTGCTCAAAAATTTAAATTAAATCGAGGACTATACGAAACGATACATAGCTTTTCAGATCTTTAATATATCTTACGGGGGTAGGTTATGATGGAAGCCCATGCGAAAAATTATCTGAAAATTTGATTCTACGAAACTTTTCGAAATGCAAGTTTCGGTCAAAAAATCGTAATATATTATACACAAATTTATACTAGTTTTGTTAAAAAAACAAATTAAATCGAGGACTATACGATACTATACAAAACTTTTCGGATCCTTACTATATGTTACGGGGGAAGGTTATGATGGAAGCCCATGCAAAATATTTATCCAGAAATTTGATTCTACGAAACTTTTTGAAATGCAAGTTTTGATCAAAAAATCGTAATATATTATACACAAGTTTATACTAGTTTTGTTCAAAAAATCAAAATAAATTGAAGACTATACGAAACGATGCAAAGCTTTCCAGATCCTTACTATATCTTATAAGGGTAAGTTATGATGGAAATCCATCCAAAAAATCATGTGAAAATTTGATTCTATGAAACTTTTCGAAATGTAAGTTTCGATCAAAAAATCGTAATATATTATACACAAGTTTAAATTAGTTTTTCTCAAAAAATCAAATTAAATTGAGGACTGTATGAAATGATACATAACTTTCCAAATCCTTCCTATATGTTACGGGGGAAGATTATGATGGAAGCCCATGCGAAAAATCATCTGAAAATTTGATTCTACGAAACTTTTTGAAATGCAAGTTTCGCTCAAAAAATCGTAATATATAATACACAAGTTTATACTAGTTTTGTTCAAAAAATCAAATTAAATTGAGGACTATACGAAACGATACAAAGGTTTCTAGATCCTTCCTATATCTTATAAGGGTAGGTTATGATGGAAGTCCATGCAAAAAATCATGTGAAAATTTGATTGTATAAAACATTTCGAAATGTAAGTTTTTGTCAAAAAATCGTAATATATTATACACAAGTTAAAACTAGTTTTTCTCAAAAAATCAAATTAAATCCAGGACTGTACGAAACGATACATAGCTTTCCAGATCCTTCCTATATGTTACGGGGGAAGGTTATGATGGAAGCCCATGCGAAAAATCATCTGAAAATTTGATTCTACGAAACTTTTTGAAATGCAAGTTTTGATCAAAAAATCATAATAAATTATACACAAGTTTATACTAGTTTTGTTAAAAAAATCAAATTACATTGAGGACTATACGAAACGATGCAAAGCTTTCCAGATCCTTCCTATATCTTATAAGGGTAGGTTATGATGGAAGTACATGCAAAAAATCATGTGAAGATTTGATTCTATGAAACTTTTCGAAATGTAAGTTTCGGTCAAAAAATCGTAATATATTATACACAAGTTTAAATTAGTTTTTCTCAAAAAATCAAATTAAATTGAGGACTGTACGAAACGATACATAGCTTTCCAGATCCTTCCTATATGTTACGGGGGAAGACTATGATGGAAGCCCATGCGAAAAATCATCTGAAAATTTGATTCTACGAAACTTTTTGAAATGCAAGTTTCGCTCAAAAAATCGTAATATATAATACACAAGTTTATACTAGTTTTGCTCAAAAAATCAAATTAAATCGAGGACTATACGAAACGATACAAAGAATTTCAGATCCTTCCTATATGTTACGGGGGAAGGTTATGATGGAAACCAATGCAAAAAATTATCTAAAAATTTGATTCTACGAAACTTTTTGAAATGCAAGTTTCGGTAAAAAAATCTTAATATATTATACACAAGTTTTTACTAGTTTTGCTCAAACAATCAAATTAAATAGCGAAATATACGAAACAATACAAATTTTTTCAGATCCTTTCTATATCTTACGAGGGTAGGTTATGATGGAAGCCCATTCAAAAAATCATCTGAAAATTTGATTCTACGAAACGTTTTGAAATGCAAGTTTCGGTAAAAAAACGTAATATATTATACACAAGTTTATACTAGTTTTGCTCAAAAAAAAATTAAATCGAGGACTATACGAAACTATACATAGCTTTTCAGATCCTTAATATATCTTACGGGGGTAGGTTATGATGGAAGCCCATGCGAAAAATAAAATGAAAATTTGATTCTACGAAACTTTTCGAAATGCAAGTTTCGGTCAAAAAACCGTAATATATTATACACAAGTTTATTCTAGTTTTGCTAAAAAAACAAATTAAATCGAGGACTATAGGAAACGATACAAAGCTTTTCGGATCCTTACTATATGTTACGGGGGAAGGTTATGAAGGAAGCCCATGCAAAAAATTTATCCGAAAATTTGATTCTAGGAAAAGTTTTGAAATGCAAGTTTTGATCAAAAAATCGTAATATATTATACACAAGTTTATACTAGTTTTGTTCAAAAAATCAAATTAAATTGAGGACTATACGAAACGATGCAAAGGTTTCTAGATTCTTCCTATATCTTATAAGGTTAGGTTATGATGGAAGTCCATGCAAAAAATAATGTGAAAATTTGATTCTATAAAACTTTTCGAAATGTAAGTTTTGGTCAAAAAATCGTAATGTATTATACACAAGTTAAAACTAGTTTTTCTCAAAAAATCAAATTAAATCGAGGACTGTACGAAACGATACATAGCTTTCCAGATCCTTCCTATATGTTACGGGGGAAGGTTATGATGGAAGCCCATGCGAAAAATCATCTGAAAATTTGATTCTATGAAACTTTTTGAAATGCAAGTTTCGCTCAAAAAACCGTAATATATAATACACAAGTTTATACTAGTTTTGCTCAAAAAATCAAATTAAATCGAGGACTATACGAAACGATAATAATCTTTCCAGATCCTTCTTATATCTTACGAGGGTAGGTTATAATGGAAGTCCATGCAAAAAAATCATCTGAAAATTTGATTCTACGAAACTTTTCGAAATGCAAGTTTCGGTCAAAAAATCGTAATATTATATACACAAGTTTATACTAGTTTTGCTAAAAAAACAAATTAAATCGAGGACTATACGATACTATACAAAGCTTTTCGGATCCTTACTATATGTTATGGGGGAAGGTTATGATGGAAGCCCATGCAAAAAATTTATCCAAAAATTTGATTCTACGAAACTTTTTGAAATGCAAGTTTTGATCAAAAAATAGTAATATATTATACACAAGTTTATACTAGTTTTGTTCAAAAAATCGAATTAAATTGAAGACTATACGAAACGATTCAAAGCTTTCCAGATCCTTCCTATATCTTATAAGGGTAGGTTATGATGGAAATCCATGCAAAAAATCATGTGAAAATTTGATTCTATGAAAATTTCGAAATGTAAGTTTCGGTCAAAAAATCGTAATATATTATACATAAGTTTAAATTAGTTTTTCTCAAAAAATCAAATTAAATTGAGGACTGTACGAAACGATACATAACTTTCCAGATCCTTCCTATATGTTACGGGGGAAGATTATGATGGAAGCCCATGCGAAAAATCATCTGAAAATTTGATTCTACGAAACTTTTTGAAATGCAAGTTTCGCTCAAAAAATCGTAATATATAATACACAAGTTTATACTAGTTTTGTTCAAAAAATCAAATTAAATTGAGGACTATACGAAACGATACAAAGGTTTCTAGATCCTTCCTATATCTTATAAGGGTAGGTTATGATGGAAGTCCATGCAAAAAATCATGTGAAAATTTGATTGTATAAAACTTTTCGAAATGTAAGTTTTTGTCAAAAAATCGTAATATATTATAAACAAGTTAAAACTAGTTTTTCTCAAAAAATCAAATTAAATCGAGGACTGTACGAAATGATACATAGCTTTCCAGATCCTTCCTATATGTTACGGGAAAAGATTATGATGGAAGCCCATGCGAAAAATCATCTGAAAATTTGATTCTACGAAACTTTTTGAAATGCAAGTTTCGCTAAAAAAATCGTAATATATAATACACAAGTTTATAATAGTTTTGCTCAAAAAATCAAATTAAATCGAGGACTATACGAAACGATAAAAATCTTTCCAGACCCTTCTTATATCTTACGAGGGTAGGTTATGATGGAAGTCCATGCAAAAAAATCATCTGAAAATTTGATTCTACGAAACTTCTCGAAATGCAAGTTTCGGTCAAAAAATCGTAATATATTATACACAAGTTTATACTTGTTTTGCTATAAAAACAAATTAAATCGAGGACTATACGAAATGATGCAAAGGTTTCTAGATCCTTCCTATATCTTATAAGGGTAGGTTATAATGGAAGTCCATGCAAAAAATCATGTGAAAATTTAATTCTATAAAACTTTTCGAAATGTAATTTTTTGTCAAAAAATCGTAATATATTATACACAAGTTAAAACTAGTTTTTCTCAAAAAATCAAATTAAATCGAGGACTGTACGAAACGATACATAGCTTTCCAGATCCTTCCTATATGTTACGGGGGAAGGTTATGATGGAAGCCCATGCGAAAAATCATCTGAAAATTTGATTCTATGAAACTTTTCGAAATGCAAGTTTCGGCAAAAAATCGTAATATATTATACACAAGTTTATACTAGTTTTACTAAAAAAACAAATTAAATCGAGGACTATACGAAACGATACAAAGCTTTTCGGATCCTTACTATATGTTATGGGGGAAGGTTAAGATGGCAGCCCATGCAATAAATTTATCCAAAAATTTGATTCTACGAAACTTTTTGAAATGCAAGTTTTGATCAAAAAATCGTAATATATTATACACAAGTTTATACTAGTTTTGTTCAAAAAATCAAATTAAATTGAGGACTATACGAAACGATGCAAAGGTTTCTAGATCCTTCCTATATCTTATAAGGGTAGGTTATAATGGAAGTCCATGCAAAAAATCATGTGAAAATTTGATTCTATAAAACTTTTCGAAATGTAATTTTTTGTCAAAAAATCGTAATATATTATACACAAGTTAAAACTAGTTTTTCTCAAAAAATCAAATTAAATCGAGGACTGTACGAAACGATACATAGCTTTCCAGATCCTTCCTATATGTTACGGGGGAAGGTTATGATGGAAGCCCATGCGAAAAATCATCTGAAAATTTGATTCTACGAAACTTTTTGAAATGCATGTTTCGCTCAAAAAATCGAAATATATAATACACAAGTTTATACTAGTTTTGCTCAAAAAATCAAATTAAATCGAGGACTATACGAAACGATAAAAATCTTTCCAGATCCTTCTTATATCTTACGAGGCTATGTTATAATGGAAGTCCATGCAAAAAAATCATCTGAAAATTTGATTCTACGAAACTTTTCGAAATGCATGTTTCGGTCAAAAAATCGTAATATATTATACACAAGTTTATACTAGTTTTGCTAAAAAAACAAATTAAATCGAGGACTATACGATACGATACAAAGCTTTTCGGATCCTTACTATATGTTACGGGGGAAGGTTATGATGGAAGCCCATGCAAAAAATTTATCCAAAAATTTGATTCTGAGAAACTTTTTGAAATGCAAGTTTTGATCTAAAAATCGTAATATATTATACACAAGTTTATACTAGTTTTATTCAAAAAATCAAATTAAATTGAGGACTATACGAAACGATGCAAAGCTTTCCAGATCCTTCCTATATCTTATAAGGGTAGGTTATGATGGAAGTCCATGCAAAAAATCATGTGAAAATTTGATTCTATGAAACTTTTCGAAATGTAAGTTTCGGTCAAAAAATCGTAATATATTATACACAAGTTTAAATTAGTTTTTCTCAAAAAATCAAATTAAATTGAGGACTGTACGAAACGATACATAGCTTTCCAGATCCTTCCTATATGTTACGGGAAAAGATTATGATGGAAGCCCATGCGAAAAATCATCTGAAAATTTGATTCTACGAAACTTTTTGAAATGCAAGTTTCGCTAAAAAAATAGTAATATATAATACACAAGTTTATACTAGTTTTGCTCAAAAAATCAAATTAAATCGAGGACTATACGAAACGATAAAAATCTTTCCAGACCCTTCTTATATCTTACGAGGGTAGGTTATGATGGAAGTCCATGCAAAAAAATAATCTGAAATTTTGATTCTACGAAACTTTTCGAAATTCAAGTTTCGGTCAAAAAATCGTAATATATTATACACAAGTTTATACTAGTTTTGCTAAAAAAACAAATTAAATCGAGGACTATACGAAACGATACAAAGATTTTCAGATCCTTCTTATATGTTACGGGGGAAGGATATGATGGAAGCCAATGCAAAAAATCATCTGAAAATTTGATTCTACGAAACTTTTCGAAATGAATGTTTCGGTCAAAAAACCGTAATATATTATACACAAGTTTATACTTGTTTTGCTCAAAAAATAAAATCAAATCGAGGACTATACGAAACGATACAAAGCTTTCCAGATCCTTCCTACATTTTACGAGGGTAGGTTATGATGAAAGTCCATGCAAAAAATCATGTGAAAATTTGATTCTACGAAACTTTTTGAAATGCAAGTTTCGGTCAAAAAAACGTAATATATTATACACAAGTTTATACTAGTTTTGCTCAAAAATTTAAATTAAATCGAGGACTATACGAAACGATACATAGCTTTTCAGATCTTTAATATATCTTACGGGGGTAGGTTATGATGGAAGCCCATGCGAAAAATTATCTGAAAATTTGATTCTACGAAACTTTTCGAAATGCAAGTTTCGGTCAAAAAATCGTAATATATTATACACAAATTTATACTAGTTTTGCTAAAAAAACAAATTAAATCGAGGACTATACGAAACGATACAAAGCTTTTCGGATCCTTACTATATGTTACGGGGAAGGTTATTATGGCAGCCCATGCAAAAAATTTATCCAAAAATTTGATTCTACGAAACTTTTTGAAATGCAAGTTTTGATCAAAAAATCGTAATATATTATACACAAGTTTATACTAGTTTTGTTCAAAAAATCAAATTAAATCGAGGACTATACGAAACGATACAAAGCTTTCCAGATCCTTCCTATATCTTACGAGGGTAGGTTATGATGAAAGTCCATGCAAAAAATCATGTGAAAATTTAATTCTACGAAACTTTTTGAAATGCAAGTTTCGGTCAAAAAAACGTAATATATTATACACAAGTTTATACTAGTTTTGCTCAAAAAATAAAATTAAATCGAGGACTATACGAAACGATACATAGCTTTTCAGATCCTTAATATATCTTACGGGGGTAGGTTATGATGGAAGCCCATGCGTAAAATTATCTGAAAATTTGATTCTACGAAACTTTTCGAAATGCAAGTATCGGTCAAAAAATCGTAATATATTATACACAAGTTTATACTAGTTTTGCTAAAAAAACAAATTAAATCGAGGACTATACGAAACGATACAAAGCTTTTCGGATCCTTACTATATCTTACGGGGGTAGGTTATGATTGAAGCCCATGCGAAAAATTATCTGAAAATTTGATTCTACGAAACTTTTTGAAATGCAAGTTTCGGTCAAAAAATCGTAATATATTATACACAAGTTTATACTAGTTTTGCTAAAAAAACAAATTAAATCGAGGACTATACGATACGATACAAAGCTTTTCGGATCCTTATTATATGTTACGGGGGAAGGTTATGATGGAAGCCCATGCAAAAAATTTATCCAAAAATTTGATTCTACGAAACTTTTTGAAATGCAAGTTTTCATAAAAAAAAAGTAATATATTATACACAAGTTTATACTAGTTTTGTTCAAAAAATCAAATTAAATTGAGGACTATACGAAACGATGCAAAGCTTTCCAGATCCTTCCTATATCTTATAAGGGTAGGTTATGTTGGAAGTCCATGCAAAAAATCATGTGAAAATTGGATTCTATGAAACTTTTCGAAATGTAAGTTTCGGTCAAAAAATCGTAATATATTATACACAAGTTTAAATTAGTTTTTCTCAAAAAATCAAATTAAATTGAGGACTGTACGAAACGATACATAGCTTTCCAGATCCTTCCTATATGTTACGGGGGAAGATTATGATGGAAGCCCATGCGAAAAATCATCTGAAAATTTGATTCTACGAAACTTTTTGAAATGCAAGTTTCGCTAAAAAAATCGTAATATATAATACACAAGTTTATACTAGTTTTGCTCAAAAAATCAAATTAAATCGAGGACTATACGAAACGATAAAAATCTTTCCAGACCCTTCTTATATCTTACGAGGGTAGGTTATGATGGAAGTCCATGCAAAAAAATCATCTGAAAATTTGATTCTACGAAACTTTTCGAAATGCAAGTTTCGGTCAAAAAATCGTAATATATTATAAACAAGTTTATACTAGTTTTGCTAAAAAAACAAATTAAATCGAGGACTATACGAAACGATACAAAGATTTTCAGATCCTTCCTATATGTTACGGGGGAAGGATATGATGGAAGCCAATGCAAAAAATCATCTGAAAATTTGATTCTACGAAACTTTTCGAAATGAATGTTTCGGTCAAAAAACCGTAATATATTATACACAAGTTTATACTTGTTTTGCTCAAAAAATTAAATTAAATCGAGGACTATAAGAAACGATACAAAGCTTTCCAGATCCTTCCTACATTTTACGAGGGTAGGTTATGATGAAGTTCCATGCAAAAAATCATGTGAAAATTTGATTCTACGAAACTTTTTGAAATGCAAGTTTCGGTCAAAAAAACGTAATATATTATACACAAGTTTATACTAGTTTTGCTCAAAAAATAAAATTAAATCGAGGACTATACGAAACGATACATAGCTTTTCAGATCTTTAATATATCTTACGGGGGTAGGTTATGATGGAAGCCCATGCGAAAAATTATCAGAAAATTTGATTCTACGAAACTTTTCGAAATGCAAGTTTCGGTCAAAAAATCGTAATATATTATACACAAATTTATACTAGTTTTGCTAAAAAAATAAATTAAATCGAGGACTATACGAAACGATACAAAGCTTTTCGGATCCTTACTATATGTTACGGGGGAAGGTTATGATGGCAGCCCATGCAAAAAATTTATCCAAAAATTTGATTCTACGAAACTTTTTGAAATGCAAGTTTTGATCAAAAAATCGTAATACACAAGTTTATACTAGTTTTGTTCAAAAAATCAAATTAAATCGAGGACTATACGAAATGATACAAAGCATTCCAGATCCTTCCTATATCTTACGAGGGTAGGTTATGATGAAAGTCCATGACAAAAATCATGTGAAAATTTAATTCTACGAAACTTTTTGAAATGCAAGTTTGGGTCTAAAAAACGTAATATATTATACACAAGTTTATACTAGTTTTGCTCAAAAAATAAAATTAAATCGAGGACTATACGAAACGATACATAGCTTTTCAGATCCTTAATATATCTTACGGGGGTAGGTTATGATGGAAGCCCATGCGTAAAATTATCTGAAAATTTGATTCTACGAAACTTTTCGAAATGCAAGTATCGGTCAAAAAATCGTAATATATTATACACAAGTTTATACTAGTTTTGCTAAAAAAACAAATTAAATCGAGGACTATACGAAACGATACAAAGCTTTTCGGATCCTTACTATATCTTACGGGGGTAGGTTATGATTGAAGCCCATGCGAAATATTATCTGAAAATTTGATTCTACGAAACTTTTTGAAATGCAAGTTTCGGTCAAAAAATCGTAATATATTATACACAAGTTTATACTAGTTTTGCTAAAAAAACAAATTAAATCGAGGACTATACGATACGATACAAAGCTTTTCGGATCCTTATTATATGTTACGGGGGAAGGTTATGATGGAAGCCCATGCAAAAAATTTATCCAAAAATTTGATTCTACGAAACTTTTTGAAATGCAAGTTTTGATAAAAAAAAAGTAATATATTATACACAAGTTTATACTAGTTTTGTTCAAAAAATCAAATTAAATTGAGGACTATACGAAACGATGCAAAGCTTTCCAGATCCTTCCTATATCTTATAAGGGTAGGTTATGTTGGAAGTCCATGCAAAAAATCATGTGAAAATTGGATTCTATGAAACTTTTCGAAATGTAAGTTTCGGTCAAAAAATCGTAATATATTATACACAAGTTTAAATTAGTTTTTCTCAAAAAATCAAATTAAATTGAGGACTGTACGAAACGATACATAGCTTTCCAGATCCTTCCTATATGTTACGGGGGAAGATTATGATGGAAGCCCATGCGAAAAATCATCTGAAAATTTGATTCTACGAAACTTTTTGAAATGCAAGTTTCGCTAAAAAAATCGTAATATATAATACACAAGTTTATACTAGTTTTGCTCAAAAAATCAAATTAAATCGAGGACTATACGAAACGATAAAAATCTTTCCAGACCCTTCTTATATCTTACGAGGGTAGGTTATGATGGAAGTCCATGCAAAAAAATCATCTGAAAATTTGATTCTACGAAACTTTTCGAAATGCAAGTTTCGGTCAAAAAATCGTAATATATTATAAACAAGTTTATACTAGTTTTGCTAAAAAAACAAATTAAATCGAGGACTATACGAAACGATACAAAGATTTTCAGATTCTTCCTATATGTTACGGGGGAAGGATATGATGGAAGCCAATGCAAAAAATCATCTGAAAATTTGATTCTACGAAACTTTTCGAAATGAATGTTTCGGTCAAAAAACCGTAATATATTATACACAAGTTTATACTTGTTTTGCTCAAAAAATTAAATTAAATCGAGGACTATAAGAAACGATACAAAGCTTTCCAGATCCTTCCTACATTTTACGAGGGTAGGTTATGATGAAGTTCCATGCAAAAAATCATGTGAAAATTTGATTATACGAAACTTTTTGAAATGCAAGTTTCGGTCAAAAAATCGTAATATTATATACACAAGTTTATACTAGTTTTGCTAAAAAAACAAATTAAATCGAGGACTATACGATACTATACAAAGCTTTTCGGATCCTTACTATATGTTATGGGGGAAGGTTATGATGGAAGCCCATGCAAAAAATTTATCCAAAAATTTGATTCTACGAAACTTTTTGAAATGCAAGTTTTGATCAAAAAATAGTAATATATTATACACAAGTTTATACTAGTTTTGTTCAAAAAATCGAATTAAATTGAAGACTATACGAAACGATTCAAAGCTTTCCAGATCCTTCCTATATCTTATAAGGGTAGGTTATGATGGAAATCCATGCAAAAAATCATGTGAAAATTTGATTCTATGAAAATTTCGAAATGTAAGTTTCGGTCAAAAAATCGTAATATATTATACATAAGTTTAAATTAGTTTTTCTCAAAAAATCAAATTAAATTGAGGACTGTACGAAACGATACATAACTTTCCAGATCCTTCCTATATGTTACGGGGGAAGATTATGATGGAAGCCCATGCGAAAAATCATCTGAAAATTTGATTCTACGAAACATTTTGAAATGCAAGTTTCGCTCAAAAAATCGTAATATATAATACACAAGTTTATACTAGTTTTGTTCAAAAAATCAAATTAAATTGAGGACTATACGAAACGATACAAAGGTTTCTAGATCCTTCCTATATCTTATAAGGGTAGGTTATGATGGAAGTCCATGCAAAAAATCATGTGAAAATTTGATTGTATAAAACTTTTCGAAATGTAAGTTTTTGTCAAAAAATCGTAATATATTATAAACAAGTTAAAACTAGTTTTTCTCAAAAAATCAAATTAAATCGAGGACTGTACGAAATGATACATAGCTTTCCAGATCCTTCCTATATGTTACGGGAAAAGATTATGATGGAAGCCCATGCGAAAAATCATCTGAAAATTTAATTCTACGAAACTTTTTGAAATGCAAGTTTCGCTAAAAAAATCGTAATATATAATACACAAGTTTATAATAGTTTTGCTCAAAAAATCAAATTAAATCAAGGACTATACGAAACGATAAAAATCTTTCCAGACCCTTCTTATATCTTACGAGGGTAGGTTATGATGGAAGTCCATGCAAAAAAATCATCTGAAAATTTGATTCTACGAAACTTCTCGAAATGCAAGTTTCGGTCAAAAAATCGTAATATATTATACACAAGTTTATACTTGTTTTGCTAAAAAAACAAATTAAATTGAGGACTATACGAAACGATGCAAAGGTTTCTAGATCCTTCCTATATCTTATAAGGGTAGGTTATATTGGAAGTCCATGCAAAAAATCATGTGAAAATTTAATTCTATAAAACTTTTCGAAATGTAATTTTTTGTCAAAAAATCGTAATATATTATACACAAGTTAAAACTAGTTTTTCTCAAAAAATCAAATTAAATCGAGGACTGTACGAAACGATACATAGCTTTCCAGATCCTTCCTATATGTTACGAGGGAAGGTTTTGATGGAAGCCCATGCGAAAAATCATCTGAAAATTTGATTCTACGAAACTTTTCGAAATGCAAGTTTCGGCAAAAAATCGTAATATATTATACACAAGTTTATACTAGTTTTGCTAAAAAAAAAAATTAAATCGAGGACTATACGAAACGATACAAAGCTTTTCGGATCCTTACTATATGTTATGGGGGAAGGTTATGATGGCAGCCCATGCAATAAATTTATCCAAAAATTTGATTCTACGAAACTTTTTGAAATGCAAGTTTTGATCAAAAAATCGTAATATATTATACACAAGTTTATACTAGTTTTGTTCAAAAAATCAAATTAAATTGAGGACTATACGAAACGATGCAAAGGTTTCTAGATCCTTCCTATATCTTATAAGGGTAGGTTATAATGGAAGTCCATGCAAAAAATCATGTGAAAATTTGATTCTATAAAACTTTTCGAAATGTAATTTTTTGTCAAAAAATCGTAATATATTATACACAAGTTAAAACTAGTTTTTCTCAAAAAATCAAATTAAATCGAGGATTGTACGAAACGATACATAGCTTTCCAGATCCTTCCTATATGTTACGGGGGAAGGTTATGATGGAAGCCCATGCGAAAAATCATCTGAAAATTTGATTCTACGAAACTTTTTGAAATGCAAGTTTCGCTCAAAAAACCGAAATATATAATACACAAGTTTATACTAGTTTTGCTCAAAAAATCAAATTAAATCGAGGACTATACGAAACGATAAAAATCTTTCCAGATCCTTCTTATATCTTACGAGGGTATGTTATAATGGAAGTCCATGCAAAAAAATCATCTGAAAATTTGATTCTACGAAACTTTTCGAAATGCATGTTTCGGTCAAAAAATCGTAATATATTATACACAAGTTTATACTAGTTTTGCTAAAAAAACAAATTAAATCGAGGACTATACGATACGATACAAAGCTTTTCGGATCCTTACTATATGTTACGGGGGAAGGTTATGATGGAAGCCCATGCAAAAAATTTATCCAAAAATTTGATTCTGAGAAACTTTTTGAAATGCAAGTTTTGATCTAAAAATCGTAATATATTATACACAAGTTTATACTAGTTTTATTCAAAAAATCAAATTAAATTGAGGACTATACGAAACGATGCAAAGCTTTCCAGATCCTTCCTATATCTTATAAGGGTAGGTTATGATGGAAGTCCATGCAAAAAATCATGTGAAAATTTGATTCTATGAAACTTTTTGAAATGTAAGTTTCGGTCAAAAAATCGTAATATATTATACACAAGTTTAAATTAGTTTTTCTCAAAAAATCAAATTAAATTGAGGACTGTACGAAACGATACATAGCTTTCCAGATCCTTCCTATATGTTACGGGAAAAGATTATGATGGAAGCCCATGCGAAAAATCATCTGAAAATTTGATTCTACGAAACTTTTTGAAATGCAAGTTTCGCTAAAAAAATCGTAATATATAATACACAAGTTTATACTAGTTTTGCTCAAAAAATCAAATTAAATCGAGGACTATACGAAACGATAAAAATCTTTCCAGACCCTTCTTATATCTTACGAGGGTAGGTTATGATGGAAGTCCATGCAAAAAAATCATCTGAAATTTTGATTCTACGAAACTTTTCGAAATGCAAGTTTCGGTCAAAAAATCGTAATATATTATACACAAGTTTATACTAGTTTTGCTAAAAAAACAAATTAAATCGAGGACTATACGAAACGATACAAAGATTTTCAGATCCTTCTTATATGTTACGGGGGAAGGATATGATGGAAGCCAATGCAAAAAATCATCTGAAAATTTGATTCTACGAAACTTTTCGAAATGAATGTTTCGGTCAAAAAACCGTAATATATTATACACAAGTTTATACTTGTTTTGCTCAAAAAATAAAATCAAATCGAGGACTATACGAAACGATACAAAGCTTTCCAGATCCTTCCTACATTTTACGAGGGTAGGTTATGATGAAAGTCCATGCAAAAAATCATGTGAAAATTTGATTCTATGAAACTTTTTGAAATGCAAGTTTCGGTCAAAAAAACGTAATATATTATACACAAGTTTATACTAGTTTTGCTCAAAAATTTAAATTAAATCGAGGACTATACGAAACGATACATAGCTTTTCAGATCTTTAATATATCTTACGGGGGTAGGTTATGATGGAAGCCCATGCGAAAAATTATCTGAAAATTTGATTCTACGAAACTTTTCGAAATGCAAGTTTCGGTCAAAAAATCGTAATATATTATACACAAATTTATACTAGTTTTGTTAAAAAAACAAATTAAATCGAGGACTATACGATACTATACAAAACTTTTCGGATCCTTACTATATGTTACGGGGGAAGGTTATGATGGAAGCCCATGCAAAATATTTATCCAGAAATTTGATTCTACGAAACTTTTTGAAATGCAAGTTTTGATCAAAAAATCGTAATATATTATACACAAGTTTATACTAGTTTTGTTCAAAAAATCAAAATAAATTGAAGACTATACGAAACGATGCAAAGCTTTCCAGATCCTTACTATATCTTATAAGGGTAGGTTATGATGGAAATCCATGCAAAAAATCATGTGAAAATTTGATTCTATGAAACTTTTCGAAATGTAAGTTTCGATCAAAAAATCGTAATATATTATACACAAGTTTAAATTAGTTTTTCTCAAAAAATCAAATTAAATTGAGGACTGTATGAAATGATACATAACTTTCCAAATCCTTCCTATATGTTACGGGGGAAGATTATGATGGAAGCCCATGCGAAAAATCATCTGAAAATTTGATTCTACGAAACTTTTTGAAATGCAAGTTTCGCTCAAAAAATCGTAATATATAATACACAAGTTTATACTAGTTTTGTTCAAAAAATCAAATTAAATTGAGGACTATACGAAACGATACAAAGGTTTCTAGATCCTTCCTATATCTTATAAGGGTAGGTTATGATGGAAGTCCATGCAAAAAATCATGTGAAAATTTGATTGTATAAAACATTTCGAAATGTAAGTTTTTGTCAAAAAATCGTAATATATTATACACAAGTTAAAACTAGTTTTTCTCAAAAAATCAAATTAAATCCAGGACTGTACGAAACGATACATAGCTTTCCAGATCCTTCCTATATGTTACGGGGGAAGGTTATGATGGAAGCCCATGCGAAAAATCATCTGAAAATTTGATTCTACGAAACTTTTTGAAATGCAAGTTTTGATCAAAAAATCATAATAAATTATACACAAGTTTATACTAGTTTTGTTCAAAAAATCAAATTACATTGAGGACTATACGAAACGATGCAAAGCTTTCCAGATCCTTCCTATATCTTATAAGGGTAGGTTATGATGGAAGTACATGCAAAAAATCATGTGAAGATTTGATTCTATGAAACTTTTCGAAATGTAAGTTTCGGTCAAAAAATCGTAATATATTATACACAAGTTTAAATTAGTTTTTCTCAAAAAATCAAATTAAATTGAGGACTGTACGAAACGATACATAGCTTTCCAGATCCTTCCTATATGTTACGGGGGAAGACTATGATGGAAGCCCATGCGAAAAATCATCTGAAAATTTGATTCTACGAAACTTTTTGAAATGCAAGTTTCGCTCAAAAAATCGTAATATATAATACACAAGTTTATACTAGTTTTGCTCAAAAAATCAAATTAAATCGAGGACTATACGAAACGATACAAAGAATTTCAGATCCTTCCTATATGTTACGGGGGAAGGTTATGATGGAAACCAATGCAAAAAATTATCTAAAAATTTGATTCTACGAAACTTTTTGAAATGCAAGTTTCGGTAAAAAAATCTTAATATATTATACACAAGTTTTTACTAGTTTTGCTCAAACAATCAAATTAAATAGCGAAATATACGAAACAATACAAATTTTTTCAGATCCTTTCTATATCTTACGAGGGTAGGTTATGATGGAAGCCCATTCAAAAAATCATCTGAAAATTTGATTCTACGAAACGTTTTGAAATGCAAGTTTCGGTAAAAAAACGTAATATATTATACACAAGTTTATACTAGTTTTGCTAAAAAAAAAATTAAATCGAGGACTATACGAAACTATACATAGCTTTTCAGATCCTTAATATATCTTACGGGGGTAGGTTATGATGGAAGCCCATGCGAAAAATAAAATGAAAATTTGATTCTACGAAACTTTTCGAAATGCAAGTTTCGGTCAAAAAACCGTAATATATTATACACAAGTTTATTCTAGTTTTGCTAAAAAAACAAATTAAATCGAGGACTATAGGAAACGATACAAAGCTTTTCGAATCCTTACTATATGTTACGGGGGAAGGTTATGAAGGAAGCCCATGCAAAAAATTTATCCGAAAATTTGATTCTAGGAAAAGTTTTGAAATGCAAGTTTTGATCAAAAAATCGTAATATATTATACACAAGTTTATACTAGTTTTGTTCAAAAAATCAAATTAAATTGAGGACTATACGAAACGATGCAAAGGTTTCTAGATTCTTCCTATATCTTATAAGGGTAGGTTATGATGGAAGTCCATGCAAAAAATAATGTGAAAATTTGATTCTATAAAACTTTTCGAAATGTAAGTTTTGGTCAAAAAATCGTAATGTATTATACACAAGTTAAAACTAGTTTTTCTCAAAAAATCAAATTAAATCGAGGACTGTACGAAACGATACATAGCTTTCCAGATCCTTCCTATATGTTACGGGGGAAGGTTATGATGGAAGCCCATGCGAAAAATCATCTGAAAATTTGATTCTATGAAACTTTTTGAAATGCAAGTTTCGCTCAAAAAACCGTAATATATAATACACAAGTTTATACTAGTTTTGCTCAAAAAATCAAATTAAATCGAGGACTATACGAAACGATAAAAATCTTTCCAGATCCTTCTTATATCTTACGAGGGTAGGTTATAATGGAAGTCCATGCAAAAAAATCATCTGAAAATTTGATTCTACGAAACTTTTCGAAATGCAAGTTTCGGTCAAAAAATCGTAATATTATATACACAAGTTTATACTAGTTTTGCTAAAAAAACAAATTAAATCGAGGACTATACGATACTATACAAAGCTTTTCGGATCCTTACTATATGTTATGGGGGAAGGTTATGATGGAAGCCCATGCAAAAAATTTATCAAAAAATTTGATTCTACGAAACTTTTTGAAATGCAAGTTTTGATCAAAAAATCGTAATATATTATACACAAGTTTATACTAGTTTTGTTCAAAAAATCGAATTAAATTGAAGACTATACGAAACGATTCAAAGCTTTCCAGATCCTTCCTATATCTTATAAGGGTAGGTTATGATGGAAATCCATGCAAAAAATCATGTGAAAATTTGATTCTATGAAACTTTTCGAAATGTAAGTTTCGGTCAAAAAATCGTAATATATTATACACAAGTTTAAATTAGTTTTTCTCAAAAAATCAAATTAAATTGAGGACTGTACGAAACGATACATAACTTTCCAGATCCTTCCTATATGTTACGGGGGAAGATTATGATGGAAGCCCATGCGAAAAATCATCTGAAAATTTGATTCTACGAAACTTTTTGAAATGCAAGTTTCGCTCAAAAAATCGTAATATATAATACACAAGTTTATACTAGTTTTGTTCAAAAAATCAAATTAAATTGAGGACTATACGAAACGATACAAAGGTTTCTAGATCCTTCCTATATCTTATAAGGGTAGGTTATGATGGAAGTCCATGCAAAAAATCATGTGAAAATTTGATTGTATAAAACTTTTCGAAATGTAAGTTTTTGTCAAAAAATCGTAATATATTATACACAAGTTAAAACTAGTTTTTCTCAAAAAATCAAATTAAATCGAGGACTGTACGAAATGATACATAGCTTTCCAGATCCTTCCTATATGTTACGGGAAAAGATTATGATGGAAGCCCATGCGAAAAATCATCTGAAAATTTGATTCTACGAAACTTTTTGAAATGCAAGTTTCGCTAAAAAAATCGTAATATATAATACACAAGTTTATAATAGTTTTGCTCAAAAAATCAAATTAAATCGAGGACTATACGAAACGATAAAAATCTTTCCAGACCCTTCTTATATCTTACGAGGGTAGGTTATGATGGAAGTCCATGCAAAAAAATCATCTGAAAATTTGATTCTACGAAACTTCTCGAAATGCAAGTTTCGGTCAAAAAATCGTAATATATTATACACAAGTTTATACTTGTTTTGCTATAAAAACAAATTAAATCGAGGACTATACGAAACGATGCAAAGGTTTCTAGATCCTTCCTATATCTTATAAGGGTAGGTTATAATGGAAGTCCATGCAAAAAATCATGTGAAAATTTGATTCTATAAAACTTTTCGAAATGTAATTTTTTGTCAAAAAATCGTAATATATTATACACAAGTTAAAACTAGTTTTTCTCAAAAAATCAAATTAAATCGAGGACTGTACGAAACGATACATAGCTTTCCAGATCCTTCCTATATGTTACGGGGGAAGGTTATGATGGAAGCCCATGCGAAAAATCATCTGAAAATTTGATTCTACGAAACTTTTCGAAATGCAAGTTTCGGCAAAAAATCGTAATATATTATACACAAGTTTATACTAGTTTTACTAAAAAAACAAATTAAATCGAGGACTATACGAAACGATACAAAGCTTTTCGGATCCTTACTATATGTTATGGGGGAAGGTTAAGATGGCAGCCCATGCAATAAATTTATCCAAAAATTTGATTCTACGAAACTTTTTGAAATGCAAGTTTTGATCAAAAAATCGTAATATATTATACACAAGTTTATACTAGTTTTGTTCAAAAAATCAAATTAAATTGAGGACTATACGAAACGATGCAAAGGTTTCTAGATCCTTCCTATATCTTATAAGGGTAGGTTATAATGGAAGTCCATGCAAAAAATCATGTGAAAATTTGATTCTATAAAACTTTTCGAAATGTAATTTTTTGTCAAAAAATCGTAATATATTATACACAAGTTAAAACTAGTTTTTCTCAAAAAATCAAATTAAATCGAGGACTGTACGAAACGATACATAGCTTTCCAGATCCTTCCTATATGTTACGGGGGAAGGTTATGATGGAAGCCCATGCGAAAAATCATCTGAAAATTTGATTCTACGAAACTTTTTGAAATGCAAGTTTCGCTCAAAAAATCGAAATATATAATACACAAGTTTATACTAGTTTTGCTCAAAAAATCAAATTAAATCGAGGACTATACGAAACGATAAAAATCTTTCCAGATCCTTCTTATATCTTACGAGGCTATGTTATAATGGAAGTCCATGCAAAAAAATCATCTGAAAATTTGATTCTACGAAACTTTTCGAAATGCATGTTTCGGTCAAAAAATCGTAATATATTATACACAAGTTTATACTAGTTTTGCTAAAAAAACAAATTAAATCGAGGACTATACGATACGATACAAAGCTTTTCGGATCCTTACTATATGTTACGGGGGAAGGTTATGATGGAAGCCCATGCAAAAAATTTATCCAAAAATTTGATTCTGAGAAACTTTTTGAAATGCAAGTTTTGATCTAAAAATCGTAATATATTATACACAAGTTTATACTAGTTTTATTCAAAAAATCAAATTAAATTGAGGACTATACGAAACGATGCAAAGCTTTCCAGATCCTTCCTATATCTTATAAGGGTAGGTTATGATGGAAGTCCATGCAAAAAATCATGTGAAAATTTGATTCTATGAAACTTTTCGAAATGTAAGTTTCGGTCAAAAAATCGTAATATATTATACACAAGTTTAAATTAGTTTTTCTCAAAAAATCAAATTAAATTGAGGACTGTACGAAACGATACATAGCTTTCCAGATCCTTCCTATATGTTACGGGAAAAGATTATGATGGAAGCCCATGCGAAAAATCATCTGAAAATTTGATTCTACGAAACTTTTTGAAATGCAAGTTTCGCTAAAAAAATAGTAATATATAATACACAAGTTTATACTAGTTTTGCTCAAAAAATCAAATTAAATCGAGGACTATACGAAACGATAAAAATCTTTCCAGACCCTTCTTATATCTTACGAGGGTAGGTTATGATGGAAGTCCATGCAAAAAAATAATCTGAAATTTTGATTCTACGAAATTTTTCGAAATTCAAGTTTCGGTCAAAAAATCGTAATATATTATACACAAGTTTATACTAGTTTTGCTAAAAAAACAAATTAAATCGAGGACTATACGAAACGATACAAAGATTTTCAGATCCTTCTTATATGTTACGGGGGAAGGATATGATGGAAGCCAATGCAAAAAATCATCTGAAAATTTGATTCTACGAAACTTTTCGAAATGAATGTTTCGGTCAAAAAACCGTAATATATTATACACAAGTTTATACTTGTTTTGCTCAAAAAATAAAATCAAATCGAGGACTATACGAAACGATACAAAGCTTTCCAGATCCTTCCTACATTTTACGAGGGTAGGTTATGATGAAAGTCCATGCAAAAAATCATGTGAAAATTTGATTCTACGAAACTTTTTGAAATGCAAGTTTCGGTCAAAAAAACGTAATATATTATACACAAGTTTATACTAGTTTTGCTCAAAAATTTAAATTAAATCGAGGACTATACGAAACGATACATAGCTTTTCAGATCTTTAATATATCTTACGGGGGTAGGTTATGATGGAAGCCCATGCGAAAAATTATCTGAAAATTTGATTCTACGAAACTTTTCGAAATGCAAGTTTCGGTCAAAAAATCGTAATATATTATACACAAATTTATACTAGTTTTGCTAAAAAAACAAATTAAATCGAGGACTATACGAAACGATACAAAGCTTTTCGGATCCTTACTATATGTTACGGGGAAGGTTATTATGGCAGCCCATGCAAAAAATTTATCCAAAAATTTGATTCTACGAAACTTTTTGAAATGCAAGTTTTGATCAAAAAATCGTAATATATTATACACAAGTTTATACTAGTTTTGTTCAAAAAATCAAATTAAATCGAGGACTATACGAAACGATACAAAGCTTTCCAGATCCTTCCTATATCTTACGAGGGTAGGTTATGAAGAAAGTCCATGCAAAAAATCATGTGAAAATTTAATTCTACGAAACTTTTTGAAATGCAAGTTTCGGTCAAAAAAACGTAATATATTATACACAAGTTTATACTAGTTTTGCTCAAAAAATAAAATTAAATCGAGGACTATACGAAACGATACATAGCTTTTCAGATCCTTAATATATCTTACGGGGGTAGGTTATGATGGAAGCCCATGCGTAAAATTATCTGAAAATTTGATTCTACGAAACTTTTCGAAATGCAAGTATCGGTCAAAAAATCGTAATATATTATACACAAGTTTATACTAGTTTTGCTAAAAAAACAAATTAAATCGAGGACTATACGAAACGATACAAAGCTTTTCGGATCCTTACTATATCTTACGGGGGTAGGTTATGATTGAAGCCCATGCGAAAAATTATCTGAAAATTTGATTCTACGAAACTTTTTGAAATGCAAGTTTCGGTCAAAAAATCGTAATATATTATACACAAGTTTATACTAGTTTTGCTAAAAAAACAAATTAAATCGAGGACTATACGATACGATACAAAGCTTTTCGGATCCTTATTATATGTTACGGGGGAAGGTTATGATGGAAGCCCATGCAAAAAATTTATCCAAAAATTTGATTCTACGAAACTTTTTGAAATGCAAGTTTTGATAAAAAAAAAGTAATATATTATACACAAGTTTATACTAGTTTTGTTCAAAAAATCAAATTAAATTGAGGACTATACGAAACGATGCAAAGCTTTCCAGATCCTTCCTATATCTTATAAGGGTAGGTTATGTTGGAAGTCCATGCAAAAAATCATGTGAAAATTGGATTCTATGAAACTTTTCGAAATGTAAGTTTCGGTCAAAAAATCGTAATATATTATACACAAGTTTAAATTAGTTTTTCTCAAAAAATCAAATTAAATTGAGGACTGTACGAAACGATACATAGCTTTCCAGATCCTTCCTATATGTTACGGGGGAAGATTATGATGGAAGCCCATGCGAAAAATCATCTGAAAATTTGATTCTACGAAACTTTTTGAAATGCAAGTTTCGCTAAAAAAATCGTAATATATAATACACAAGTTTATACTAGTTTTGCTCAAAAAATCAAATTAAATCGAGGACTATACGAAACGATAAAAATCTTTCCAGACCCTTCTTATATCTTACGAGGGTAGGTTATGATGGAAGTCCATGCAAAAAAATCATCTGAAAATTTGATTCTACGAAACTTTTCGAAATGCAAGTTTCGGTCAAAAAATCGTAATATATTATAAACAAGTTTATACTAGTTTTGCTAAAAAAACAAATTAAATCGAGGACTATACGAAACGATACAAAGATTTTCAGATCCTTCCTATATGTTACGGGGGAAGGATATGATGGAAGCCAATGCAAAAAATCATCTGAAAATTTGATTCTACGAAACTTTTCGAAATGAATGTTTCGGTCAAAAAACCGTAATATATTATACACAAGTTTATACTTGTTTTGCTCAAAAAATTAAATTAAATCGAGGACTATAAGAAACGATACAAAGCTTTCCAGATCCTTCCTACATTTTACGAGGGTAGGTTATGATGAAGTTCCATGCAAAAAATCATGTGAAAATTTGATTCTACGAAACTTTTTGGAATGCAAGTTTCGGTCAAAAAAACGTAATATATTATACACAAGTTTATACTAGTTTTGCTCAAAAAATAAAATTAAATCGAGGACTATACGAAACGATACATAGCTTTTCAGATCTTTAATATATCTTACGGGGGTAGGTTATGATGGAAGCCCATGCGAAAAATTATCAGAAAATTTGATTCTACGAAACTTTTCGAAATGCAAGTTTCGGTCAAAAAATCGTAATATATTATACACAAATTTATACTAGTTTTGCTAAAAAAATAAATTAAATCGAGGACTATACGAAACGATACAAAGCTTTTCGGATCCTTACTATATGTTACGGGGGAAGGTTATGATGGCAGCCCATGCAAAAAATTTATCCAAAAATTTGATTCTACGAAACTTTTTGAAATGCAAGTTTTGATCAAAAAATCGTAATACACAAGTTTATACTAGTTTTGTTCAAAAAATCAAATTAAATCGAGGACTATACGAAATGATACAAAGCATTCCAGATCCTTCCTATATCTTACGAGGGTAGGTTATGATGAAAGTCCATGACAAAAATCATGTGAAAATTTAATTCTACGAAACTTTTTGAAATGCAAGTTTGGGTCTAAAAAACGTAATATATTATACACAAGTTTATACTAGTTTTGCTCAAAAAATTAAATTAAATCGAGGACTATACGAAACGATACATAGCTTTTCAGATCCTTAATATATCTTACGGGGGTAGGTTATGATGGAAGCCCATGCGTAAAATTATCTTAAAATTTGATTCTACGAAACTTTTCGAAATGCAAGTATCGGTCAAAAAATCGTAATATATTATACACAAGTTTATACTAGTTTTGCTAAAAAAACAAATTAAATCGAGGACTATACGAAACGATACAAAGCTTTTCGGATCCTTACTATATCTTACGGGGGTAGGTTATGATTGAAGCCCATGCGAAAAATTATCTGAAAATTTGATTCTACGAAACTTTTTGAAATGCAAGTTTCGGTCAAAAAATCGTAATATATTATACACAAGTTTATACTAGTTTTGCTAAAAAAACAAATTAAATCGAGGACTATACGATACGATACAAAGCTTTTCGGATCCTTATTATATGTTACGGGGGAAGGTTATGATGGAAGCCCATGCAAAAAATTTATCCAAAAATTTGATTCTACGAAACTTTTTGAAATGCAAGTTTTGATAAAAAAAAAGTAATATATTATACACAAGTTTATACTAGTTTTGTTCAAAAAATCAAATTAAATTGAGGACTATACGAAACGATGCAAAGCTTTCCAGATCCTTCCTATATCTTATAAGGGTAGGTTATGTTGGAAGTCCATGCAAAAAATCATGTGAAAATTGGATTCTATGAAACTTTTCGAAATGTAAGTTTCGGTCAAAAAATCGTAATATATTATACACAAGTTTAAATTAGTTTTTCTCAAAAAATCAAATTAAATTGAGGACTGTACGAAACGATACATAGCTTTCCAGATCCTTCCTATATGTTACGGGGGAAGATTATGATGGAAGCCCATGCGAAAAATCATCTGAAAATTTGATTCTACGAAACTTTTTGAAATGCAAGTTTCGCTAAAAAAATCGTAATATATAATACACAAGTTTATACTAGTTTTGCTCAAAAAATCAAATTAAATCGAGGACTATACGAAACGATAAAAATCTTTCCAGACCCTTCTTATATCTTACGAGGGTAGGTTATGATGGAAGTCCATGCAAAAAAATCATCTGAAAATTTGATTCTACGAAACTTTTCGAAATGCAAGTTTCGGTCAAAAAATCGTAATATATTATAAACAAGTTTATACTAGTTTTGCTAAAAAAACAAATTAAATCGAGGACTATACGAAACGATACAAAGATTTTCAGATCCTTCCTATATGTTACGGGGGAAGGATATGATGGAAGCCAATGCAAAAAATCATCTGAAAATTTGATTCTACGAAACTTTTCGAAATGAATGTTTCGGTCAAAAAACCGTAATATATTATACACAAGTTTATACTTGTTTTGCTCAAAAAATTAAATTAAATCGAGGACTATAAGAAACGATACAAAGCTTTCCAGATCCTTCCTACATTTTACGAGGGTAGGTTATGATGAAGTTCCATGCAAAAAATCATGTGAAAATTTGATTCTACGAAACTTTTTGGAATGCAAGTTTCGGTCAAAAAAACGTAATATATTATACACAAGTTTATACTAGTTTTGCTCAAAAAATAAAATTAAATCGAGGACTATACGAAACGATACATAGCTTTTCAGATCTTTAATATATCTTACGGGGGTAGGTTATGATGGAAGCCCATGCGAAAAATTATCAGAAAATTTGATTCTACGAAACTTTTCGAAATGCAAGTTTCGGTCAAAAAATCGTAATATATTATACACAAATTTATACTAGTTTTGCTAAAAAAATAAATTAAATCGAGGACTATACGAAACGATACAAAGCTTTTCGGATCCTTACTATATGTTACGGGGGAAGGTTATGATGGCAGCCCATGCAAAAAATTTATCCAAAAATTTGATTCTACGAAACTTTTTGAAATGCAAGTTTTGATCAAAAAATCGTAATACACAAGTTTATACTAGTTTTGTTCAAAAAATCAAATTAAATCGAGGACTATACGAAATGATACAAAGCATTCCAGATCCTTCCTATATCTTACGAGGGTAGGTTATGATGAAAGTCCATGACAAAAATCATGTGAAAATTTAATTCTACGAAACTTTTTGAAATGCAAGTTTGGGTCTAAAAAACGTAATATATTATACACAAGTTTATACTAGTTTTGCTCAAAAAATTAAATTAAATCGAGGACTATACGAAACGATACATAGCTTTTCAGATCCTTAATATATCTTACGGGGGTAGGTTATGATGGAAGCCCATGCGTAAAATTATCTTAAAATTTGATTCTACGAAACTTTTCGAAATGCAAGTATCGGTCAAAAAATCGTAATATATTATACACAAGTTTATACTAGTTTTGCTAAAAAAACAAATTAAATCGAGGACTATACGAAACGATACAAAGCTTTTCGGATCCTTACTATATCTTACGGGGGTAGGTTATGATTGAAGCCCATGCGAAAAATTATCTGAAAATTTGATTCTACGAAACTTTTTGAAATGCAAGTTTCGGTCAAAAAATCGTAATATATTATACACAAGTTTATACTAGTTTTGCTAAAAAAACAAATTAAATCGAGGACTATACGATACGATACAAAGCTTTTCGGATCCTTATTATATGTTACGGGGGAAGGTTATGATGGAAGCCCATGCAAAAAATTTATCCAAAAATTTGATTCTACGAAACTTTTTGAAATGCAAGTTTTGATAAAAAAAAAGTAATATATTATACACAAGTTTATACTAGTTTTGTTCAAAAAATCAAATTAAATTGAGGACTATACGAAACGATGCAAAGCTTTCCAGATCCTTCCTATATCTTATAAGGGTAGGTTATGTTGGAAGTCCATGCAAAAAATCATGTGAAAATTGGATTCTATGAAACTTTTCGAAATGTAAGTTTCGGTCAAAAAATCGTAATATATTATACACAAGTTTAAATTAGTTTTTCTCAAAAAATCAAATTAAATTGAGGACTGTACGAAACGATACATAGCTTTCCAGATCCTTCCTATATGTTACGGGGGAAGATTATGATGGAAGCCCATGCGAAAAATCATCTGAAAATTTGATTCTACGAAACTTTTTGAAATGCAAGTTTCGCTAAAAAAATCGTAATATATAATACACAAGTTTATACTAGTTTTGCTCAAAAAATCAAATTAAATCGAGGACTATACGAAACGATAAAAATCTTTCCAGACCCTTCTTATATCTTACGAGGGTAGGTTATGATGGAAGTCCATGCAAAAAAATCATCTGAAAATTTGATTCTACGAAACTTTTCGAAATGCAAGTTTCGGTCAAAAAATCGTAATATATTATAAACAAGTTTATACTAGTTTTGCTAAAAAAACAAATTAAATCGAGGACTATACGAAACGATACAAAGATTTTCAGATCCTTCCTATATGTTACGGGGGAAGGATATGATGGAAGCCAATGCAAAAAATCATCTGAAAATTTGATTCTACGAAACTTTTCGAAATGAATGTTTCGGTCAAAAAACCGTAATATATTATACACAAGTTTATACTTGTTTTGCTCAAAAAATTAAATTAAATCGAGGACTATAAGAAACGATACAAAGCTTTCCAGATCCTTCCTACATTTTACGAGGGTAGGTTATGATGAAGTTCCATGCAAAAAATCATGTGAAAATTTGATTCTACGAAACTTTTTGAAATGCAAGTTTCGGTCAAAAAAACGTAATATATTATACACAAGTTTATACTAGTTTTGTTCAAAAAATAAAATTAAATCGAGGACTATACGAAACGATACATAGCTTTTCAGATCTTTAATATATCTTACGGGGATAGGTTATGATGGAAGCCCATGCGAAAAATTATCAGAAAATTTGATTCTACGAAACTTTTCGAAATGCAAGTTTCGGTCAAAAAATCGTAATATATTATACACAAATTTATACTAGTTTTGCTAAAAAAATAAATTAAATCGAGGACTATACGAAACGATACAAAGCTTTTCGGATCCTTACTATATGTTATGGGGGAAGGTTATGATGGCAGCCCATGCAAAAAATTTATCCAAAAATTTGATTCTACGAAACTTTTTGAAATGCAAGTTTTGATCAAAAAATCGTAATACACAAGTTTATACTAGTTTTGTTCAAAAAATCAAATTAAATCGAGGACTATACGAAATGATACAAAGCATTCCAGATCCTTCCTATATCTTACGAGGGTAGGTTATGATGAAAGTCCATGACAAAAATCATGTGAAAATTTAATTCTACGAAACTTTTTGAAATGCAAGTTTGGGTCTAAAAAACGTAATATATTATACACAAGTTTATACTAGTTTTGCTCAAAAAATAAAATTAAATCGAGGACTATACGAAACGATACATAGCTTTTCAGATCCTTAATATATCTTACGGGGGTAGGTTATGATGGAAGCCCATGCGTAAAATTATCTTAAAATTTGATTCTACGAAACTTTTCGAAATGCAAGTTTCGGTCAAAAAATCGTAATATATTATACACAAGTTTATACTAGTTTTGCTAAAAAAACAAATTAAATCGAGGACTATACGAAACGATACAAAGCTTTTCGGATCCTTATTATATGTTACGGGGGAAGGTTATGATGGAAGCCCATGCAAAAAATTTATCCAAAAATTTGATTCTACGAAACTTTTTGAAATGCAAGTTTTGATAAAAAAAAAGTAATATATTATACACAAGTTTATACTAGTTTTGTTCAAAAAATCAAATTAAATTGAGGACTATACGAAACGATGCAAAGCTTTCCAGATCCTTCCTATATCTTATAAGGGTAAGTTATGTTGGAAGTCCATGCAAAAATCATGTGAAAATTTGATTCTATGAAACTTTTCGAAATGTAAGTTTCGGTCAAAAAATCGTAATATATTATACACAAGTTTAAATTAGTTTTTCTCAAAAAATCAAATTAAATTGAGGAATGTACGAAACGATACATAGCTTTCCAGATCCTTCCTATATGTTACGGGAAAAGATTATGATGGAAGCCCATGCGAAAAATCATCTGAAAATTAGATTCTACGAAACTTTTTGAAATGCAAGTTTCGCTAAAAAAATCGTAATATATAATACACAAGTTTATACTAGTTTTGCTCAAAAAATCAAATTAAATCGAGGACTATACGAAACGATAAAAATCTTTCCAGACCCTTCTTATATCTTACAAGGGTAGGTTATGATGGAAGTCCATGCAAAAAAATCATCTGAAATTTTGATTCTACGAAACTTTTCGAAATGCAAGTTTCGGTCAAAAAATCGTAATATATTATAAACAAGTTTATACTAGTTTTGCTAAAAAAACAAATTAAATCGAGGACTATACGAAACGATACAAAGATTTTCAGATCCTTCCTATATGTTACGGGGGAAGGATATGATGGAAGCCAATGCAAAAAATCATCTGAAAATTTGATTCTACGAAACTTTTCGAAATGAATGTTTCGGTCAAAAAACCGTAATATATTATACACAAGTTTATACTTGTTTTTCTCAAAAAATAAAATTTAATCGAGGACTATAAGAAACGATACAAAGCTTTCCAGATCCTTCCTACATTTTACGAGGGTAGGTTATGATGAAGTTCCATGCAAAAAATCATGTGAAAATTTGATTCTACGAAACTTTTTGAAATGCAAGTTTCGGTCAAAAAAACGTAATATATTATACACAAGTTTATACTAGTTTTGCTCAAAAAATAATATTAAATCGAGGACTATACGAAACGATACATAGCTTTTCAGATCTTTAATATATCTTACGGGGGTAGGTTATGATGGAAGCCCATGCGAAAAATTATCTGAAAATTTGATTCTACGAAACTTTTCGAAATGCAAGTTTCGGTCAAAAAATCGTAATATATTATACACAAATTTATACTAGTTTTGCCAAAAAAATAAATTAAATCGAGGACTATACGAAACGATACAAAGCTTTTCGGATCCTTACTATATGTTACGGGGGAAGGTTATGATGGCATCCCATGCAAAAAATTTATCCAAAAATTTGATTCTACGAAACTTTTTGAAATGCAAGTTTTGATCAAAAAATCGTAATACACAAGTTTATACTAGTTTTGTTCAAAAAATCAAATTAAATCGAGGACTATACGAAATGATACAAAGCATTCCAGATCCTTCATATATCTTACGAGGGTAGGTTATGATGAAAGTCCATGCCAAAAATCATGTGAAAATTTAATTCTACGAAACTTTTTGAAATGCAAGTTTCGGTCTAAAAAACGTAATATATTATACACAAGTTTATACTAGTTTGGCTCAAAAAATAAAATTAAATCGAGGACTATACGAAACGATACATAGCTTTTCAGATCTTTAATATATCTTACGGGGGTAGGTTATGATGGAAGCCCATGCGAAAAATTATCTGAAAATTTGATTCTACGAAACTTTTCGAAATGCAAGTTTCGGTCAAAAAATCGTAATATATTATACACAAATTTATACTAGTTTTGCCAAAAAAATAAATTAAATCGAGGACTATACGAAACGATACAAAGCTTTTCGGATCCTTACTATATGTTACGGGGGAAGGTTATGATGGCATCCCATGCAAAAAATTTATCCAAAAATTTGATTCTACGAAACTTTTTGAAATGCAAGTTTTGATCAAAAAATCGTAATACACAAGTTTATACTAGTTTTGTTCAAAAAATCAAATTAAATCGAGGACTATACGAAATGATACAAAGCATTCCAGATCCTTCATATATCTTACGAGGGTAGGTTATGATGAAAGTCCATGCCAAAAATCATGTGAAAATTTAATTCTACGAAACTTTTTGAAATGCAAGTTTCGGTCTAAAAAACGTAATATATTATACACAAGTTTATACTAGTTTGGCTCAAAAAATAAAATTAAATCGAGGACTATACGAAACGATACATAGCTTTTCAGATCCTTAATATATCTTACGGGTGTAGGTTATGATGGAAGCCCATGCGTAAAATTATCTGAAAATTTGATTCTACGAAACTTTTCGAAATGCAAGTTTCGGTCAAAAAATCGTAATATATTATACACAAGTTTATACTAGTTTTGCTAAAAAAACAAATTAAATCGAGGACTATACGAAACGATACAAAGCTTTTCGGATCCTTACTATATCTTACGGGGGTAGGTTATGATGGAAGCCCATGCGAAAAATTATCTGAAAATTTGATTCTACGAAACTTTTCGAAATGCAAGTTTCGGTCAAAAAATCGTAATATATTATACACAAGTTTATACTAGTTTTTCTAAAAAACAAATTAAATCGAGGACTATACGATACGATACAAAGCTTTTCGGATCCTTATTATATGTTACGGGGGAAGGTAATGATGGAAGCCCATGCAAAAAATTTATCCAAAAATTTGATTCTACGAAACTTTTTTAAAATGAAAGTTTTGATAAAAAAAAGTAATATATTATACACAAGTTTATACTAGTTTTGTTCAAAAAATCAAATTAAATTGAGGACTATACGAAACGATGCAAAGCTTTCCAGATCCTTCCTATATCTTATAAGGGTAGGTTATGATGGAAGTCCATGCAAAAAATCATGTGAAAATTTGATTCTATGAAACTTTTCGAAATGTAAGTTTCGGTCAAAAAATCGTAATATATTATACACAAGTTTAAATTAGTTTTTCTCAAAAAATCAAATTAAATTGAGGACTGTACGAAACGATACATAGCTTTCCAGATCCTTCCTATATGTTACGGGGGAAGATTATGATGGAAGCCCATGCGAAAAATCATCTGAAAATTTGATTCTACGAAACTTTATTAAATGCAAGTTTCGCTAAAAAAATCGTAATATATAATACACAAGTTTATACTAGTTTTGCTCAAAAAATCAAATTAAATCGAGGACTATACGAAACGATAAAAATCTTTCCAGACCCTTCTTATATCTTACGAGGGTAGGTTATGATGGAAGTCCATGCAAAAAAATCATTTGAAAATTTGATTCTACAAAACTTTTCGAAATGCAAGTTTCGGTCAAAAAATCGTAATATATTATAAACAAGTTTATACTAGTTTTGCTAAAAAAAAACAAATTAAATCGAGGACTATACGAAACGATACAAAGATTTTCAGATCCTTCCTATATGTTACGGGGGAAGGATATGATGGAAGCCAATGCAAAAAATCATCTGAAAATTTGATTCTACGAAACTTTTCGAAATGAATGTTTCGGTCAAAAAACCGTAATATATTATACACAAGTTTATACTTGTTTTGCTCAAAAAATAAAATTTAATCGAGGACTATAAGAAACGATACAAAGCTTTCCAGATCCTTCCTACATTTTACGAGGGTAGGTTATGATGAAGTTCCATGCAAAAAATCATGTGAAAATTTAATTCTACGAAACTTTTTGAAATGCAAGTTTCGGTCAAAAAAACGTAATATATTATACACAAGTTTATACTAGTTTTGCTCAAAAAATAAAATTAAATCGACGACTATACGAAACGATACATAGCTTTTCAGATCTTTAATATATCTTACGGGGGTAGGTTATGATGGAAGCCCATGCGAAAAATTATCTGAAAATTTGATTCTACGAAACTTTTCGAAATGCAAGTTTCGGTCAAAAAATCGTAATATATTATACACAAATTTATACTAGTTTTGCTAAAAAAACAAATTAAATCGAGGACTATACGAAACGATACAAAGCTTTTCGGATCCTTACTATATGTTACGGGGGAAGGTTATGATGGCAGCCCATGCAAAAAATTTATCCAAAAATTTGATTCTATGAAACTTTTTGAAATGCAAGTTTTGATCAAAAAATCGTAATACACAAGTTTATACTAGTTTTGTTCAAAAAATCAAATTAAATCGAGGACTATACGAAATGATACAAAGCATTCCAGATCCTTCCTATATCTTACGAGGGTAGGTTATGATGAAAGTCCATGCAAAAAATCATGTGAAAATTTAATTCTACGAAACTTTTTGAAATGCAAGTTTCGGTCTAAAAAACGTAATATATTATACACAAGTTTATACTAGTTTTGCTCAAAAAATAAAATTAAATCGAGGACTATACGAAACGATACATAGCTTTTCAGATCCTTAATATATCTTACGGGGGTAGGTTATGATGGAAGCCCATGCGTAAAATTATCTGAAAATTTGATTCTACGAAACTTTTCGAAATGCAAGTTTCGGTCAAAAAATCGTAATATATTATACACAAGTTTATTCTAGTTTTGCTAAAAAAACAAATTAAATCGAGGACTATACGAAACGATACAAAGCTTTTCGGATCCTTACTATATCTTACGGGGGTAGGTTATGATGGAAGCCCATGCGAAAAATTACCTGAAAATTTGATTCTACGAAACTTTTCGAAATGCAAGTTTCGGTCAAAAAATCGTAATATATTATACACAAGTTTATACTAGTTTTTCTAAAAAACAAATTAAATCGAGGACTATACGATACGATACAAAGCTTTTCGGATCCTTATTATATGTTACGGGGGAAGGTAATGATGGAAGCCCATGCAAAAAATTTATCCAAAAATTTGATTCTACGAAACTTTTTGAAATGCAAGTTTTGATAAACAAAAAGTAATATATTATACACAAGTTTATACTAGTTTTGTTCAAAAAATCAAATTAAATTGAGGACTATACGAAACGATGCAAAGCTTTCCAGATCCTTCCTATATCTTATAAGGGTAGGTTATGATGGAAGTCCATGCAAAAAATCATGTGAAAATTTGATTCTATGAAACTTTTCGAAATGTAAGTTTCGGTCAAAAAATCGTAATATATTATACACAAGTTTAAATTAGTTTGTCTCAAAAAATCAAATTAAATTGAGGACTGTACGAAACGATACATAGCTTTCCAGATCCTTCCTATATGTTACGGGGGAAGATTATGATGGAAGCCCATGCGAAAAATCATCTGAAAATTTGATTCTACGAAACTTTTTGAAATGCAAGTTTCGCTAAAAAATCGTAATATATAATACACAAGTTTATACTAGTATTGCTCAAAAAATCAAATTAAATCGAGGACTATACGAAACGATAAAAATCTTTCCAGACCCTTCTTATATCTTACGAGGGTAGGTTATGATGGAAGTCCATGCAAAAAAATCATCTGAAAATTTGATTCTACGAAACTTTTCGAAATGCAAGTTTCGGTCAAAAAATCGTAATATATTATAAACAAGTTTATACTAGTTTTGCTAAAAAAACAAATTAAATCGAGGACTATACGAAACGATACAAAGATTTTCAGATCCTTCCTATATGTTACGGGGGAAGGATATGATGGAAGCCAATGCAAAAAATCATCTGAAAATTTGATTCTACGAAACTTTTCGAAATGAATGTTTCGGTCAAAAAACCGTAATATATTATACACAAGTTTATACTTGTTTTGCTCAAAAAATAAAATTAAATCGAGGACTATAAGAAACGATACAAAGCTTTCCAGATCCTTCCTACATTTTACGAGGGTAGGTTATGATGAAGTTCCATGCAAAAAATCATGTGAAAATTTGATTCTACGAAACTTTTTGAAATGCAAGTTTCGGTCAAAAAAACGTAATATATTATACACAAGTTTATACTAGTTTTGCTCAAAAAATAAAATTAAATCGAGGACTATACGAAACGATACATAGCTTTTCAGATCATTAATATATCTTACGGGGGTAGGTTATGATGGAAGCCCATGCGAAAAATTATCAGAAAATTTGATTCTACGAAACTTTTCGAAATGCAAGTTTCGGTCAAAAAATCGTAATATATTATACACAAATTTATACTAGTTTTGCTAAAAAAACAAATTAAATCGAGGACTATACGAAACGATACAAAGCTTTTCGGATCCTTACTATATGTTACGGGGGAAGGTTATGATGGCAGCCCATGCAAAAAATTTATCCAAAAATTTGATTCTACGAAACTTTTTGAAATGCAAGTTTTGATCAAAAAATCGTAATACACAAGTTTATACTAGTTTTGTTCAAAAAATCAAATTAAATCGAGGACTATACGAAATGATACAAAGCATTCCAGATCCTTCCTATATCTTACGAGGGTAGGTTATGATGAAAGTCCATGCAAAAAATCATGTGAAAATTTAATTCTACGAAACTTTTTGAAATGCAAGTTTCGGTCTAAAAAACGTAATATATTATACACAAGTTTATACTAGTTTTGCTCAAAAAATAAAATTAAATCGAGGAATATACGAAACGATACATAGCTTTTCAGATCCTTAATATATCTTACGGGGGTAGGTTATGATGGAAGCCCATGCGTAAAATTATCTGAAAATTTGATTCTACGAAACTTTTCGAAATGCAAGTTTCGGTCAAAAAATCGTAATATATTATACACAAGTTTATACTAGTTTTGCTAAAAAAACAAATTAAATCGAGGACTATACGAAACGATACAAAGCTTTTCGGATCCTTACTATATCTTACGGGGGTAGGTTATGATGGAAGCCCATGCGAAAAATTATCTGAAAATTTGATTCTACGAAACTTTTCGAAATGCAAGTTTCGGTCAAAAAATCGTAATATATTATACACAAGTTTATACTAGTTTTTCTAAAAAAAAAATTAAATCGAGGACTATACGATACGATACAAAGCTTTTCGGATCCTTATTATATGTTACGGGGGAAGGTAATGATGGAAGCCCATGCAAAAAATTTATCCAAAAATTTGATTCTACGAAACTTTTTGAAATGCAAGTTTTGATAAAAAAAAAGTAATATATTATACACAAGTTTATACTAGTTTTGTTCAAAAAATCAAATTAAATTGAGGACTATACGAAACGATGCAAAGCTTTCCAGATCCTTCCTATATCTTATAAGGGTAGGTTATGATGGAAGTCCATGCAAAAAATCATGTGAAAATTTGATTCTATGAAACTTTTCGAAATGTAAGTTTCGGTCAAAAAATCGTAATATATTATACACAAGTTTAAATTAGTTTTTCTCAAAAAATCAAATTAAATTGAGGACTGTACGAAACGATACATAGCTTTCCAGATCCTTCCTATATGTTACGGGGGAAGATTATGATGGAAGCCCATGCGAAAAATCATCTGAAAATTTGATTCTACGAAACTTTTTGAAATGCAAGTTTCGCTAAAAAATCGTAATATATAATACACAAGTTTATACTAGTATTGCTCAAAAAATCAAATTAAATCGAGGACTATACGAAACGATAAAAATCTTTCCAGACCCTTCTTATATCTTACGAGGGTAGGTTATGATGGAAGTCCATGCAAAAAAATCATCTGAAAATTTGATTCTACGAAACTTTTCGAAATGCAAGTTTCGGTCAAAAAATCGTAATATATTATAAACAAGTTTATACTAGTTTTGCTAAAAAAACAAATTAAATCGAGGACTATACGAAACGATACAAAGATTTTCAGATCCTTCCTATATGTTACGGGGGAAGGATATGATGGAAGCCAATGCAAAAAATCATCTGAAAATTTGATTCTACGAAACTTTTCGAAATGAATGTTTCGGTCAAAAAACCGTAATATATTATACACAAGTTTATACTTGTTTTGCTCAAAAAATAAAATTAAATCGAGGACTATAAGAAACGATACAAAGCTTTCCAGATCCTTCCTACATTTTACGAGGGTAGGTTATGATGAAGTTCCATGCAAAAAATCATGTGAAAATTTGATTCTACGAAACTTTTTGAAATGCAAGTTTCGGTCAAAAAAACGTAATATATTATACACAAGTTTATACTAGTTTTGCTCAAAAAATAAAATTAAATCGAGGACTATACGAAACGATACATAGCTTTTCAGATCATTAATATATCTTACGGGGGTAGGTTATGATGGAAGCCCATGCGAAAAATTATCAGAAAATTTGATTCTACGAAACTTTTCGAAATGCAAGTTTCGGTAAAAAAATCGTAATATATTATACACAAATTTATACTAGTTTTGCTAAAAAAACAAATTAAATCGAGGACTATACGAAACGATACAAAGCTTTTCGGATCCTTACTATATGTTACGGGGGAAGGTTATGATGGCAGCCCATGCAAAAAATTTATCCAAAAATTTGATTCTACGAAACTTTTTGAAATGCAAGTTTTGATCAAAAAATCGTAATACACAAGTTTATACTAGTTTTGTTAAAAAAATCAAATTAAATCGAGGACTATACGAAATGATACAAAGCATTCCAGATCCTTCCTATATCTTACGAGGGTAGGTTATGATGAAAGTCCATGCAAAAAATCATGTGAAAATTTAATTCTACGAAACTTTTTGAAATGCAAGTTTCGGTCTAAAAAACGTAATATATTATACACAAGTTTATACTAGTTTTGCTCAAAAAATAAAATTAAATCGAGGAATATACGAAACGATACATAGCTTTTCAGATCCTTAATATATCTTACGGGGGTAGGTTATGATGGAAGCCCATGCGTAAAATTATCTGAAAATTTGATTCTACGAAACTTTTCGAAATGCAAGTTTCGGTCAAAAAATCGTAATATATTATACACAAGTTTATACTAGTTTTGCTAAAAAAACAAATTAAATCGAGGACTATACGAAACGATACAAAGCTTTTCGGATCCTTACTATATCTTACGGGGGTAGGTTATGATGGAAGCCCATGCGAAAAATTATCTGAAAATTTGATTCTACGAAACTTTTCGAAATGCAAGTTTCGGTCAAAAAATCGTAATATATTATACACAAGTTTATACTAGTTTTTCTAAAAAAAAAATTAAATCGAGGACTATACGATACGATACAAAGCTTTTCGGATCCTTATTATATGTTACGGGGGAAGGTAATGATGGAAGCCCATGCAAAAAATTTATCCAAAAATTTGATTCTACGAAACTTTTTGAAATGCAAGTTTTGATAAAAAAAAAGTAATATATTATACACAAGTTTATACTAGTTTTGTTCAAAAAATCAAATTAAATTGAGGACTATACGAAACGATGCAAAGCTTTCCAGATTCTTCCTATATCTTATAAGGGTAGGTTATGATGGAAGTCCATGCAAAAAATCATGTGAAAATTTGATTCTATGAAACTTTTCGAAATGTAAGTTTCGGTCAAAAAATCCTAATATATTATACACAAGTTTAAATTAGTTTTTCTCAAAAAATCAAATTAAATTGAGGACTGTACGAAACGATACATAGCTTTCCAGATCCTTCCTATATGTTACGGGGGAAGATTATGATGGAAGCCCATGCGAAAAATCATCTGAAAATTTGATTCTACGAAACTTTTTGAAATGCAAGTTTCGCTAAAAAAATCGTAATATATAATACACAAGTTTATACTAGTATTGCTCAAAAAATCAAATTAAATCGAGGACTATACGAAACGATAAAAATCTTTCCAGACCCTTCTTATATCTTACGAGGGTAGGTTATGATGGAAGTCCATGCAAAAAAATCATCTGAAAATTTGATTCTACGAAACTTTTCGAAATGCAAGTTTCGGTCAAAAAATCGTAATATATTATAAACAAGTTTATACTAGTTTTGCTAAAAAAACAAATTAAATCGAGGACTATACGAAACAATACAAAGATTTTCAGATCCTTCCTATATGTTACGGGGGAAGGATATGATGGAAGCCAATGCAAAAAATCATCTGAAAATTTGATTCTACGAAACTTTTCCAAATGAATGTTTCGGTCAAAAAACCGTAATATATTATACACAAGTTTATACTTGTTTTGCTCAAAAAATGAAATTAAATCGAGGACTATAAGAAACGATACAAAGCTTTCCAGATCCTTCCTACATTTTACGAGGGTAGGTTATGATGAAGTTCCATGCAAAAAATCATGTGAAAATTTGATTCTACGAAACTTTTTGAAATGCAAGTTTCGGTCAAAAAAACGTAATATATTATACACAAGTTTATACTAGTTTTGCTCAAAAAATAAAATTAAATCGAGGACTATACGAAACGATACATAGCTTTTCAGATTTTTAATATATCTTACGGGGGTAGGTTATGATGGAAGCCCATGCGAAAAATTATCAGAAAATTTGATTCTACGAAACTTTTCGAAATGCAAGTTTCGGTCAAAAAATCGTAATATATTATACACAAATTTATACTAGTTTTGCTAAAAAAACAAATTAAATCGAGGACTATATGAAACGATACAAAGCTTTTCGGATCCTTACTATATGTTACGGGGGAAGGTTATGATGGCAGCCCATGCAAAAAATTTATCCAAAAATTTGATTCTACGAAACTTTTTGAAATGCAAGTTTTGATCAAAAAATCGTAATACACAAGTTTATACTAGTTTTGTTCAAAAAATCAAATTAAATCGAGGACTATACGAAATGATACAAAGCATTCCAGATCCATCCTATATCTTACGAGGGTAGGTTATGATGAAAGTCCATGCAAAAAATCATGTGAAAATTTAATTCTACGAAACTTTTTGAAATGCAAGTTTCGGTCTAAAAAACGTAATATATTATACACAAGTTTATACTAGTTTTGCTCAAAAAATAAAATTAAATCGAGGACTATACGAAACGATACATAGCTTTTCAGATCCTTAATATATCTTACGGTGGTAGGTTATGATGGAAGCCCATGCGTAAAATTATCTGAAAATTTGATTCTACGAAACTTTTCGAAATGCAAGTTTCGGTCAAAAAATCGTAATATATTATACACAAGTTTATACTAGTTTTGCTAAAAAAACAAATTAAATCGAGGACTATACGAAATGATACAAAGCTTTTCGGATCCTTACTATATCTTACGGGGGTAGGTTATGATGGAAGCCCATGCGAAAAATTATCTGAAAATTTGATTCTACGAAACTTTTCGAAATGCAAGTTTCGGTCAAAAAATCGTAATATATTATACACAAGTTTATACTAGTTTTTCTAAAAAACAAATTAAATCGAGGACTATACGATACGATACAAAGCTTTTCGGATCCTTATTATATGTTACGGGGGAAGGTAATGATGAAAGCCCATGCAAAAAATTTATCCAAAAATTTGATTCTACGAAACTTTTTGAAATGCAAGTTTTGATAAAAAAAAAGTAATATATTATTCACAAGTTTATACTAGTTTTGTTCAAAAAATCAAATTAAATTGAGGACTATACGAAACGATGCAAAGCTTTCCAGATCCTTCCTATATCTTATAAGGGTAAGTTATGATGGAAGTCCATGCAAAAAATCATGTGAAAATTTGATTCTATGAAACTTTTCGAAATGTAAGTTTCGGTCAAAAAATCGTAATATATTATACACAAGTTTAAATTAGTTTTTCTCAAAAAATCAAATTAAATTGAGGACTGTACGAAACGATACATAGCTTTCCAGATCATTCCTATATGTTACGGGGGAAGATTATGATGGAAGCCCATGCGAAAAATCATCTGAAAATTTGTTTCTACGAAACTTTTTGAAATGCAAGTTTCGCTAAAAAAATCGTAATATATAATACACAAGTTTATACTAGTATTGCTCAAAAAATCAAATTAAATCGAGGACTATAAGAAACGATAAAAATCTTTCCAGACCCTTCTTATATCTTACGAGGGTAGGTTATGATGGAAGTCCATGCAAAAAATCATCTGAAAATTTGATTCTACGAAACTTTTCGAAATGCAAGTTTCGGTCAAAAAATCGTAATATATTATACACAAGTTTATACTAGTTTTGCTAAAAAAACAAATTAAATCGAGGACTATACGAAACGATACAAAGATTTTCAGATCCTTCCTATATGTTACGGGGGAAGGATATGATGGAAGCCAATGCAAAAAATCATCTGAAAATTTGATTCTACGAAACTTTTCGAAATGAATGTTTCGGTCAAAAAACCGTAATATATTATACACAAGTTTATACTTGTTTTGCTCAAAAAATAAAATTAAATCGAGGACTATACGAAACGATACAAAGCTTTCCAGATCCTTCCTACATTTTACGAGGGTAGGTTATGATGAAAGTCCATGCAAAAAATCATGTGAAAATTTGATTCTACGAAACTTTTTGAAATGCATGTTTCGGTCAAAAAAACGTAATATATTATACACAAGTTTATACTAGTTTTGCTCAAAAAATAAAATTAAATCGAGGACTATACGAAACGATACATAGCTTTTCAGATCTTTAATATATCTTACGGGGGTAGGTTATGATGGAAGCCCATGCGAAAAATTATCTGAAAATTTGATTCTAGGAAACTTTTCGAAATGCAAGTTTCGGTCAAAAAATCGTAATATATTATACACTAATTTATACTAGTTTTGCTAAAAAAACAAATTAAATCGAGGACTATACGAAACGATACAAAGCTTTTCGGATCCTTACTATATGTTACGGGGGAAGGTTATGATGGCAGCCCATGCAAAAAATTTATCCAAAAATTTGATTCTACGAAACTTTTTGAAATGCAAGTTTTGATCAAAAAATCGTAATATATTATACACAAGTTTATACTAGTTTTGTTCAAAAAATCAAATTAAATCGAGGACTATACGAAATGATACAAAGCTTTCCAGATCCTTCCTATATCTTACGAGGGTAGGTTATGATGAAAGTCCATGCAAAAAATCATGTGAAAATTTAATTCTACGAAACTTTTTGAAATGCAAGTTTCGGTCTAAAAAACGTAATATATTATACACAAGTTTATACTAGTTTTGCTCAAAAAATAAAATTAAATCGAGGACTATACGAAACGATACATAGCTTTTCAGATCTTTAATATATCTTACGGGGGTAGGTTATGATGGAAGCCCATGCAAAAAATTATCAGAAAATTTGATTCTACGAAACTTTTCGAAATGCAAGTTTCGGTCAAAAAATCGTAATATATTATACACAAATTTATACTAGTTTTGCTAAAAAAACAAATTAAATCGAGGACTATACGAAACGATACAAAGCTTTTCGGATCCTTACTATATGTTACGGGGGAAGGTTATGATGGCAGCCCATGCAAAAAATTTATCCAAAAATTTGATTCTACGAAACTTTTTGAAATGCAAGTTTTGATCAAAAAATCGTAATACACAAGTTTATACTAGTTTTGTTCAAAAAATCAAATTAAATCGAGGACTATACAAAATGATACAAAGCATTCCAGATCCTTCCTATATCTTACGAGGGTAGGTTATGATGAAAGTCCATGCAAAAAATCATGTGAAAATTTAATTCTACGAAACTTTTTGAAATGCAAGTTTCGGTCTAAAAAACGTAATATATTATACACAAGTTTATACTAGTTTTGCTCAAAAAATAAAATTAAATCGAGGACTATACGAAACGATACATAGCTTTTCAGATCCTTAATATATCTTACGGGGGTAGGTTATGATGGAAGCCCATGCGTAAAATTATCTGAAAATTTGATTCTACGAAACTTTTCGAAATGCAAGTTTCGGTCAAAAAATCGTAATATATTATACACAAGTTTATACTAGTTTTGCTAAAAAAAAAATTAAATCGAGGACTATACGAAACGATACAAAGCTTTTCGGATCCTTACTATATCTTACGGGGGTAGGTTATGATGGAAGCCCATGCGAAAAATTATCTGAAAATTTGATTCTACGAAACTTTTCAAAATGCAAGTTTCGGTCAAAAAATCGTAATATATTATACACAAGTTTATACTAGTATTTCTAAAAAACAAATTAAATCGAGGACTATACGATACGATACAAAGCTTTTCGGATCCTTATTATATGTTACGGGGGAAGGTAATGATGGAAGCCCATGCAAAAAATTTATCCAAAAATTTGATTCTACGAAACTTTTTGAAATGCAAGTTTTGATAAAAAAAAAGTAATATATTATACACAAGTTTATACTAGTTTTGTTCAAAAAATCAAATTAAATTGAGGACTATACGAAACGATGCAAAGCTTTCCAGATCCTTCCTATATCTTATAAGGGTAGGTTATGATGGAAGTCCATGCAAAAAATCATGTGAAAATTTGATTCTATGAAACTTTTCGAAATGTAAGTTTCGGTCAAAAAATCGTAATATATTATACACAAGTTTATACTAGTTTTGCTAAAAAAACAAATTAAATCGAGGACTATACGAAACGATAAAAATCTTTCCAGACCCTTCTTATATCTTACGAGGGTAGGTTATGATGGAAGTCCATGCAAAAAAATCATCTGAAAATTTGATTCTACGAAACTTTTCGAAATGCAAGTTTCGGTCAAAAAATCGTAATATATTATACACAAGTTTATACTAGTTTTGCTAAAAAAACAAATTAAATCGAGGACTATACGAAACGATACAAAGATTTTCAGATCCTTCCTATATGTTACGGGGGAAGGATATGATGGAAGCCAATGCAAAAAATCATCTGAAAATTTGATTCTACGAAACTTTTCGAAATGAATGTTTCGGTCAAAAAACCGTAATATATTATACACAAGTTTATACTTGTTTTGCTCAAAAAATAAAATTAAATCGAGGACTATACGAAACGATACAAAGCTTTCCAGATCCTTCCTACATTTTACGAGGGTAGGTTATGATGAAAGTCCATGCAAAAAATCATGTGAAAATTTGATTCTACGAAACTTTTTGAAATGCAAGTTTCGGTCAAAAAAACGTAATATATTATACACAAGTTTATACTAGTTTTGCTCAAAAAATAAAATTAAATCGAGGACTATACGAAACGATACATAGCTTTTCAGATCTTTAATATATCTTACGGGGGTAGGTTATGATGGAAGCCCATGCGAAAAATTATCTGAAAATTTGATTCTAGGAAACTTTTCGAAATGCAAGTTTCGGTCAAAAAATCGTAATATATTATACACTAATTTATACTAGTTTTTCTAAAAAAACAAATTAAATCGAGGACTATACGAAACGATACAAAGCTTTTCGGATCCTTACTATATGTTACGGGGGAAGGTTATGATGGCAGCCCATGCAAAAAATTTATCCAAAAATTTGATTCTACGAAACTTTTTGAAATGCAAGTTTTGATCAAAAAATCGTAATATATTATACACAAGTTTATACTAGTTTTGTTCAAAAAATCAAATTAAATCGAGGACTATACGAAATGATACAAAGCTTTCCAGATCCTTCCTATATCTTACGAGGGTAGGTTATGATGAAAGTCCATGCAAAAAATCATGTGAAAATTTAATTCTACGAAACTTTTTGAAATGCAAGTTTCGGTCTAAAAAACGTAATATATTATACACAAGTTTATACTAGTTTTGCTCAAAAAATAAAATTAAATCGAGGACTATACGAAACGATACATAGCTTTTCAGATCCTTAATATATCTTACGGGGGTAGGTTATGATGGTAGCCCATGCGTAAAATTATCTGAAAATTTGATTCTACGAAACTTTTCGAAATGCAAGTTTCGGTCAAAAAATCGTAATATATTATACACAAGTTTATAATAGTTTTGCTAAAAAAACAAATTAAATCGAGGACTATACGAAACGATACAAAGCTTTTCGGATCCTTACTATATCTTACGGGGGTAGGTTATGATGGAAGCCCATGCGAAAAATTATCTGAAAATTTGATTCTACGAAACTTTTCGAAATGCAAGTTACGGTCAAAAAATCGTAATATATTATACACAAGTTTATACTAGTTTTGCTAAAAAAACAAATTAAATCGAGGACTATACGATACGATACGATACAAAGCTTTTCGGATCCTTACTATATGTTACGGGGGAAGGTTATGATGGAAGCCCATGCAAAAAATTTATCCAAAAATTTGATTCTACGAACCTTTTTGAAATGCAAGTTTTGATAAAAAAAAAGTAATATATTATACACAAGTTTATACTAGTTTTGTTCAAAAAATCAAATTAAATTGAGGACTATACGAAACGATGCAAAGCTTTCCAGATCCTTCCTATATCTTATAAGGGTAGGTTATGATGGAAGTCCATGCAAAAAATCATGTGAAAATTTGATTCTATGAAACTTTTCGAAATGTAAGTTTCGGTCAAAAAATCGTAATATATTATACACAAGTTTAAATTAGTTTTTCTCAAAAAATCAAATTAAATTGAGGACTGTACGAAACAATACATAGCTTTCCAGATCATTCCTATATGTTACGGGGGAAGATTATGATGGAAGCCCATGCGAAAAATCATCTGAAAATTTGATTCTACGAAACTTTTTGAAATGCAAGTTTCGCTAAAAAAATCGTAATATATAATACACAAGTTTATACTAGTATTGCTCAAAAAATCAAATTAAATCGAGGACTATACGAAACGATAAAAATCTTTCCAGACCCTTCTTATATCTTACGAGGGTAGGTTATGATGGAAGTCCATGCAAAAAAATCATCTGAAAATTTGATTCTACGAAACTTTTCGAAATGCAAGTTTCGGTCAAAAAATCGTAATATATTATACACAAGTTTATACTAGTTTTGCTATAAAAAAAAATTAAATCGAGGACTATACGAAACAATACAAAGATTTTCAGATCCTTCCTATATGTTACGGGGGAAGGATATGATGGAAGCCAATGCCAAAAATCATCTGAAAATTTGATTCTACGAAACTTTTCGAAATGAATGTTTCGGTCAAAAAACCGTAATATATTATACACAAGTTTATACTTGTTTTGCTCAAAAAATAAAATTAAATCGAGGACTATACGAAACGATACAAAGCTTTCCAGATCCTTCCTACATTTTACGAGGGTAGGTTATGATGAAAGTCCATGCAAAAAATCATGTGAAAATTTGATTCTACGAAACTTTTTGAAATGCAAGTTTCGGTCAAAAAAACGTAATATATTATACACAAGTTTATACTAGTTTTGCTCAAAAAATAAAATTAAATCGAGGACTATACGAAACGATACATAGCTTTTCAGATCTTTAATATATCTTACGGGGGTAGGTTATGATGGAAGCCCATGCGAAAAATTATCTGAAAATTTGATTCTAGGAAACTTTTCGAAATGCAAGTTTCGGTCAAAAAATCGTAATATATTATACACTAATTTATACTAGTTTTGCTAAAAAAACAAGTTAAATCGAGGACTATACGAAACGATACAAAGCTTTTCGGATCCTTACTATATGTTACGGGGGAAGGTTATGATGGCAGCCCATGCAAAAAATTTATCCAAAAATTTGATTCTACGAAACTTTTTGAAATGCAAGTTTTGATCAAAAAAAAGTAATATATTATACACAAGTTTATACTAGTTTTGTTCAAAAAATCAAATTAAATTGAGGACTATACGAAACGATGCAAAGCTTTCCAGATCCTTCCTATATCTTATAAGGGTAGGTTATGATGGAAGTCCATGCAAAAAATCATGTGAAAATTTGATTCTATGAAACTTTTCGAAATGTAAGTTTCGGTCAAAAAATCGTAATATATTATACACAAGTTTAAATTAGTTTTCCTCAAAAAATCAAATTAAATTGAGGACTGTACGAAACGATACATAGCTTTCCAGATCCTTCCTATATGTTACGGGCAAGATTATGATGGAAGCCCATGCGAAAAATCATCTGAAAATTTGATTCTACGAAAGTTTTTGAAATGCAAGTTTCGCTCAAAAAACCATAATATATAATACACAAGTTTATACTTGTTTTGCTAAAAAAATCAAATTAAATCGAGGACTATACGAAACGATAAAAATCTTTCCAGACCCTTCTTATATCTTACGAGGGTAGGTAATGATGGAAGTCCATGCAAAAAAATCATCTGAAAATTTGATTCTACGAAACTTTTCGAAATGCAAGTTTCGGTCAAAAAATCGTAATATATTATACACAAGTTTATACTAGTTTTGCTAAAAAAACAAATTAAATCGAGGACTATACGAAACGATACAAAGATTTTCAGATCCTTCCTATATGTTACGGGGGAAGGATATGATGGAAGCCAATGCAAAAAATCATCTGAAAATTTGATTCTACGAAACTTTTCGAAATGAATGTTTCGGTCAAAAAACCGTAATATATTATACACAAGTTTATACTTGTTTTGCTCAAAAAACAAAATTAAATCGAGGACTATACGAAACGATACAAAGCTTTCCAGATCCTTCCTACATTTTACGAGGGTAGGTTATGATGAAAGTCCATGCAAAAAATCATGTGAAAATTTGATTCTACGAAACTTTTTGAAATGCAAGTTTCGGTCAAAAAAACGTAATATATTATACACAAGTTTATACTAGTTTTGCTCAAAAAATAAAATTAAATCGAGGACTATACGATACGATACATAGCTTTTCAGATCCTTAATATATCTTACGGGGGTAGGTTATGATGGAAGCCCATGCGTAAAATTATCTGAAAATTTGATTCTACGAAACTTTTCGAAATGCAAGTTTCGGTCAAAAAATCGTAATATATTATACACAAGTTTATACTAGTTTTGCTAAAAAAACAAATTAAATCGAGGACTATACGAAACGATACAAAGCTTTTCGGATCCTTACTATATCTTACGGGGGTAGGTTATGACGGAAGCCCATGCGAAAAATTATCTGAAAATTTTATTCTACGAAACTTTTCGAAATGCAAGTTTCGGTCAAAAAATCGTAATATATTATACACAAGTTTATACTAGTTTTTCTAAAAAACAAATTAAATCGAGGACTATACGATACGATACAAAGCTTTTCGGATCCTTATTATATGTTACGGGGGAAGGTAATGATGGAAGCCCATGCAAAAAATTTATCCAAAAATTTGATTCTACGAAACTTTTTGAAATGCAAGTTTTGATAAAAAAAAAGTAATATATTATACACAAGTTTATACTAGTTTTGTTCAAAAAATCAAATTAAATTGAGGACTATACGAAACGATGCAAAGCTTTCCAGATCCTTCCTATATCTTATAAGGGTAGGTTATGATGGAAGTCCATGCAAAAAATCATGTGAAAATTTGATTCTATGAAACTTTTCGAAATGTAAGTTTCGGTCAAAAAATCGTAATATATTATACACAAGTTTAAATTAGTTTTTCTCAAAAAATCAAATTAAATTGAGGACTGTACGAAACGATACATAGCTTTCCAGATCATTCCTATATGTTACGGGGGAAGATTATGATGGAAGCCCATGCGAAAAATCATCTGAAAATTTGATTCTACGAAACTTTTTGAAATGCAAGTTTCGCTAAAAAAATCGTAATATATAATACACAAGTTTATACTAGTATTGCTCAAAAAATCAAATTAAATCGAGGACTATACGAAACGATAAAAATCTTTCCAGACCCTTCTTATATCTTACGAGGGTAGGCTATGATGGAAGTCCATGCAAAAAAATCATCTGAAAATTTGATTCTACGAAACTTTTCGAAATGCAAGTTTCGGTCAAAAAATCGTACTATATTATACACAAGTTTATACTAGTTTTGCTAAAAAACAAATTAAATCGAGGACTATACGAAACGATACAAAGATTTTCAGATCCTTCCTATATGTTACGGGGGAAGGATATGATGGAAGCCAATGCAAAAAATCATCTGAAAATTTGATTCTACGAAACTTTTCGAAATGAATGTTTCGGTCAAAAAACCGTAATATATTATACACAAGTTTATACTTGTTTTGCTCAAAAAATTAAATTAAATCGAGGACTATACGAAACGATACAAAGCTTTCCAGATCCTTCCTACATTTTACGAGGGTAGGTTATGATGAAAGTCCATGCAAAAAATCATGTGAAAATATGATTCTACGAAACTTTTTGAAATGCAAGTTTCGGTCAAAAAAACGTAATATATTATACATAAGTTTATACTAGTTTTGCTCAAAAAATAAAATTAAATCGAGGAATATACGAAACGATACATAGCTTTTCAGATCTTTAATATATCTTACGGGGGTAGGTTATGATGGAAGCCCATGCGAAAAATTATCTGAAAATTTGATTCTAGGAAACTTTTCGAAATGCAAGTTTCGGTCAAAAAATCGTAATATATTATACACAAATTTATACTAGTTTTCCTAAAAAAACAAATTAAATCGAGGACTATACGAAACGATACAAAGCTTTTCGGATCCTTACTATATGTTACGGGGGAAGGTTATGATGGCAGCCCATGCAAAAAATTTATCCAAAAATTTGATTCTACGAAACTTTTTGAAATGCAAGTTTTGATCAAAAAATCGTAATATATTATACACAAGTTTATACTAGTTTTGTTCAAAAAATCAAATTAAATCGAGGACTATACGAAATGATACAAAGCTTTCCAGATCCTTCCTATATCTTACGAGGGTAGGTTATGATGAAAGTCCATGCAAAAAATCATGTGAAAATTTAATTCTACGAAACTTTTTGAAATGCAAGTTTCGGTCTAAAAAACGTAATATATTATACACAAGTTTATACTAGTTTTGCTCAAAAAATAAAATTAAATCGAGGACTATACGAAACGATACATAGCTTTTCAGATCCTTAATATATCTTACGGGGGTAGGTTATGATGGAAGCCCATGCGTAAAATTATCTGAAAATTTGATTCTACGAAACTTTTCGAAATGCAAGTTTCGGTCAAAAAATCGTAATATATTATACACAAGTTTAAACTAGTTTTGCTAAAAAAATAAATTAAATCGAGGACTATACGAAACAATACAAAGCTTTTCGGATCCTTACTATATCTTACGGGGGTAGGTTATGATGGAAGCCCATGCGAAATATTATCTGAAAATTTGATTCTACGAAACTTTTCGAAATGCAAGTTTCGGTCAAAAAATCGTAATATATTATACACAAGTTTATACTAGTTTTGCTAAAAAAACAAATTAAATCGAGGACTATACGATACGATACAAAGCTTTTCGGATCCTTATTATATGTTACGGGGGAAGGTTATGATGGAAGCCCATGCAAAAAATTTATCCAAAAATTTGATTCTACGAAACTTTTTGAAATGCAAGTTTTGATAAAAAAAAAGTAATATATTATACACAAGTTTATACTAGTTTTGTTCAAAAAATCAAATTAAATTGAAGACTATACGAAACGATGCAAAGCTTTCCAGATCCTTCCTATATCTTATAAGGGTAGGTTATGATGGAAGTCCATGCAAAAAATCATGTGAAAATTTGATTCTATGAAACTTTTCGAAATGTAAGTTTCGGTCAAAAAATCGTAATATATTATACTCAAGTTTAAATTAGTTTTCCTCAAAAAATCAAATTAAATTGAGGACTGTACGAAACGATACATAGCTTTCCAGATCCTTTCTATATGTTACGGGCAAGATTATGATGGAAGCCCATGCGAAAAATCATCTGAAAATTTGATTCTACGAATGTTTTTGAAATGCAAGTTTCGCTCAAAAAACCGTAATATATAATACATAAGTTTATACTAGTTTTGCTCAAAAAATCAAATTAAATCGAGGACTATACGAAACGATAAAAATCTTTCCAGACCCTTCTTATATCTTACGAGGGTAGGTTATGATGGAAGTCCATGCAAAAAAATCATATGAAAATTTGATTCTACGAAACTTTTCGAAATGCAAGTTTCGGTCAAAAAATCGTAATATATTATACACAAGTTTATACTAGTTTTGCTAAAAAAACAAATTAAATCGAGGACTATACGAAACGATACAAAGATTTTCAGATCCTTCCTATATGTTACGGGGGAAGTATATGATGGAAGCCAATGCAAAAAATCATCTGAAAATTTGATTCTACGAAACTTTTCGAAATGAATGTTTCGGTCAAAAAACCGTAATATATTATACACAAGTTTATACTTGTTTTGCTCAAAAAATAAAATTAAATCGAGGACTATACGAAACGATACAAAGCTTTCCAAATCCTTCCTACATTTTACGAGGGTAGGTTATGATGAAAGTCCATGCAAAAAATCATGTGAAAATTTGATTCTACGAAACTTTTTGAAATGCAAGTTTCGGTCAAAAAAACGTAATATATTATACACAAGTTTATACTAGTTTTGCTCAAAAAATAAAATTAAATCGAGGACTATACGAAACGATACATAGCTTTTCAGATCCTTAATATATCTTACGGGGGTAGGTTATGATGGAAGCCCATGCGTAAAATTATCTGAAAATTTAATTCTACGAAACTTTTCGAAATGCAAGTTTCGGTCAAAAAATCGTAATATATTATACACAAGTTTATACTAGTTTTGCTAAAAAAACAAATTAAATCGAGGACTATACGAAACGATACAAAGCTTTTCGGATCCTTACAATATCTTACGGGGGTAGGTTATGATGGAAGCCCATGCGAAAAATTATCTGAAAATTTGATTCTACGAAACTTTTCGAAATGCAAGTTTCGGTCAAAAAATCGTAATATATTATACACAAGTTTATACTAGTTTTGCTAAAAAAAACAAATTAAATCGAGGACTATACGATACGATACAAAGCTTTTCGGATCCTTATTATATGTTACGGGGGAAGGTTATGATGGAAGCCCATGCAAAAAATTTATCCAAAAATTTGATTCTACGAAACTTTTTGATATGCAAGTTTTGATAAAAAAAAAGTAATATATTATACACAAGTTTATACTAGTTTTGTTCAAAAAATCAAATTAAATTGAGGACTATACGAAACGATGCAAAGCTTTCCAGATCCTTCCTATATCTTATAAGGGTAGGTTATGATGGAAGTCCATGCAAAAAATCATGTCAAAATTTGATTCTATGAAACTTTTCAAAATGTAAGTTTCGGTCAAAAAATCGTAATATATTATACACAAGTTTAAATTAGTTTTCCTCAAAAATCAAATTAAATTGAGGACTGTACGAAACGATACATAGCTTTCCAGATCCTTCCTATATGTTACGGGCAAGATTATGATGGAAGCCCATGCGAAAAATCATCTGAAAATTTGATTCTACGAAAGTTTTTGAAATGAAAGTTTCGCTCAAAAAATCGTAATATATAATACACAAGTTTATACTAGTTTTGCTCAAAAAATCAAATTAAATCGAGGACTATACGAAACGATAAAAATATTTCCAGACCCTTCTTATATCTTACGAGGGTAGGTTATGATGGAAGTCCATGCAAAAAAATCATCTGAAAATTTGATTCTACGAAACTTTTCGAAATGCAAGTTTCGGTCCAAAAATCGTAATATATTATACACAAGTTTATACTAGTTTTGCTAAAAAAACAAATTAAATCGAGGACTATATGAAACGATACAAAGATTTTCAGATCCTTCCTATATGTTACGGGGGAAGGATATGATGGAAGCTAATGCAAAAAATCATCTGAAAATTTGATTCTACGAAACTTTTCGAAATGAATGTTTCGGTCAAAAAACCGTAATATATTATACACAAGTTTATACTTGTTTTGCTTAAAAAATAAAATTAAATCGAGGACTATACGAAACGATACAAAGCTTTCCAGATCCTTCCTACATTTTACGAGGGTAGGTTATGATGAAAGTCCATGCAAAAAATCATGTGAAAATTTGATTCTACGAAACTTTTTGAAATGCAAGTTTCGGTCAAAAAAACGTAATATATTATACACAAGTTTATACTAGTTTTGCTCAAAAAATAAAATTAAATCGAGGAATATACGAAACGATATATAGCTTTTTAGATCTTTTATATATCTTACGGGGGTAGGTTATGATGGAAGCCCATGCGAAAAATTATCTGAAAATTTGATTCTAGGAAACTTTTCGAAATGCAAGTTTCGGTCAAAAAATCGTAATATATTAACACAAATTTATACTAGTTTTGCTAAAAAAACAAATTAAATCGAGGACTATACGAAACGATACAAAGCTTTTCGGATCCTTACTATATGTTACGGGGGAAGGTTATGATGGCAGCCCATGCAAAAAATTTATCCAAAAATTTGATTTTACGAAACTTTTCGAAATGCATGTTTTGATAAAAAAATCGTAATATATTATACACAAGTTTATACTAGTTTTGTTCAAAAAATCAAATTAAATCGAGGACTATACGAAATGATACAAAGCTTTCCAGATCCTTCCTATATCTTACGAGGGTAGGTTATGATGAAAGTCCATGCAAAAAATCATGTGAAAATTTATTTTCTACGAAACTTTTTGAAATGCAAGTTTCGGTCTAAAAAACGTAATATATTATACACAAGTTTATACTAGTTTTGCTCAAAAAATAAAATTAAATCGAGGACTATACGAAACGATACATAGCTTTTCAGATCCTTAATATATCTTACGGGGGTAGGTTATGATGGAAGCCCATGCGTAAAATTATCTGAAAATTTGATTCTACGAAACTTTTCGAAATGCAAGTTTCGGTCAAAAAATCGTAATATATTATACACAAGTTTATACTAGTTTTGCTAAAAAAATAAATTAAATCGAGGACTATACGAAACAATACAAAGCTTTTCGGATCCTTACTATATCTTACGGGGGTAGGTTATGATGGAAGCCCATGCGAAATATTATCTGAAAATTTGATTCTACGAAACTTTTCGAAATGCAAGTTTCGGTCAAAAAATCGTAATATATTATACACAAGTTTATACTAGTTTTGCTAAAAAAACAAATTAAATCGAGGACTATACGATACGATACAAAGCTTTTCGGATCCTTATTATATGTTACGGGGGAAGGTTATGATGGAAGCCCATGCAAAAAATTTATCCAAAAATTTGATTCTACGAAACTTTTTGAAATGCAAGTTTTGATAAAAAAAAAGTAATATATTATACACAAGTTTATACTAGTTTTGTTCAAAAAATCAAATTAAATTGAAGACTATACGAAACGATGCAAAGCTTTCCAGATCCTTCCTATATCTTATAAGGGTAGGTTATGATGGAAGTCCATGCAAAAAATCATGTGAAAATTTGATTCTATGAAACTTTTCGAAATGTAAGTTTCGGTCAAAAAATCGTAATATATTATACTCAAGTTTAAATTAGTTTTCCTCAAAAAATCAAATTAAATTGAGGACTGTACGAAACGATACATAGCTTTCCAGATCCTTTCTATATGTTACGGGCAAGATTATGATGGAAGCCCATGCGAAAAATCATCTGAAAATTTGATTCTACGAATGTTTTTGAAATGCAAGTTTCGCTCAAAAAACCGTAATATATAATACATAAGTTTATACTAGTTTTGCTCAAAAAATCAAATTAAATCGAGGACTATACGAAACGATAAAAATCTTTCCAGACCCTTCTTATATCTTACGAGGGTAGGTTATGATGGAAGTCCATGCAAAAAAATCATATGAAAATTTGATTCTACGAAACTTTTCGAAATGCAAGTTTCGGTCAAAAAATCGTAATATATTATACACAAGTTTATACTAGTTTTGCTAAAAAAACAAATTAAATCGAGGACTATACGAAACGATACAAAGATTTTCAGATCCTTCCTATATGTTACGGGGGAAGGATATGATGGAAGCCAATGCAAAAAATCATCTGAAAATTTGATTCTACGAAACTTTTCGAAATGAATGTTTCGGTCAAAAAACCGTAATATATTATACACAAGTTTATACTTGTTTTGCTCAAAAAATAAAATTAAATCGAGGACTATACGAAATGATACAAAGCTTTCCAGATCCTTCCTACATTTTACGAGGGTAGGTTATGATGAAAGTCCATGCAAAAAATCATGTGAAAATTTTATTCTACGAAACTTTTTGAAATGCAAGTTTCGGTCAAAAAAACGTAATATATTATACACAAGTTTATACTAGTTTTGCTCAAAAAATTAAATTAAATCGAGGACTATACGAAACGATACATAGCTTTTCAGATCCTTAATATATCTTACGGGGGTAGGTTATGATGGAAGCCCATGCGTAAAATTATCTGAAAATTTAATTCTACGAAACTTTTCGAAATGCAAGTTTCGGTCAAAAAATCGTAATATATTATACACAAGTTTATACTAGTTTTGCTAAAAAAACAAATTAAATCGAGGACTATACGAAACGATACAAAGCTTTTCGGATCCTTACTATATCTTACGGGGGTAGGTTATGATGGAAGCCCATGCGAAATATTATCTGAAAATTTGATTCTACGAAACTTTTCGAAATGCAAGTTTCGGTCAAAAAATCGTAATATATTATACACAAGTTTATACTAGTTTTGCTAAAAAAACAAATTAAATCGAGGACTATACGATACGATACAAAGCTTTTCGGATCCTTATTATATGTTACGAGGGAAGGTTATGATGGAAGCCCATGCAAAAAATTTATCCAAAAATTTGATTCTACGAAACTTTTTGAAATGCAAGTTTTGATAAAAAAAAAGTAATATATTATACACAAGTTTATACTAGTTTTGTTCAAAAAATCAAATTAAATTGAAGACTATACGAAACGATGCAAAGCTTTCCAGATCCTTCCTATATCTTATAAGGGTAGGTTATGATGGAAGTCCATGCAAAAAATCATGTGAAAATTTGATTCTATGAAACTTTTCGAAATGTAAGTTTCGGTCAAAAAATCGTAATATATTATACACAAGTTTAAATTAGTTTTCCTCAAAAAATCAAATTAAATTGAGGACTGTACGAAACGATACATAGCTTTCCAGATCCTTTCTATATGTTACGGGCAAGATTATGATGGAAGCCCATGCGAAAAATCATCTGAAAATTTGATTCTACGAATGTTTTTGAAATGCAAGTTTCGCTCAAAAAACCGTAATATATAATACACAAGTTTATACTAGTTTTGCTCAAAAAATCAAATTAAATCGAGGACTATACGAAACGATAAAAATCTTTCCAGACCCTTATATCTTACGAGGGTAGGTTATGATGGAAGTCCATGCAAAAAAACATCTGAAAATTTGATTCTACGAAACTTTTCGAAATGCAAGTTTCGGTCAAAAAATCGTAATATATTATACACAAGTTTATACTAGTTTTGCTAAAAAAACAAATTAAATCGAGGACTATACGAAACGATACAAAGATTTTCAGATCCTTCTTATATGTTACGGGGGAAGGATATGATGGAAGCTAATGCAAAAAATCATCTGAAAATTTGATTCTACGAAACTTTTCGAAATGAATGTTTCGGTCAAAAAACCGTAATATATTATACACAAGTTTATACTTGTTTTGCTCAAAAAATAAAATTAAATCGAGGACTATACGAAACGATACAAAGCTTTCCAGATCCTTCCTACATTTTACGAGGGTAGGTTATGATGAAAGTCCATGCAAAAAATCATGTGAAAATTTGATTCTACGAAACTTTTTGAAATGCAAGTTTCGGTCAAAAAAACGTAATATATTATACACAAGTTTATACTAGTTTTGCTCAAAAAATAAAATTAAATCGAGGACTATACGAAACGATACATAGCTTTTCAGATCCTTAATATATCTTACGGGGGTAGGTTATGATGGAAGCCCATGCGTAAAATTATCTGAAAATTTAATTCTACGAAACTTTTCGAAATGCAAGTTTCGGTCAAAAAATCGTAATATATTATACACAAGTTTATACTAGTTTTGCTAAAAAAACAAATTAAATCGAGGACTATACGAAACGATACAAAGCTTTTCGGATCCTTACTATATCTTACGGGGGTAGGTTATGATGGAAGCCCATGCGAAATATTATCTGAAAATTTGATTCTACGAAACTTTTCGAAATGCAAGTTTCGGTCAAAAAATCGTAATATATTATACACAAGTTTATACTAGTTTTGCTAAAAAAACAAATTAAATCGAGGACTATACGATACGATACAAAGCTTTTCGGATCCTTATTATATGTTACGGGGGAAGGTTATGATGGAAGCCCATGCAAAAAATTTATCCAAAAATTTGATTCTACGAAACTTTTTGAAATGCAAGTTTTGATAAAAAAAAAAGTAATATATTATACACAAGTTTATACTAGTTTTGTTCAAAAAATCAAATTAAATTGAAGACTATACGAAACGATGCAAAGCTTTCCAGATCCTTCCTATATCTTATAAGGGTAGGTTATGATGGAAGTCCATGCAAAAAATCATGTGAAAATTTGATTCTATGAAACTTTTCGAAATGTAAGTTTCGGTCAAAAAATCGTAATATATTATACACAAGTTTAAATTAGTTTTCCTCAAAAAATCAAATTAAATTGAGGACTGTACGAAATGATACATAGCTTTCCAGATCCTTTCTATATGTTACGGGCAAGATTATGATGGAAGCCCATGCGAAAAATCATCTGAAAATTTGATTCTACGAATGTTTTTGAAATGCAAGTTTCGCTCAAAAAACCGTAATATATAATACACAAGTTTATACTAGTTTTGCTCAAAAAATCAAATTAAATCGAGGACTATACGAAACGATAAAAATCTTTCCAGACCCTTCTTATATCTTACGAGGGTAGGTTATGATGGAAGTCCATGCAAAAAAACATCTGAAAATTTGATTCTACGAAACTTTTCGAAATGCAAGTTTCGGTCAAAAAATCGTAATATATTATACACAAGTTTATACTAGTTTTGCTAAAAAAACAAATTAAATCGAGGACTATACGAAACGATACAAAGATTTTCAGATCCTTCCTATATGTTACGGGGGAAGGATATGATGGAAGCTAATGCAAAAAATCATCTGAAAATTTGATTCTACGAAACTTTTCGAAATGAATGTTTCGGTCAAAAAACCGTAATATATTATACACAAGTTTATACTTGTTTTGCTCAAAAAATAAAATTAAATCGAGGACTATACGAAACGATACAAAGCTTTCCAGATCCTTCCTACATTTTACGAGGGTAGGTTATGATGAAAGTCCATGCAAAAAATCATGTGAAAATTTGATTCTACGAAACTTTTTGAAATGCAAGTTTCGGTCAAAAAAACGTAATATATTATACACAAGTTTATACTAGTTTTGCTCAAAAAATAAAATAAAATCGAGGATTATACGAAACGATATATAGCTTTTTAGATCTTTTATATATCTTACGGGGGTAGGTTATGATGGAAGCCCATGCGAAAAATTATCTGAAAATTTGATTCTAGGAAACTTTTCGAAATGCAAGTTTCGGTCAAAAAATCGTAATATATTAACACAAATTTATACTAGTTTTGCTAAAAAAACAAATTAAATCGAGGACTATACGAAACGATACAAAGCTTTTCGGATCCTTACTATATGTTACGGGGGAAGGTTATGATGGCAGCCCATGCAAAAAATTTATCCAAAAATTTGATTCTACGAAACTTTTCGAAATGCAAGTTTTGATAAAAAAAAAGTAATATATTATACACAAGTTTATACTAGTTTTGTTCAAAAAATCAAATTAAATTAACGACTATACGAAACGATGCAAAGCTTTCCAGATCCTTCCTATATCTTATAAGGGTAGGTTATGATGGAAGTCCATGCAAAAAATAATGTGAAAATTTGATTCTATGAAACTTTTCGAAATGTAAGTTTCGGTCAAAAAATCGTAATATATTATACACAAGTTTAAATTAGTTTTCCTCAAAAATCAAATTAAATTGAGGACTGTACGAAACGATACATAGCTTTCCAGATCCTTCCTATATGTTACGGGCAAGATTATGATGGAAGCCCATGCGAAAAATCATCTGAAAATTTGATTCTACGAAAGTTTTTGAAATGAAAGTTTCGCTCAAAAAATCGTAATATATAATACACAAGTTTATACTAGTTTTGCTCAAAAAATCAAATTAAATCGAGGACTATACGAAACGATAAAAATATTTCCAGACCCTTCTTATATCTTACGAGGGTAGGTTATGATGGAAGTCCATGCAAAAAAATCATCTGAAAATTTGATTCTACGAAACTTTTCGAAATGCAAGTTTCGGTCCAAAAATCGTAATATATTATACACAAGTTTATACTAGTTTTGCTAAAAAAACAAATTAAATCGAGGACTATATGAAACGATACAAAGATTTTCAGATCCTTCCTATATGTTACGGGGGAAGGATATGATGGAAGCTAATGCAAAAAATCATCTGAAAATTTGATTCTACGAAACTTTTCGAAATGAATGTTTCGGTCAAAAAACCGTAATATATTATACACAAGTTTATACTTGTTTTGCTCAAAAAATAAAATTAAATCGAGGACTATACGAAACGATACAAAGCTTTCCAGATCCTTCCTACATTTTACGAGGGTAGGTTATGATGAAAGTCCATGCAAAAAATCATGTGAAAATTTGATTCTACGAAACTTTTTGAAATGCAAGTTTCGGTCAAAAAAACGTAATATATTATACACAAGTTTATACTAGTTTTGCTCAAAAAATAAAATAAAATCGAGGATTATACGAAACGATATATAGCTTTTTAGATCTTTTATATATCTTACGGGGGTAGGTTATGATGGAAGCCCATGCGAAAAATTATCTGAAAATTTGATTCTAGGAAACTTTTCGAAATGCAAGTTTCGGTCAAAAAATCGTAATATATTAACACAAATTTATACTAGTTTTGCTAAAAAAACAAATTAAATCGAGGACTATACGAAACGATACAAAGCTTTTCGGATCCTTACTATATGTTACGGGGGAAGGTTATGATGGCAGCCCATGCAAAAAATTTATCCAAAAATTTGATTCTACGAAACTTTTCGAAATGCAAGTTTTGATAAAAAAAAAGTAATATATTATACACAAGTTTATACTAGTTTTGTTCAAAAAATCAAATTAAATTGACGACTATACGAAACGATGCAAAGCTTTCCAGATCCTTCCTATATCTTATAAGGGTAGGTTATGATGGAAGTCCATGCAAAAAATAATGTGAAAATTTGATTCTATGAAACTTTTCGAAATGTAAGTTTCGGTCAAAAAATCGTAATATATTATACACAAGTTTAAATTAGTTTTCCTCAAAAATCAAATTAAATTGAGGACTGTACGAAACGATACATAGCTTTCCAGATCCTTCCTATATGTTACGGGCAAGATTATGATGGAAGCCCATGCGAAAAATCATCTGAAAATTTGATTCTACGAAAGTTTTTGAAATGAAAGTTTCGCTCAAAAAATCGTAATATATAATACACAAGTTTATACTAGTTTTGCTCAAAAAATCAAATTAAATCGAGGACTATACGAAACGATAAAAATATTTCCAGACCCTTCTTATATCTTACGAGGGTAGGTTATGATGGAAGTCCATGCAAAAAAATCATCTGAAAATTTGATTCTACGAAACTTTTCGAAATGCAAGTTTCGGTCCAAAAATCGTAATATATTATACACAAGTTTATACTAGTTTTGCTAAAAAAACAAATTAAATCGAGGACTATATGAAACGATACAAAGATTTTCAGATCCTTCCTATATGTTACGGGGGAAGGATATGATGGAAGCTAATGCAAAAAATCATCTGAAAATTTGATTCTACGAAACTTTTCGAAATGAATGTTTCGGTCAAAAAACCGTAATATATTATACACAAGTTTATACTTGTTTTGCTCAAAAAATAAAATTAAATCGAGGACTATACGAAACGATACAAAGCTTTCCAGATCCTTCCTACATTTTACGAGGGTAGGTTATGATGAAAGTCCATGCAAAAAATCATGTGAAAATTTGATTCTACGAAACTTTTTGAAATGCAAGTTTCGGTCAAAAAAACGTAATATATTATACACAAGTTTATACTAGTTTTGCTCAAAAAATAAAATAAAATCGAGGATTATACGAAACGATATATAGCTTTTTAGATCTTTTATATATCTTACGGGGGTAGGTTATGATGGAAGCCCATGCGAAAAATTATCTGAAAATTTGATTCTAGGAAACTTTTCGAAATGCAAGTTTCGGTCAAAAAATCGTAATATATTAACACAAATTTATACTAGTTTTGCTAAAAAAACAAATTAAATCGAGGACTATACGAAACGATACAAAGCTTTTCGGATCCTTACTATATGTTACGGGGGAAGGTTATGATGGCAGCCCATGCAAAAAATTTATCCAAAAATTTGATTCTACGAAACTTTTCGAAATGCATGTTTTGATCAAAAAATCGTAATATATTATACACAAGTTTATACTAGTTTTGTTCAAAAAATCAAATTAAATCGAGGACTATACGAAATGATACAAAGCTTTCCAGATCCTTCCTATATCTTACGAGGGTAGGTTATGATGAAAGTCCATGCAAAAAATCATGTGAAAATTTAATTCTACGAAACTTTTTGAAATGCAAGTTTCGGTCTAAAAAACGTAATATATTATACACAAGTTTATACTAGTTTTGCTCAAAAAATAAAATTAAATCGAGGACTAAACGAAACGATACATAGCTTTTCAGATCCTTAATATATCTTACGGGGGTAGGTTATGATGGAAGCCCATGCGTAAAATTATCTGAAAATTTGATTCTACGAAACTTTTCGAAATGCAAGTTTCGGTCAAAAAATCGTAATATATTATACACAAGTTTATACTAGTTTTGCTCAAAAAATAAAATTAAATCGAGGACTATACGAAACGCTACATAGTTTTTCAGATCCTTAATATATCTTACGGGGGTAGGTTATGATGGAAGCCCATGCGTAAAATTATCTGAAAATTTAATTCTACGAAACTTTTCGAAATGCAAGTTTCGGTCAAAAAATCGTAATATATTATACACAAGTTTATACTAGTTTTGCTAAAAAAACAAATTAAATCGAGGACTATACGAAACGATACAAAGCTTTTCGGATCCTTACTATATCTTACGGGGGTAGGTTATGATGGAAGCCCATGCGAAAAATTATCTGAAAATTTGATTCTACGAAACTTTTCGAAATGCAAGTTTCGGTCAAAAAATCGTAATATATTATACACAAGTTTATACTAGTTTTGCTAAAAAAAACAAATTAAATCGAGGACTATACGATACGATACAAAGCTTTTCGGATCCTTATTATATGTTACGGGGGAAGGTTATGATGGAAGCCCATGCAAAAAATTTATCCAAAAATTTGATTCTACGAAACTTTTTGAAATGCAAGTTTTGATAAAAAAAAAGTAATATATTATACACAAGTTTATACTAGTTTTGTTCAAAAAATCAAATTAAATTGAGGACTATACGAAACGATGCAAAGCTTTCCAGATCCTTCCTATATCTTATAAGGGTAGGTTATGATGGAAGTCCATGCAAAAAATCATGTGAAAATTTGATTCTATGAAACTTTTCGAAATGTAAGTTTCGGTCAAAAAATCGTAATATATTATACACAAGTTTAAATTAGTTTTCCTCAAAAATCAAATTAAATTGAGGACTGTACGAAACGATACATAGCTTTCCAGATCCTTCCTATATGTTACGGGCAAGATTATGATGGAAGCCCATGCGAAAAATCATCTGAAAATTTGATTCTACGAAAGTTTTTGAAATGAAAGTTTCGCTCAAAAAATCGTAATATATAATACACAAGTTTATACTAGTTTTGCTCAAAAAATCAAATTAAATCGAGGACTATACGAAACGATAAAAATATTTCCAGACCCTTCTTATATCTTACGAGGGTAGGTTATGATGGAAGTCCATGCAAAAAAATCATCTGAAAATTTGATTCTACGAAACTTTTCGAAATGCAAGTTTCGGTCCAAAAATCGTAATATATTATACACAAGTTTATACTAGTTTTGCTAAAAAAACAAATTAAATCGAGGACTATATGAAACGATACAAAGATTTTCAGATCCTTCCTATATGTTACGGGGGAAGGATATGATGGAAGTTAATGCAAAAAATCATCTGAAAATTTGATTCTACGAAACTTTTCGAAATGAATGTTTCGGTCAAAAAACCGTAATATATTATACACAAGTTTATACTTGTTTTGCTCAAAAAATAAAATTAAATCGAGGACTATACGAAACGATACAAAGCTTTCCAGATCCTTCCTACATTTTACGAGGGTAGGTTATGATGAAAGTCCATGCAAAAAATCATGTGAAAATTTGATTCTACGAAACTTTTTGAAATGCAAGTTTCGGTCAAAAAAACGTAATATATTATACACAAGTTTATACTAGTTTTGCTCAAAAAATAAAATTAAATCGAGGAATATACGAAACGATATATAGCTTTTTAGATCTTTTATATATCTTACGGGGGTAGGTTATGTTGGAAGCCCATGCGAAAAATTATCTGAAAATTTGATTCTAGGAAACTTTTCGAAATGCAAGTTTCGGTCAAAAAATCGTAATATATTAACACAAATTTATACTAGTTTTGCTAAAAAAACAAATTAAATCGAGGACTATACGAAACGATACAAAGCTTTTCGGATCCTTACTATATGTTACGGGGGAAGGTTATGACGGCAGCCCATGCAAAAAATTTATCCAAAAATTTGATTCTACGAAACTTTTCGAAATGCATGTTTTGATCAAAAAATCGTAATATATTATACACAAGTTTATACTAGTTTTGTTCAAAAAATCAAATTAAATCGAGGACTATACGAAATGATACAAAGCTTTCCAGATCCTTCCTATATCTTACGAGGGTAGGTTATGATGAAAGTCCATGCAAAAAATCATGTGAAAATTTAATTCTACGAAACTTTTTGAAATGCAAGTTTCGGTCTAAAAAATGTAATATATTATACACAAGTTTATACTAGTTTTGCTCAAAAAATAAAATTAAATCGAGGACTATACGAAACGATACATAGCTTTTCAGATCCTTAATATATCTTACGGGGGTAGGTTATGATGGAAGCCCATGCGTAAAATTATTTGAAAATTTGATTCTACGAAACTTTTCGAAATGCAAGTTTCGGTCAAAAAATCGTCATATATTATACACAAGTTTATACTAGTTTTGCTAAAAAAACAAATTAAATCGAGGACTATACGAAACGATACAAAGATTTTCAGATCCTTCCTATATGTTACGGGGGAAGGATATGATGGAAGCCAATGCAAAAAATCATCTGAAAATTTGATTCTACGAAACTTTTCGAAATGAATGTTTCGGTCAAAAAACCGTAATATATTATACACAAGTTTATACTTGTTTTGCTCAAAAAATAAAATTAAATCGAGGACTACACGAAACGATACAAAACTTTCCAGATCCTTCCTACATTTTACGAGGGTAGGTTATGATGAAAGTCCATGCAAAAAATCATGTGAAAATTTGATTCTACGAAACTTTTTGAAATGCAAGTTTCGGTCAAAAAAACGTAATATATTATACACAAGTTTATACTAGTTTTGCTCAAAAAATAAAATTAAATCGAGGACTATACGAAACGATACATAGCTTTTCAGATCTTTAATATATCTTACGGGGGTAGGTTATGATGGAAGCCCATGCGAAAAATTATCTGAAAATTTGATTCTAGGAAACTTTTCGAAATGCAAGTTTCGATCAAAAAATCGTAATATATTATACACAAATTTATACTAGTTTTGCTAAAAAAACAAATTAAATCGAGGACTATACGAAACGATACAAAGCTTTTCGGATCCTTACTATATGTTACGGGGGAATGGTTATGATGGCAGCCCATGCAAAAAATTTATCCAAAAATTTGATTCTACGAAACTTTTCGAAATGCAAGTTTCGGTCAAAAAATCGTAATATATTATACACAAGTTTATACTATGTTTGCTAAAAAAACAAATTAAATCGAGGACTATACGAAACGATACAAAGCTTTTCGGATCCTTACTATATCTTACGGGGGTAGGTTATGATGGAAGCCCATGCGAAAAATTATCTGAAAATTTGATTCTACGAAACTTTTCGAAATGCAAGTTTCGGTCAAAAAATCGTAATATATTATACACAAGTTTATACTAGTTTTGCTAAAAAAACAAATTAAATCGAGGACTATACGATACGATACAAAGCTTTTCGGATCCTTATTATATGTTACGGGGGAAGGTTATGATGGAAGCCCATGCAAAAAATTTATCCAAAAATTTGATTCTACGAAACTTTTCGAAATGCAAGTTTCGGTCAAAAAATCGTAATATATTATACACAAGTTTATACTAGTTTTGCTAAAAAAACAAATTAAATCGAGGACTATACGAAACGATACAAAGCTTTTCGGATCCTTACTATATCTTACGGGGGTAGGTTATGATGGAAGCCCATGCGAAAAATTATTTGAAAATTTGATTCTACGAAACTTTTCGAAATGCAAGTTTCGGTCAAAAAATCGTAATATATTATACACAAGTTTATACTAGTTTTGATAAAAAAAACAAATTAAATCGAGGACTATACGATACGATACAAAGCTTTTCGGATCCTTATTATATGTTACGGGGGAAGGTTATGATGGAAGCCCATGCAAAAAATTTATCCAAAAATTTGATTCTACGAAACTTTTTGAAATGCAAGTTTTGATAAAAAAAATGTAATATATTATACACAAGTTTATACTAGTTTTGTTCAAAAAATCAAATTAAATTGAGGACTATACGAAACGATGCAAAGCTTTCCAGATCCTTCCTATATCTTATAAGGGTAGGTTATGATGGAAGTCCATGCAAAAAATCATGTGAAAATTTGATTCTATGAAACTTTTCGAAATGTAAGTTTCGGTCAAAAAATCGTAATATATTATACACAAGTTTAAATTAGTTTTCCTCAAAAATCAAATTAAATTGAGGACTGTACGAAACGATACATAGCTTTCCAGATCCTTCCTATATGTTACGGGCAAGATTATGATGGAAGCCCATGCGAAAAATCATCTGAAAATTTGATTCTACGAAAGTTTTTGAAATGAAAGTTTCGCTCAAAAAATCGTAATATATAATACACAAGTTTATACTAGTTTTGCTCAAAAAATCAAATTAAATCGAGGACTATACGAAACGATAAAAATATTTCCAGACCCTTCTTATATCTTACGAGGGTAGGTTATGATGGAAGTCCATGCAAAAAAATCATCTGAAAATTTGATTCTACGAAACTTTTCGAAATGCAAGTTTCGGTCCAAAAATCATAATATATTATACACAAGTTTATACTAGTTTTGTTCAAAAAATCAAATTAAATCGAGGACTATACGAAATGATACAAAGCTTTCCAGATCCTTCCTATATCTTACGAGGGTAGGTTATGATGAAAGTCCATGCAAAAAATCATGTGAAAATTTAATTCTACGAAACTTTTTGAAATGCAAGTTTCGGTCTAAAAAATGTAATATATTATACACAAGTTTATACTAGTTTTGCTCAAAAAATAAAATTAAATCGAGGACTATACGAAACAATACATAGCTTTTCAGATCCTTAATATATCTTACGGGGGTAGGTTATGATGGAAGCCCATGCGTAAAATTATTTGAAAATTTGATTCTACGAAACTTTTCGAAATGCAAGTTTCGGTCAAAAAATCGTAATATATTATACACAAGTTTATACTAGTTTTGCTAAAAAAACAAATTAAATCGAGGACTATACGAAACGATACAAAGATTTTCAGATCCTTCCTATATGTTACGGGGGAAGGATATGATGGAAGCCAATGCAAAAAATCATCTGAAAATTTGATTCTACGAAACTTTTCGAAATGAATGTTTAAGTCAAAAAACCGTAATATATTATACACAAGTTTATACTTGTTTTGCTCAAAAAATAAAATTAAATCGAGGACTACACGAAACGATACAAAGCTTTCCAGATCCTTCCTACATTTTACGAGGGTAGGTTATGATGAAAGTCCATGCAAAAAATCATGTGAAAATTTGATTCTACGAAACTTTTTGAAATGCAAGTTTCGGTCAAAAAAACGTAATATATTATACACAAGTTTATACTTGTTTTGCTCAAAAAATAAAATTAAATCGAGGACTATACGAAACGATACATAGCTTTTCAGATCTTTAATATATCTTACGGGGGTAGGTTATGATGGAAGCCCATGCGAAAAATTATCTGAAAATTTGATTCTAGGAAACTTTTCGAAATGCAAGTTTCGGTCAAAAAATCGTAATATATTATACACAAATTTATACTAGTTTTGCTAAAAAAACAAATTAAATCGAGGACTATACGAAACGATACAAAGCTTTTCGGATCCTTACTATATGTTACGGGGGAAGGTTATGATGGCAGCCCATGCAAAAAATTTATCCAAAAATTTGATTCTACGAAACTTTTTGAAATGCATGTTTTGATCAAAGAATCGTAATATATTATACACAAGTTTATACTAGTTTTGTTCAAAAAATCAAATTAAATCGAGGACTATACGAAATGATACAAAGCTTTCCAGATCCTTCCTATATCTTACGAGGGTAGGTTATGATGAAAGTCCATGCAAAAAATCATGTAAAAATTTAATTCTACGAAACTTTTTGAAATGCAAGTTTCGGTCTAAAAAATGTAATATATTATACACAAGTTTATACTAGTTTTGCTCAAAAAATAAAATTAAATCGAGGACTATACGAAACGATACATAGCTTTTCAGATCCTTAATATATCTTACGGGGGTAGGTTATGATGGAAGCCCATGTGTAAAATTATTTGAAAATTTGATTCTACGAAACTTTTCGAAATGCAAGTTTCGGTCAAAAAATCGTCATATATTATACACAAGTTTATACTAGTTTTGCTAAAAAAACAAATTAAATCGAGGACTATACGAAACGATACAAAGATTTTCAGATCCTTCCTATATGTTACGGGGGAAGGATATGATGGAAGCCAATGCAAAAAATCATCTGAAAATTTGATTCTACGAAACTTTTCGAAATGAATGTTTCGGTCAAAAAACCGTAATATATTATACACAAGTTTATACTTGTTTTGCTCAAAAAATAAAATTAAATCGAGGACTACACGAAACGATACAAAGCTTTCCAGATCCTTCCTACATTTTACGAGGGTAGGTTATGATGAAAGTCCATGCAAAAAATCATGTGAAAATTTGATTCTTCGAAACTTTTTGAAATGCAAGTTTCGGTCAAAAAAACGTAATATATTATACACAAGTTTATACTAGTTTTGCTCAAAAAATAAAATTAAATCGAGGACTATACGAAACGATACATAGCTTTTTAGATCTCTAATATATCTTACGGGGGTAGGTTATGATGGAAGCCCATGCGAAAAATTATCTGAAAATTTGATTCTAGGAAACTTTTCGAAATGCAAGTTTCGGTCAAAAAATCGTAATATATTATACACAAATTTATACTAGTTTTGCTAAAAAAACAAATTAAATCGAGGACTATACGAAACGATACAAAGCTTTTCGGATCCTTACTATATGTTACGGGGGAAGGTTATGATGGCAGCCCATGCAAAAAATTTATCCAAAAATTTGATTCTACGAAACTTTTCGAAATGCATGTTTTGATCAAAAAATCGTAATATATTATACACAAGTTTATACTAGTTTTGTTCAAAAAATCAAATTAAATCGAGGACTATACGAAATGATACAAAGCTTTCCAGATCCTTCCTATATCTTACGAGGGTAGGTTATGATGAAAGTCCATGCAAAAAATCATGTGAAAATTTAATTCTACGAAACTTTTTGAAATGCAAGTTTCGGTCTAAAAAATGTAATATATTATACACAAGTTTATACTAGTTTTGCTCAAAAAATAAAATTAAATCGAGGACTATACGAAACAATACATAGCTTTTCAGATCCTTAATATATCTTACGGGGGTAGGTTATGATGGAAGCCCATGCGTAAAATTATTTGAAAATTTGATTCTACGAAACTTTTCGAAATGCAAGTTTCGGTCAAAAAATCGTAATATATTATACACAAGTTTATACTAGTTTTGCTAAAAAAACAAATTAAATCGAGGACTATACGAAACGATACAAAGATTTTCAGATCCTTCCTATATGTTACGGGGGAAGGATATGATGGAAGCCAATGCAAAAAATCATCTGAAAATTTGATTCTACGAAACTTTTCGAAATGAATGTTTCAGTCAAAAAACCGTAATATATTATACACAAGTTTATACTTGTTTTGCTCAAAAAATAAAATTAAATCGAGGACTACACGAAACGATACAAAGCTTTCCAGATCCTTCCTACATTTTACGAGGGTAGGTTATGATGAAAGTCCATGCAAAAAATCATGTGAAAATTTGATTCTATGAAACTTTTTGAAATGCAAGTTTCGGTCAAAAAAACGTAATATATTATACACAAGTTTATACTTGTTTTGCTCAAAAAATAAAATTAAATCGAGGACTATACGAAACGATACATAGCTTTTCAGATCTTTAATATATCTTACGGGGGTAGGTTATGATGGAAGCCCATGCGAAAAATTATCTGAAAATTTGATTCTAGGAAACTTTTCGAAATGCAAGTTTCGGTCAAAAAATCGTAATATATTATACACAAATTTATACTAGTTTTGCTAAAAAAACAAATTAAATCGAGGACTATACGAAACGATACAAAGCTTTTCGGATCCTTACTATATGTTACGGGGGAAGGTTATGATGGCAGCCCATGCAAAAAATTTATCCAAAAATTTGATTCTACGAAACTTTTTGAAATGCAAGTTTTGATCAAAAAATCGTAATATATTATACACAAGTTTATACTAGTTTTGTTCAAAAAATCAAATTAAATCGAGGACTATACGAAATGATACAAAGCTTTCCAGATCCTTCCTATATCTTACGAGGGTAGGTTATGATGAAAGTCCATGCAAAAAATCATGTGAAAATTTAATTCTACGAAACTTTTTGAAATGCAAGTTTCGGTCTAAAAAATGTAATATATTATACACAAGTTTATACTAGTTTTGCTCAAAAAATCAAATTAAATCGAGGACTATACGAAACGGTAAAAATCTTTCCAGACCCTTCTTATATCTTACGAGGTTAGGTTATGATGGAAGTCCATGCAAAAAAATCATCTGAAAATTTGATTCTACGAAACTTTTCGAAATGCAAGTTTCAGTCAAAAAATCGTAATATATTATACACAAGTTTATACTAGTTTTGCTAAAAAAACAAATTAAATCGAGGACTATACGAAACGATACAAAGCTTTTCGGATCCTGACTATATCTTACGGGGGTAGGTTATGATGGAAGCCCATGCGAAAAATTATCTGAAAATTTGATTCTACGAAACTTTTCGAAATGCAAGTTTCGGTCAAAAAATCGTAATATATTATACACAAGTTTATACTAGTTTTGCTAAAAAAACAAATTAAATCGAGGACTATACGATACGATACAAAGCTTTTCGGATCCTTATTATATGTTACGGGGGAAGGTTATGATGGAAGCCCATGCCAAAAATTTATCCAAAAATTTGATTCTACGAAACTTTTTGAAATGCAAGTTTTGATAAAAAAAAGTAATATATTATACACAAGTTTATACTAGTTTTGTTCAAAAAATCAAATTAAATTGAGGACTATACGAAACGATGCAAAGCTTTCCAGATCCTTCCTATATCTTATAAGGGTAGGTTATGATGGAAGTCCATGCAAAAAATCATGTGAAAATTTGTTTCTATGAAACTTTTCGAAATGTAAGTTTCGGTCAAAAAATCGTAATATATTATACACAAGTTTAAATTAGTTTTCCTCAAAAATCAAATTAAATTGAGGACTGTACGAAACGATACATAGCTTTCCAGATCCTTCCTATATGTTACGGGCAAGATTATGATGGAAGCCCATGCGAAAAATCATCTGAAAATTTGATTCTACGAAAGTTTTTGAAATGCAAGTTTCGCTCAAAAAATCGTAATATATAATACACAAGTTTATACTAGTTTTGCTCAAAAAATCAAATTAAATCGAGGACTATACGAAACGATAAAAATATTTCCAGACCCTTCTTATATCTTACGAGGGTAGGTTATGATGGAAGTCCATGCAAAAAAATCATCTGAAAATTTGATTCTACGAAACTTTTCGAAATGCAAGTTTCGGTCAAAAAATCGTAATATATTATACACAAGTTTATACTAGTTTTGCTAAAAAAAACAAATTAAATCGAGGACTATACGATACAAAGCTTTTCGGATCCTTATTATATGTTACGGGGGAAGGTTATGATGGAAGCCCATGCAAAAAATTTATCCAAAAATTTGATTCTACGAAACTTTTTGAAATGCAAGTTTTGATAAAAAAAAAGTAATATATTATACAAAAGTTTATACTAGTTTTGTTCAAAAAATCAAATTAAATTGAGGACTATACGAAACGATGCAAAGCTTTCCAGATCCTTCCTATATGTTATAAGGGTAGGTTATGATGGAAGTCCATGCAAAAAATCATGTGAAAATTTGATTCTATGAAACTTTTCGAAATGTAAGTTTCGGTCAAAAAATCGTAATATATTATACACAAGTTTAAATTAGTTTTCCTCAAAAATCAAATTAAATTGAGGACTGTACGAAACGATACATAGCTTTCCAGATCCTTCCTATATGTTACGGGCAAGATTATGATGGAAGCCCATGCGAAAAATCATCTGAAAATTTGATTCTACGAAAGTTTTTGAAATGAAAGTTTCGCTCAAAAAATCGTAATATATAATACACAAGTTTATACTAGTTTTGCTCAAAAAATCAAATTAAATCGAGGACTATACGAAACGATAAAAATATTTCCAGACCCTTCTTATATCTTACGAGGGTAGGTTATGATGGAAGTCCATGCAAAAAAATCATCTGAAAATTTGATTCTACGAAACTTTTCGAAATGCAAGTTTCGGTCCAAAAATCGTAATATATTATACACAAGTTTATAATAGTTTTGCTAAAAAAACAAATTAAATCGAGGACTATATGAAACGATACAAAGATTTTCAGATCCTTCCTATATGTTACGGGGGAAGGATATGATGGAAGCTAATGCAAAAAATCATCTGAAAATTTGATTCTACGAAACTTTTCGAAATGAATGTTTCGGTCAAAAAACCGTAATATATTATACACAAGTTTATACCTTTTTTGCTCAAAAAATAAAATTAAATCGAGGACTATACGAAACGATACAAAGCTTTCCAGATCCTTCCTACATTTTACGAGGGTAGGTTATGATGAAAGTCCATGCAAAAAATCATGTGAAAATTTGATTCTACGAAACTTTTTGAAATGCAAGTTTCGGTCAAAAAAACGTAATATATTATACACAAGTTTAAATTAGTTTTCCTCAAAAATCAAATTAAATTGAGGACTGTACGAAACGATACATAGCTTTCCAGATCCTTCCTATATGTTACGGGCAAGATTATGATGGAAGCCCATGCGAAAAATCATCTGAAAATTTGATTCTACGAAAGTTTTTGAAATGAAAGTTTCGCTCAAAAAATCGTAATATATAATACACAAGTTTATACTAGTTTTGCTCAAAAAATCAAATTAAATCGAGGACTATACGAAACGATAAAAATATTTCCAGACCCTTCTTATATCTTACGAGGGTAGGTTATGATGGAAGTCCATGCAAAAAAATCATCTGAAAATTTGATTCTACGAAACTTTTCGAAATGCAAGTTTCGGTCAAAAAATCGTAATATATTATACACAAGTTTATACTAGTTTTGCTAAAAAAAACAAATTAAATCGAGGACTATACGATACGATACAAAGCTTTTCGGATCCTTATTATATGTTACGGGGGAAGGTTATGATGGAAGCCCATGCAAAAAATTTATCCAAAAATTTGATTCTACGAAACTTTTTGAAATGCAAGTTTTGATAAAAAAAAAGTAATATATTATACACAAGTTTATACTAGTTTTGTTCAAAAAATCAAATTAAATTGAGGACTATACGAAACGATGCAAAGCTTTCCAGATCCTTCCTATATCTTATAAGGGTAGGTTATGATGGAAGTCCATGCAAAAAATCATGTGAAAATTTGATTCTATGAAACTTTTCGAAATGTAAGTTTCGGTCAAAAAATCGTAATATATTATACACAAGTTTAAATTAGTTTTCCTCAAAAATCAAATTAAATTGAGGACTGTACGAAACGATACATAGCTTTCCAGATCCTTCCTATATGTTACGGGCAAGATTATGATGGAAGCCCATGCGAAAAATCATCTGAAAATTTGATTCTACGAAAGTTTTTGAAATGCAAGTTTCGCTCAAAAAATCGTAATATATAATACACAAGTTTATACTAGTTTTGCTCAAAAAATCAAATTAAATCGAGGACTATACGAAACGATAAAAATATTTCCAGACCCTTCTTATATCTTACGAGGGTAGGTTATGATGGAAGTCCATGCAAAAAAATCATCTGAAAATTTGATTCTACGAAACTTTTCGAAATGCAAGTTTCGGTCAAAAAATCGTAATATATTATACACAAGTTTATACTAGTTTTGCTAAAAAAAACAAATTAAATCGAGGACTATACGATACGATACAAAGCTTTTCGGATCCTTATTATATGTTACGGGGGAAGGTTATGATGGAAGCTAATGCAAAAAATCATCTGAAAATTTGATTCTACGAAACTTTTCGAAATGAATGTTTCGGTCAAAAAACCGTAATATATTATACACAAGTTTATACTTGTTTTGCTCAAAAAATAAAATTAAATCGAGGACTATACGAAACGATACAAAGCTTTCCAGATCCTTCCTACATTTTACGAGGGTAGGTTATGATGAAAGTCCATGCAAAAAATCATGTGAAAATTTGATTCTACGAAACTTTTTGAAATGCAAGTTTCGGTCAAAAAAACGTAATATATTATACACAAGTTTATACTAGTTTTGCTCAAAAAATAAAATTAAATCGAGGAATATACGAAACGATATATAGCTTTTTAGATCTTTTATATATCTTACGGGGGTAGGTTATGATGGAAGCCCATGCGAAAAATTATCTGAAAATTTGATTCTAGGAAACTTTTCGAAATGCAAGTTTCGGTCAAAAAATCGTAATATATTAACACAAATTTATACTAGTTTTGCTAAAAAAACAAATTAAATCGAGGACTATACGAAACGATACAAAGCTTTTCGGATCCTTACTATATGTTACGGGGGAAGGTTATGATGGCAGCCCATGCAAAAAATTTATCCAAAAATTTGATTCTACGAAACTTTTCGAAATGCATGTTTTGATCAAAAAATCGTAATATATTATACACAAGTTTATACTAGTTTTGTTCAAAAAATCAAATTAAATCGAGGACTATACGAAATGATACAAAGCTATCCAGATCCTTCCTATATCTTACGAGGGTAGGTTATGATGAAAGTCCATGCAAAAAATCATGTGAAAATTTAATTCTACGAAACTTTTTGAAATGCAAGTTTCGGTCTAAAAAATGTAATATATTATACACAAGTTTATACTAGTTTTGCTCAAAAAATAAAATTAAATCGAGGACTATACGAAACGATACATAGCTTTTCAGATCCTTAATATATCTTACGGGGGTAGGTTATGATGGAAGCCCATGCGTAAAATTATTTGAAAATTTGATTCTAGGAAACTTTTCGAAATGCAAGTTTCGGTCAAAAAATCGTAATATATTATACACAAGTTTATACTAGTTTTGCTAAAAAAACAAATTAAATCGAGGACTATACGAAATGATACAAAGATTTTCAGATCCTTCCTATATGTTACGGGGGAAGGATATGATGGAAGCCAATGCAAAAAATCATCTGAAAATTTGATTCTACGAAACTTTTCGAAATGAATGTTTCGGTCAAAAAACTGTAATATATTATACACAAGTTTATACTTGTTTTGCTCAAAAAATAAAATTAAATCGAGGACTACACGAAACGATACAAAGATTTCCAGATCCTTCCTACATTTTACGAGGGTAGGTTATGATGAAAGTCCATGCAAAAAATCATGTGAAAATTTGATTCTACGAAACTTTTTGAAATGCAAGTTTCGGTCAAAAAAACGTAATATATTATACACAAGTTTATACTTGTTTTGCTCAAAAAATAAAATTAAATCGAGGACTATACGAAACGATACATAGCTTTTCAGATCTTTAATATATCTTACGGGGGTAGGTTATGATGGAAGCCCATGCGAAAAATTATCTGAAAATTTGATTCTAGGAAACTTTTCGAAATGCAAGTTTCGGTCAAAAAATCGTAATATATTATACACAAATTTATACTAGTTTTGCTAAAAAAACAAATTAAATCTAGGACTATACGAAACGATACAAAGCTTTTCGGATCCTTACTATATGTTACGGGGGAAGGTTATGATGGCAGCCCATGCAAAAAATTTATCCAAAAATTTGATTCTACGAAACTTTTTGAAATGCAAGTTTTGATCAAAAAATCGTAATATATTATACACAAGTTTATACTAGTTTTGTTCAAAAAATCAAATTAAATCGAGGACTATACGAAATGATACAAAGCTTTCCAGATCCTTCCTATATCTTACGAGGGTAGGTTATGATGAAAGTCCATGCAAAAAATCATGTGAAAATTTAATTCTACGAAACTTTTTGAAATGCAAGTTTCGGTCTAAAAAATGTAATATATTATACACAAGTTTATACTAGTTTTGCTCAAAAAATCAAATTAAATCGAGGACTATACGAAACGGTAAAAATCTTTCCAGACCCTTCTTATATCTTACGAGGTTAGGTTATGATGGAAGTCCATGCAAAAAAATCATCTGAAAATTTGATTCTACTAAACTTTTCGAAATGCAAGTTTCGGTCAAAAAATCGTAATATATTCTACACAAGTTTATACTAGTTTTGCTAAAAAAACAAATTAAATCGAGGACTATACGAAACGATACAAAGCTTTTCGGATCCTTACTATATCTTACGGGGGTAGGTTATGATGGAAGCCCATGCGAAAAATTATCTGAAAATTTGATTCTACGAAACTTTTCGAAATGCAAGTTTCGGTCAAAAAACCGTAATATATTATACACAAGTTTATACTAGTTTTGCTAAAAAAACAAATTAAATCGAGGACTATACGATACGATACAAAGCTTTTCGGATCCTTATTATATGTTACGGGGGAAGGTTATGATGGAAGCCCATGCAAAAAATTTATCCAAAAATTTGATTCTACGAAACTTTTTGAAATGCAAGTTTTGATAAAAAAAAGTAATATATTATACACAAGTTTATACTAGTTTTGTTCAAAAAATCAAATTAAATTGAGGACTATACGAAACGATGCAAAGCTTTCCAGATCCTTCCTATATCTTATAAGGGTAGGTTATGATGGAAGTCCATGCAAAAAATCATGTGAAAATTTGATTCTATGAAACTTTTCGAAATGTAAGTTTCGGTCAAAAAATCGTAATATATTATACACAAGTTTAAATTAGTTTTCCTCAAAAAATCAAATTAAATTGAGGACTGTACGAAATGATACATAGCTTTCCAGATCCTTCCTATATGTTACGGGCAAGATTATGATGGAAGCCCATGCGAAAAATCATCTGAAAATTTGATTCTACGAAAGTTTTTGAAATGCAAGTTTCGCTCAAAAAATCGTAATATATAATACACAAGTTTATACTAGTTTTGCTCAAAAAATCAAATTAAATCGAGGACTATACGAAACGATAAAAATCTTTCCAGACCCTTCTTATATCTTACGAGGGTAGGTTATGATGGAAGTCCATGCAAAAAAACATCTGAAAATTTGATTCTACGAAACTTTTCGAAATGAAAGTTTCGGTCAAAAAATCGTAATATATTATACACAAGTTTATACTAGTTTTGCTAAAAAAACAAATTAAATCGAGGACTATATGAAACGATACAAAGATTTTCAGATCCTTCCTATATGTTACGGGGGAAGGATATGATGGAAGCCAATGCAAAAAATCATCTGAAAATTTGATTCTACGAAACTTTTCGAAATGAATGTTTCGGTCAAAAAAACGTAATATATTATACACAAGTTTATACTAGTTTTGCTCAAAAAATAAAATTAAATCAAGGACTATACGAAACGATACATAGCTTTTCAGATCTTTAATATATCTTACGGGGGTAGGTTATGATGGAAGCCCATGGGAAAAATTATCTGAAAATTTGATTCTAGGAAACTTTTCGAAATGCAAGTTTCGGTCAAAAAATCGTAATATATTATACACAAATTTATACTAGTTTTGCTAAAAAAACAAATTAAATCGAGGACTATACGAAACGATACAAAGCTTTTCGGATCCTTACTATATGTTACGGGGGAAGGTTATGATGGCAGCCCATGCAAAAAATTTATCCAAAAATTTGATTCTACGAAACTTTTTGAAATGCAAGTTTTGATCAAAAAATCGTAATATATTATACACAAGTTTATACTAGTTTTGTTCAAAAAATCAAATTAAATCGAAGACTATACGAAATGATACAAAGCTTTCCAGATCCTTCCTATATCTTACGAGGGTAGGTTATGATGAAAGTCCATGCAAAAAATCATGTGAAAATTTAATTCTACGAAACTTTTTGAAATGCAAGTTTCGGTCTAAAAAATGTAATATATTATACACAAGTTTATACTAGTTTTGCTCAAAAAATAAAATTAAATCGAGGACTATACGAAACGATACATAGCTTCTCAGATCCTTAATATATCTTACGGGGGTAGGTTATGATGGAAGCCCATGCGTAAAATTATTTTAAAATTTGATTCTACGAAACTTTTCGAAATGCAAGTTTCGGTCAAAAAATCGTAATATATTATACACAAGTTTATACTAGTTTTGCTAAAAAAACAAATTAAATCGAGGACTATACGAAACGATACAAAGCTTTTCGGATCCTTACTATATCTTACGGGGGTAGGTTATGATGGAAGCCCATGCGAAAAATTATCTGAAAATTTGATTCTACGAAACTTTTCGAAATGCAAGTTTCGGTCAAAAAATCGTAATATATTATACACAAGTTTATACTAGTTTTGCTAAAAAAACAAATTAAATCGAGGACTATACGATACGATACAACGCTTTTCGGATCCTTATTATATGTTACGGGGGAAGGTTATGATGGAAGCCCATGCCAAAAATTTATCCAAAAATTTGATTCTACGAAACTTTTTGAAATGCAAGTTTTGATAAAAAAAAGTAATATATTATACACAAGTTTATACTAGTTTTGTTCAAAAAATCAAATTAAATTGAGGACTATACGAAACGATGCAAAGCTTTCCAGATCCTTCCTATATCTTATAAGGGTAGGTTATGATGGAAGTCCATGCAAAAAATCATGTGAAAATTTGTTTCTATGAAACTTTTCGAAATGTAAGTTTCGGTCAAAAAATCGTAATATATTATACACAAGTTTAAATTAGTTTTCCTCAAAAAATCAAATTAAATTGAGGACTGTACGAAACGATACATAGCTTTCCAGATCCTTCCTATATGTTACGGGCAAGATTATGATGGAAGCCCATGCGAAAAATCATCTGAAAATTTGATTCTACGAAAGTTTTTGAAATGCAAGTTTCGCTCAAAAAATCGTAATATATAATACACAAGTTTATACTAGTTTTGCTCAAAAAATCAAATTAAATCGAGGACTATACGAAACGATAAAAATCTTTCCAGACCCTTCTTATATCTTACGAGGGTAGGTTATGATGGAAGTCCATGCAAAAAAATCATCTGAAAATTTGATTCTACGAAACTTTTCGAAATGCAAGTTTCGGTCCAAAAATCGTAATATATTATACACTAGTTTATACTAGTTTTGCTAAAAAAACAAATTAAATCGAGGACTATACGAAACGATACAAAGATTTTCAGATCCTTCCTATATGTTACGGGGGAAGGATATGATGGAAGCCAATGCAAAAAATCATCTGAAAATTTGATTCTACGAAACTTTTCGAAATGAATGTTTCGGTCAAAAAAACGTAATATATTATACACAAGTTTATACTAGTTTTGCTCAAAAAATAAAATTAAATCAAGGACTATACGAAACGATACATAGCTTTTCAGATCTTTAATATATCTTACGGGGGTAGGTTATGATGGAAGCCCATGGGAAAAATTATCTGAAAATTTGATTCTAGGAAACTTTTCGAAATGCAAGTTTCGGTCAAAAAATCGTAATATATTATACACAAATTTATACTAGTTTTGCTAAAAAAACAAATTAAATCGAGGACTATACGAAACGATACAAAGCTTTTCGGATCCTTACTATATGTTACGGGGGAAGGTTATGATGGCAGCCCATGAAAAAAATTTATCCAAAAATTTGATTCTACGAAACTTTTTGAAATGCAAGTTTTGATCAAAAAATCGTAATATATTATACACAAGTTTATACTAGTTTAGTTCAAAAAATCAAATTAAATCGAAGACTATACGAAATGATACAAAGCTTTCCAGATCCTTCCTATATCTTACGAGGGTAGGTTATGATGAAAGTCCATGCAAAAAATCATGTGAAAATTTAATTCTACGAAAATTTTTGAAATGCAAGTTTCGGTCTAAAAAATGTAATATATTATACACAAGTTTATACTAGTTTTTCTCAAAAAATTAAATTAAATTGAGGACTATACGAAACGATACATAGCTTCTCAGATCCTTAATATATCTTACGGGGGTAGGTTATGATGGAAGCCCATGCGTAAAATTATTTTAAAATTTGATTCTACGAAACTTTTCGAAATGCAAGTTTCGGTCAAAAAATCGTAATATATTATACACAAGTTTATACTAGTTTTGCTAAAAAAACAAATTAAATCGAGGACTATACGAAACGATACAAAGCTTTTCGGATCCTTACTATATCTTACGGGGGTAGGTTATGATGGAAGCCCATGCGAAAAATTATCTGAAAATTTGATTCTACGAAACTTTTCGAAATGCAAATTTCGGTCAAAAAATCGTAATATATTATACACAAGTTTATACTAGTTTTGCTAAAAAAACAAATTAAATCGAGGACTATACGATACGATACAAAGCTTTTCGGATCCTTATTATATGTTACGGGGGAAGGTTATGATGGAAGCCCATGCCAAAAATTTATCCAAAAATTTGATTCTACGAAACTTTTTGAAATGCAAGTTTTGATAAAAAAAAGTAATATATTATACACAAGTTTATACTAGTTTTGTTCAAAAAATCAAATTAAATTGAGGACTATACGAAACGATGCAAAGCTTTCCAGATCCTTCCTATATCTTATAAGGGTAGGTTATGATGGAAGTCCATGCAAAAAATCATGTGAAAATTTGTTTCTATGAAACTTTTCGAAATGTAAGTTTCGGTCAAAAAATCGTAATATATTATACACAAGTTTAAATTAGTTTTCCTCAAAAAATCAAATTAAATTGAGGACTGTACGAAACGATACATAGCTTTCCAGATCCTTCCTATATGTTACGGGCAAGATTATGATGGAAGCCCATGCGAAAAATCATCTGAAAATTTGATTCTACGAAAGTTTTTGAAATGCAAGTTTCGCTCAAAAAACCGTAATATATAATACACAAGTTTATACTAGTTTTGCTCAAAAAATCAAATTAAATCGAGGACTATACGAAACGATAAAAATCTTTCCAGACCCTTCTTATATCTTACGAGGGTAGGTTATGATGGATGTCCATGCAAAAAAATCATTTGAAAATTTGATTCTACGAAACTTTTCGAAATGCAAGTTTCGGTCCAAAAATCGTAATATATTATACACTAGTTTATACTAGTTTAGCTAAAAAAACAAATTAAATCGAGGACTATACGAAACGATACAAAGATTTTCAGATCCTTCCTATATGTTACGGGGGAAGGATATGATGGAAGCCAATGCAAAAAATCATCTGAAAATTTGATTCTACGAAACTTTTCGAAATGAATGTTTCGGTCAAAAAACCGTAATATATTATACACAAGTTTATACTTGTTTTGCTCAAAAAATAAAATTAAATCGAGGACTATACGAAACGATACAAAGCTTTCCAGATCCTTCCTACATTTTACGAGGGTAGGTTATGATGGAAGCCCATGCGTAAAATTATCTGAAAATTTGATTCTACGAAACTTTTCGAAATGCAAGTTTCGGTCAAAAAATCGTAATATATTATACACAAGTTTATACTAGTTTTGCTAAAAAAACAAATTAAATCGAGGACTATACGAAACGATACAAAGCTTTTCGGATCCTTACTATATATATTACGGGGGTAGGTTATGATGGAAGCCCATGCGAAAAATTATCTGAAAATTTGATTCTACGAAACTTTTTGAAATGCAAGTTTCGGTCAAAAAATCGTAATATATTATACACAAGTTTATACTAGTTTTGCTAAAAAAACAAATTAAATCGAGGACTATATGATACGATACAAAGCTTTTCGGATCCTTATTATATGTTACGGGGGAAGGTTATGATGGAAGCCCATGCCAAAAATTTATCCAAAAATTTGATTCTACGAAACTTTTTGAAATGCAAGTTTTGATAAAAAAAAGTAATATATTATACACAAGTTTATACTAGTTTTGTTCAAAAAATCAAATTAAATTGAGGACTATACGAAACGATGCAAAGCTTTCCAGATCCTTCCTATATCTTATAAGGGTAGGTTATGATGGAAGTCCATGCAAAAAATCATGTGAAAATTTGTTTCTATGAAACTTTTTGAAATGTAAGTTTCGGTCAAAAAATCGTAATATATTATACACAAGTTTAAATTAGTTTTCCTCAAAAAATCAAATTAAATTGAGGACTGTACGAAACGATACATAGCTTTCCAGATCCTTCCTATATGTTACGGGCAAGATTATGATGGAAGCCCATGCGAAAAATCATCTGAAAATTTGATTCTACGAAAGTTTTTGAAATGCAAGTTTCGCTCAAAAAATCGTAATATATAATACACAAGTTTATACTAGTTTTGCTCTAAAAATAAAATTAAATTGAGGACTATACGAAACGATAAAAATCTTTCCAGACCCTTCTTATATCTTACGAGGGTAGGTTATGATGGAAGTCCATGCAAAAAAATCATCTGAAAATTTGATTCTACGAAACTTTTCGAAATGCAAGTTTCGGTCCAAAAATCGTAATATATACACAAGTTTATACTAGTTTTGCTAAAAAAACAAATTAAATCGAGGACTATACGAAACGATACAAAGATTTTCAGATCCTTCCTATATGTTACGGGGGAAGGATATGATGGAAGCCAATGCAAAAAATCATCTGAAAATTTGATTCTACGAAACTTTTCGAAATGAATGTTTCGGTCAAAAAACCGTAATATATTATACACAAGTTTATACTTGTTTTGCTCAAAAAATAAAATTAAATCGAGGACTATACGAAACGATACAAAGCTTTCCAGATCCTTCCTACATTTTACGAGGGTAGGTTATGATGAAAGTCCATGCAAAAAATCATGTGAAAATTTGATTCTACGAAACTTTTTGAAATGCAAGTTTCGGTCAAAAAAACGTAATATATTATACACAAGTTTATACTAGTTTTATTCAAAAAATAAAATTAAATCGAGGACTATACGAAACGATACATAGCTTTTCAGATCTTTAATATATCTTACGGGGGTAGGTTATGATGGAAGCCCATGCGAAAAATTATCTGAAAATTTGATTCTAGGAAACTTTTCGAAATGCAAGTTTCTGTCAAAAAATCGTAATATATTATACACAAATTTATACTAGTTTTGCTAAAAAAACAAATTAAATCGAGGACTATACGAAACGATACAAAGCTTTTCGGATCCTTACTATATGTTACGGGGGAAGGTTATGATGGCAGCCCATGCAAAAAATTTATCCAAAAATTTGATTCTACGAAACTTTTTGAAATGCAAGTTTTGATCAAAAAATCATAATATATTATACACAAGTTTATACTAGTTTTGTTCAAAAAATCAAATTAAATCGAGGACTATACGAAACGATGCAAAGCTTTCCAGATCCTTCCTATATCTTACGAGGGTAGGTTATGATGAAAGTCCATGCAAAAAATCATGTGAAAATTTAATTCTACGAAACTTTTTGAAATGCAAGTTTCGGTCTAAAAAATGTAATATATTATACACAAGTTTATACTAGTTTTGCTCAAAAAATAAAATTAAATCGAGGACTATACGAAACGATACATAGCTTTTCAGATCCTTAATATATCTTACGGGGGTAGGTTATGATGGAAGCCCATGCGTAAAATTATCTGAAAATTTGATTCTACGAAACTTTTCGAAATGCAAGTTTCGGTCAAAAAATCGTAATATATTATACACAAGTTTATACTAGTTTTGCTAAAAAAACAAATTAAATTGAGGACTATACGAAACGATAAAAAGCTTTTCGGATCCTTACTATATCTTACGGGGGTAGGTTATGATGGAAGCCCATGCGAAAAATTATCTGAAAATTTGATTCTACGAAACTTTTCATAATGCAAGTTTCGGTCAAAAAATCGTAATATATTATAAACAAGTTTATACTAGTTTTGCTAAAAAAACAAATTAAATCGAGGACTATACGATACGATACAAAGCTTTTCGGATCCTTATTATATGTTACGGGGGGAGGTTATGATGGAAGCCCATGCAAAAAATTTATCCAAAAATTTGATTCTACGAAACTTTTTGAAATGCAAGTTTTGATAAAAAAAAGTAATATATTATACACAAGTTTATATTAGTTTTGTTCAAAAAATCAAATTAAATTGAGGACTATACGAAACGATGCAAAGCTTTCCAGATCCTTCCTATATCTTATAAGGGTAGGTTATGATGGAAGTCCATGTAAAAAATCATGTGAAAATTTGATTCTATGAAACTTTTCGAAATATAAGTTTCGGTCAAAAAATCGTAATATATTATACACAAGTTTAAATTAGTTTTCCTCAAAAAATCAAATTAAATTGAGGACTGTACGAAACGATACATAGCTTTCCAGATCCCTCCTATATGTTACGGGCAAGATTATGATGGAAGCCCATGCGAAAAATCATCTGAAAATTTGATTCTGTGAAACTTTTTGAAATGCAAGTTTCGCTCAAAAAATCGTAATATATAATACACAAGTTTATACTAGTTTTGCTCAAAAAATCAAATTAAATCAGGACTATACGAAACGATAAAAATCTTTCCAGACCCTTCTTATATCTTACGAGGGTAGGTTATGATGGAAGTCCATGCAAAAAAATCATTGGAAAATTTGATTCTACGAAACTTTTCGAAATGCAAGTTTCGGTCCAAAAATCGTAATATATTATACACAAGTTTATACTAGTTTTGCTAAAAAAACAAATTAAATCGAGGACTATACGAAACGATACAAAGATTTTCAGATCCTTCCTATATGTTACGGGGGAAGGATATGATGGAAGCCAATGCAAAAAATCATCTGAAAATTTGATTCTACGAAACTTTTCGAAATGAATGTTTCGGTCAAAAAATCGTAATATATTATACACAAGTTTATACTTGTTTTGCTCAAAAAATAAAATTAAATCGAGGACTATACGAAACGATACAAAGCTTTTCGGATCCTTATTATATGTTACGGGGGAAGGTTATGATGGAAGCCCATGCAAAAAATTTATCCAAAAATTTGATTCTACGAAACTTTTTGAAATGCAAGTTTTGATAAAAAAAAAGTAATATATTATACACAAGTTTATACTAGTTTTGTTCAAAAAATCAAATTAAATTGAGGACTATACGAAACGATGCAAAGCTTTCCAGATCCTTCCTATATCTTATAAGGGTAGGTTATGATGAAAGTCCATGCAAAAAATCATGTGAAAATTTAATTCTACGAAACTTTTTGAAATGCAAGTTTCGGTCTAAAAAATGTAATATATTATACACAAGTTTATACTAGTTTTGCTCAAAAAATAAAATTAAATCGAGGACTATACGAAATGATACATAGCTTTTCAGATCCTTAATATATCTTACGGGGGTAGGTTATGATGGAAGCCCATGCGTAAAATTATCTGAAAATTTGATTCTACGAAACTTTTCGAAATGCAAGTTTCGGTCAAAAAATCGTAATATATTATACACAAGTTTATACTAGTTTTGCTAAAAAAACAAATTAAATCGAGGACTATACGAAACGATAAAAAGCTTTTCGGATCCTTACTATATCTTACGGGGGTAGGTTATGATGGAAGCCCATGCGAAAAATTATCTGAAAATTTGATTCTACGAAACTTTTCATAATGCAAGTTTCGGTCAAAAAATCGTAATATATTATAAACAAGTTTATACTAGTTTTGCTAAAAAAACAAATTAAATCGAGGACTATACGATACGATACAAAGCTTTTCGGATCCTTATTATATGTTACGGGGGAAGGTTATGATGGAAGCCCATGCAAAAAATTTATCCAAAAATTTGATTCTACGAAACTTTTTGAAATGCAAGTTTTGATAAAAAAAAAGTAATATATTATACACAAGTTTATACTAGTTTTGTTCAAAAAATCAAATTAAATTGAGGACTATACGAAACGATGCAATGCTTTCCAGATCCTTCCTATATCTTATAAGGGTAGGTTATGATGGAAGTCCATGTAAAAAATCATGTGAAAATTTGATTCTATGAAACTTTTCGAAATGTAAGTTTCGGTCAAAAAATCGTAATATATTATACACAAGTTTAAATTAGTTTTCCTCAAAAAATCAAATTAAATTGAGGACTGTACGAAACGATACATAGCTTTCCAGATCCTTCCTATATGTTACGGGCAAGATTATGATGGAAGCCCATGCGAAAAATCATCTGAAAATTTGATTCTGTGAAACTTTTTGAAATGCAAGTTTCGCTCAAAAAATCGTAATATATAATACATAAGTTTATACTAGTTTTGCTCAAAAAATCATATTAAATCGAGGACTATACGAAACGATAAAAATCTTTCCAGACCCTTCTTATATCTTACGAGGGTAGGTTATGATGGAAGTCCATGCAAAAAAATCATTTGAAAATTTGATTCTACGAAACTTTTCGAAATGCAAGTTTCGGTCCAAAAATCGTAATATATTATACACAAGTTTATACTAGTTTTGCTAAAAAAACAAATTAAATCGAGGACTATACGAAACGATACAAAGATTTTCAGATCCTTCCTATATGTTACGGGGGAAGGATATGATGGAAGCCAATGCAAAAAATCATCTGAAAATTTGATTCTACGAAACTTTTCGAAATGAATGTTTCGGTCAAAAAATCGTAATATATTATACACAAGTTTATACTTGTTTTGCTCAAAAAATAAAATTAAATCGAGGACTATACGAAACGATACAAAGCTTTTCGGATCCTTATTATATGTTACGGGGGAAGGTTATGATGGAAGCCCATGCAAAAAATTTATCCAAAAATTTGATTCTACGAAACTTTTTGAAATGCAAGTTTTGATAAAAAAAAAGTAATATATTATACACAAGTTTATACTAGTTTTGTTCAAAAAATCAAATTAAATTGAGGACTATACGAAACGATGCAAAGCTTTCCAGATCCTTCCTATATCTTATAAGGGTAGGTTATGATGAAAGTCCATGCAAAAAATCATGTGAAAATTTAATTCTACGAAACTTTTTGAAATGCAAGTTTCGGTCTAAAAAATGTAATATATTATACACAAGTTTATACTTGTTTTGCCCAAAAAATAAAATTATATCGAGGACTATACGAAACGATACATAGCTTTTCAGATCCTTAATATATCTTACGGGGGTAGGTTATGATGGAAGCCCATGCGTAAAATTATCTGAAAATTTGATTCTACGAAACTTTTCGAAATGCAAGTTTCGGTCAAAAAATCGTAATATATTATACACAAGTTTATACTAGTTTTGCTAAAAAAACAAATTAAATCGAGGACTATACGAAACGATAAAAAGCTTTTCGGATCCTTACTATATCTTACGGGGGTAGGTTATGATGGAAGCCCATGCGAAAAATTATCTGAAAATTTGATTCTACGAAACTTTTCATAATGCAAGTTTCGGTCAAAAAATCGTAATATATTATAAACAAGTTTATACTAGTTTTGCTAAAAAAACAAATTAAATCGAGGACTATACGATACGATACAAAGCTTTTCGGATCCTTATTATATGTTACGGGGGAAGGTTATGATGGAAGCCCATGCAAAAAATTTATCCAAAAATTTGATTCTACGAAACTTTTTGAAATGCAAGTTTTGATAAAAAAAAAGTAATATATTATACACAAGTTTATACTAGTTTTGTTCAAAAAATCAAATTAAATTGAGGACTATACGAAACGATGCAATGCTTTCCAGATCCTTCCTATATCTTATAAGGGTAGGTTATGATGGAAGTCCATGTAAAAAATCATGTGAAAATTTGATTCTATGAAACTTTTCGAAATGTAAGTTTCGGTCAAAAAATCGTAATATATTATACACAAGTTTAAATTAGTTTTCCTCAAAAAATCAAATTAAATTGAGGACTGTACGAAACGATACATAGCTTTCCAGATCCTTCCTATATGTTACGGGCAAGATTATGATGGAAGCCCATGCGAAAAATCATCTGAAAATTTGATTCTGTGAAACTTTTTGAAATGCAAGTTTCGCTCAAAAAATCGTAATATATAATACATAAGTTTATACTAGTTTTGCTCAAAAAATCAAATTAAATCGAGGACTATACGAAACGATAAAAATATTTCCAGACCCTTCTTATATCTTACGAGGGTAGGTTATGATGGAAGTCCATGCAAAAAAATCATTTGAAAATTTGATTCTACGAAACTTTTCGAAATGCAAGTTTCGGTCAAAAAATCGTAATATATTATACACAAGTTTATACTAGTTTTGCTAAAAAAACAAATTAAATTGAGGACTATACGAAACGATACAAAGCATTTCGGATCCTTACTATATCTTACGGGGGTAGGTTATGATGGAAGTCATGCGAAAAATTATCTGAAAATTTGATTCTACGAAACTTTTCGAAATGCAAGTTTCGGTCAAAAAATCGTAATATATTATACACAAGTTTATACTAGTTTTGCTAAAAAAACAAATTAAATCGAGGACTATACGATACGATACAAAGCTTTTCGGATCCTTATTATATGTTACGGGGGAAGGTTATGATGGAAGCCCATGCAAAAAATTTATCCAAAAATTTGATTCTACGAAACTTTTTGAAATGCAAGTTTTGATAAAAAAAAAGTAATATATTATACCCAAGTTTATACTAGTTTTGTTCAAAAAATCAAATTAAATTGAGGACTATACGAAACGATGCAAAGCTTTCCAGATCCTTCCTATATCTTATAAGGGTAGGTTATGATGGAAGTCCATAGAAAAAATCATGTGAAAATTTGATTCTATGAAACTTTTCGAAATGTAAGTTTCGGTCAAAAAATCGTAATATATTATACACAAGTTTAAATTAGTTTTCCTCAAAAAATCAAAATAAATTGAGGAATGTACGAAACGATACATAGCTTTCCAGATCCTTCCTATATGTTATGGGCAAGATTATGATGGAAGCCCATGCGGAAAATCATCTGAAAATTTGATTCTACGAAACTTTTTGAAATGCAAGTTTCGCTCAAAAAATCGTAATATATAATACACAAGTTTATACTAGTTTTGCTCAAAAAATCAAATTAAATCGAGGACTATACGAAACGGTAAAAATCTTTCCAGACCCTTCTTATATCTTACGAGGGTAGGTTATGATGGAAGTCCATGCAAAAAAATCATCTGAAAATTTGATTCTACTAAACTTTTCGAAATGCAAGTTTCGGTCAAAATATCGTAATATATTATACACAAGTTTATACTAGTTTTGCTAAAAAAACAAATTAAATCGAGGACTATACGAAACGATACAAAGCTTTTCGGATCCTTACTATATCTTACGGGGGTAGGTTATGATGGAAGTCATGCGAAAAATTATCTGAAAATTTGATTCTACGAAACTTTTCGAAATGCATGTTTCGGTCAAAAAATCGTAATATATTATACACAAGTTTATACTAGTTTTGCTAAAAAAACAAATTAAATCGAGGACTATACGATACGATACAAAGCTTTTCGGATCCTTATTATATGTTACGGGGGAAGGTTATGATGGAAGCCCATGCAAAAAATTTATCCAAAAATTTGATTCTACGAAACTTTTTGAAATGCAAGTTTTGATAAAAAAAAAGTAATATATTATACACAAGTTTATACTAGTTTTGTTCATAAAATCAAATTAAATTGAGGACTATACGAAACGATGCAAAGCTTTCCAGATCCTTCCTATATCTTATAAGGGTAGGTTATGATGGAAGTCCATAGAAAAAATCATGTGAAAATTTGATTCTATGAAACTTTTCGAAATGTAAGTTTCGGTCAAAAAATCGTAATATATTATACACAAGTTTAAATTAGTTTTCCTCAAAAAATCAAAATAAATTGAGGAATGTACGAAACGATACATAGCTTTCCAGATCCTTCCTATATGTTATGGGCAAGATTATGATGGAAGCCCATGCGGAAAATCATCTGAAAATTTGATTCTACGAAACTTTTTGAAATGCAAGTTTCGCTCAAAAAATCGTAATATATAATACACAAGTTTATACTAGTTTTGCTCAAAAAATCAAATTAAATCGAGGACTATACGAAACGGTAAAAATCTTTCCAGACCCTTCTTATATCTTACGAGGGTAGGTTATGATGGAAGTCCATGCAAAAAAATCATCTGAAAATTTGATTCTACTAAACTTTTCGAAATGCAAGTTTCGGTCAAAATATCGTAATATATTATACACAAGTTTATACTAGTTTTGCTAAAAAAACAAATTAAATCGAGGACTATACGAAACGATACAAAGCTTTTCGGATCCTTACTATATCTTACGGGGGTAGGTTATGATGGAAGTCATGCGAAAAATTATCTGAAAATTTGATTCTACGAAACTTTTCGAAATGCATGTTTCGGTCAAAAAATCGTAATATATTATACACAAGTTTATACTAGTTTTGCTAAAAAAACAAATTAAATCGAGGACTATACGATACGATACAAAGCTTTTCGGATCCTTATTATATGTTACGGGGGAAGGTTATGATGGAAGCCCATGCAAAAAATTTATCCAAAAATTTGATTCTACGAAACTTTTTGAAATGCAAGTTTTGATAAAAAAAAAGTAATATATTATACACAAGTTTATACTAGTTTTGTTCATAAAATCAAATTAAATTGAGGACTATACGAAACGATGCAAAGCTTTCCAGATCCTTCCTATATCTTATAAGGGTAGGTTATGATGGAAGTCCATGCAAAAAATCATGTGAAAATTTGATTCTATGAAACTTTTCGAAATGTAAGTTTCGGTCAAAAAATCGTAATATATTATACACAAGTTTAAATTAGTTTTCCTCAAAAAATCAAAATAAATTGAGGATTGTACGAAACGATACATAGCTTTCCAGATCCTTCCTATATGTTATGGGAAAGATTATGATGGAAGCCCATGCGAAAAATCATCTGAAAATTTGATTCTACGAAACTTTTTGAAATGCAAGTTTCGCTCAAAAAATCGTAATATATAATACACAAGTTTATACTAGTTTTGCTCAAAAAATCAAATTAAATCGAGGACTATACGAAACGGTAAAAATCTTTCCAGACCCTTCTTATATCTTACGAGGGTAGGTTATGATGGAAGTCCATGCAAAAAAATCATCTGAAAATTTGATTCTACTAAACTTTTCGAAATGCAAGTTTCGGTCAAAATATCGTAATATATTATACACAAGTTTATACTAGTTTTGCTAAAAAAACAAATTAAATCGAGGACTATACGAAACGATACAAAGCTTTTCGGATCCTTACTATATCTTACGGGGGTAGGTTATGATGGAAGTCATGCGAAAAATTATCTGAAAATTTGATTCTACGAAACTTTTCGAAATGCATGTTTCGGTCAAAAAATCGTAATATATTATACACAAGTTTATACTAGTTTTGCTAAAAAAAGAAATTAAATCGAGGACTATACGATACGATACAAAGCTTTTCGGATCCTTATTATATGTTACGGGGGAAGGTTATGATGGAAGCCCATGCAAAAAATTTATCCAAAAATTTGATTCTACGAAACTTTTTGAAATGCAAGTTTTGATAAAAAAAAAGTAATATATTATACACAAGTTTATACTAGTTTTGTTCAAAAAATCAAATTAAATTGAGGACTATACGAAACGATGCAAAGCTTTCCAGATCCTTCCTATATCTTATAAGGGTAGGTTATGATGGAAGTCCATGCTAAAAATCATGTGAAAATTTGATTCTATGAAACTTTTCAAAATGTAAGTTTCGGTCAAAAAATCGTAATATATTATACACAAGTTTAAATTAGTTTTCCTCAAAAAATCAAAATAAATTGAGGATTGTACGAAACGATACATAGCTTTCCAGATCCTTCCTATATGTTATGGGCAAGATTATGATGGAAGCCCATGCGAAAAATCATCTGAAAATTTGATTCTACGAAACTTTTTGAAATGCAAGTTTCGCTCAAAAAATCGTAATATATAATACACAAGTTTATACTAGTTTTGCTCAAAAAATCAAATTAAATCGAGGACTATACGAAACGGTAAAAATCTTTCCAGACCCTTCTTATATCTTACGAGGGTAGGTTATGATGGAAGTCCATGCAAAAAAATCATCTGAAAATTTGATTCTACTAAACTTTTCGAAATGCAAGTTTCGGTCAAAATATCGTAATATATTATACACAAGTTTATACTAGTTTTGCTAAAAAAACAAATTAAATCGAGGACTATACGAAACGATACAAAGCTTTTCGGATCCTTACTATATCTTACGGGGGTAGGTTATGATGGAAGTCATGCGAAAAATTATCTGAAAATTTGATTCTACGAAACTTTTCGAAATGCATGTTTCGGTCAAAAAATCGTAATATATTATAGACAAGTTTATACTAGTTTTGCTAAAAAAACAAATTAAATCGAGGACTATACGATACGATACAAAGCTTTTCGGATCCTTATTATATGTTACGGGGGAAGGTTATGATGGAAGCCCATGCAAAAAATTTATCCAAAAATTTGATTCTACGAAACTTTTTGAAATGCAAGTTTTGATAAAAAAAAAGTAATATATTATACACAAGTTTATACTAGTTTTGTTCAAAAAATCAAATTAAATTGAGGACTATACGAAACGATGCAAAGCTTTCCAGATCCTTCCTATATCTTATAAGGGTAGGTTATGATGGAAGTCCATGCAAAAAATCATGTGAAAATTTGATTCTATGAAACTTTTCGAAATGTAAGTTTCGGTCAAAAAATCGTAATATATTATACACAAGTTTAAATTAGTTTTCCTTAAAAAATCAAAATAAATTGAGGACTGTACGAAACGATACATAGCTTTCCAGATCCTTCCTATATGTTATGGGCAAGATTATGATGGAAGCCCATGCGAAAAATCATCTGAAAATTTGATTCTACGAAACTTTTTGAAATGCAAGTTTCGCTCAAAAAATCGTAATATATAATACACAAGTTTATACTACTTTTGCTCAAAAAATCAAATTAAATCGAGGACTATACGAAACGGTAAAAATCTTTCCAGACCCTTCTTATATCTTACGAGGGTAGGTTATGATGGAAGTCCATGCAAAAAAATCATCTGAAAATTTGATTCTACTAAACTTTTCGAAATGCAAGTTTCGGTCAAAAAATCGTAATATATTATACACAAGTTTATACTAGTTTTGCTAAAAAAACAAATTAAATCGAGGACTATACGAAACGATACAAAGCTTTTCGGATCCTTACTATATCTTACGGGGGTAGGTTATGATGGAAGTCATGCGAAAAATTATCTGAAAATTTGATTCTACGAAACTTTTCGAAATGCATGTTTCGGTCAAAAAATCGTAATATATTATACACAAGTTTATACTAGTTTTGCTAAAAAAACAAATTAAATCGAGGACTATACGATACGATACAAAGCTTTTCGGATCCTTATTATATGTTACGGGGGAAGGTTATGATGGAAGCCCATGCAAAAAATTTATCCAAAAATTTGATTCTACGAAACTTTTTGAAATGCAAGTTTTGATAAAAAAAAAAGTAATATATTATACCCAAGTTTATACTAGTTTTGTTCAAAAAATCAAATTAAATTGAGGACTATACGAAACGATGCAAAGCTTTCCAGATCCTTCCTATATCTTATAAGGGTAGGTTATGATGGAAGTCCATGCAAAAAATCATGTGAAAATTTGATTCTATGAAACTTTTCGAAATGTAAGTTTCGGTCAAAAAATCGTAATATATTATGCACAAGTTTAAATTAGTTTTCCTCAAAAAATCAAAATAAATTGAGGAATGTACGAAACGATACATAGCTTTCCAGATCCTTCCTATATGTTATGGGCAAGATTATGATGGAAGCCCATGCGAAAAATCATCTGAAAATTTGATTCTACGAAACTTTTTGAAATGCAAGTTTCGCTCAAAAAATCGTAATATATAATACACAAGTTTATACTAGTTTTGCTCAAAAAATCAAATTAAATCGAGGACTATACGAAACGGTAAAAATCTTTCCAGACCCTTCTTATATCTTACGAGGGTAGGTTTTGATGGAAGTCCATGCAAAAAAATCATCTGAAAATTTGATTCTACTAAATTTTTCGAAATGCAAGTTTCGGTCAAAATATCGTAATATATTATACACAAGTTTATACTAGTTTTGCTAAAAAAACAAATTAAATCGAGGACTATACGAAACGATACAAAGCTTTTCGGATCCTTACTATATCTTACGGGGGTAGGTTATGATGGAAGTCATGCGAAAAATTATCTGAAAATTTGATTCTACGAAACTTTTCGAAATGCATGTTTCGGTCAAAAAATCGTAATATATTATACACAAGTTTATACTAGTTTTGCTAAAAAAACAAATTAAATCGAGGACTATACGATACGATACAAAGCTTTTCGGATCCTTATTATATGTTACGGGGGAAGGTTATGATGGAAGCCCATGCAAAAAATTTATCCAAAAATTTGATTCTACGAAACTTTTTGAAATGCAAGTTTTGATAAAAAAAAAGTAATATATTATACACAAGTTTATACTAGTTTTGTTCAAAAAATCAAATTAAATTGAGGACTATACGAAATGATGCAAAGCTTTCCAGATCCTTCCTATATCTTATAAGGGTAGGTTATGATGGAAGTCCATGCAAAAAATCATGTGAAAATTTGATTCTATGAAACTTTTCGAAATGTAAGTTTCGGTCAAAAAATCGTAATATATTATACACAAGTTTAAATTAGTTTTCCTCAAAAAATCAAAATAAATTGAGGATTGTACGAAACGATACATAGCTTTCCAGATCCTTCCTATATGTTATGGGCAAGATTATGATGGAAGCCCATGCGAAAAATCATCTGAAAATTTGATTCTACGAAACTTTTTGAAATGCAAGTTTCGCTCAAAAAATCGTAATATATAATACACAAGTTTATACTAGTTTTGCTCAAAAAATCAAATTAAATCGAGGACTATACGAAACGGTAAAAATCTTTCCAGACCCTTCTTATATCTTACGAGGGTAGGTTATGATGGAAGTCCATGCAAAAAAATCATCTGAAAATTTGATTCTACTAAACTTTTCGAAATGCAAGTTTCGGTCAAAATATCGTAATATATTATACACAAGTTTATACTAGTTTTGCTAAAAAAACAAATTAAATCGAGGACTATACGAAACGATACAAAGTTTTTCGGATCCTTACTATATCTTACGGGGGTAGGTTATGATGGAAGTCATGCGAAAAATTATCTGAAAATTTGATTCTACGAAACTTTTCGAAATGCATGTTTCGGTCAAAAAATCGTAATATATTATACACAAGTTTATACTAGTTTTGCTAAAAAAAGAAATTAAATCGAGGACTATACGATACGATACAAAGCTTTTCGGATCCTTATTATATGTTACGGGGGAAGGTTATGATGGAAGCCCATGCAAAAAATTTATCCAAAAATTTGATTCTACGAAACTTTTTGAAATGCAAGTTTTGATAAAAAAAAAGTAATATATTATACACAAGTTTATACTAGTTTTGTTCAAAAAATCAAATTAAATTGAGGACTATACGAAACGATGCAAAGCTTTCCAGATCCTTCCTATATCTTATAAGGGTAGGTTATGATGGAAGTCCATGCTAAAAATCATGTGAAAATTTGATTCTATGAAACTTTTCAAAATGTAAGTTTCGGTCAAAAAATCGTAATATATTATACACAAGTTTAAATTAGTTTTCCTCAAAAAATCAAAATAAATTGAGGATTGTACGAAACGATACATAGCTTTCCAGATCCTTCCTATATGTTATGGGCAAGATTATGATGGAAGCCCATGCGAAAAATCATCTGAAAATTTGATTCTACGAAACTTTTTGAAATGCAAGTTTCGCTCAAAAAATCGTAATATATAATACACAAGTTTATACTAGTTTTGCTCAAAAAATCAAATTAAATCGAGGACTATACGAAACGGTAAAAATCTTTCCAGACCCTTCTTATATCTTACGAGGGTAGGTTATGATGGAAGTCCATGCAAAAAAATCATCTGAAAATTTGATTCTACTAAACTTTTCGAAATGCAAGTTTCGGTCAAAATATCGTAATATATTATACACAAGTTTATACTAGTTTTGCTAAAAAAACAAATTAAATCGAGGACTATACGAAACGATACAAAGCTTTTCGGATCCTTACTATATCTTACGGGGGTAGGTTATGATGGAAGTCATGCGAAAAATTATCTGAAAATTTGATTCTACGAAACTTTTCGAAATGCATGTTTCGGTCAAAAAATCGTAATATATTATACACAAGTTTATACTTGTTTTGCTAAAAAAACAAATTAAATCGAGGACTATACGATACGATACAAAGCTTTTCGGATCCTTATTATATGTTACGGGGGAAGGTTATGATGGAAGCCCATGCAAAAAATTTATCCAAAAATTTGATTCTACGAAACTTTTTGAAATGCAAGTTTTGATAAAAAAAAAGTAATATATTATACACAAGTTTATACTAGTTTTGTTCAAAAAATCAAATTAAATTGAGGACTATACGAAACGATGCAAAGCTTTCCAGATCCTTCCTATATCTTATAAGGGTAGGTTATGATGGAAGTCCATGCTAAAAATCATGTGAAAATTTGATTCTATGAAACTTTTCAAAATGTAAGTTTCGGTCAAAAAATCGTAATATATTATACACAAGTTTAAATTAGTTTTCCTCAAAAAATCAAAATAAATTGAGGATTGTACGAAACGATACATAGCTTTCCAGATCCTTCCTATATGTTATGGGCAAGATTATGATGGAAGCCCATGCGAAAAATCATCTGAAAATTTGATTCTACGAAACTTTTTGAAATGCAAGTTTCGCTCAAAAAATCGTAATATATAATACACAAGTTTATACTAGTTTTGCTCAAAAAATCAAATTAAATCGAGGACTATACGAAACGGTAAAAATCTTTCCAGACCCTTCTTATATCTTACGAGGGTAGGTTATGATGGAAGTCCATGCAAAAAAATCATCTGAAAATTTGATTCTACTAAACTTTTCGAAATGCAAGTTTCGGTCAAAATATCGTAATATATTATACACAAGTTTATACTAGTTTTGCTAAAAAAACAAATTAAATCGAGGACTATACGAAACGATACAAAGCTTTTCGGATCCTTACTATATCTTACGGGGGTAGGTTATGATGGAAGTCATGCGAAAAATTATCTGAAAATTTGATTCTACGAAACTTTTCGAAATGCATGTTTCGGTCAAAAAATCGTAATATATTATACACAAGTTTATACTAGTTTTGCTCAAAAAATCAAATTAAATCGAGGACTATACGATATGATACAAAGCTTTTCGGATCCTTATTATATGTTACGGGGGAAGGTTATGATGGAAGCCCATGCAAAAAATTTATCCAAAAATTTGATTCTACGAAACTTTTTGAAATGCAAGTTTTGATAAAAAAAAAAGTAATATATTATACACAAGTTTATACTAGTTTTGTTCAAAAAATCAAATTAAATTGAGGACTATACGAAACGATGCAAAGCTTTCCAGATCCTTCCTATATCTTATAAGGGTAGGTTATGATGGATGTCCATGCTAAAAATCATGTGAAAATTTGATTCTATGAAACTTTTCAAAATGTAAGTTTCGGTCAAAAAATCGTAATATATTATACACAAGTTTAAATTAGTTTTCCTCAAAAAATCAAAATAAATTGAGGATTGTACGAAACGATACATAGCTTTCCAGATCCTTCCTATATGTTATGGGCAAGATTATGATGGAAGCCCATGCGAAAAATCATCTGAAAATTTGATTCTACGAAACTTTTTGAAATGCAAGTTTCGCTCAAAAAATCGTAATATATAATACACAAGTTTATACTAGTTTTGCTCAAAAAATCAAATTAAATCGAGGACTATACGAAACGGTAAAAATCTTTCCAGACCCTTCTTATATCTTACGAGGGTAGGTTATGATGGAAGTCCATGCAAAAAAATCATCTGAAAATTTGATTCTACTAAACTTTTCGAAATGCAAGTTTCGGTCAAAAAATCGTAATATATTATACACAAGTTTATACTAGTTTTGCTAAAAAAACAAATTAAATCGAGGACTATACGATACGATACAAAGCTTTTCGGATCCTTATTATATGTTACGGGGGAAGGTTATGATGGAAGCCCATGCAAAAAATTTATCCAAAAATTTGATTCTACGAAACTTTTTGAAATGCAAGTTTTGATAAAAAAAAAAAAAGTAATATATTATACACAAGTTTATACTAGTTTTGTTCAAAAAATCAAATTAAATTGAGGACTATACGAAACGATGCAAAGCTTTCCAGATCCTTCCTATATCTTATAAGGGTAGGTTATGATGGAAGTCCATGCAAAAAATCATGTGAAAATTTGATTCTATGAAACTTTTCGAAATGTAAGTTTCGGTCAAAAAATCGTAATATATTATACACAAGTTTAAATTAGTTTTCCTCAAAAACTCAAATTAAATTGAGGACTGTACGAAACGATACATAGCTTTCCAGATCCTTCCTATATGTTACGGGCAAGATTATGATGGAAGGCCATGCGAAAAATCATCTGAAAATTTGATTCTATGAAACTTTTTGAAATGCAAGTTTCGCTCAAAAAATCGTAATATATAATACACAAGTTTATACTAGTTTTGCTCAAAAAATCAAATTAAATCGAGGACTATACGAAACGATAAAAATCTTTCCAGACCCTTCTTATATCTTACGAGGGTAGGTTATGATGGAAGTCCATGCAAAAAAATCATCTGAAAATTTGATTCTACGAAACTTTTCGAAATGCAAGTTTCGGTCAAAAAATCGTAATATATTATACACAAGTTTATACTAGTTTTGCTAAAAAAACAAATTAAATCGAGGACTATACGAAACGATACAAAGCTTTTCGGATCCTTACTATATCTTACAGGGGTAGGTTATGATGGAAGTCATGCGAAAAATTATCTGAAAATTTGATTCTACGAAACTTTTCGAAATGCAAGTTTCGGTCAAAAATTCGTAATATATTATACACAAGTTTATACTAGTTTTGCTAAAAAAACAAATTAAATCTAGGACTATACGATACGATACAAAGCTTTTCGGATCCTTATTATATGTTACGGGGGAAGGTTATGATGGAAGCCCATGCAAAAAATTTATCCAAAAATTTGATTCTACGAAACTTTTTGAAATGCAACTTTTGATAAAAAAAAAGTAATATATTATACACAAGTTTATACTAGTTTTGTTCAAAAAATCAAATTAAATTGAGGACTATACGAAACGATGCAAAGCTTTCCAGATCCTTCCTATATCTTATAAGGGTAGGTTATGATGGAAGTCCATGCAAAAAATCATGTGAAAATTTGATTCTATGAAACTTTTCGAAATGTAAGTTTCGGTCAAAAAATCGTAATATATTATACACAAGTTTAAATTAGTTTTCCTCAAAAAATCAAATTAAATTGAGGACTGTACGAAACGATACATAGCTTTCCAGATCCTTCCTATATGTTATGGGCAAGATTATGATGGAAGCCCATGCGAAAAATCATCTGAAAATTTGATTCTACGAAACTTTTTAAAATGCAAGTTTCGCTCAAAAAATCGTAATATATAATACACAAGTTTATACTAGTTTTGCTCAAAAAATCAAATTAAATCGAGGACTATACGAAACGATAAAAATCTTTCCAGACCCTTCTTATATCTTACGAGGGTAGGTTATGATGGAAGTCCATGCAAAAAAATCATCTGAAAATTTGATTCTACTAAACTTTTCGAAATGCAAGTTTCGGTCAAAAAATCGTAATATATTATACACAAGTTTATACTAGTTTTGCTAAAAAAACAAATTAAATCGAGGACTATACGAAACGATACAAAGCTTTTCGGATCCTTACTATATCTTACGGGGGTAGGTTATGATGGAAGTCATGCGAAAAATTATCTGAAAATTTGATTCTACGAAACTTTTCGAAATGCAAGTTTCGGTCAAAAAATCGTAATATATTATACACAAGTTTATACTAGTTTTGCTAAAAAAACAAATTAAATCGAGGACTATACGATACGATACAAAGCTTTTCGGATCCTTATTATATGTTACGGGGGAAGGTTATGATGGAAGCCCATGCAAAAAATTTATCCAAAAATTTGATTCTACGAAACTTTTTGAAATGCATGTTTTGATAAAAAAAAGTAATATATTATACACAAGTTTATACTAGTTTTGTTCAAAAAATCAAATTAAATCGAGGACTATACGAAACGATAAAAATCTTTCCAGACCTTTCTTATATCTTACGAGGGTAGGTTATGATGGAAGTCCATGCAAAAAAATCATCTGAAAATTTGATTCTACGAAACTTTTCGAAATGCAAGTTTCGGTCAAAAAATCGTAATATATTATACACAAGTTTATACTAGTTTTTCTCAAAAAACAAATTAAATCGAGGACTATACGATACGATACAAAGCTTTTCGGATCCTTATTATATGTTACGGGGGAAGGTTATGATGGAAGCCCATGCAAAAAATTTATCCAAAAATTTGATTCTACGAAACTTTTTAAAATGCAAGTTTTGATTAAAAAAAAGTAATATATTATACACAAGTTTATACTAGTTTTGTTCAAAAAATCAAATTAAATTGAGGACTATACGAAACGATGCAAAGCTTTCCAGATCCTTCCTATATCTTATAAGGGTAGGTTATGATGGAAGTCCATGCAAAAAATCATGTGAAAATTTGATTCTATGAAACTTTTCGAAATGTAAGTTTCGGTCAAAAAATCGTAATATATTATACACAAGTTTAAATTAGTTTTCCTCAAAAAATCAAATTAAAGTGAGGACTGTACGAAACGATACATAGCTTTCCAGATCCTTCCTATATGTTACGGGCAAGATTATGATGGAAGGCCATGCGAAAAATCATCTGAAAATTTGATTCTACGAAACTTTTCGAAATGCAAGTTTCGCTCAAAAAATCGTAATATATAATACACAAGTTTATACTAGTTTTTTTAAAAAAACAAATTAAATCGAGGACTATACGAAACGATACAAAGCTTCTCGGATCCTTACTATATCTTACGGGGGTAGGTTATGATGGAAGTCATGCGAAAAATTATCTGAAAATTTGATTCTACGAAACTTTTCGAAATGCAAGTTTCGGTCAAAAAATCGTAATATATTATACACAAGTTTATACTAGTTTTGCTAAAAAAACAAATTAAATCGAGGACTATACGATACGATACAAAGCTTTTCAGATCCTTATTATATGTTACGGGGGAAGGTTATGATGGAAGCCCATGCAAAAAATTTATCCAAAAATTTGATTCTACGAAACTTTTTGAAATGCAAGTTTTGATAAAAAAAAAGTAATATATTATACACAAGTTTATACTAGTTTTGTTCAAAAAATCAAATTAAATCGAGGACTATACGAAACGATAAAAATCTTTCCAGACCCTTCTTATATCTTACGAGGGTAGGTTATGATGGAAGTCCATGCAAAAAAATCATCTGAAAATTTGATTCTACGAAACTTTTCGAAATGCAAGTTTCGGTCAAAAAATCGTAATATATTATACACAAGTTTATACTAGTTTTTCTCAAAAAACAAATTAAATCGAGGACTGTACGAAACGATACAAAGCTTTTCGGATCCTTATTATATGTTACGGGGGAAGGTTATGATGGAAGCCCATGCAAAAAATTTATCCAAAAATTTGATTCTACGAAACTTTTTAAAATGCAAGTTTTGATAAAAAAAAAAGTAATATATTATACACAAGTTTATACTAGTTTTGTTCAAAAAATCAAATTAAATTGAGGACTATATGAAACGATGCAAAGCTTTCCAGATCCTTCCTATATCTTATAAGGGTAGGTTATGATGGAAGTTCATGCAAAAAATCATGTGAAAATTTGATTCTATGAAACTTTTCGAAATGTAAGTTTCGGTCAAAAAATCGTAATATATTATACACAAGTTTAAATTAGTTTTCCTCAAAAAATCAAATTAAAGTGAGGACTGTACGAAACGATACATAGCTTTCCATATCCTTCCTAAATGTTACGGGCAAGATTATGATGGAAGGCCATGCGAAAAATCATCTGAAAATTTGATTCTACGAAACTTTTTGAAATGCAAGTTTCGCTCAAAAAATCGTAATATATAATACACAAGTTTATACTAGTTTTGCTAAAAAAACAAATTAAATCGAGGACTATACGAAACGATACAAAGCTTTTCGGATCCTTACTATATCTTACGGGGGTAGGTTATGATGGAAGTCATGCGAAAAATTATCTGAAAATTTGATTCTACGAAACTTTTCGAAATGCATGTTTCGGTCAAAAAATCGTAATATATTATACACAAGTTTATACTAGTTTTGCTAAAAAAACAAATTAAATCGAGGACTATACGATACGATACAAAGCTTTTCGGATCCTTATTATATGTTACGGGGGAAGCTTATGATGGAAGCCCATGCAAAAAATTTATCCAAAAATTTGATTCTACGAAACTTTTTGAAATGCAAGTTTTGATAAAAAAAAAAGTAATATATTATACACAAGTTTATACTAGTTTTGTTCAAAAAATCAAATTAAATTGAGGACTATACGAAACGATGCAAAGCTTTCCAGATCCTTCCTATATCTTATAAGGGTAGGTTATGATGGAAGTCCATGCAAAAAATCATGTGAAAATTTGATTCTATGAAACTTTTCGAAATGTAAGTTTCGGTCAAAAAATCGTAATATATTATACACAAGTTTAAATTAGTTTTCCTCAAAAAATCAAATTAAATTGAGGACTGTACGGAACGATACATAGCTTTCCAGATCCTTCCTATATGTTACGGGCAAGATTATGATGGAAGGCCATGCGAAAAATCATCTGAAAATTTGATTCTACGAAACTTTTTGAAATGCAAGTTTCGCTCAAAAAATCGTAATATATAATACACAAGTTTATACTAGTTTTGCTCAAAAAATCAAATTAAATCGAGGACTATACGAAACGATAAAAATCTTTCCAGACCCTTCTTATATCTTACGAGGGTAGGTTATGATGGAAGTCCATGCAAAAAAATCATCTGAAATTTTGATTCTACGAAACTTTTCGAAATGCAAGTTTCGGTCAAAAAATCGTAATATATTATACACAAGTTTATACTAGTTTTTCTCAAAAAACAAATTAAATCGAGGACTGTACGAAACGATACAAAGCTTTTCGGATCCTTATTATATGTTACGGGGGAAGGTTATGATGGAAGCCCATGCAAAAAATTTATCCAAAAATTTGATTCTACGAAACTTTTTAAAATGCAAGTTTTGATAAAAAAAAAAGTAATATATTATACACAAGTTTATACTAGTTTTGTTCAAAAAATCAAATTAAATTGAGGACTATATGAAACGATGCAAAGCTTTCCAGATCCTTCCTATATCTTATAAGGGTAGGTTATGATGGAAGTTCATGCAAAAAATCATGTGAAAATTTGATTCTATGAAACTTTTCGAAATGTAAGTTTCGGTCAAAAAATCGTAATATATTATACACAAGTTTAAATTAGTTTTCCTCAAAAAATCAAATTAAAGTGAGGACTGTACGAAACGATACATAGCTTTCCATATCCTTCCTAAATGTTACGGGCAAGATTATGATGGAAGGCCATGCGAAAAATCATCTGAAAATTTGATTCTACGAAACTTTTTGAAATGCAAGTTTCGCTCAAAAAATCGTAATATATAATACACAAGTTTATACTAGTTTTGCTAAAAAAACAAATTAAATCGAGGACTATACGAAACGATACAAAGCTTTTCGGATCCTTACTATATCTTACGGGGGTAGGTTATGATGGAAGTCATGCGAAAAATTATCTGAAAATTTGATTCTACGAAACTTTTCGAAATGCATGTTTCGGTCAAAAAATCGTAATATATTATACACAAGTTTATACTAGTTTTGCTAAAAAAACAAATTAAATCGAGGACTATACGATACGATACAAAGCTTTTCGGATCCTTATTATATGTTACGGGGGAAGCTTATGATGGAAGCCCATGCAAAAAATTTATCCAAAAATTTGATTCTACGAAACTTTTTGAAATGCAAGTTTTGATAAAAAAAAAGTAATATATTATACACAAGTTTATACTAGTTTTGTTCAAAAAATCAAATTAAATTGAGGACTATACGAAACGATGCAAAGCTTTCCAGATCCTTCCTATATCTTATAAGGGTAGGTTATGATGGAAGTCCATGCAAAAAATCATGTGAAAATTTGATTCTATGAAACTTTTCGAAATGTAAGTTTCGGTCAAAAAATCGTAATATATTATACACAAGTTTAAATTAGTTTTCCTCAAAAAATCAAATTAAATTGAGGACTGTACGGAACGATACATAGCTTTCCAGATCCTTCCTATATGTTACGGGCAGGATTATGATGGAAGGCCATGCGAAAAATCATCTGAAAATTTGATTCTACGAAACTTTTTGAAATGCAAGTTTCGCTCAAAAAATCGTAATATATAATACACAAGTTTATACTAGTTTTGCTCAAAAAATCAAATTAAATCGAGGACTATACGAAACGATAAAAATCTTTCCAGACCCTTCTTATATCTTACGAGGGTAGGTTATGATGGAAGTCCATGCAAAAAAATCATCTGAAATTTTGATTCTACGAAACTTTTCGAAATGCAAGTTTCGGTCAAAAAATTGTAATATATTATACACAAGTTTATACTAGTTTTGCTAAAAAAACAAATTAAATCGAGGATTATACGAAACGATACAAAGCTTTTCGGATCCTTACTATATCTTACGGGGGTAGGTTATGATGGAAGTCATGCGAAAAATTATCTGAAAATTTGATTCTACGAAACTTTTCGAAATGCAAGTTTCGGTCAAAAATTCGTAATATATTATACATAAGTTTATACTAGTTTTGCTAAAAAAACAAATTAAATCTAGGACTATACGATACGATACAAAGCTTTTCGGATCCTTATTATATGTTACGGGGGAAGGTTATGATGGAAGCCCATGCAAAAAATTTATCCAAAAATTTGATTCTACGAAACTTTTTGAAATGCAAGTTTTGATAAAAAAAAGTAATATATTATACACAAGTTTATACTAGTTTTGTTCAAAAAATCAAATTAAATTGAGGACTATACGAAACGATGCAAAGCTTTCCAGATCCTTCCTATATCTTATAAGGGTAGGTTATGATGGAAGTCCGTGCAAAAAATCATGTGAAAATTTGATTCTATGAAACTTTTCGAAATGTAAGTTTCGGTCAAAAAATCGTAATATATTATACACAAGTTTAAATTAGTTTTCCTCAAAAAATCAAATTAAATTGAGGACTGTACGAAACGATACATAGCTTTCCAGATCCTTCCTATATGTTACGGGCAAGATTATGATGGAAGGCCATGCGAAAAATCATCTGAAAATTTGATTCTACGAAACTTTTTGAAATGCAAGTTTCGCTCAAAAAATCGTAATATATAATACACAAGTTTATAGTAGTTTTGCTCAAAAAATCAAATTAAATCGAGGACTATACGAAACGATAAAAATCTTTCCAGACCCTTCTTATATCTTACGAGGGTAGGTTATGATGGAAGTCCATGCAAAAAAATCATCTGAAAATTTGATTCTACGAAACTTTTCGAAATGCAAGTTTCGGTCAAAAAATCGTAATATATTATACACAAGTTTATACTAGTTTTGCTAAAAAAACAAATTAAATCGAGGACTATACGAAACGATACAAAGCTTTTCGGATCCTTACTATATCTTACGGGGGTAGGTTATGATGGAAGTCATGCGAAAAATTATCTGAAAATTTGATTCTACGAAACTTTTCGAAATGCAAGTTTCGGTCAAAAATTCGTAATATATTATACACAAGTTTATACTAGTTTTGCTAAAAAAACAAATTAAATCTAGGACTATACGATACGATACAAAGCTTTTCGGATCCTTATTATATGTTACGGGGGAAGGTTATGATGGAAGCCCATGCAAAAAATTTATCCAAAAATTTGATTCTACGAAACTTTTTGAAATGCAAGTTTTGATAAAAAAAAGTAATATATTATACACAAGTTTATACTAGTTTTGTTCAAAAAATCAAATTAAATTGAGGACTATACGAAACGATGCAAAGCTTTCCAGATCCTTCCTATATCTTATAAGGGTAGGTTATGATGGAAGTCCTTGCAAAAAATCATGTGAAAATTTGATTCTATGAAACTTTTCGAAATGTAAGTTTCGGTCAAAAAATCGTAATATATTATACACAAGTTTAAATTAGTTTTCCTCAAAAAATCAAATTAAATTGAGGACTGTACGAAACGATACATAGCTTTCCAGATCCTTCCTATATGTTACGGGCAAGATTATGATGGAAGGCCATGCGAAAAATCATCTGAAAATTTGATTCTACGAAACTTTTTGAAATGCAAGTTTCGCTCAAAAAATCGTAATATATAATACACAAGTTTATACTAGTTTTGCTCAAAAAATCAAATTAAATCGAGGACTATACGAAACGATAAAAATCTTTCCAGACCCTTCTTATATCTTACGAGGGTAGGTTATGATGGAAGTCCATGCAAAAAAATCATCTGAAAATTTGATTCTACGAAACTTTTCGAAATGCAAGTTTCGGTCAAAAAATCGTAATATATTATACACAAGTTTATACTAGTTTTGCTAAAAAACAAATTAAATCGAGGACTATACGAAACGATACAAAGCTTTTCGGATCCTTACTATATCTTACGGGGGTAGGTTATGATGGAAGTCATGCGAAAAATTATCTGAAAATTTGATTCTACGAAACTTTTCGAAATGTAAGTTTCGGTCAAAAATTCGTAATATATTATACACAAGTTTATACTAGTTTTGCTAAAAAAACAAATTAAATCTAGGACTATACGATACGATACAAAGCTTTTCGGATCCTTATTATATGTTACGGGGGAAGGTTATGATGGAAGCCCATGCAAAAAATTTATCCAAAAATTTGATTCTACGAAACTTTTTGAAATGCAAGTTTTGATAAAAAAAAAGTAATATATTATACACAAGTTTATAATAGTTTTGTTCAAAAAATCAAATTAAATTGAGGACTATACGAAACGATGCAAAGCTTTCCAGATCCTTCCTATATCTTATAAGGGTAGGTTATGATGGAAGTCCATGCAAAAAATCATGTGAAAATTTGATTCTATGAAACTTTTCGAAATGTAAGTTTCGGTCAAAAAATCGTAATATATTATACACAAGTTTAAATTAGTTTTCCTCAAAAAATCAAATTAAATTGAGGACTGTACGAAACGATACATAGCTTTCCAGATCCTTCCTATATGTTATGGGCAAGATTATGATGGAAGCCCATGCGAAAAATCATCTGAAAATTTGATTCTACGAAACTTTTTGAAATGCAAGTTTCGCTCAAAAAATCGTAATATATAATACACAAGTTTATACTAGTTTTGCTCAAAAAATCAAATTAAATCGAGGACTATACGAAACGATAAAAATCTTTCCAGACCCTTCTTATATCTTACGAGGGTAGGTTATGATGGAAGTCCATGCAAAAAAATCATCTGAAAATTTGATTCTACTAAACTTTTCGAAATGCATGTTTCGGTCAAAATATCGTAATATATTATACACAAGTTTATACTAGTTTTGCTAAAAAAACAAATTAAATCGAGGACTATACGAAACGATACAAAGCTTTTCGGATCCTTACTATATCTTACGGGGGTAGGTTATGATGGAAGTCATGCGAAAAATTATCTGAAAATTTGATTCTACGAAATTTTTCGAAATGCAAGTTTCGGTCAAAAAATCGTAATATATTATACACAAGTTTATACTAGTTTTGCTAAAAAAACAAATTAAATCGAGGACTATACGATATGATACAAAGCTTTTCGGATCCTTATTATATGTTACGGGGGAAGGTTATGATGGAAGCCCATGCAAAATATTTATCCAAAAATTTGATTCTACGAAACTTTTTGAAATGCAAGTAATATATTATACACAAGTTTATACTAGTTTTGTTCAAAAAATCAAATTAAATCGAGGACTATACGAAACGATAAAAATCTTTCCAGACCCTTCTTATATCTTACGAGGGTAGGTTATGATGGAAGTCCATGCAAAAAAATCATCTGAAAATTTGATTCTACGAAACTTATCGAAATGCAAGTTTCGGTCAAAAAATCGTAATATATTATACACAAGTTTATACTAGTTTTTCTCAAAAAACAAATTAAATCGAGGACTATACGAAACGATACAAATTTTTTCGGATCCTTCCTATATGTTACGGGGGAAGGATATGATGGAAGCCAATGCAAAAAATCATCTGAAAATTTGATTCTACGAAACTTTTCGAAATGAATGTTTCAGTCAAAAAACAGTAATATATTATACACAAGTTTATACTAGTTTTGCTCAAAAAATAAAATTACATCGATGACTATACGAAACGATACAAGGCTTTCCAGATCCTTCCTACATTTTACGAGGGTAGGTTATGATGAAAGTCCATGCAAAAAATCATGTGAAAATTTGATTCTACGAAACTTTTTGAAATGCAAGTTTCGGTCAAAAAAACGTAATATATTATACACAAGTTTATACTAGTTTTGCTCAAAAAATTAAATTAAATTGAGGACTATACGAAACGATACATAGCTTTTCAGATCCTTAATATATCTTACGGGGGTAGGTTATGATGGAAGCCCATGCGAAAAGTTATCTGAAAATTTGATTCTACGAAACTTTTCGAAATGCAAGTTTCGGTCAAAAAATCGTAATATATTATACACAAATTTATACTAGTTTTACTAAAAAAACAAATTAAATCGAGGACTATACGAAACGATACAAAGCTTTTCGTATCCTTACTATATGTTACGGGGGAAGGTTATGATGGAAGCCCATGCAAAAAATTTATCCAAAAATTTGATTCTACGAAACTTTTTGAAATGCAAGTTTTGATCAAAAAATCGTAATATATTATACACAAGTTTATACTAGTTTTGCTCAAAAAATAAAATTACATCGATGACTATACGAAACGATACAAAGCTTTCCAGATCCTTCCTACATTTTACGAGGGTAGGTTATGATGAAAGTCCATGCAAAAAATCATGTGAAAATTTGATTCTACGAAACTTTTTGAAATGCAAGTTTCGGTCAAAAAAACGTAATATATTATACATAAGTTTATACTAGTTTTGCTCAAAAAATTAAATTAAATTGAGGACTATACGAAACGATACATAGCTTTTCAGATCCTTAATATATCTTACGGGGGTAGGTTATGATGGAAGCCCATGCGAAAAGTTATCTGAAAATTTGATTGTACGAAACTTTTCGAAATGCAAGTTTCGGTCTAAAAATCGTAATATATTATACACAAATTTATACTAGTTTTGCTAAAAAAACAAATTAAATCGAGGACTATACGAAACGATACAAAGCTTTTCGTATCCTTACTATATGTTACGGGGGAAGGTTATGATGGCAGCCCATGCAAAAAATTTATCCAAAAATTTGATTCTACGAAACTTTTTGAAATGCAAGTTTTGATCAAAAAATCGTAATATATTATACACAAGTTTATACTAGTTTTGTTCAAAAAATCAAATTAAATCGAGGACTATACGAAACGATACAAAGCTTTCCAGATCCTTCCTATATCTTACAAGGGTAGGTTATGATGAAAGTCCATGCAAAAAATAATGTGAAAATTTAATTCTACGAAACTTTTTGAAATGCAAGTTTCGGTCAAAAAAACGTAATATATTATACACAAGTTTATACTAGTTTTGCTCAAAAAATTAAATTAAATCGAGGACTATACGAAACGATACATAGCTTTTCAGATCCTTAATATATCTTACGGGGGTAGGTTATGACGGAAGCCCATGCGTAAAATTATCCAAAAATTTGATTCTACGAAACTTTTTGAAATGCAAGTTTCGGTCAAAAAATCGTAATATATTCTACACAAGTTTATACTAGTTTTGCTAAAAAAACAAATTAAATCGAGGACTATACGAAACGATACAAAGCTTTTCGGATCCTTACTATATCTTACGGGGGTAGGTTATGATGGAAGCCCATGCGAAAAATTATCTGAAAATTTGATTCTAGGGAACTTTTCGAAATGCAAGTTACGGTCAAAAAATCGTAATATATTAGACACAAGTTTATACTAGTTTTGCTAAAAAAACAAATTAAATCGAGGACTATACGATACGATACAAAGCTTTTCGGATCCTTACTATATGTTACGGGGGAAGGTTATGATGGAAGCCCATGCAAAAAATTTATCCAAAAATTTGATTCTACGAAACTTTTTGAAATGCAAGTTTTGATTAAAAAAAAAGTAATATATTATACACAAGTTTATACTAGTTTTGTTCAAAAAATCAAATTAAATTGAGGACTATACGAAACGATGCAAAGCTTTCCAGATCCTTCCTATATCTTATCAGGGTAGGTTGTGATGGAAGTCCATGCAAAAAATCATGTGAAAATTTGATTCTATGAAACTTTTCGAAATGTAAGTTTCGGTCAAAAAATCCTAATATATTATAGACAAGTTTAAATTAGTTTTTCTCAAAAAATCAAATTAAATTGAGGACTGTACGAAACGATACATAGCTTTCCAGATCCTTCCTATATGTTACGGGGGAAGATTATGATGGAAGCCCATGCGAAAAATCATCTGAAAATTTGATTCTACGAAACTTTTTGAAATGCAAGTTTCGCTCAAAAAACCCTAATATATAATACACAAGTTTATACTAGTTTTGCTCAAAAAATCAAATAAAATCGAGGACTATACGAAACGATAAAAATCTTTCCAGTCCTTCTTAAATCTTACGAGGGTAGGTTATGATGGAAGTCCATGCAAAAAAATCATCTGAAAATTTGATTCTACGAAACTTTTCGAAATGCAAGTTTCGGTCAAAAAATCGTAATATATTATACACAAGTTTATACTAGTTTTGCTAAAAAAACAAATTAAATCGAGGACTATACGAAACGATACAAAGCTTTTCGGATCCTTCCTATATGTTACGGGGGAAGGATATGATGGAAGCCAATGCAAAAAATCATCTGAAAATTTGATTCTACGAAACTTTTCGAAATGAATGTTTCGGTCAAAAAACAGTAATATATTATACACAAGTTTATACTAGTTTTGCTCAAAAAATAAAATTAAATCGAGGACTATACGAAACGATACAAAGCTTTCCAGATCCTTCCTACATTTTACGAGGGTAGGTTATGATGAAAGTCCATGCAAAAAATCATGTGAAAAATTGATTCTACGAAACTTTTTGAAATGCAAGTTTCGGTCAAAAAAACGTAATATATTATACACAAGTTTATACTAGTTTTGCTCAAAAAATAAAATTAAATCGAGGACTATACGAAACGATACATAGCTTTTCAGATACTTAATATATCTTACGGGGGTAGGTTATGATGGAAGCCCATGCGAAAAATTATTTGAAAATTTGATTCTACGAAACTTTTCGAAATGCAAGTTTCGGTCAAAAAATCGTAATATATTATACACAAATTTATACTAGTTTTGCTAAAAAAACAAATTAAATCGAGGACTATACGAAACGATACAAAGCTTTTCGTATCCTTACTATATGTTACAGGGGAAGGTTATGAAGGCAGCCCATGCAAAAAATTTATCCAAAAATTTGATTCTACGAAACTTTTTGAAATGCAAGTTTTGATCAAAAAATCGTGATATATTATACACAAGTTTATACTAGTTTTTTTCAAAAAATCAAATTAAATCGAGGACTATACGAAACGATACAAAGCTTTCCAGATCCTTCCTATATCTTACAAGGGTAGGTTATGATGAAAGTCCATGCAAAAAAAAATGTGAAAATTTAATTCTACGAAACTTTTTGAAATGCAAGTTTCGGTCAAAAAAACGTAATATATTATACACAAGTTTATACTAGTTTTGCTCAAAAAATTAAATTAAATCGAGGACTATACGAAACGATACATAGCTTTTCAGATCCTTAATATATCTTACGGGGGTAGGTTATGATGGAAGCCCATGCGTAAAATTATCTGAAAATTTGATTCTACTAAACTTTTCGAAATGCAAGTTTCGGTCAAAAAATCGTAATATATTCTACACAAGTTTATACTAGTTTTGCTAAAAAAAACAAATTAAATCGAGGACTATACGAAACGATACAAAGCTTTTCGGATCCTTACTATATCTTACGGAGGTAGGTTATGATGGAAGCCCATGCGAAAAATTATCTGAAAATTTGATTCTACGGAACTTTTCGAAATGCAAGTTACGGTCAAAAAATCGTAATATATTATACACAAGTTTATACTAGTTTTGCTAAAAAACAAATTAAATCGAGGACTATACGATACGATACAAAGCTTTTCGGATCCTTACTATATGTTACGGGGGAAGGTTATGATGGAAGCCCATGCAAAAAATTTATCCAAAAATTTAATTCTACGAAACTTTTTGAAATGCAAGTTTTGATTAAAAAAAAGTAATATATTATACACAAGTTTATACTAGTTTGGGTCAAAAAATCAAATTAAATTGAGGACTATACGAAACGATGCAAAGCTTTCCAGATCCTTCCTATATCTTATAAGGGTAGGTTATGATGGAAGTCCATGCAAAAAATCATGTGAAAATTTGATTCTATGAAACTTTTCGAAATGTAAGTTTCGGTCAAAAAATCGTAATATATTATACACAAGTTTAAATTAGTTTTTCTCAAAAAATCAAATTAAATTGAGGACTGTACGAAACGATACATAGCTTTCCAGATCCTTCCTATATGTTACGGGGGAAGATTATGATGGAAGCCCATGCGAAAAATCATCTGAAAATTTGATTCTACGAAACTTTTTGAAATGCAAGTTTCGCTCAAAAAACCCTAATATATAATACACAAGTTTATACTAGTTTTGCTCAAAAAATCAAATAAAATCGAGGACTATACGAAACGATAAAAATCTTTCCAGTCCTTCTTAAATCTTACGAGGGTAGGTTATGATGGAAGTCCATGCAAAAAAATCATCTGAAAATTTGATTCTACGAAACTTTTCGAAATGCAAGTTTCGGTCAAAAAATCGTAATATATTATACACAAGTTTATACTAGTTTTGCTAAAAAAACAAATTAAATCGAGGACTATACGAAACGATACAAAGCTTTTCGGATCCTTCCTATATGTTACGGGGGAAGGATATGATGGAAGCCAATGCAAAAAATCATCTGAAAATTTGATTCTACGAAACTTTTCGAAATGAATGTTTCGGTCAAAAAACAGTAATATATTATACACAAGTTTATACTAGTTTTGCTCAAAAAATAAAATTAAATCGAGGACTATACGAAACGATACAAAGCTTTCCAGATCCTTCCTACATTTTACGAGGGTAGGTTATGATGAAAGTCCATGCAAAAAATCATGTGAAAAATTGATTCTACGAAACTTTTTGAAATGCAAGTTTCGGTCAAAAAAACGTAATATATTATACACAAGTTTATACTAGTTTTGCTCAAAAAATAAAATTAAATCGAGGACTATACGAAACGATACATAGCTTTTCAGATACTTAATATATCTTACGGGGGTAGGTTATGATGGAAGCCCATGCGAAAAATTATTTGAAAATTTGATTCTACGAAACTTTTCGAAATGCAAGTTTCGGTCAAAAAATCGTAATATATTATACACAAATTTATACTAGTTTTGCTAAAAAAACAAATTAAATCGAGGACTATACGAAACGATACAAAGCTTTTCGTATCCTTACTATATGTTACAGGGGAAGGTTATGAAGGCAGCCCATGCAAAAAATTTATCCAAAAATTTGATTCTACGAAACTTTTTGAAATGCAAGTTTTGATCAAAAAATCGTGATATATTATACACAAGTTTATACTAGTTTTTTTCAAAAAATCAAATTAAATCGAGGACTATACGAAACGATACAAAGCTTTCCAGATCCTTCCTATATCTTACAAGGGTAGGTTATGATGAAAGTCCATGCAAAAAAAAATGTGAAAATTTAATTCTACGAAACTTTTTGAAATGCAAGTTACGGTCAAAAAAACGTAATATATTATACACAAGTTTATACTAGTTTTGCTCAAAAAATTAAATTAAATCGAGGACTATACGAAACGATACATAGCTTTTCAGATCCTTAATATATCTTACGGGGGTAGGTTATGATGGAAGCCCATGCGTAAAATTATCTGAAAATTTGATTCTACTAAACTTTTCGAAATGCAAGTTTCGGTCAAAAAATCGTAATATATTCTACACAAGTTTATACTAGTTTTGCTAAAAAAACAAATTAAATCGAGGACTATACGAAACGATACAAAGCTTTTTTCGGATCCTTACTATATCTTACGGAGGTAGGTTATGATGGAAGCCCATGCGAAAAATTATCTGAAAATTTGATTCTACGGAACTTTTCGAAATGCAAGTTACGGTCAAAAAATCGTAATATATTATACACAAGTTTATACTAGTTTTGCTAAAAAACAAATTAAATCGAGGACTATACGATACGATACAAAGCTTTTCGGATCCTTACTATATGTTACGGGGGAAGGTTATGATGGAAGCCCATGCAAAAAATTTATCCAAAAATTTAATTCTACGAAACTTTTTGAAATGCAAGTTTTGATTAAAAAAAAGTAATATATTATACACAAGTTTATACTAGTTTGGGTCAAAAAATCAAATTAAATTGAGGACTATACGAAACGATGCAAAGCTTTCCAGATCCTTCCTATATCTTATAAGGGTAGGTTATGATGGAAGTCCATGCAAAAAATCATGTGAAAATTTGATTCTATGAAACTTTTCGAAATGTAAGTTTCGGTCAAAAAATTGTAATATATTATACACAAGTTTAAATTAGTTTTTCTCAAAAAATCAAATTAAATTGAGGACTGTACGAAACGATACATAGCTTTCCAGATCCTTCCTATATGTTACGGGGGAAGATTATGATGGAAGCCCATGCGAAAAATCATCTGAAAATTTGATTCTACGAAACTTTTTGAAATGCAAGTTTCGCTCAAAAAACCCTAATATATAATACACAAGTTTATACTACTTTTGCTCAAAAAATCAAATAAAATCGAGGACTATACGAAACGATAAAAATCTTTCCAGTCCTTCTTATATCTTACGAGGGTAGGTTATGATGGAAGTCCATTTAAAAAAATCATCTGAAAATTTGATTCTACGAAACTTTTCGAAATGCAAGTTTCGGTCAAAAAATCGTAATATATTATACACAAGTTTATACTAGTTTTGCTAAAAAAACAAATTAAATCGAGGACTATACGAAACGATACAAAGCTTTTCGGATCCTTCCTATATGTTACGGGGGAAGGATATGATGGAAGCCAATGCAAAAAATCATCTGAAAATTTGATTCTACGAAACTTTTCGAAATGAATGTTTCGGTCAAAAAACAGTAATATATTATACACAAGTTTATACTAGTTTTGCTCAAAAAATAAAATTAAATCGAGGACTATACGAAACGATACAAAGCTTTCCAGATCCTTCCTACATTTTACGAGGGTAGGTTATGATGAAAGTCCATGCAAAAAATCATGTGAAAATTTGATTCTACGAAACTTTTTGAAATGCAAGTTTCGGTCAAAAAAACGTAATATATTATACACAAGTTTATACTAGTTTTGCTCAAAAAATTAAATTAAATCGAGGACTATACGAAACGATACATAGCTTTTCAGATCCTTAATATATCTTACGGGGGTTGGTTATGATGGAAGCCCATGCGAAAAATTATCTGAAAATTTGATTCTACGAAACTTTTCGAAATGCAAGTTTCGGTCAAAAAATCGTAATATATTATACACAAGTTTATACTAGTTTTGCTAAAAAAACCAATTAAATCGAGGACTATACGAAATGATACAAAGCTTTTCGGATCCTTACTATATCTTACGGGGATAGGTTATGATGGAAGCCCATGCGAAAAATTATCTGAAAATTTGATTCTACGGAACTTTTTAGAAATGCAAGTTACGGTCAAAAAATCGTAATATATTATACACAAGTTTATACTAGTTTTGCTAAAAAAACAAATTAAATCGAGGACTATACGATACGATACAAAGCTTTTCGGATCCTTACTATATGTTACGGGGGAAGGTTATGATGGAAGCCCATGCAAAAAATTTATCCAAAAATTTGATTCTACGAAACTTTTTGAAATGCAAGTTTTGATAAAAAAAAAGTAATATATTATACACAAGTTTATACTAGTTATGTTAAAAAAATAAAATTAAATTGAGGACTATACGAAACGATGCAAAGCTTTCCAGATCCTTCCTATATCTTATAAGGGTAGGTTATGATGGAAGTCCATGCAAAAAATCATGTGAAAATTTGATTCTATGAAACTTTTCGAAATGTAAGTTTCGGTCAAAAAATCGTAATATATTATACACAAGTTTAAATTAGTTTTTCTCAAAAAATCAAATTAAATTGAGGACTGTACGAAACGATACATAGCTTTCCAGATCCTTCCTATATGTTACGGGGGAAGGTTATGATGGAAGCCCATGCAAAAAATCATCTGAAAATTTGATTCTACGAAACTTTTTGAAATGCAAAATTCGGTCAAAAAATCGTAATATATTATACACAAGTTTATACTAGTTTTGCTCAAAAAATCAAATTAAATCGAGGACTATACGAAACGTAAAAAGCTTTCCAGATCCTTCCTATATCTTACGAGGGTAGGTTATGATGGAAGTCCATGCAAAAAAATCATCTGAAAATTTGATTCTACGAAACTTTTCGAAATGCAAGTTTCGGTCAAAAAATCGTAATATATTATACACAAGTTTATACTAGTTTTGCTAAAAAACAAATTAAATCGAGGACTGTACGAAACGATACATAGCTTTTCAGATCCTTCCTATATGTTACTGGGGAAGGATATGATGGAAGCCAATGCAAAAACTCATCTGAAAATTTGATTCTACGAAACTTTTCGAAATGAATGTTTCGGTCAAAAAACAGTAATATATTATACACAAGTTTATACTAGTTTTGCTCAAAAAATAAAATTAAATCGAGGACTATACGAAACGATACAAAGCTTTCCAGATCCTTCCTACATTTTACGAGGGTAGGTTATGATGAAAGTCCATGCAAAAAATCATGTGAAAATTTGATTCTACGAAACTTTTTGAAATGCAAGTTTCGGTCAAAAAAACGTAATATATTATACACAAGTTTATACTAGTTTTGCTCAAAAAATTAAATTAAATCGAGGACTATACGAAACGATACATAGCTTTTCAGATCCTTAATATATCTTACGGGGGTTGGTTATGATGGAAGCCCATGCGAAAAATTATCTGAAAATTTGATTCTACGAAACTTTTCGAAATGCAAGTTTCGGTCAAAAAATCGTAATATATTATACACAAGTTTATACTAGTTTTGCTAAAAAAACCAATTAAATCGAGGACTATACGAAATGATACAAAGCTTTTCGGATCCTTACTATATCTTACGGGGATAGGTTATGATGGAAGCCCATGCGAAAAATTATCTGAAAATTTGATTCTACGGAACTTTTTAGAAATGCAAGTTACGGTCAAAAAATCGTAATATATTATACACAAGTTTATACTAGTTTTGCTAAAAAAACAAATTAAATCGAGGACTATACGATACGATACAAAGCTTTTCGGATCCTTACTATATGTTACGGGGGAAGGTTATGATGGAAGCCCATGCAAAAAATTTATCCAAAAATTTGATTCTACGAAACTTTTTGAAATGCAAGTTTTGATAAAAAAAAAGTAATATATTATACACAAGTTTATACTAGTTATGTTAAAAAAATAAAATTAAATTGAGGACTATACGAAACGATGCAAAGCTTTCCAGATCCTTCCTATATCTTATAAGGGTAGGTTATGATGGAAGTCCATGCAAAAAATCATGTGAAAATTTGATTCTATGAAACTTTTCGAAATGTAAGTTTCGGTCAAAAAATCGTAATATATTATACACAAGTTTAAATTAGTTTTTCTCAAAAAATCAAATTAAATTGAGGACTGTACGAAACGATACATAGCTTTCCAGATCCTTCCTATATGTTACGGGGGAAGGTTATGATGGAAGCCCATGCAAAAAATCATCTGAAAATTTGATTCTACGAAACTTTTTGAAATGCAAAATTCGGTCAAAAAATCGTAATATATTATACACAAGTTTATACTAGTTTTGCTCAAAAAATCAAATTAAATCGAGGACTATACGAAACGTAAAAAGCTTTCCAGATCCTTCCTATATCTTACGAGGGTAGGTTATGATGGAAGTCCATGCAAAAAAATCATCTGAAAATTTGATTCTACGAAACTTTTCGAAATGCAAGTTTCGGTCAAAAAATCGTAATATATTATACACAAGTTTATACTAGTTTTGCTAAAAAACAAATTAAATCGAGGACTGTACGAAACGATACATAGCTTTTCAGATCCTTCCTATATGTTACTGGGGAAGGATATGATGGAAGCCAATGCAAAAACTCATCTGAAAATTTGATTCTACGAAACTTTTCGAAATGAATGTTTCGGTCAAAAAACAGTAATATATTATACACAAGTTTATACTAGTTTTGCTCAAAAAATAAAATTAAATCGAGGACTATACGAAACGATACAAAGCTTTCCAGATCCTTCCTATATCTTACGAGGGTAGGTTATGATGAAAGTCCATGCAAAAAATCATGTGAAAATTTGATTCTACGAAACTTTTTGAAATGCAAGTTTCGGTCAAAAAAACGTAATATATTATACACAAGTTTATACTAGTTTTGCTCAAAAAATAAAATTAAATCGAGGACTGTACGAAACGATACATAGCTTTTCAGATCCTTAATATATCTTACGGGGGTAGGTTATGTTGGAAGCCCATGCGTAAAATTATCTGAAAATTTGATTCTACGAAACTTTTCGAAATGCAAGTTTCGGTTAAAAAATCGTAATATATTATACACAAGTTTATACTAGTTTTGCTAAAAAAACAAATTAAATCGAGGACTATACGAAACGATACAAAGCTTTTCGGATCCTTACTATATCTTACGGGGGTAGGTTATGATGGAAGCCCATGCGAAAAATCATATGAAAATTTGATTCTACGAAACTTTTCGAAATGAATGTTTCGGTCAAAAAACCGTAATATATTATACACAAGTTTATACTAGTTTTGCTCAAAAAATAAAAATTAAATCAAGGACTATACGAAACGATACAAAGCTTTCCAGATCCTTCCTATATCTTACGAGGGTAGGTTATGATGAAAGTCCATGCAAAAAATCATGTGAAAATTTGATTCTACGAAAGTTTTTGAAATGCAAGTTTTGGTCAAAAAAACGTAATATATTATACACAAGTTTATACTAGTTTTGCTCAAAAAATAAAATTAAATCGAGGACTGTACGAAACGATACATAGCTTTTCAGATCCTTAATATATCTTATGGGGGTAGGTTATGATGGAAGCCCATGCGTAAAATTATCTGAAAATTTGATTCTACGAAACTTTTCGAAATGCAAGTTTCGGTCAAAAAATCGTAATATATTATACACAAGTTTATACTAGTTTTGCTAAAAAAAACAAATTAAATCGAGGACTATACGAAACGATACAAAGCTTTTCGGATCCTTACTATATCTTACGGGGGTAGGTTATGATGGAAGCCCATGCGAAAAATTATCTGAAAATTTGATTCTACGAAACTTTTCGAAATGCAAGTTTCGGTCAAAAAATCGTAATATATTATACACAATTTTATACAAGTTTTTCTCAAAAAATAAAATTAAATCGAGGACTATACGAAACGATACATAGCTTTTCAAATCCTTAATATATCATACGGGGGTAGGTTATGATGGAAGCCCATGCGAAAAATTATCTGAAAATTTTATTCTACGAAACTTTTCGAAATACAAGTTTCGGTCAAAAAATCGTAATATATTATACACAAGTTTATACTAGTTTTACTAAAAAAACAAATTAAATCGAGGACTATACGATACGATACAAAGCTTTTCGGATCCTTACTATATGTTACGGGGGAAGGTTATGATGGAAGCCCATGCAAAAAATTTATCCAAAAATTTGATTCTACGAACCTTTTTGAAATGCAAGTTTTGATCAAAAAATCGTAATATATTATACACAAGTTTATACTAGTTTTGTTCAAAAAATCAAATTAAATTGAGGACTATACGAAACTATGCAAAGCTTTCCAGATCCTTCCTATATCTTATAAGGGTAGGTTATGATGGAAGTCCATGCAAAAAATCATGTGAAAATTTGATTCTATGAAACTTTTCAAAATGTATGTTTCGGTCAAAAAATCGTAATATATTATACACAAGTTTAAATTAGTTTTTCTCAAAAAATCAAATTAAATTGAGGACTGTACGAAATGATACATAGCTTTCCAAATCCTTCCTATATGTTACGGGGGAAGATTATAATGGAAGCCCATGCGAAAAATCATCTGAAAATTTGATTCTACAAAACTTTTTGAAATGCAAGTTTCGCTCAAAAAACCGTAATATATAATACACAAGTTTATACTAGTTATGCTCAAAAAATCAAATAAAATCGAGGACTATACGAAACGATAAAAATCTTTCCAGTCCTTCTTATATCTTACGAGGGTAGGTTATGATGGAAGTCCATGCAAAAAAATCATCTGAAAATTTGATTCTACGAAACTTTTCGAAATGCAAGTTTTGATTAAAAAAAAAGTAATATATTATACACAAGTTTATACTAGTTTTGTTCAAAAAATCAAATTAAATTGAGGACTATACGAAACGATACAAAGCTTTTCGGATCCTTACTATATCTTACGGGGGTAGGTTATGATGGAAGCCAATGCAAAAACTCATCTGAAAATTTGATTCTACGAAACTTTTCGAAATGAATGTTTCGGTCAAAAAACAGTAATATATTATACACAAGTTTATACTTGTTTTGCTCAAAAAATAAAATTAAATCGAGGACTATACGAAACGATACAAAGCTTTCCAGATCCTTCCTATATCTTACGAGGGTAGGTTATGATGAAAGTCCATGCAAAAAATCATGTGAAAATTTGATTCTACGAAACTTTTTGAAATGCAAGTTTCGGTCAAAAAAACGTAATATATTATACACAAGTTTATACTAGTTTTGCTCAAAAAATAAAATTAAATCGAGGACTGTACGAAACGATACATAGCTTTTCAGATCCTTAATATATCTTACGGGGGTAGGTTATGATGGAAGCCCATGCGTAAAATTATCTGAAAATTTGATTCTACGAAACTTTTCGAAATGCAAGTTTCGGTTAAAAAATCGTAATATATTATACACAAGTTTATACTAGTTTTGCTAAAAAAACAAATTAAATCGAGGACTATACGAAACGATACAAAGCTTTTCGGATCCTTACTATATCTTACGGGGGTAGGTTATGATGGAAGCCCATGCGAAAAATCATATGAAAATTTGATTCTACGAAACTTTTCGAAATGAATGTTTCGGTCAAAAAACCGTAATATATTATACACAAGTTTATACTAGTTTTGCTCAAAAAATAAAAATTAAATCAAGGACTATACGAAACGATACAAAGCTTTCCAGATCCTTCCTATATCTTACGAGGGTAGGTTATGATGAAAGTCCATGCAAAAAATCATGTGAAAATTTGATTCGACGAAACTTTTTGAAATGCAAGTTTCGGTCAAAAAAATGTAATATATTATACACAAGTTTATACTAGTTTTGCTCAAAAAATAAAATTAAATCGAGTACTGTACGAAACGATACATAGCTTTTCAGATCCTTAATATATCTTATGGGGGTAGGTTATGATGGAAGCCCATGCGTAAAATTATCTGAAAATTTGAATCTACAAAACTTTTCGAAATGCAAGTTTCGGTCAAAAAATCGTAATATATTATACACAAGTTTATACTATTTTTGCTAAAAAAACAAATTAAATCGAGGACTATACGAAACGATACAAAGCTTTTCGGATCCTTACTATATCTTATGGGGGTAGGTTATGATGGACGCCCATGCGAAAAATTATCTGAAAATTTGATTCTACGAAACTTTTCGAAATGCAAGTTTCGGTCAAAAAATCGTAATATATTATACACAATTTTATACATGTTTTTCTCAAAAAATAAAATTAAATCGAGGACTATACGAAACGATACATAGCTTTTCAAATCCTTAATATATCATACGGGGGAAGATTATGATGGAAGCCCATGCGAAAAATCATCTGAAAATTTGATTCTACGAAACTTTTTGAAATGCAAGTTTCGCTCAAAAAACCGTAATATATAATACACAAGTTTATACTAGTTTTGCTTAAAAAATCAAATAAAATCGAGGACTATACGAAACGATAAAAATCTTTCCAGTCCTTCTTATATCTTACGAGGGTAGGTTATGATGGAAGTCCATGCAAAAATATCATCTGAAAATTTGATTCTACGAAACTTTTCGAAATGCAAGTTTCGGTCAAAAAATCGTAATATATTATACACAAGTTTATACTAGTTTTGCTAAAAAACAAATTAAATCGAGGACTATACGAAACGATACAAAGCTTTTCGGATCCTTACTATATCTTACGGGGGTAGGTTATGATGGAAGCCCATGCGAAAAATTATCTGAAAATTTGATTCTACGAAACTTTTCGAAATGCAAGTTTCTGTCAAAAAATCGTAATATATTATACACAAGTTTATACATGTTTTGCTCAAAAAATAAAATTAAATCGAGGACTATACGAAACGATACATAGCTTTTCAAATTCTTTATATATCTTACGGGGGTAGGTTATGATGGAAGCCCATGCGAAAAATTATCTGAAAATTTTATTCTACGAATCTTTTCGAAATACAAGTTTCGTTCAGAAAATCGTAATATATTATACACAAGTTTATACTAGTTTTGCTAAAAAAACAAATTAAATCGAGGACTATACGATACGATACAAAGCTTTTCGGATCCTTACTATATGTTACGGGGGAAGGTTATGATGGAAGCCCATGCAAAAAATTTATCCAAAAATTTGATTCTACAAAACTTTTCGAAATGAATGTTTCGGTCAAAAAACCGTAATATATTATACACAAGTTTATACTAGTTTTGCTCAAAAAATAAAATTAAATCAAGGATTATACGAAACGATACAAAGCTTTCCAGATCCTTCCTATATCTTACGAGGGTAGGTTATGATGAAAGTCCATGCAAAAAATCATGTGAAAATTTGATTCTACGAAACTTTTTGAAATGCAAGTTTCGGTCAAAAAAACGTAATATATTATACACAAGTTTATACTAGTTTTGCTCAAAAAATAAAATTAAATCGAGGATTGTACGAAACGATACATAGCTTTTCAGATCCTTAATATATCTTACGGGGGTAGGTTATGATGGAAGCCCATGCGTAATATTATCTGAAAATTTGATTCTACGAAACTTTTCATAATGCATGTTTCGGTCAAAAAATCGTAATATATTATACACAAGTTTATACTAGTTTTGCTAAAAAAACAAATTAAATCGAGGACTATACGAAACGATACAAAGCTTTTCGGATCCTTACTATATCTTACGGGGGTAGGTTATGATGGAAGCCCATGCGAAAAATTATCTGAAAATTTGATTCTACGAAACTTTTCGAAATGCAAGTTTCGGTCAAAAAATCGTAATATATTATACTCAAGTTTATACATGTTTGCTCAAAAAATAAAATTAAATCAAGGACTATACGAAACGATACAAAGCTTTCCAGATCCTTCCTATATCTTACGAGGGTAGGTTATGATGAAAGTCCATGCAAAAAATCATGTGAAAATTTGATTCTACGAAACTTTTTGAAATGCAAGTTTCGGTCAAAAAACGTAATATATTATACACAAGTTTATACTAGTTTTGCTCAAAAAATAAAATTAAATCGAGGACTGTACGAAACGATACATAGCTTTTCAGATCCTTAATATATCTTACGGGGGTAGGTTATGATGGAAGCCCATGCGTAAAATTATCTGAAAATTTGATTCTACGAAACTATTCGAAATGCAAGTTTCGGTCAAAAAATCGTAATATATTATACACAAGTTTATACTAGTTTTGCTAAAAAAACAAATTAAATCGAGGACTATACGAAACGATACAAAGCTTTTCGGATCCTTACTATATCTTACGGGGGTAGGTTATGATGGAAGTCCATGCGAAAAATTATCTGAAAATTTGATTCTACGAAACTTTTCGAAATGCAAGTTTCGGTCAAAAAAACGTAATATATTATAAACAAGTTTATACAAGTTTTTCTCAAAAAATAAAATTAAATCGAGGACTATACGAAACGATACATAGCTTTTCAAATCCTTAATATATCTTACGGGGGTAGGTTATGATGGAAGCCCATGCGAAAAATTATCTGAAAATTTTATTCTACGAAACTTTTCGAAATACAAGTTTCGGTAAAAAAATCGTAATATATTATACACAAGTTTATACTAGTTTTACTAAAAAAACAAATTAAATCGAGGACTATACGATACGATACAAAGCTTTTCGGATCCTTACTATATGTTACGGGGGAAGGTTATGATGGAAGCCCATGCAAAAAATTTATCCAAAAATTTGATTCTACGAACCTTTTTGAAATGCAAGTTTTGATCAAAAAATCGAAATATATTATACACAAGTTTGTACTAGTTTTGTTCAAAAAATCAAATTAAATTGAGGACTATACGAAACTATGCAAAGCTTTCCAGATCCTTCCTATATCTTATAAGGGTAGGTTATGATGGAAGTCCATGCAAAAAATAATGTGAAAATTTGATTCTATGAAACTTTTCGAAATGTAAGTTTCGGTCAAAAAATCGTAATATATTATACACAAGTTTAAATTAGTTTTTCTCAAAAAATCAAATTAAATTGAGGACTGTACGAAATGATACATAGCTTTCCAGATCCTTCCTATATGTTACGGGGGAAGATTATGATGGAAGCCCATGCGAAAAATCATCTGAAAATTTGATTCTACGAAACTTTTTGAAATGCAAGTTTCGCTCAAAAAACCGTAATATATAATACACAAGTTTATACTAGTTTTGCTTAAAAAATCAAATAAAATCGAGGACTATACGAAACGATAAAAATCTTTCCAGTCCTTCTTATATCTTACGAGGGTAGGTTATGATGGAAGTCCATGCAAAAAAATCATCTGAAAATTTGATTCTACGAAACTTTTCGAAATGCAAGTTTCGGTCAAAAAATCGTAATATATTATACACAAGTTTATACTAGTTTTGCTAAAAAACAAATTAAATCTAGGACTATACGAAACGATACAAAGCTTTTCGGATCCTTACTATATCTTACGGGGGTAGGTTATGATGGAAGCCCATGCGAAAAATTATCTGAAAATTTGATTCTACGAAACTTTTCGAAATGCAAGTTTCGGTCAAAAAATCGTAATATATTATACACAAGTTTATACATGTTTTGCTCAAAAAATAAAATTAAATCGAGGACTATACGAAACGATACATAGCTTTTCAAATTCTTTATATATCTTACGGGGGTAGGTTATGATGGAAGCCCATGCGAAAAATTATCTGAAAATTTTATTCTACGAATCTTTTCGAAATACAAGTTTCGTTCAGAAAATCGTAATATATTATACACAAGTTTATACTAGTTTTGCTAAAAAAACAAATTAAATCGAGGACTATACGATACGATACAAAGCTTTTCGGATCCTTACTATATGTTACGGGGGAAGGTTATGATGGAAGCCCATGCAAAAAATTTATCCAAAAATTTGATTCTACGAAACTTTTCGAAATGAACGTTTCGGTCAAAAAACCGTAATATATTATACACAAGTTTATACTAGTTTTGCTCAAAAAATAAAATTAAATCAAGGACTATACGAAACGATACAAAGCTTTCCAGATCCTTCCTATATCTTACGAGGGTAGGTTATGATGAAAGTCCATGCAAAAAATCATGTGAAAATTTGATTCTACGAAACTTTTTGAAATGCAAGTTTCGGTCAAAAAAACGTAATATATTATACACAAGTTTATACTAGTTTTGCTAAAAAAATAAAATTAAATCGAGGACTGTACGAAACGATACATAGCTTTTCAGATCCTTAATATATCTTACGGGGGTAGGTTATGATGGAAGCCCATGCGTAATATTATCTGAAAATTTGATTCTACGAAACTTTTCATAATGCAAGTTTCGGTCAAAAAATCGTAATATATTATACACAAGTTTATACTAGTTTTGCTAAAAAAACAAATTAAATCGAGGACTATACGAAACGATACAAAGCTTTTCGGATCCTTACTATATCTTACGGGGGTAGGTTATGATGGAAGCCCATGCGAAAAATTATCTGAAAATTTGATTCTACGAAACTTTTCGAAATGCAAGTTTCGGTCAAAAAATCGTAATATATTATACTCAAGTTTATACATGTTTGCTCAAAAAATAAAATTAAATCAAGGACTATACGAAACGATACAAAGCTTTCCAGATCCTTCCTATATCTTACGAGGGTAGGTTATGATGAAAGTCCATGCAAAAAATCATGTGAAAATTTGATTCTACGAAACTTTTTAAAATGCAAGTTTCGGTCAAAAAAACGTAATATATTATACACAAGTTTATACTAGTTTTGCTCAAAAAATAAAATTAAATCGAGGACTGTACGAAACGATACATAGCTTTTCAGATCCTTAATATATCTTACGGGGGTAGGTTATGATGGAAGCCCATGCGTAAAATTATCTGAAAATTTGATTCTACGAAACTATTCGAAATGCAAGTTTCGGTCAAAAAATCGTAATATATTATACACAAGTTTATACTAGTTTTGCTAAAAAAACAAATTAAATCGAGGACTATACGAAACGATACAAAGCTTTTCGGATCCTTACTATATCTTACGGGGGTAGGTTATGATGGAAGTCCATGCGAAAAATTATCTGAAAATTTGATTCTACGAAACTTTTCGAAATGCAAGTTTCGGTCAAAAAAACGTAATATATTATACACAAGTTTATACAAGTTTTTCTCAAAAAATAAAATTAAATCGAGGACTATACGAAACGATACATAGCTTTTCAAATCCTTAATATATCTTACGGGGGTAGGTTATGATGGAAGCCCATGCGAAAAATTATCTGAAAATTTTATTCTACGAAACTTTTCGAAATACAAGTTTCGGTAAAAAAATCGTAATATATTATACACAAGTTTATACTAGTTTTACTAAAAAAACAAATTAAATCGAGGACTATACGATACGATACAAAGCTTTTCGGATCCTTACTATATGTTACGGGGGAAGGTTATGATGGAAGCCCATGCAAAAAATTTATCCAAAAATTTGATTCTACGAACCTTTTTGAAATGCAAGTTTTGATCAAAAAATCGTAATATATTATACACAAGTTTATACTAGTTTTGTTCAAAAAATCAAATTAAATTGAGGACTATACGAAACTATGCAAAGCTTTCCAGATCCTTCCTATATCTTATAAGGGTAGGTTATGATGGAAGTCCATGCAAAAAATAATGTGAAAATTTGATTCTATGAAACTTTTCGAAATGTAAGTTTCGGTCAAAAAATCGTAATATATTATACACAAGTTTAAATTAGTTTTTCTCAAAAAATCAAATTAAATTGAGGACTGTACGAAATGATACATAGCTTTCCAGATCCTTCCTATATGTTACGGGGGAAGATTATGATGGAAGCCCATGCGAAAAATCATCTGAAAATTTGATTCTACGAAACTTTTTGAAATGCAAGTTTCGCTCAAAAAACCGTAATATATAATACACAAGTTTATACTAGTTTTGCTTAAAAAATCAAATAAAATCGAGGACTATACGAAACGATAAAAATCGTTCCAGTCCTTCTTATATCTTACGAGGGTAGGTTATGATGGAAGTCCATGCAAAAAAATCATCTGAAAATTTGATTCTACGAAACTTTTCGAAATGCAAGTTTCGGTCAAAAAATCGTAATATATTATACACAAGTTTATACTAGTTTTGCTAAAAAACAAATTAAATCAAGGACTATACGAAACGATACAAAGCTTTTCGGATCCTTACTATATCTTACGGGGGTAGGTTATGATGGAAGCCCATTCGAAAAATTATCTGAAAATTTGATTCTACGAAACTTTTCGAAATGCAAGTTTCGGTCAAAAAATCGTAATATATTATACACAAGTTTATACATGTTTTGCTCAAAAAATAAAATTAAATCGAGGACTATACGAAACGATACATAGCTTTTCAAATTCTTTATATATCTTACGGGGGTAGGTTATGATGGAAGCCCATGCGAAAAATTATCTGAAAATTTTATTCTACGAATCTTTTCGAAATACAAGTTTCGTTCAGAAAATCGTAATATATTATACACAAGTTTATACTAGTTTTGCTAAAAAAACAAATTAAATCGAGGACTATACGATACGATACAAAGCTTTTCGGATCCTTACTATATGTTACGCGGGAAGGTTATGATGGAAGCCCATGCAAAAAATTTATCCAAAAATTTTATTCTACGAAACTTTTCGAAATGAATGTTTCGGTCAAAAAACCGTAATATATTATACACAAGTTTATACTAGTTTTGCTCAAAAAATAAAATTAAATCAAGGACTATACGAAACGATACAAAGCTTTCCAGATCCTTCCTATATCTTACGAGGGTAGGTTATGATGAAAGTCCATGCAAAAAATCATGTGAAAATTTGATTCTACGAAACTTTTTGAAATGCAAGTTTCGGTCAAAAAAACGTAATATATTATACACAAGTTTATACTAGTTTTGTTCAAAAAATAAAATTAAATCGAGGACTGTACGAAACGATACATAGCTTTTCAGATCCTTAATATATCTTACGGGGGTAGGTTATGATGGAAGCCCATGCGTAAAATTATCTGAAAATTTGATTCTACGAAACTTTTCGAAATGAATGTTTCGGTCAAAAAACCGTAATATATTATACACAAGTTTATACTAGTTTTGCTCAAAAAATAAAATTAAATCGAGGACTATACGAAACGATACAAAGCTTTCCAGATCCTTCCTATATCTTACGAGGGTAGGTTATGATGAAAGTCCATGCAAAAAATCATGTGAAAATTTGATTCTACGAAACTTTTTGAAATGCAAGTTTCGGTCAAAAAAACGTAATATATTATACACAAGTTTATACTAGTTTTGCTCAAAAAATAAAATTAAATCGAGGACTGTACGAAACGATACATAGCTTTTCAGATCCTTAATATATCTTACGGGGGTAGGTTATGATGGAAGCCCATGCGTAAAATTATCTGAAAATTTGATTCTACGAAACTTTTCATAATGCAAGTTTCGGTCAAAAAATCGTAATATATTATACACAAGTTTATACTAGTTTTACTAAAAAAACAAATTAAATCGAGGACTATACGAAACGATACAAAGCTTTTCGGATCCTTACTATATCTTACGGGGGTAGGTTATGATGGAAGCCCATGCGAAAAATTATCTGAAAATTTGATTCTACGAAACTTTTCGAAATGCAAGTTTCGGTCAAAAAATCGTAATATATTATACACAAGTTTATACATGTTTTGCTCAAAAAATAAAATTAAATCAAGGACTATACGAAACGATACAAAGCTTTCCAGATCCTTCCTATATCTTACGAGGGTAGGTTATGATGAAAGTCCATGCAAAAAATCATGTGAAAATTTGATTCTACGAAACTTTTGGAAATGCAAGTTTAGGTCAAAAAAACGTAATATATTATACACAAGTTTATACTAGTTTTGCTCAAAAAATAAAATTAAATCGAGGACTGTACGAAACGATACATAGCTTTTCAGATCCTTAATATATCTTACGGGGGTAGGTTATGATGGAAGCCCATGCGTAAAATTATCTGAAAATTTGATTCTACGAAACTATTCGAAATGCAAGTTTCGGTCAAAAAATCGTAATATATTATACACAAGTTTATACTAGTTTTGCTAAAAAAACAAATTAAATCGAGGACTATACGAAACGATACAAAGCTTTTCGGATCCTTACTATATCTTACGGGGGTAGGTTATGATGGAAGCCCATGCGAAAAATTATCTGAAAATTTGATTCTACGAAACTTTTCGAAATGCAAGTTTCGGTCAAAAAATCGTAATATATTATACACAAGTTTATACAAGTTTTTCTCAAAAAATAAAATTAAATCGAGGACTATACGAAACGATACATAGCTTTTCAAATCCTTAATATATCTTACGGGGGTAGGTTATGATGGAAGCCCATGCGAAAAATTTTCTGAAAATTTTATTCTACGAAACTTTTCGAAATACAAGTTTCGGTAAAAAAATCGTAATATATTATACACAAGTTTATACTAGTTTTACTAAAAAAACAAATTAAATCGAGGACTATACGATACGATACAAAGCTTTTCGGATCCTTACTATATGTTACGGGGGAAGGTTATGATGGAAGCCCATGCAAAAAATTTATCCAAAAATTTGATTCTACGAACCTTTTTGAAATGCAAGTTTTGATCAAAAAATCGTAATATATTATACACAAGTTTATACTAGTTTTGTTCAAAAAATCAAATTAAATTGAGGACTATACGAAACTATGCAAAGCTTTCCAGATCCTTCCTATATCTTATAAGGGTAGGTTATGATGGAAGTCCATGCAAAAAATAATGTGAAAATTTGATTCTATGAAACTTTTCGAAATGTAAGATTCGGTCAAAAAATCGTAATATATTATACACAAGTTTAAATTAGTTTTTCTCAAAAAATCAAATTAAATTGAGGACTGTACGAAATGATACATAGCTTTCCAGATCCTTCCTATATGTTACGGGGGAAGATTATGATGGAAGCCCATGCGAAAAATCATCTGAAAATTTGATTCTACGAAACTTTTTGAAATGCAAGTTTCGCTCAAAAAACCGTAATATATAATACACAAGTTTATACTAGTTTTGCTTAAAAAATCAAATAAAATCGAGGACTATACGAAACGATAAAAATCTTTCCAGTCCTTCTTATATCTTACGAGGGTAGGTTATGATGGAAGTCCATGCAAAAAAATCATCTGAAAATTTGATTCTACGAAACTTTTCGAAATGCAAGTTTCGGTCAAAAAATCGTAATATATTATACACAAGTTTATACTAGTTTTGCTAAAAAACAAATTAAATCGAGGACTATACGAAACGATACAAAGCTTTTCGGATCCTTACTATATCTTACGGGGGTAGGTTATGATGGAAGCCCATGCGAAAAATTATCTGAAAATTTGATTCTACGAAACTTTTCGAAATGCAAGTTTCGGTCAAAAATTTGTAATATATTATACACAAGTTTATACATGTTTTGCTCAAAAAATAAAATTAAATCGAGGACTATACGAAACGATACATAGCTTTTCAAATTCTTTATATATCTTACGGGGGTAGGTTATGATGGAAGCCCATGCGAAAAATTATCTGAAAATTTTATTCTACGAATCTTTTCGAAATACAAGTTTCGTTCAGAAAATCGTAATATATTATACACAAGTTTATACTAGTTTTGCTAAAAAAACAAATTAAATCGAGGACTATACGATACGATACAAAGCTTTTTGGATCCTTACTATATGTTACGGGGGAAGGTTATGATGGAAGCCCATGCAAAAAATTTATCCAAAAATTTGATTCTACGAAACTTTTCGAAATGAATGTTTCGGTCAAAAAACCGTAATATATTATACACAAGTTTATACTAGTTTTGCTCAAAAAATAAAATTAAATCAAGGACTATACGAAACGATACAAAGCTTTCCAGATCCTTCCTATATCTTACGAGGGTAGGTTATGATGAAAGTCCATGCAAAAAATCATGTGAAAATTTGATTCTACGAAACTTTTTGAAATGCAAGTTTCGGTCAAAAAAACGTAATATATTATACACAAGTTTATACTAGTTTTGCTCAAAAAATAAAATTAAATCGAGGACTGTACGAAACGATACATAGCTTTTCAGATCCTTAATATATCTTACGGGGGTAGGTTATGATGGAAGCCCATGCGTAAAATTATCTGAAAATTTGATTCTACGAAACTTTTCATAATGCAAGTTTCGGTCAAAAAATTGTAATATATTATACACAAGTTTATACTAGTTTTGCTAAAAAAATAAATTAAATCGAGGACTATACGAAACGATACAAAGCTTTTCGGATCCTTACTATATCTTACGGGGGTAGGTTATGATGGAAGCCCATGCGAAAAATTATCTGAAAATTTGATTCTACGAAACTTTTCGAAATGCAAGTTTCGGTCAAAAAATCGTAATATATTATACACAAGTTTATACATGTTTTGCTCAAAAAATAAAATTAAATCAAGGACTATACGAAACGATACAAAGCTTTCCAGATCCTTCCTATATCTTACGAGGGTAGGTTATGATGAAAGTCCATGCAAAAAATCATTTGAAAATTTGATTCTACGAAACTTTTTGAAATGCAAGTTTCGGTCAAAAAAACGTAATATATTATACACAAGTTTATACTAGTTTTGCTCAAAAAATAAAATTAAATCGAGGACTGTACGAAACGATACATAGCTTTTCAGATCCTTAATATATCTTACGGGGGTAGGTTATGATGGAAGCCCATGCGTAAAATTATCTGAAAATTTGATTCTACGAAACTATTCGAAATGCAAGTTTCGGTCAAAAAATCGTAATATATTATACACAAGTTTATACTAGTTTTGCTAAAAAAACAAATTAAATCGAGGACTATACGAAACGATACAAAGCTTTTCGGATCCTTACTATATCTTACGGGGGTAGGTTATGATGGAAGCCCATGCGAAAAATTATCTGAAAATTTGATTCTACGAAACTTTTCGAAATGCAAGTTTCGGTCATAAAATCGTAATATATTATACACAAGTTTATACATGTTTTGCTCAAAAAATAAAATTAAATCAAGGACTATACGAAACGATACAAAGCTTTCCAGATCCTTCCTATATCTTACGAGGGTAGGTTATGATGAAAGTCCATGCAAAAAATCATGTGAAAATTTGATTCTACGAAACTTTTTGAAATGCAAGTTTCGGTCAAAAAAACGTAATATATTATACACAAGTTTATACTAGTTTTGCTCAAAAAATAAAATTAAATCGAGGACTGTACGAAACGATACATAGCTTTTCAGATCCTTAATATATCTTACGGGGGTAGGTTATGATGGAAGCCCATGCGTAAAATTATCTGAAAATTTGATTCTACGAAACTTTTCATAATGCAAGTTTCGGTCAAAAAATCGTAATATATTATACACAAGTTTATACTAGTTTTGCTAAAAAAACAAATTAAATCGAGGACTATACGAAACGATACAAAGCTTTTCGGATCCTTACTATATCTTACGGGGGTAGCTTATGATGGAAGCCCATGCGAAAAATTATCTGAAAATTTGATTCTACGAAACTTTTCGAAATGCAAGTTTCGGTCAAAAAATCGTAATATATTATACACAAGTTTATACATGTTTTGCTCAAAAAATAAAATTAAATCAAGGACTATACGAAACGATACAAAGCTTTCCAGATCCTTCCTATATCTTACGAGGGTAGGTTATGATGAAAGTCCATGCAAAAAATCATGTGAAAATTTGATTCTACGAAACTTTTTGAAATGCAAGTTTCGGTCAAAAAAACGTAATATATTATACACAAGTTTATACTAGTTTTGCTCAAAAAATAAAATTAAATCGAGGACTGTACGAAACGATACATAGCTTTTCAGATCCTTAATATATCTTACGGGGGTAGGTTATGATGGAAGCCCATGCGTAAAATTATCTGAAAATTTGATTCTACGAAACTTTTCATAATGCAAGTTTCGGTCAAAAAATCGTAATATATTATACACAAGTTTATACTAGTTTTGCTAAAAAAACAAATTAAATCGAGGACTATACGAAACGATACAAAGCTTTTCGGATCCTTACTATATCTTACGGGGGTAGCTTATGATGGAAGCCCATGCGAAAAATTATCTGAAAATTTGATTCTACGAAACTTTTCGAAATGCAAGTTTCGGTCAAAAAATCGTAATATATTATACACAAGTTTATACATGTTTTGCTCAAAAAATAAAATAAAATCAAGGACTATACGAAACGATACAAAGCTTTCCAGATCCTTCCTATATCTTACGAGGGTAGGTTATGATGAAAGTCCATGCAAAAAATCATGTGAAAATTTGATTCTACGAAACTTTTTGAAATGCAAGTTTCGGTCAAAAAAACGTAATATATTATACACAAGTTTATACTAGTTTTGCTCAAAAAATAAAATTAAATCGAGGACTGTACGAAACGATACATAGCTTTTCAGATCCTTAATATATCTTACGGGGGTAGGTTATGATGGAAGCCCATGCGTAAAATTATCTGAAAATTTGATTCTACGAAACTATTCGAAATGCATGTTTCGGTCAAAAAATCGTAATATATTATACACAAGTTTATACTAGTTTTGCTAAAAAAACAAATTAAATCGAGGACTATACGAAACGATACAAGGCTTTTCGGATCCTTACTATATCTTACGGGGGTAGGTTATGATGGAAGCCCATGCGAAAAATTATCTGAAAATTTGATTCTACGAAACTTTTCGAAATGCAAGTTTCGGTCAAAAAATCGTAATATATTATACACAAGTTTATACATGTTTTGCTCAAAAAATAAAATTAAATCAAGGACTATACGAAACGATACAAAGCTTTCCATATCCTTCCTATATCTTACGAGGGTAGGTTATGATGAAAGTCCATGCAAAAAATCATGTGAAAATTTGATTCTACGAAACTTTTTGAAATGCAAGTTTCGGTCAAAAAAACGTAATATATTATACACAAGTTTATACTAGTTTTGCTCAAAAAATAAAATTAAATCGAGGACTGTACGAAACGATACATAGCTTTTCAGATCCTTAATATATCTCACGGGGGTAGGTTATGATGGAAGCCCATGCGTAAAATTATCTGAAAATTTGATTCTACGAAACTATTCGAAATGCAAGTTTCGGTCAAAAAATCGTAATATATTATACACAAGTTTATACTAGTTTTGCTAAAAAAACAAATTAAATCGAGGACTATACGAAACGATACAAAGCTTTTCGGATCCTTACTATATCTTAAGGGGGTAGGTTATGATGGAAGTCCATGCGAAAAATTATCTGAAAATTTGATTCTACGAAACTTTTCGAAATGCAAGTTTCGGTCAAAAAATCGTAATATATTATACACAAGTTTATACAAGTTTTTCTCAAAAAATAAAATTAAATCGAGGACTATACGAAACGATACGTAGCTTTTCAAATCCTTAATATATCTTACGGGGGTAGGTTATGATGGAAGCCCATGCGAAAAATTATCTGAAAATTTTATTCTACGAAACTTTTCGAAATACAAGTTTCGGTAAAAAAATCGTAATATATTATACACAAGTTTATACTAGTTTTACTAAAAAAACAAATTAAATCGAGGACTATACGATACGATACAAAGCTTTTCGGATCCTTACTATATGTTACGGGGGAAGGTTATGATGGAAGCCCATGCAAAAAATTTATCCAAAAATTTGATTCTACGAACCTTTTTGAAATGCAAGTTTTGATCAAAAAATCGTAATATATTATACACAAGTTTATACTAGTTTTGTTCAAAAAATCTAATTAAATTGAGGACTATACGAAACTATGCAAAGCTTTCCAGATCCTTCCTATATCTTATAAGGGTAGGTTATGATGGAAGTCCATGCAAAAAATAATGTGAAAATTTGATTCTATGAAACTTTTCGAAATGTAAGTTTCAGTCAAAAAATCGTAATATATTATACACAAGTTTAAATTAGTTTTTCTCAAAAAATCAAATTAAATTGAGGACTGTACGAAATGATACATAGCTTTCCAGATCCTTCCTATATGTTACGGGGGAAGATTATGATGGAAGCCCATGCGAAAAATCATCTGAAAATTTGATTCTACGAAACTTTTTGAAATGCAAGTTTCGCTCAAAAAACCGTAATTTATAATACACAAGTTTATACTAGTTTTGCTTAAAAAATCAAATAAAATCGAGGACTATACGAAACGATAAAAATCTTTCCAGTCCTTCTTATATCTTACGAGGGTAGGTTATGATGGAAGTCCATGCAAAAAAATAATCTGAAAATTTGATTCTACGAAACTTTTCGAAATGCAAGTTTCGGTCAAAAAATCGTAATATATTATACACAAGTTTATACTAGTTTTGCTAAAAAACAAATTAAATCGAGGACTATACGAAACGATACAAAGCTTTTCGGATCCTTACTATATCTTACGGGGGTAGGTTATGATGGAAGCCCATGCGAAAAATTATCTGAAAATTTGATTTTACGAAACTTTTCGAAATGCAAGTTTCGGTCAAAAAATCGTAATATATTATACACAAGTTTATACATGTTTTGCTCAAAAAATAAAATTAAATCGAGGACTATACGAAACGATACATAGCTTTTCAAATTCTTTATATATCTTACGGGGGTAGGTTATGATGGAAGCCCATGCGAAAAATTATCTGAAATTTTTATTCTACGAATCTTTTCGAAATACAAGTTTCGTTCAGAAAATCGTAATATATTATACACAAGTTTATACTAGTTTTGCTAAAAAAACAAATTAAATCGAGGACTATACGATACGATACAAAGCTTTTCGGATCCTTACTATATGTTACGGGGGAAGGTTATGATGGAAGCCCATGCAAAAAATTTATTCAAAAATTTGATTCTACGAAACTTTTCGAAATGAATGTTTCGGTCAAAAAACCGTAATATATTATACACAAGTTTATACTAGTTTTGCTCAAAAAATAAAATTAAATCAAGGACTATACGAAACGATACAAAGCTTTCCAGATCCTTCCTATATCTTACGAGGGTAGGTTATGATGAAAGTCCATGCAAAAAATCATGTGAAAATTTGATTCTACGAAACTTTTTGAAATGCAAGTTTCGGTCAAAAAAACGTAATTTATTATACACAAGTTTATACTAGTTTTGCTCAAAAAATAAAATTAAATCGAGGACTGTACGAAACGATACATAGCTTTTCAGATCCTTAATATATCTTACGGGGGTAGGTTATGATGGAAGCCCATGCGTAAAATTATCTGAAAATTTGATTCTACGAAACTTTTCATAATGCAAGTTTCGGTCAAAAAATCGTAATATATTATACACAAGTTTATACTAGTTTTGCTAAAAAAACAAATTAAATCGAGGACTATACGAAACGATACAAAGCTTTTCGGATCCTTACTATATCTTACGGGGGTAGGTTATGATGGAAGCCCATGCGAAAAATTATCTGAAAATTTGATTCTACGAAACTTTTCGAAATGCAAGTTTCGGTCAAAAAATCGTAATATATTATACACAAGTTTATACATGTTTTGCTCAAAAAATAAAATTAAATCAAGGACTATACGAAACGATACAAAGCTTTCCAGATCCTTCCTATATCTTACGAGGGTAGGTTATGATGAAAGTCCATGCAAAAAATCATGTGAAAATTTGATTCTACGAAACTTTTTGAAATGCAAGTTTCGGTCAAAAAAACGTAATATATTATACACAAGTTTATACTAGTTTTGCTCAAAAAATAAAATTAAATCGAGGACTGTACGAAACGATACATAGCTTTTCAGATCCTTAATATATCTTACGGGGGTAGGTTATGATGGAAGCCCATGCGTAAAATTATCTGAAAATTTGATTCTACGAAACTATTCGAAATGCAAGTTTCGGTCAAAAAATCGTAATATATTATACACAAGTTTATACTAGTTTTGCTAAAAAAACAAATTAAATCGAGGACTATACGAAACGATACAAAGCTTTTCGGATCCTTACTATATCTTACGGGGGTAGGTTATGATGGAAGCCCATGCGAAAAATTATCTGAAAATTTGATTCTACGAAACTTTTCGAAATGCAAGTTTCGGTCAAAAAATCGTAATATATTATACACAAGTTTATACATGTTTTGCTCAAAAAATAAAATTAAATCAAGGACTATACGAAACGATACAAAGCTTTCCAGATCCTTCCTATATCTTACGAGGCTAGGTTATGATGAAAGTCCATGCAAAAAATCATGTGAAAATTTGATTCTACGAAACTTTTTGAAATGCAAGTTTCGGTCAAAAAAACGTAATATATTATACACAAGTTTATACTAGTTTTGCTCAAAAAATAAAATTAAATCGAGGACTGTACGAAACGATACATAGCTTTTCAGATCCTTAATATATCTTACGGGGGTAGGTTATGATGGTAGCCCATGCGTAAAATTATCTGAAAATTTGATTCTACGAAACTATTCGAAATGCAAGTTTCGGTCAAAAAATCGTAATATATTATACACAAGTTTATACTAGTTTTGCTAAAAAAACAAATTAAATCGAGGACTATACGAAACGATACAAAGCTTTTCGGATCCTTACTATATCTTACGGGGGTAGGTTATGATGGAAGCCCATGCGAAAAATTATCTGAAAATTTGATTCTACGAAACTTTTCGAAATGCAAGTTTCGGTCAAAAAATCGTAATATATTATACACAAGTTTATACATGTTTTGCTCAAAAAATAAAATTAAATCAAGGACTATACGAAACGATACAAAGCTTTCCAGATCCTTCCTATATCTTACGAGGCTAGGTTATGATGAAAGTCCATGCAAAAAATCATGTGAAAATTTGATTCTACGAAACTTTTTGAAATGCAAGTTTCGGTCAAAAAAACGTAATATATTATACACAAGTTTATACTAGTTTTGCTCAAAAAATAAAATTAAATCGAGGACTGTACGAAACGATACATAGCTTTTCAGATCCTTAATATATCTTACGGGGGTAGGTTATGATGGAAGCCCATGCGTAAAATTATCTGAAAATTTGATTCTACGAAACTTTTCATAATGCAAGTTTCGGTCAAAAAATCGTAATATATTATACACAAGTTTATACTAGTTTTGCTAAAAAAACAAATTAAATCGAGGACTATACGAAACGATACAAAGCTTTTCGGATCCTTACTATATCTTACGGGGGTAGGTTATGATGGAAGCCCATGCGAAAAATTATCTGAAAATTTGATTCTACGAAACTTTTCGAAATGCAAGTTTCGGTCAAAAAATCGTAATATATTATACACAAGTTTATACATGTTTTGCTCAAAAAATAAAATTAAATCAAGGACTATACGAAACGATACAAAGCTTTCCAGATCCTTCCTATATCTTACGAGGGTAGGTTATGATGAAAGTCCATGCAAAAAATCATGTGAAAATTTGATTCTACGAAACTTTTTGAAATGCAAGTTTCGGTCAAAAAAACGTAATATATTATACACAAGTTTATACTAGTTTTGCTCAAAAAATAAAATTAAATCGAGGACTGTACGAAACGATACATAGCTTTTCAGATCCTTAATATATCTTACGGGGGTAGGTTATGATGGAAGCCCATGCGTAAAATTATCTGAAAATTTGATTCTACGAAACTATTCGAAATGCAAGTTTCGGTCAAAAAATCGTAATATATTATACACAAGTTTATACTAGTTTTGCTAAAAAAACAAATTAAATCGAGGACTATACGAAACGATACAAAGCTTTTCGGATCCTTACTATATCTTACGGGGGTAGGTTATGATGGAAGCCCATGCGAAAATTATCTGAAAATTTGATTCTACGAAACTTTTTGAAATGCAAGTTTCGGTCAAAAAAACGTAATATATTATACACAAGTTTATACTAGTTTTGCTCAAAAAATAAAATTAAATCGAGGACTGTACGAAACGATACATAGCTTTTCAGATCCTTAATATATCTTACGGGGGTAGGTTATGATGGTAGCCCATGCGTAAAATTATCTGAAAATTTGATTCTACGAAACTATTCGAAATGCAAGTTTCGGTCAAAAAATCGTAATATATTATACACAAGTTTATACTAGTTTTGCTAAAAAAACAAATTAAATCGAGGACTATACGAAACGATACAAAGCTTTTCGGATCCTTACTATATCTTACGGGGGTAGGTTATGATGGAAGCCCATGCGAAAAATTATCTGAAAATTTGATTCTACGAAACTTTTCGAAATGCAAGTTTCGGTCAAAAAATCGTAATATATTATACACAAGTTTATACATGTTTTGCTCAAAAAATAAAATTAAATCAAGGACTATACGAAACGATACAAAGCTTTCCAGATCCTTCCTATATCTTACGAGGCTAGGTTATGATGAAAGTCCATGCAAAAAATCATGTGAAAATTTGATTCTACGAAACTTTTTGAAATGCAAGTTTCGGTCAAAAAAACGTAATATATTATACACAAGTTTATACTAGTTTTGCTCAAAAAATAAAATTAAATCGAGGACTGTACGAAACGATACATAGCTTTTCAGATCCTTAATATATCTTACGGGGGTAGGTTATGATGGAAGCCCATGCGTAAAATTATCTGAAAATTTGATTCTACGAAACTTTTCATAATGCAAGTTTCGGTCAAAAAATCGTAATATATTATACACAAGTTTATACTAGTTTTGCTAAAAAAACAAATTAAATCGAGGACTATACGAAACGATACAAAGCTTTTCGGATCCTTACTATATCTTACGGGGGTAGGTTATGATGGAAGCCCATGCGAAAAATTATCTGAAAATTTGATTCTACGAAACTTTTCGAAATGCAAGTTTCGGTCAAAAAATCGTAATATATTATACACAAGTTTATACATGTTTTGCTCAAAAAATAAAATTAAATCAAGGACTATACGAAACGATACAAAGCTTTCCAGATCCTTCCTATATCTTACGAGGGTAGGTTATGATGAAAGTCCATGCAAAAAATCATGTGAAAATTTGATTCTACGAAACTTTTTGAAATGCAAGTTTCGGTCAAAAAAACGTAATATATTATACACAAGTTTATACTAGTTTTGCTCAAAAAATAAAATTAAATCGAGGACTGTACGAAACGATACATAGCTTTTCAGATCCTTAATATATCTTACGGGGGTAGGTTATGATGGAAGCCCATGCGTAAAATTATCTGAAAATTTGATTCTACGAAACTATTCGAAATGCAAGTTTCGGTCAAAAAATCGTAATATATTATACACAAGTTTATACTAGTTTTGCTAAAAAAACAAATTAAATCGAGGACTATACGAAACGATACAAAGCTTTTCGGATCCTTACTATATCTTACGGGGGTAGGTTATGATGGAAGCCCATGCGAAAATTATCTGAAAATTTGATTCTACGAAACTTTTCGAAATGCAAGTTTCGGTCAAAAAATCGTAATATATTATACACAAGTTTATACATGTTTTGCTCAAAAAATAAAATTAAATCAAGGACTATACGAAACGATACAAAGCTTTCCATATCCTTCCTATATCTTACGAGGGTAGGTTATGATGAAAGTCCATGCAAAAAATCATGTGAAAATTTGATTCTACGAAACTTTTTGAAATGCAAGTTTCGGTCAAAAAAACGTAATATATTATACACAAGTTTATACTAGTTTTGCTCAAAAAATAAAATTAAATCGAGGACTGTACGAAACGATACATAGCTTTTCAGATCCTTAATATATCTCACGGGGGTAGGTTATGATGGAAGCCCATGCGTAAAATTATCTGAAAATTTGATTCTACGAAACTATTCGAAATGCAAGTTTCGGTCAAAAAATCGTAATATATTATACACAAGTTTATACTAGTTTTGCTAAAAAAACAAATTAAATCGAGGACTATACGAAACGATACAAAGCTTTTCGGATCCTTACTATATCTTACGGGGGTAGGTTATGATGGAAGCCCATGCGAAAAATTATCTGAAAATTTGATTCTACGAAACTTTTCGAAATGCAAGTTTCGGTCAAAAAATCGGAATATATTATACACAAGTTTATACATGTTTTGCTCAAAAAATAAAATTAAATCAAGGACTATACGAAACGATACAAAGCTTTCCAGATCCTTCCTATATCTTACGAGGCTAGGTTATGATGAAAGTCCATGCAAAAAATCATGTGAAAATTTGATTCTACGAAACTTTTTGAAATGCAAGTTTCGGTCAAAAAAACGTAATATATTATACACAAGTTTATACTAGTTTTGCTCAAAAAATAAAATTAAATCGAGGACTGTACGAAACGATACATAGCTTTTCAGATCCTTAATATATCTTACGGGGGTAGGTTATGATGGAAGCCCATGCGTAAAATTATCTGAAAATTTGATTCTACGAAACTTTTCATAATGCAAGTTTCGGTCAAAAAATCGTAATATATTATACACAAGTTTATACTAGTTTTGCTAAAAAAACAAATTAAATCGAGGACTATACGAAACGATACAAAGCTTTTCGGATCCTTACTATATCTTACGGGGGTAGGTTATGATGGAAGCCCATGCGAAAAATTATCTGAAAATTTGATTCTACGAAACTTTTCGAAATGCAAGTTTCGGTCAAAAAATCGTAATATATTATACACAAGTTTATACATGTTTTGCTCAAAAAATAAAATTAAATCAAGGACTATACGAAACGATACAAAGCTTTCCAGATCCTTCCTATATCTTACGAGGGTAGGTTATGATGAAAGTCCATGCAAAAAATCATGTGAAAATTTGATTCTACGAAACTTTTTGAAATGCAAGTTTCGGTCAAAAAAACGTAATATATTATACACAAGTTTATACTAGTTTTGCTCAAAAAATAAAATTAAATCGAGGACTGTACGAAACGATACATAGCTTTTCAGATCCTTAATATATCTTACGGGGGTAGGTTATGATGGAAGCCCATGCGTAAAATTATCTGAAAATTTGATTCTACGAAACTATTCGAAATGCAAGTTTCGGTCAAAAAATCGTAATATATTATACACAAGTTTATACTAGTTTTGCTAAAAAAACAAATTAAATCGAGGACTATACGAAACGATACAAAGCTTTTCGGATCCTTACTATATCTTACGGGGGTAGGTTATGATGGAAGCCCATGCGAAAAATTATCTGAAAATTTGATTCTACGAAACTTTTCGAAATGCAAGTTTCGGTCAAAAAATTGTAATATATTATACACAAGTTTATACATGTTTTGCTCAAAAAATAAAATTAAATCAAGGACTATACGAAACGATACAAAGCTTTCCATATCCTTCCTATATCTTACGAGGGTAGGTTATGATGAAAGTCCATGCAAAAAATCATGTGAAAATTTGATTCTACGAAACTTTTTGAAATGCAAGTTTCGGTCAAAAAAACGTAATATATTATACACAAGTTTATACTAGTTTTGCTCAAAAAATAAAATTAAATCGAGGACTGTACGAAACGATACATAGCTTTTCAGATCCTTAATATATCTCACGGGGGTAGGTTATGATGGAAGCCCATGCGTAAAATTATCTGAAAATTTGATTCTACGAAACTATTCGAAATGCAAGTTTCGGTCAAAAAATCGTAATATATTATACACAAGTTTATACTAGTTTTGCTAAAAAAACAAATTAAATCGAGGACTATACGAAACGATACAAAGCTTTTCGGATCCTTACTATATCTTACGGGGGTAGGTTATGATGGAAGTCCATGCGAAAAATTATCTGAAAATTTGATTCTACGAAACTTTTCGAAATGCAAGTTTCGGTCAAAAAATCGTAATATATTATACACAAGTTTATACATGTTTTGCTCAAAAAATAAAATTAAATCAAGGACTATACGAAACGATACAAAGCTTTCCAGATCCTTCCTATATCTTACGAGGCTAGGTTATGATGAAAGTCCATGCAAAAAATCATGTGAAAATTTGATTCTACGAAACTTTTTGAAATGCAAGTTTCGGTCAAAAAAACGTAATATATTATACACAAGTTTATACTAGTTTTGCTCAAAAAATAAAATTAAATCGAGGACTATACGAAACGATACAAAGCTTTTCGGATCCTTACTATATGTTACGGGGGAAGGTTATGATGGAAGCCCATGCGTAAAATTATCTGAAAATTTGATTCTACGAAACTTTTCATAATGCAAGTTTCGGTCAAAAAATCGTAATATATTATACACAAGTTTATACTAGTTTTGCTAAAAAAACAAATTAAATCGAGGACTATACGAAACGATACAAAGCTTTTCGGATCCTTACTATATCTTACGGGGGTAGGTTATGATGGAAGCCCATGCGAAAAATTATCTGAAAATTTGATTCTACGAAACTTTTCGAAATGCAAGTTTCGGTCAAAAAATCGTAATATATTATACACAAGTTTATACATGTTTTGCTCAAAAAATAAAATTAAATCAAGGACTATACGAAACGATACAAAGCTTTCCAGATCCTTCCTATATCTTACGAGGGTAGGTTATGATGAAAGTCCATGCAAAAAATCATGTGAAAATTTGATTCTACGAAACTTTTTGAAATGCAAGTTTCGGTCAAAAAAACGTAATATATTATACACAAGTTTATACTAGTTTTGCTCAAAAAATAAAATTAAATCGAGGACTGTACGAAACGATACATAGCTTTTCAGATCCTTAATATATCTTACGGGGGTAGGTTATGATGGAAGCCCATGCGTAAAATTATCTGAAAATTTGATTCTACGAAACTATTCGAAATGCAAGTTTCGGTCAAAAAATCGTAATATATTATACACAAGTTTATACTAGTTTTGCTAAAAAAACAAATTAAATCGAGGACTATACGAAACGATACAAAGCTTTTCGGATCCTTACTATATCTTACGGGGGTAGGTTATGATGGAAGCCCATGCGAAAAATTATCTGAAAATTTGATTCTACGAAACTTTTCGAAATGCAAGTTTCGGTCAAAAAATTGTAATATATTATACACAAGTTTATACATGTTTTGCTCAAAAAATAAAATTAAATCAAGGACTATACGAAACGATACAAAGCTTTCCATATCCTTCCTATATCTTACGAGGGTAGGTTATGATGAAAGTCCATGCAAAAAATCATGTGAAAATTTGATTCTACGAAACTTTTTGAAATGCAAGTTTCGGTCAAAAAAACGTAATATATTATACACAAGTTTATACTAGTTTTGCTCAAAAAATAAAATTAAATCGAGGACTGTACGAAACGATACATAGCTTTTCAGATCCTTAATATATCTCACGGGGGTAGGTTATGATGGAAGCCCATGCGTAAAATTATCTGAAAATTTGATTCTACGAAACTATTCGAAATGCAAGTTTCGGTCAAAAAATCGTAATATATTATACACAAGTTTATACTAGTTTTGCTAAAAAAACAAATTAAATCGAGGACTATACGAAACGATACAAAGCTTTTCGGATCCTTACTATATCTTACGGGGGTAGGTTATGATGGAAGCCCATGCGAAAAATTATCTGAAAATTTGATTCTACGAAACTTTTCGAAATGCAAGTTTCGGTCAAAAAATCGTAATATATTATACACAAGTTTATACAAGTTTTTCTCAAAAAATAAAATTAAATCGAGGACTATACGAAACGATACATAGCTTTTCAAATCCTTAATATATCTTACGGGGGTAGGTTATGATGGAAGCCCATGCGAAAAATTATCTGAAAATTTTATTCTACGAAACTTTTCGAAATACAAGTTTCGGTAAAAAAATCGTAATATATTATACACAAGTTTATACTAGTTTTACTAAAAAAACAAATTAAATCGAGGACTATACGATACGATACAAAGCTTTTCGGATCCTTACTATATGTTACGGGGGAAGGTTATGATGGAAGCCCATGCAAAAAATTTATCCAAAAATTTGATTCTACGAACCTTTTTGAAATGCAAGTTTTGATCAAAAAATCGTAATATATTATACACAAGTTTATACTAGTTTTGTTCAAAAAATCTAATTAAATTGAGGACTATACGAAACTATGCAAAGCTTTCCAGATCCTTCCTATATCTTATAAGGGTAGGTTATGATGGAAGTCCATGCAAAAAATAATGTGAAAATTTGATTCTATGAAACTTTTCGAAATGTAAGTTTCGGTCAAAAAATCGTAATATATTATACACAAGTTTAAATTAGTTTTTCTCAAAAAATCAAATTAAATTGAGGACTGTACGAAATGATACATAGCTTTCCAGATCCTTCCTATATGTTACGGGGGAAGATTATGATGGAAGCCCATGCGAAAAATCATCTGAAAATTTGATTCTACGAAACTTTTTGAAATGCAAGTTTCGCTCAAAAAACCGTAATATATAATACACAAGTTTATACTAGTTTTGCTTAAAAAATCAAATAAAATCGAGGACTATACGAAACGATAAAAATCTTTCCAGTCCTTCTTATATCTTACGATGGTAGGTTATGATGGAAGTCCATGCAAAAAAATAATCTGAAAATTTGATTCTACGAAACTTTTCGAAATGCAAGTTTCGGTCAAAAAATCGTAATATATTATACACAAGTTTATACTAGTTTTGCTAAAAAACAAATTAAATCGAGGACTATACGAAACGATACAAAGCTTTTCGGATCCTTACTATATCTTACGGGGGTAGGTTATGATGGAAGCCCATGCGAAAAATTATCTGAAAATTTGATTCTACGAAACTTTTCGAAATGCAAGTTTCGGTCAAAAAATCGTAATATATTATACACAAGTTTATACATGTTTTGCTCAAAAAATAAAATTAAATCGAGGACTATACGAAACGATACATAGCTTTTCAAATTCTTTATATATCTTACGGGGGTAGGTTATGATGGAAGCCCATGCGAAAAATTATCTGAAATTTTTATTCTACGAATCTTTTCGAAATACAAGTTTCGTTCAGAAAATCGTAATATATTATACACAAGTTTATACTAGTTTTGCTAAAAAAACAAATTAAATCGAGGACTATACGATACGATACAAAGCTTTTCGGATCCTTACTATATGTTACGGGGAAAGGTTATGATGGAAGCCCATGCAAAAAATTTATTCAAAAATTTGATTCTACGAAACTTTTCGAAATGAATGTTTCGGTCAAAAAATCGTAATATATTATACACAAGTTTATACTAGTTTTGCTCAAAAAATAAAATTAAATCAAGGACTATACGAAACGATACAAAGCTTTCCAGATCCTTCCTATATCTTACGAGGGTAGGTTATGATGAAAGTCCATGCAAAAAATCATGTGAAAATTTGATTCTACGAAACTTTTTGAAATGCAAGTTTCGGTCAAAAAAACGTAATATATTATACACAAGTTTATACTAGTTTTGCTCAAAAAATAAAATTAAATCGAGGACTATACGAAACGATACATAGCTTTTCAGATCCTTAATATATCTTACGGGGGTAGGTTATGATGGAAGCCCATGCGTAAAATTATCTGAAAATTTGATTCTACGAAACTTTTCATAATGCAAGTTTCGGTCAAAAAATCGTAATATATTATACACAAGTTTATACTAGTTTTGCTAAAAAAACAAATTAAATCGAGGACTATACGAAACGTTACAAAGCTTTTCGGATCCTTACTATATCTTACGGGGGTAGGTTATGATGGAAGCCCATGCGAAAAATTATCTGAAAATTTGATTCTATGAAACTTTTCGAAATGCAAGTTTCGGTCAAAAAATCGTAATATATTATACACAAGTTTATACATGTTTTGCTCAAAAAATAAAATTAAATCGAGGACTATACGAAACGATACAAAGCTTTCCAGATCCTTCCTATATCTTACGAGGGTAGGTTATGATGAAAGTCCATGCAAAAAATCATGTGAAAATTTGATTCTACGAAACTTTTTGAAATGCAAGTTTCGGTCAAAAAAACGTAATATATTATACACAAGTTTATACTAGTTTTGCTCAAAAAATAAAATTAAATCGAGGACTGTACGAAACGATACATAGCTTTTCAGATCCTTAATATATCTTACGGGGGTAGGTTATGATGGAAGCCCATGCGTAAAATTATCTGAAAATTTGATTCTACGAAACTATTCGAAATGCAAGTTTCGGTCAAAAAATCGTAATATATTATACACAAGTTTATACTAGTTTTGCTAAAAAAACAAATTAAATCGAGGACTATACGAAACGATACAAAGCTTTTCGGATCCTTACTATATCTTACGGGGGTAGGTTATGATGGAAGCCCATGCGAAAAATTATCTGAAAATTTGATTCTACGAAACTTTTCGAAATGCAAGTTTCGGTCAAAAAATCGTAATATATTATACACAAGTTTATACAAGTTTTTCTCAAAAAATAAAATTAAATCGAGGACTATACGAAACGATACATAGCTTTTCAAATCCTTAATATATCTTACGGGGGTAGGTTATGATGGAAGCCCATGCGAAAAATTATCTGAAAATTTTATTCTACGAAACTTTTCGAAATACAAGTTTCGGTCAAAAAATCGTAATATATTATACACAAGTTTATACTAGTTTTACTAAAAAAACAAATTAAATCGAGGACTATACGATACGATACAAAGCTTTTCGGATCCTTACTATATGTTACGGGGGAAGGTTATGATGGAAGCCCATGCAAAAAATTTATCCAAAAATTTGATTCTACGAACCTTTTTGAAATGCAAGTTTTGATGAAAAAATCGTAATATATTATACACAAGTTTATACTAGTTTTGTTCAAAAAATCAAATTAAATTGAGGACTATACGAAACTATGCAAAGCTTTCCAGATCCTTCCTATATCTTATAAGGGTAGGTTATGATGGAAGTCCATGCAAAAAATCATGTGAAAATTTGATTCTATGAAACTTTTCGAAATGTAAGTTTCGGTCAAAAAATCGTAATATATTATACACAAGTTTAAATTAGTTTTTCTCAAAAAATCAAATTAAATTGAGGACTGTACGAAATGATACATAGCTTTCCAGATCCTTCCTATATGTTACGGGGGAAGATTATGATGGAAGCCCATGCGAAAAATCATCTGAAAATTTGATTCTACGAAACTTTTTGAAATGCAAGTTTCGCTCAAAAAACCGTAATATATAATACACAAGTTTATACTAGTTTTGCTCAAAAAATCAAATAAAATCGAGGACTATACGAAACGATAAAAATCTTTCCAGTCCTTCTTATATCTTACGAGGGTAGGTTATGATGGAAGTCCATGGGAAAAAATCATCTGAAAATTTGATTCTACGAAACTTTTCGAAATGCAAGTTTTGATTAAAAAAAAAGTAATATATTATACACAAGTTTATACTAGTTTTGTTCAAAAATTCAAATTAAATTGAGGACTATACGAAACGATACAAAGCTTTTCGGATCCTTACTATATCTTACGGGGGTAGGTTATGATGGAAGCCCATGCGAAAAATTATCTGAAAATTTGATTCTACGAAAATTTTCGAAATGCAAGTTTCGGTCAAAAAATCGTAATATATTATACACAAGTTTATACATGTTTTGCTCAAAAAATAAAATTAAATCGAGGACTATACGAAACGATACAAAGCTTTCCAGATCCTTCCTATATCTTACGAGGGTAGGTTATGATGAAAGTCCATGCAAAAAATCATGTGAAAATTTGATTCTACGAAACTTTTTGAAATGCAAGTTTCGGTCAAAAAAACGTAATATATTACACACAAGTTTATACTAGTTTTGCTCAAAAAATAAAATTAAATCGAGGACTGTACGAAACGATACATAGCTTTTCAGATCCTTAATATATCTTACGGGGGTAGGTTATGATGGAAGCCCATGCGTAAAATTATCTGAAAATTTGATTCTACGAAACTATTCGAAATGCAAGTTTCGGTCAAAAAATCGTAATATATTATACACAAGTTTATACTAGTTTTGCTAAAAAAACAAATTAAATCGAGGACTATACGAAACGATACAAAGCTTTTCGGATCCTTACTATATCTTACGGGGGTAGGTTATGATGGAAGCCCATGCGAAAAATTATCTGAAAATTTGATTCTACGAAACTTTTCGAAATGCAAGTTTCGGTCAAAAAATCGTAATATATTATACACAAGTTTATACAAGTTTTTCTCAAAAAATAAAATTAAATCGAGGACTATACGAAACGATACATAGCTTTTCAAATCCTTAATATATCTTACGGGGGTAGGTTATGATGGAAGCCCATGCGAAAAATTATCTGAAAATTTTATTCTACGAAACTTTTCGAAATACAAGTTTCGGTCAAAAAATCGTAATATATTATACACAAGTTTATACTAGTTTTACTAAAAAAACAAATTAAATCGAGGACTATACGATACGATACAAAGCTTTTCGGATCCTTACTATATGTTACGGGGGAAGGTTATGATGGAAGCCCATGCAAAAAATTTATCCAAAAATTTGATTCTACGAACCTTTTTGAAATGCAAGTTTTGATGAAAAAATCGTAATATATTATACACAAGTTTATACTAGTTTTGTTCAAAAAATCAAATTAAATTGAGGACTATACGAAACTATGCAAAGCTTTCCAGATCCTTCCTATATCTTATAAGGGTAGGTTATGATGGAAGTCCATGCAAAAAATCATGTGAAAATTTGATTCTATGAAACTTTTCGAAATGTAAGTTTCGGTCAAAAAATCGTAATATATTATACACAAGTTTAAATTAGTTTTTCTCAAAAAATCAAATTAAATTGAGGACTGTACGAAATGATACATAGCTTTCCAGATCCTTCCTATATGTTACGGGGGAAGATTATGATGGAAGCCCATGCGAAAAATCATCTGAAAATTTGATTCTACGAAACTTTTTGAAATGCAAGTTCCGCTCAAAAAACCGTAATATATAATACACAAGTTTATACTAGTTTTGCTCAAAAAATCAAATAAAATCGAGGACTATACGAAACGATAAAAATCTTTCCAATCCTTCTTATATCTTACGAGGGTAGGTTATGATGGAAGTCCATGCAAAAAAATCATCTGAAAATTTGATTCTACGAAACTTTTCGAAATGCAAGTTTTGATTAAAAAAAAAGTAATATATTATACACAAGTTTATACTAGTTTTGTTCAAAAAATCAAATTAAATTGAGGACTATACGAAACGATACAAAGCTTTTCGGATCCTTACTATATCTTACGGGGGTAGGTTATGATGGAAGCCCATGCGAAAAATTATCTGAAAATTTGATTCTACGAAACTTTTCGAAATGCAAGTTTCGGTCAAAAAATCGTAATATATTATACACAAGTTTATACATGTTTTGCTCAAAAAATAAAATTAAATCGAGGACTATACGAAACGATACAAAGCTTTCCAGATCCTTCCTATATCTTACGAGGGTAGGTTATGATGAAAGTCCATGCAAAAAATCATGTGAAAATTTGATTCTACGAAACTTTTTGAAATGCAAGTTTCGGTCAAAAAAACGTAATATATTATACACAAGTTTATACTAGTTTTGCTCAAAAAATAAAATTAAATCGAGGACTGTACGAAACGATACATAGCTTTTCAGATCCTTAATATATCTTACGGGGGTAGGTTATGATGGAAGCCCATGCGTAAAATTATCTGAAAATTTGATTCTACGAAACTATTCGAAATGCAAGTTTCGGTCAAAAAATCGTAATATATTATACACAAGTTTATACTAGTTTTGCTAAAAAAACAAATTAAATCGAGGACTATACGAAACGATACAAAGCTTTTCGGATCCTTACTATATCTTACGGGGGTAGGTTATGATGGAAGTCCATGCGAAAAATTATCTGAAAATTTGATTCTACGAAACTTTTCGAAATGCAAGTTTCGGTCAAAAAATCGTAATATATTATACACAAGTTTATACAAGTTTTTCTCAAAAAATAAAATTAAATCGAGGACTATACGAAACGATACATAGCTTTTCAAATCCTTAATATATCTTACGGGGGTAGGTTATGATGGAAGCCCATGCGAAAAATTATCTGAAAATTTTATTCTACGAAACTTTTCGAAATACAAGTTTCGGTCAAAAAATCGTAATATATTATACACAAGTTTATACTAGTTTTACTAAAAAAACAAATTAAATCGAGGACTATACGATACGATACAAAGCTTTTCGGATCCTTACTATATGTTACGGGGGAAGGTTATGATGTAAGCCCATGCAAAAAATTTATCCAAAAATTTGATTCTACGAACCTTTTTGAGCAAAAAATCGTAATATATTATACACAAGTTTATACTAGTTTTGTTCAAAAAATCAAATTAAATTGAGGACTATACGAAACTATGCAAAGCTTTCCAGATCCTTCCTATATCTTATAAGGGTAGGTTATGATGAAAGTCCATGAAAAAAATCATGTGAAAATTTGATTCTACGAAACTTTTTGAAATGCAAGTTTCGGTCAAAAAAACGTAATATATTATACACAAGTTTATACTAGTTTTGCTCAAAAAATAAAATTAAATCGAGGACTGTACGAAACGATACATAGCTTTTCAGATCCTTAATATATGTTACGGGGGTAGGTTATGATGGAAGCCCATGCGTAAAATTATCTGAAAATTTGATTCTACGAAACTATTCGAAATGCAAGTTTCGGTCAAAAAATCGTAATATATTATACACAAGTTTATACTAGTTTTGCTAAAAAAACAAATTAAATAGAGGACTATACGAAACGATACAAAGCTTTCCAGATCCTTCCTATATCTTACGAGGGTAGGTTATGATGAAAGTCCATGCAAAAAATCATGTGAAAATTTGATTCTACGAAACTTTTTGAAATGCAAGTTTCGGTCAAAAAAACGTAATATATTATACACAAGTTTATACTAGTTTTGCTCAAAAAATAAAATTAAATCGAGGACTGTACGAAACGATACATAGCTTATCAGATCCTTAGTATATCTTACGGGGGTAGGTTATGATGGAAGCCCATGCGTAAAATTATCTGAAAATTTGATTCTACGAAACTTTTCGAAATGCAAGTTTCGGTCAAAAAATCGTAATATATTATACACAAGTTTATACTAGTTTTGCTAAAAAAACAAATTAAATCGAGGACTATACGAAACGATACAAAGCTTTTCGGATCCTTACTATATCTTACGGGGGTAGGTTATGATGGAAGTCCATGCGAAAAATAATCTGAAAATTTGATTCTACGAAACTTTTCGAAATGCAAGTTTCGGTCAAAAAATCGTAATATATTATACACAAGTTTATACAAGTTTTTCTCAAAAAATAAAATTAAATCGAGGACTATACGAAACGATACATAGCTTTTCAAATCCTTAATATATCTTACGGGGGTAGGTTATGATGGAAGCCCATGCGAAAAATTATCTGAAAATTTTATTCTACGAAACTTTTCGAAATACAAGTTTCGGTCAAAAAATCGTAATATATTATACACAAGTTTATACTAGTTTTACTAAAAAAACAAATTAAATCGAGGACTATACGATACGATACAAAGCTTTTCGGATCCTTACTATATGTTACGGGGGAAGGTTATGATGGAAGCCCATGCAAAAAATTTATCCAAAAATTTGATTCTACGAACCTTTTTGAGCAAAAAATCGTAATATATTATACACAAGTTTATACTAGTTTTGTTCAAAAAATCAAATTAAATTGAGGACTATACGAAACTATGCAAAGCTTTCCAGATCCTTCCTATATCTTATAAGGGTAGGTTATGATGAAAGTCCATGCAAAAAATCATGTGAAAATTTGATTCTACGAAACTTTTTGAAATGCAAGTTTCGGTCAAAAAAACGTAATATATTATACACAAGTTTATACTAGTTTTGCTCAAAAAATAAAATTAAATCAAGGACTATACGAAACGATACAAAGCTTTCCAGATCCTTCCTATATCTTACGAGGGTAGGTTATGATGAAAGTCCATGCAAAAAATCATGTGAAAATTTGATTCTACGAAACTTTTTGAAATGCAAGTTTCGGTCAAAAAAACGTAATATATTATACACAAGTTTATACTAGTTTTGCTAAAAAAACAAATTAAATCGAGGACTATACGAAACGATACAAAGCTTTTCGGATCCTTACTATATCTTACGGGGGTAGGTTATGATGGAAGTCCATGCGAAAAATTATCTGAAAATTTGATTCTACGAAACTTTTCGAAATGCAAGTTTCGGTCAAAAAATCGTAATATATTATACACAAGTTTATACAAGTTTTTCTCAAAAAATAAAATTAAATCGAGGACTATACGAAACGATACATAGCTTTTCAAATCCTTAATATATCTTACGGGGGTAGGTTATGATGGAAGCCCATGCGAAAAATTATCTGAAAATTTTATTCTACGAAACTTTTCGAAATACAAGTTTCGGTCAAAAAATCGTAATATATTATACACAAGTTTATACTAGTTTAACTAAAAAAACAAATTAAATCGAGGACTATACGATACGATACAAAGCTTTTCGGATCCTTACTATATGTTACGGGGGAAGGTTATGATGGAAGCCCATGCAAAAAATTTATCCAAAAATTTGATTCTACGAACCTTTTTGAGCAAAAAATCGTAATATATTATACACAAGTTTATACTAGTTTTGTTCAAAAAATCAAATTAAATTGAGGACTATACGAAACTATGCAAAGCTTTCCAGATCCTTCCTATATCTTATAAGGGTAGGTTATGATGAAAGTCCATGCAAAAAATCATGTGAAAATTTGATTCTACGAAACTTTTTGAAATGCAAGTTTCGGTCAAAAAAACGTAATATATTATACACAAGTTTATACTAGTTTTGCTCAAAAAATAAAATTAAATCGAGGACTGTACGAAACGATACATAGCTTTTCAGATCCTTAATATATCTTACGGGGGTAGGTTATGATGGAAGCCCATGCGTAAAATTATCTGAAAATTTGATTCTACGAAACTATTCGAAATGCAAGTTTCGGTCAAAAAATCGTAATATATTATACACAAGTTTATACAAGTTTTTCTCAAAAAATAAAATTAAATCGAGGACTATACGAAACGATACATAGCTTTTCAAATCCTTAATATATCTTACGGGGGTAGGTTATGATGGAAGCCCATGCGAAAAATTATCTGAAAATTTTATTCTACGAAACTTTTCGAAATACAAGTTTCGGTCAAAAAATCGTAATATATTATACACAAGTTTATACTAGTTTTACTAAAAAAACAAATTAAATCGAGGACTATACGATACGATACAAAGCTTTTCGGATCCTTACTATATGTTACGGGGGAAGGTTATGATGGAAGCCCATGCAAAAAATTTATCCAAAAATTTGATTCTACGAACCTTTTTCATCAAAAAATCGTAATATATTATACATAAGTTTATACTAGTTTTGTTCAAAAAATCAAATTAAATTGAGGACTATATGAAACTATGCAAAGCTTTCCAGATCCTTCCTATATCTTATAAGGGTAGGTTATGATGGAAGTCCATGCAAAAAATCATGTGAAAATTTGATTCTATGAAACTTTTCGAAATGTAAGTTTCGGTCAAAAAATCGTAATATATTATACACAAGTTTAAATTAGTTTTTCTCAAAAAATCAAATTAAATTGAGGACTTTACGAAATGATACATAGCTTTCCAGATCCTTCCTATATGTTACGGGGGAAGATTATGATGGAAGCCCATGCGAAAAATCATCTGAAAATTTGATTCTACGAAACTTTTTGAAATGCAAGTTTCGCTCAAAAAACCGTAATATATAATACACAAGTTTATACTAGTTTTGCTTAAAAAATCAAATAAAATCGAGGACTATACGAAACGATAAAAATCTTTCCAGTCCTTCTTATATCTTACGAGGGTAGGTTATGATGGAAGTCCATGCAAAAAAATCATCTGAAAATTTGATTCTACGAAACTTTTCGAAATGCAAGTTTTGATTAAAAAAAAAAGTAATATATTATACACAAGTTTATACTAGTTTTGTTCAAAAAATAAAATTAAATCGAGGACTGTACGAAACGATACATAGCTTTTCAGATCCTTAATATATCTTACGGGGGTAGGTTATGATGGAAGCCCATGCGTAAAATTATCTGAAAATTTGATTCTACGAAACTATTCGAAATGCAAGTTTCGGTCAAAAAATCGTAATATATTATACACAAGTTTATACTAGTTTTGCTAAAAAAACAAATTAAATCGAGGACTATACGAAACAATACAAAGCTTTTCGGATCCTTACTATATCTTACGGGGGTAGGTTATGATGGAAGCCTATGCGAAAAATTATCTGAAAATTTTATTCTACGAATCTTTTCGAAATACAAGTTTCGTTCAGAAAATCGTAATATATTATACAAAAGTTTATACTAGTTTTGCTAAAAAAACAAATTAAATGGAGGACTATACGATACGATATAAAGCTTTTCGGATCCTTACTATATGTTACGGGGGAAGGTTATGATGGAAGCCCATGCAAAAAATTTATCCAAAAATTTGATTCTACGAAACTTTTCGAAATGAATGTTTCGGTCAAAAAACCGTAATATATTATACACAAGTTTATACTAGTTTTGCTCAAAAAATAAAATTAAATCAAGGACTATATGATACGATACAAAGCTTTCCAGATCCTTCCTATATCTTACGAGGGTAGGTTATGATGAAAGTCCATGCAAAAAATCATGTGAAAATTTGATTCTACGAAACTTTTTGAAATGCAAGTTTCGGTCAAAAAAACGTAATATATTATACACAAGTTTATACTAGTTTTGCTCCAAAAATAAAATTAAATCGAGGACTGTACGAAACGATACATAGCTTTTCAAATCCTTAATATATCTTACGGGGGTAGGTTATGATGGAAGCCCATGCGTAAAATTATCTGAAAATTTGATTCTACGAAACTTTTCGAAATGCAAGTTTCGGTCAAAAAATCGTAATATATTATACACAAGTTTATACTAGTTTTGCTAAAAAAACAAATTAAATCGAGGACTATACGAAACGATACAAAGCTTTTCGGATCCTTACTATATCTTACGGGGGTAGGTTATGATGGAAGCCCATGCGAAAAATCATCTGAAAATTTGATTCTACGAAACTTTTCGAAATGAATGTTTCGGTCAAAAAACCAAAATATATTATACACAAGTTTATACTAGTTTTGCTCAAAAAATAAAATTAAATCAAGGACTATACGAAACGATACAAAGCTTTCCAGATCCTTCCTATATCTTACGAGGGTAGGTTATAATGAAAGTCCATGCAAAAAATCATGTGAAAATTTGATTCTACGAAACTTTTTGAAATGCAAGTTTCGGTCAAAAAAACGTAATATATTATACACAAGTTTATACTAGTTTTGCTCAAAAAATAAAATTAAATCGAGGACTGTACGAAACGATACATAGCTTTTCAGATCCTTAATATATCTTACGGGGGTAGGTTATGATGGAAGCCCATGCGTAAAATTATCTGAAAATTTGATTCTACGAAACTTTTCGAAATGCAAGTTTCGGTCAAAAAATCGTAATATATTATACACAAGTTTATACTAGTTTTGCTAAAAAAACAAATTAAATCGAGGACTATACGAAACGATACAAAGCTTTTTGGATCCTTACTATATCTTACGGGGGTAGGTTATGATGGAAGCCCATGCGAAAAATCATCTGAAAATTTGATTCTACGAAACTTTTCGAAATGAATGTTTCGGTCAAAAAACCAAAATATATTATACACAAGTTTATACTAGTTTTGCTCAAAAAATAAAATTAAATCAAGGACTATACGAAACGATACAAAGCTTTCCAGATCCTTCCTATATCTTACGAGGGTAGGTTATAATGAAAGTCCATGCAAAAAATCATGTGAAAATTTGATTCTACGAAACTTTTTGAAATGCAAGTTTCGGTCAAAAAAACGTAATATATTATACACAAGTTTATACTAGTTTTGCTCAAAAAATAAAATTAAATCGAGGACTGTACGAAACGATACATAGCTTTTCAGATCCTTAATATATCTTACGGGGGTAGGTTATGATGGAAGCCCATGCGTAAAATTATCTGAAAAATTTGATTATACGAAACTTTTCGAAATGCAAGTTTCGGTCAAAAAATCGTAATATATTATACACAAGTTTATACTAGTTTTGCTAAAAAAACAAATTAAATCGAGGACTATACGAAACGATACAAAGCTTTTTGGATCCTTACTATATCTTACGGGGGTAGGTTATGATGGAAGCCCATGCGAAAAATTATCTGAAAATTTGATTCTACGAAACTTTTCGAAATGCAAGTTTCGGTCAAAAAATCGTAATATATTATACACAAGTTTATACAAGTTTTTCTCAAAAAATTAAATTAAATCGAGGACTATACGAAACGATACATAGCTTTTCAAATCCTTAATATATCTTACGGGGGTAGGTTATGATGGAAGCCCATGCGAAAAATTATCTGAAAATTTTATTCTACGAAACTTTTCGAAATACAAGTTTCGGTCAAAAAATCGTAATATATTATACACAAGTTTATACTAGTTTTGCTAAAAAAACAAATTAAATCGAGGACTATACGAAACAATACAAAGCTTTTCGGATCCTTACTATATCTTACGGGGGTAGGTTATGATGGAAGCCTATGCGAAAAATTATCTGAAAATTTTATTCTACGAATCTTTTCGAAATACAAGTTTCGTTCAGAAAATCGTAATATATTATTCAAAAGTTTATACTAATTTTGCTAAAAAAACAAATTAAATGGAGGACTATACGATACGATATAAAGTTTTTCGGATCCTTACTATATGTTACGGGGGAAGGTTATGATGGAAGCCCATGCAAAAAATTTATCCAAAAATTTGATTCTACGAAACTTTTCGAAATGAATGTTTCGGTCAAAAAACCGTAATATATTATACACAAGTTTATACTAGTTTTGCTCAAAAAATAAAATTAAATCAAGGACTATATGATACGATACAAAGCTTTCCAGATCCTTCCTATATCTTACGAGGGTAGGTTATGATGAAAGTCCATGCAAAAAATCATGTGAAAATTTGATTCTACGAAACTTTTTGAAATGCATGTTTCGGTCAAAAAAACGTAATATATTATACACAAGTTTATACTAGTTTTGCTCCAAAAATAAAATTAAATCGAGGACTGTACGAAACGATACATAGCTTTTCAAATCCTTAATATATCTTACGGGGGTAGGTTATGATGGAAGCCCATGCGTAAAATTATCTGAAAATTTGATTCTACGAAACTTTTCGAAATGCAAGTTTCGGTCAAAAAATCGTAATATATTATGACAAGTTTATACTAGTTTTGCTAAAAAAACAAATTAAATCGAGGACTATACGAAACGATACAAAGCTTTTCGGATCCTTACTATATCTTACGGGGGTAGGTTATGATGGAAGCCCATGCGAAAAATCATCTGAAAATTTGATTCTACGAAACTTTTCGAAATGAATGTTTCGGTCAAAAAACCAAAATATATTATACACAAGTTTATACTAGTTTTGCTCAAAAAATAAAATTAAATCAAGGACTATACGAAACGATACAAAGCTTTCCAGATCCTTCCTATATCTTACGAGGGTAGGTTATGATGAAAGTCCATGCAAAAAATCATGTGAAAATTTCATTCTACGAAACTTTTTGAAATGCAAGTTTCGGTCAAAAAAACGTAATATATTATACACAAGTTTATACTAGTTTTGCTCAAAAAATAAAATTAAATCGAGGACTGTACGAAACGATACATAGCTTTTCAGTTCCTTAATATATCTTACGGGGGTAGGTTATGATGGAAGCCCATGCGTAAAATTATCTGAAAATTTGATTATACGAAACTTTTCGAAATGCAAGTTTCGGTCAAAAAATCGTAATATATTATACACAAGTTTATACTAGTTTTGCTAAAAAAACAAATTAAATCGAGGACTATACGAAACGATACAAAGCTTTTCGGATCCTTACTATATCTTACGGGGGTAGGTTATGATGGAAGCCCATGCGAAAAATTATCTGAAAATTTGATTCTACGAAACTTTTCGAAATGCAAGTTTCGGTCAAAAAATCGTAATATATTATACACAAGTTTATACAAGTTTTTCTCAAAAAATTAAATTAAATCGAGGACTATACGAAACGATACATAGCTTTTCAAATCCTTAATATATCTTACGGGGGTAGGTTATGATGGAAGCCCATGCGAAAAATTATCTGAAAATTTTATTCTACGAAACTTTTCGAAATACAAGTTTCGGTCAAAAAATCGTAATATATTATACACAAGTTTATACTAGTTTTACTAAAAAAACAAATTAAATCGAGGACTATACGATACGATACAAAGCTTTTCGGATCCTTACTATATGTTACGGGGGAAGGTTATGATGGAAGCCCATGCAAAAAATTTATCCAAAAATTTGATTCTACGAACCTTTTTGAAATGCAAGTTTTGATCAAAAAATCGTAATATATTATACACAAGTTTATACTAGTTTTGTTCAAAAAATCAAATTAAATTGAGGACTATACGAAACTATGCAAAGCTTTCCAGATCCTTCCTATATCTTATAAGGGTAGGTTATGATGGAAGTCCATGCAAAAAATCATGTGAAAATTTGATTCTATGAAACTTTTCGAAATGTAAGTTTCGGTCAAAAAATCGTAATATATTATACACAAGTTTAAATTAGTTTTTCTCAAAAAATCAAATTAAATTGAGGACTGTACGAAATGATACATAGCTTTCCAGATCCTTCCTATATGTTACTAAGTAAGATTATGATGGAAGCCCATGCGAAAAATCATCTGAAAATTTGATTCTACGAAACTTTTTGAAATGCAAGTTTCGCTCAAAAATCCGTAATATATAATACACAAGTTTATACTAGTTTTGCTCAAAAAATCAAATAAAATCGAGGACTATACGAAACGATAAAAAACTTTACAGTCCTTCTTATATCTTACGAGGGTAGGTTATGATGGAAGTCCATGCAAAAAAATCATCTGAAAATTTGATTCTACGAAACTTTTCGAAATGCAAGTTTCGGTCAAAAAATCGTAATATATTATACACAAGTTTATACTAGTTTTGCTAAAAAACAAATTAAATCGAGGACTATACGAAACGATACAAAGCTTTTCGGATCCTTACTATATCTTACGGGGGTAGGTTATGATGGAAGCCCATGCGAAAAATTATCTGAAAATTTGATTCTACGAAACTTTTCGAAATGCAAGTTTCGGTCAAAAAATCGTAATATATTATACACAAGTTTATACATGTTTTGCTCAAAAAATAAAATTAAATCGAGGACTATACGAAACGATACATAGCTTTTCAAATTTTTTATATATCTTACGGGGGTAGGTTATGATGGAAGCCCATGCGAAAAATTATTTGAAAATTTTATTCTACGAATCTTTTCGAAATACCAGTTTCGTTCAGAAAATCGTAATATATTATACACAAGTTTATACTAGTTTTGCTAAAAAAACAAATTAAATCGAGGACTATACGATACGATACAAAGCTTTTAGGATCCTTACTATATGTTACGGGGGAAGGTTATGATGGAAGCCCATGCAAAAAATTTATCCAAAAATTTGATTCTACGAAACTTTTCGAAATGAATGTTTCGGTCAAAAAACCGTAATATATTATACACAAGTTTATACTAGTTTTGCTCAAAAAATAAAATTAAATCAAGGACTATACGAAACGATACAAAGCTTTCCAGATCCTTCCTATATCTTACGAGGGTAGGTTATGATGAAAGTCCATGCAAAAAATCATGTGAAAATTTGATTCTACGAAACTTTTTGAAATGCAAGTTTCGGTCAAAAAAACGTAATATATTATACACAAGTTTATACTAGTTTAGCTCAAAAAATAAAATTAAATCGAGGACTGTACGAAACGATACATAGCTTTTCAGATCCTTAATATATCTTACGGGGGTAGGTTATGATGGAAGCCCATGCGTAAAATTATCTGAAAATTTGATTCTACGAAACTTTTCGAAATGCAAGTTTCGGTCAAAAAATCGTAATATATTATACACAAGTTTATACTAGTTTTGCTAAAAAAACAAATTAAATCGAGGACTATACGAAACGATACAAAGCTTTTCGGATCCTTACTATATCTTACGGGGGTAGGTTATGATGGAAGCCCATGCGAAAAATCATCTGAAAATTTGATTCTACGAAACTTTTCGAAATGAATGTTTCGGTCAAAAAACCAAAATATATTATACACAAGTTTATACTAGTTTTGCTCAAAAAATAAAATTAAATCAAGGACTATACGAAACGATACAAAGCTTTCCAGATCCTTCCTATATCTTACGAGGGTAGGTTATGATGAAAGTCCATGCAAAAAATCATGTGAAAATTTGATTCTACGAAACTTTTTGAAATGCAAGTTTCGGTCAAAAAAACGTAATATATTATACACAAGTTTATACTAGTTTTGCTCAAAAAATAAAATTAAATCGAGGACTGTACGAAACGATACATAGCTTTTCAGATCCTTAATATATCTTACGGGGGTAGGTTATGATGGAAGCCCATGCGTAAAATTATCTGAAAATTTGATTATACGAAACTTTTCGAAATGCAAGTTTCGGTCAAAAAATCGTAATATATTATACACAAGTTTATACTAGTTTTGCTAAAAAAACAAATTAAATCGAGGACTATACGAAACGATACAAAGCTTTTCGGATCCTTACTATATCTTACGGGGGTAGGTTATGATGGAAGCCCATGCGAAAAATCATCTGAAAATTTGATTCTACGAAACTTTTCGAAATGCAAGTTTCGGTCAAAAAATCGTAATATATTATACACAAGTTTATACAAGTTTTTCTCAAAAAATTAAATTAAATCGAGGACTATACGAAACGATACATAGCTTTTCAAATCCTTAATATATCTTACGGGGGTAGGTTATGATGGAAGCCCATGCGAAAAATTATCTGAAAATTTTATTCTACGAAACTTTTCGAAATACAAGTTTCGGTCAAAAAATCGTAATATATTATACACAAGTTTATACTAGTTTTGCTCAAAAAATAAAATTAAATCGAGGACTGTACGAAACGATACATAGCTTTTCAGATCCTTAATATATCTTACGGGGGTAGGTTTATGATGGAAGCCCATGCGTAAAATTATCTGAAAATTTGATTCTACGAAACTTTTCGAAATGTAAGTTTCGGTCAAAAAATCGTAATATATTATACACAAGTTTATACTAGTTTTGCTAAAAAAACAAATTAAATCGAGGACTATACGAAACGATACAAAGCTTTTCGGATCCTTACTATATCTTACGGGGGTAGGTTATGATGGAAGCCCATGCGAAAAATCATCTGAAAATTTGATTCTACGAAACTTTTCGAAATGAATGTTTCGGTCAAAAAACCGTAATATATTATACACAAGTTTAAACTAGTTTTGCTCAAAAAATAAAATTAAATCAAGGACTATACGAAACGATACAAAGCTTTCCAGATCCTTCCTATATCTTACGAGGGTAGGTTATGATGAAAGTCCATGCAAAAAATCATGTGAAAATTTGATTCTACGAAACTTTTTGAAATGCAAGTTTCGGTCAAAAAAACCAAATATATTATACTGAAGTTTATACTAGTTTTGCTCAAAAAATAAAATTAAATCGAGGACTGTACGAAACGATACATAGCTTTTCAGATCCTTAATATATCTTACGGGGGTAGGTTATGATGGAAGCCCATGCGTAAAATTATCTGAAAATTTGATTCTACGAAACTTTTCGAAATGCAAGTTTCGGTCAAAAAATCGTAATATATTATACACAAGTTTATACTAGTTTTGCTAAAAAAACAAATTAAATCGAGGACTATACGAAACGATACAAAGCTTTTCGGATCCTTACTATATCTTACGGGGGTAGGTTATGATGGAAGCCCATGCGAAAAATCATCTGAAAATTTGATTTTACAAAACTTTTCGAAATGAATGTTTCGGTCAAAAAACCGTAATATATTATACACAAGTTTAAACTAGTTTTGCTCAAAAAATAAAATTAAATCAAGGACTATACGAAACGATACAAAGCTTTCCAGATCCTTCCTATATCTTACGAGGGTAGGTTATGATGAAAGTCCATGCAAAAAATCATGTGAAAATTTGATTCTACGAAACTTTTTGAAATGCAAGTTTCGGTAAAAAAACGTAATATATTATACACAAGTTTATACTAGTTTTGCTCAAAAAATAAAATTAAATCGAGGACTGTACGAAACGATACATAGCTTATCAGATCCTTAGTATATCTTACGGGGGTAGGTTATGATGGAAGCCCATGCGTAAAATTATCTGAAAATTTGATTCTACGAAACTTTTCGAAATGCAAGTTTCGGTCAAAAAATCGTAATATATTATACACAAGTTTATACTAGTTTTGCTAAAAAAACAAATTAAATCGAGGACTATACGAAACGATACAAAGCTTTTTAGATCCTTACTATATCTTACGGGGGTAGGTTATGATGGAAGCCCATGCGAAAAATCATCTGAAAATTTGATTCTACGAAACTTTTCGAACTGAATGATTCGGTCAAAAAACCGTAATATATTATACACAAGTTTATACTAGTTTTGCTCAAAAAATAAAATTAAATCAAGGACTATACGAAACGATACAAAGCTTTCCAGATCCTTCCTATATCTTACGAGGCTAGGTTATGATGAAAGTCCATGCAAAAAATCATGTGAAAATTTGATTCTACGAAACTTTTTGAAATGCAAGTTTCGGTCAAAAAAACGTAATATATTATACACAAGTTTATACTAGTTTTGCTCAAAAAATAAAATTAAATCGAGGACTGTACGAAACGATACATAGCTTATCAGATCCTTAGTATATCTTACGGGGGTAGGTTATGATGGAAGCCCATGCGTAAAATTATCTGAAAATTTGATTCTACGAAACTTTTCGAAATGCAAGTTTCGGTCAAAAAATCGTAATATATTATACACAAGTTTATACTAGTTTTGCTAAAAAAACAAATTAAATCGAGGACTATACGAAACGATACAAAGCTTTTTAGATCCTTACTATATCTTACGGGGGTAGGTTATGATGGAAGCCCATGCGAAAAATCATCTGAAAATTTGATTCTACGAAACTTTTCGAACTGAATGATTCGGTCAAAAAACCGTAATATATTATACACAAGTTTATACTAGTTTTGCTCAAAAAATAAAATTAAATCAAGGACTATACGAAACGATACAAAGCTTTCCAGATCCTTCCTATATCTTACGAGGGTAGGTTATGATGAAAGTCCATGCAAAAAATCATGTGAAAATTTGATTCTACGAAACTTTTTGAAATGCAAGTTTCGGTAAAAAAACGTAATATATTATACACAAGTTTATACTAGTTTTGCTCAAAAAATAAAATTAAATCGAGTACTGTACGAAACGATACATAGCTTTTCAGATCCTTAATATATCTTACGGGGGTAGGTTATGATGGAAGCCCATGCGTAAAATTATCTGAAAATTTGATTCTACGAAACTTTTCGAAATGCAAGTTTCGGTCAAAAAATCGTAATATATTATACACAAGTTTATACTAGTTTTGCTAAAAAAACAAATTAAATCGAGGACTATACGAAACGATACAAAGCTTTTCGGATCCTTACTATATCTTACGGGGGTAGGTTATGATGGAAGCCCATGCGAAAAATTATCTGAAAATTTGATTCTACGAAACTTTTCGAAATGCAAGTTTCGGTCAAAAAATCGTAATATATTATACACAAGTTTATACTAGTTTTTCTCAAAAAATAAAATTAAATCGAGGACTATACGAAACGATACATAGCTTTTCAAATCCTTAATATATCTTACGGGGGTAGGTTATGATGGAAGCCCATGCGAAAAATTATCTGAAAATTTTATTCTACGAAACTTTTCGAAATACAAGTTTCGGTCAAAAAATCGTAATATATTATACACAAGTTTATACTAGTTTTGCTCAAAAAATAAAATTAAATCGAGTACTGTACGAAACGATACATAGCTTTTCAGATCCTTAATATATCTTACGGGGGTAGGTTATGATGGAAGCCCATGCGTAAAATTATCTGAAAATTTGATTCTACGAAACTTTTCGAAATGCAAGTTTCGGTCAAAAAATCGTAATATATTATACACAAGTTTATACTAGTTTTGCTAAAAAAACAAATTAAATCGAGGACTATACGAAACGATACAAAGCTTTTCGGATCCTTACTATATCTTACGGGGGTAGGTTATGATGGAAGCCCATGCGAAAAATTATCTGAAAATTTGATTCTACGAAACTTTTCGAAATGCAAGTTTCGGTCAAAAAATCGTAATATATTATACACAAGTTTATACTAGTTTTTCTCAAAAAATAAAATTAAATCGAGGACTATACGAAACGATACATAGCTTTTCAAATCCTTAATATATCTTACGGGGGTAGGTTATGATGGAAGCCCATGCGAAAAATTATCTGAAAATTTTATTCTACGAAACTTTTCGAAATACAAGTTTCGGTCAAAAAATCGTAATATATTATACACAAGTTTATACTAGTTTTACTAAAAAAACAAATTAAATCGAGGACTATACGATAAGATACAAAGCTTTTCGGATCCTTACTATATGTTACGGGGGAAGATTATGATGGAAGCCCATGCAAAAAATTTATCCAAAAATTTGATTCTACGAACCTTTTTGAAATGCAAGTTTTGATCAAAAAATCGTAATATATTATACACAAGTTTATACTAGTTTTGTTCAAAAAATCAAATTAAATTGAGGACTATACGAAACTATGCAAAGCTTTCCAGATGCTTCCTATATCTTATAAGGGTAGGTTATGATGGAAGTCCATGCAAAAAATTATGTGAAAATTTGATTTTATGAAACTTTTCGAAATGTATGTTTCGGTCAAAAAATCGTAATATATTATACACAAATTTAAACTAGTTTTTATCAAAAAATCAATTAAATCGAGGACTGTACGAAACGATACATAGCTTTCCAGATCCTTCCTATATGTTACGGGGGAAGGTTATGATGGAAGCCCATGCAAATAATCATCTGAAAATTTGATTCTACGAAACTTTTTGAAATGCAAGTTTCGGTCAAAAAATCGTAATATATAATACACAAGTTTATACTAGTTTTGCTCAAAAAATAAAATTAAATCGAGGACTATACGAAACGTAAAAAGCTTTCCAGATCCTTCCTATATCTTACGAGGGTAGGTTATGATGGAAGTCCATGCAAAAAAATCATCTGAAAAATTGATTCTACGAAACTTTTCGAAATGCAAGTTTCGGTCAAAAAATCGTAATATATTATACACAAGTTTATACTAGTTTTGCTAAAAAAACAAATTAAATCGAGGACTATACGAAACGATACAAAGCTTTTCAGATCCTTCCTATATGTTATGGGGGAAGGATATGATGGAAGCCAATGCAAAAAATCATCTGAAAATTTGATTCTACGAAACTTTTCGAAATGAATGTTTCGGTCAAAAAACCGTAATATATTATACACAAGTTTATACTAGTTTTGCTCAAAAAATAAAATTAAATCGAGGACTATACGAAACGATACAAAGCTTTCCAGATCCTTCCTATATCTTACGAGGGTAGGTTATAATGAAAGTCCATGCAAAAAAATCAACTGAAAATTTGATTCTACGAAACTTTTCGAAATGCAAGTTTCGGTCAAAAAATCGTAATATATTATACACAAGTTTATACTATTTTTGCTAAAATAACAAATTAAATCGAGGACTATACGAAACGATACAAAGCTTTTCAGATCCTTCCTATATGTTACGGGGGAAGGATATGATGGAAGCCAATGCAAAAAATCATCTGAAAATTTGATTCTACGAAACTTTTCGAAATGAATGTTTCGGTCAAAAAACCGTAATATATTATACACAAGTTTATACTAGTTTTGCTCAAAAAATAAAATTAAATCGAGGACTATACGAAACGATACAAAGCTTTCCAGATCCTTCCTATATCTTACGAGGGTAGGTTATGATGAAAGTCCATGCAAAAAATCATGTGAAAATTTGATTCTACGAAACTTTTTGAAATGCATGTTTCGGTCAAAAAAACGTAATATATTATACACAAGTGTATACTAGTTTTGCTCAAAAAATAAAATTAAATCGAGGATTGTACGAAACGATACATAGCTTTTCAGATCCTTAATATATCTTACGGGGGTAGGTTATGATGGAAGCCCATGCGTAAAATTATCTGAAAATTTGATTCTACGAAACTTTTCGAAATGTAAGTTTCGGTCAAAAAATCGTAATATATTATACACAAGTTTATACTAGTTTTGCTAAAAAAACAAATTAAATCGAGGACTATACGAAACGATACAAAGCTTTTCGGATCCTTACTATATCTTACGGGGGTAGGTTATGATGGAAGCCCATGCGAAAAATTATCTGAAAATTTGATTCTACGAAACTTTTCGAAATGCAAGTTTCGGTCAAAAAATCGTAATATATTATACACAAGTTTATACAAGTTTTTCTCAAAAAATAAAATTAAATCGAGGACTATACGAAACGATACATAGCTTTTCAAATCCTTAATATATCTTACGGGGGTAGGTTATGATGGAAGCCCATGCGAAAAATTATCAGAAAATTTTATTCTACGAAACTTTTCGAAATACAAGTTTCGGTCAAAAAATCGTAATATATTATACACAAGTTTATACTAGTTTTACTAAAAAAACAAATTAAATCGAGGACTATACGATACGATACAAAGCTTTTCGGATCCTTACTATATGTTACGGGGGAAGGTTATGATGGAAGCCCATGCAAAAAATCATTTGAAAATTTGATTCTACGAAACTTTTTGAAATGCAAGTTTCGGTCAAAAAATCGTAATATATAATACACAAGTTTATACTAGTTTTGCTCAAAAAATCAAATTAAATCGAGGACTATACGAAACGTAAAAAGCTTTCCAGATCCTTCCTATATCTTATGAGGGTAGGTTATGATGGAAGTCCATGCAAAAAAATCATCTGAAAATTTGATTCTACGAAACTTTTCGAAATGCAAGTTTCGGTCAAAAAATCGTAATATATTATACACAAGTTTATACTATTTTTGCTAAAAAAACAAATTAAATCGAGGACTATACGATACGATACAAAGCTTTTCAGATCCTTCCTATATGTTACGGGGGAAGGATATGATGGAAGCCAATGCAAAAAATCATCTGAAAATTTGATTCTACGAAACTTTTCGAAATGAATGTTTCGGTCAAAAAATCGTAATATATTATACACAAGTTTATACTAGTTTTGCTCAAAAAATAAAATGAAATCGAGGACTATAAGAAACGATACAAAGCTTTCTAGATCCTTCCTATATCTTACGAGGGTAGGTTATGATGGAAGTCCATGCAAAAAATTATGTGAAAATTTGATTTTATGAAACTTTTCGAAATGTAAGTTTCGGTCAAAAAATCGTAATATATTATACACAAATTTAAACTAGTTTTTATCAAAAAATCAATTAAATCGAGGACTGTAGGAAACGATACATAGCTTTCCAGATCCTTCCTATATGTTACGGGGGAAGGTTATGATGGAAGCCCATGCAAAAAATCATCTGAAAATTTGATTCTACGAAACTTTTTGAAATGCAAGTTTCGGTAAAAAAATCGTAATATATAATACACAAGTTTATACTAGTTTTGCTCAAAAAATCAAATTAAATCGAGGACTATACGAAACGTAAAAAGCTTTCCAGATCCTTCCTATATCTTACGAGGGTAGGTTATGATGGAAGTCCATGCAAAAAAATCATCTGAAAATTTGATTCTACGAAACTTTTCGAAATGCAAGTTTCGGTCAAAAAATCGTAATATATTATACACAAGTTTATACTATTTTTGCTAAAAAAACAAATTAAATCGAGGACTATACGAAACGATACAAAGCTTTTCAGATCCTTCCTATATGTTACGGGGGAAGGATATGATGGAAGCCAATGCAAAAAATCATCTGAAAATTTGATTCTACGAAACTTTTCGAAATGAATGTTTCGGTCAAAAAACCGTAATATATTATACACAAGTTTATACTAGTTTTGCTCAAAAAATAAAATTAAATCGAGGACTATAAGAAACGATACAAAGCTTTCTAGATCCTTCCTATATCTTACGAGGGTAGGTTATGATGAAAGTCCATGCAAAAAATCATGTGAAAATTTCATTCTACGAAACTTTTTGAAATGCAAGTTTCGGTCAAAAAAACGTAATATATTATACACAACTGTATACTAGTTTTGCTCAAAAAATAAAATTAAATCGAGGACTGTACGAAACGATACATAGCTTTTCAGATCCTTAATATATCTTACGGGGGTAGGTTATGATGGAAGCCTATGCGTAAAATTATCTGAAAATTTGATTCTACGAAACTTTTCGAAATGCAAGTTTCGGTCAAAAAATCGTAATATATTATACACAAGTTTATACTAGTTTTGCTAAAAAAACAAATTAAATCGAGGACTATACGAAACGATACAAAGCTTTTCGGATCCTTACTATATCTTACGGGGGTAGGTTATGATGGAAGCCCATGCGAAAAATTATCTGAAAATTTGATTCTACGAAACTTTTCGAAATGCAAGTTTCGGTCAAAAAATCGTAATATATTATACACAAGTTTATACAAGTTTTTCTCAAAAAATAAAATTAAATCGAGGACTATACGAAACGATACATAGCTTTTCAAATCCTTAATATATCTTACGGGGGTAGGTTATGATGGAAGCCCATGCGAAAAATTATCTGAAAATTTTATTCTACGAAACTATTCGAAATACAAGTTTCGGTCAAAAAATCGTAATATATTATACACAAGTTTATACTAGTTTTACTAAAAAAACAAATTAAATCGAGGACTATACGATACGATACAATGCTTTTCGGATCCTTACTATATGTTACGGGAGAAGGTTATGATGGAAGCCCATGCAAAAAATTTATCCAAAAATTTGATTCTACGAACCTTTTTGAAATGCAAGTTTTGATCAAAAAATCGTAATATATTATACACAAGTTTATACTAGTTTTGTTCAAAAAATCAAATTAAATTGAGGACTATACGAAACTATGCAAAGCTTTCCAGATCCTTCCTATATCTTATAAGGGTAGGTTATGATGGAAGTCCATGCAAAAAATTATGTGAAAATTTGATTTTATGAAACTTTTCGAAATGTAAGTTTCGGTCAAAAAATCGTAATATATTATACACAAATTTAAACTAGTTTTTATCAAAAAATCAATTAAATCGAGGACTGTACGAAACGATACATAGCTTTCCAGATCCTTCCTATATGTTACGGGGGAAGGTTATGATGGAAGCCCATGCAAAAAATCATCTGAAAATTTGATTCTACGAAACTTTTTGAAATGCAAGTTTCGGTCAAAAAATCGTAATATATAATACACAAGTTTATACTAGTTTTGCTCAAAAAATCAAATTAAATCGAGGACTATACGAAACGTAAAAAGCTTTCCAGATCCTTCCTATATCTTATGAGGGTAGGTTATGATGGAAGTCCATGCAAAAAAATCATCTGAAAATTTGATTCTACGAAACTTTTCGAAATGCAAGTTTCGGTCAAAAAATCGTAATATATTATACACAAGTTTATACTATTTTTGCTAAAAAAACAAATTAAATCGAGGACTATACGATACGATACAAAGCTTTTCAGATCCTTCCTATATGTTACGGGGGAAGGATATGATGGAAGCCAATGCAAAAAATCATCTGAAAATTTGATTCTACGAAACTTTTCGAAATGAATGTTTCGGTCAAAAAATCGTAATATATTATACACAAGTTTATACTAGTTTTGCTCAAAAAATAAAATGAAATCGAGGACTATAAGAAACGATACAAAGCTTTCTAGATCCTTCCTATATCTTACGAGGGTAGGTTATGATGGAAGTCCATGCAAAAAATTATGTGAAAATTTGATTTTATGAAACTTTTCGAAATGTAAGTTTCGGTCAAAAAATCGTAATATATTATACACAAATTTAAACTAGTTTTTATCAAAAAATCAATTAAATCGAGGACTGTACGAAACGATACATAGCTTTCCAGATCCTTCCTATATGTTACGGGGGAAGGTTATGATGGAAGCCCATGCAAAAAATCATCTGAAAATTTGATTCTACAAAACTTTTTGAAATGCAAATTTCGGTCAAAAAATCGTAATATATAATACACAAGTTTATACTAGTTTTGCTCAAAAAATCAAATTAAATCGAGGACTATACGAAACGTAAAAAGCTTTCCAGATCCTTCCTATATCTTACGAGGGTAGGTTATGATGGAAGTCCATGCAAAAAAATCATCTGAAAATTTGATTCTACGAAACTTTTCGAAATGCAAGTTTCGGTCAAAAAATCGTAATATATTATACACAAGTTTATACTATTTTTGCTAAAAAAACAAATTAAATCGAGGACTATACGAAACGATACAAAGCTTTTCAGATCCTTCCTATATGTTACGGGGGAAGGATATGATGGAAGCCAATGCAAAAAATCATCTGAAAATTTGATTCTACGAAACTTTTCGAAATGAATGTTTCGGTCAAAAAACCGTAATATATTATACACAAGTTTATACTAGTTTTGCTCAAAAAATAAAATTAAATCGAGGACTATAAGAAACGATACAAAGCTTTCTAGATCCTTCCTATATCTTACGAGGGTAGGTTATGATGAAAGTCCATGCAAAAAATCATGTGAAAATTTCATTCTACGAAACTTTTTGAAATGCAAGTTTCGGTCAAAAAAACGTAATATATTATACACAACTGTATACTAGTTTTGCTCAAAAAATAAAATTAAATCGAGGACTGTACGAAACGATACATAGCTTTTCAGATCCTTAATATATCTTACGGGGGTAGGTTATGATGGAAGCCTATGCGTAAAATTATCTGAAAATTTGATTCTACGAAACTTTTCGAAATGCAAGTTTCGGTCAAAAAATCGTAATATATTATACACAAGTTTATACTAGTTTTGCTAAAAAAACAAATTAAATCGAGGACTATACGAAACGATACAAAGCTTTTCGGATCCTTACTATATCTTACGGGGGTAGGTTATGATGGAAGCCCATGCGAAAAATTATCTGAAAATTTGATTCTACGAAACTTTTCGAAATGCAAGTTTCGGTCAAAAAATCGTAATATATTATACACAAGTTTATACAAGTTTTTCTCAAAAAATAAAATTAAATCGAGGACTATACGAAACGATACATAGCTTTTCAAATCCTTAATATATCTTACGGGGGTAGGTTATGATGGAAGCCCATGCGAAAAATTATCTGAAAATTTTATTCTACGAAACTATTCGAAATACAAGTTTCGGTCAAAAAATCGTAATATATTATACACAAGTTTATACTAGTTTTACTAAAAAAACAAATTAAATCGAGGACTATACGATACGATACAATGCTTTTCGGATCCTTACTATATGTTACGGGAGAAGGTTATGATGGAAGCCCATGCAAAAAATTTATCCAAAAATTTGATTCTACGAACCTTTTTGAAATGCAAGTTTTGATCAAAAAATCGTAATATATTATACACAAGTTTATACTAGTTTTGTTCAAAAAATCAAATTAAATTGAGGACTATACGAAACTATGCAAAGCTTTCCAGATCCTTCCTATATCTTATAAGGGTAGGTTATGATGGAAGTCCATGCAAAAAATTATGTGAAAATTTGATTTTATGAAACTTTTCGAAATGTAAGTTTCGGTCAAAAAATCGTAATATATTATACACAAATTTAAACTAGTTTTTATCAAAAAATCAATTAAATCGAGGACTGTACGAAACGATACATAGCTTTCCAGATCCTTCCTATATGTTACGGGGGAAGGTTATGATGGAAGCCCATGCAAAAAATCATCTGAAAATTTGATTCTACGAAACTTTTTGAAATGCAAGTTTCGGTCAAAAAATCGTAATATATAATACACAAGTTTATACTAGTTTTGCTCAAAAAATCAAATTAAATCGAGAACTATACGAAACGTAAAAAGCTTTCCAGATCCTTCCTATATCTTACGAGGGTAGGTTATGATGGAAGTCCATGCAAAAAAAACATCTGAAAATTTGATTCTACGAAACTTTTCGAAATGCAAGTTTCGGTCAAAAAATCGTAATATATTATACACAAGTTTATACTATTTTTGCTAAAAAAACAAATTAAATCGAGGACTATACGAAACGATACAAAGCTTTTCAGATCCTTCCTATATGTTACGGGGGAAGGATATGATGGAAGCCAATGCAAAAAATCATCTGAAAATTTGATTTTACGAACCTTTTCGAAATGAATGTTTCGGTCAAAAAACCGTAATATATTATACACAAGTTTATACTAGTTTTGCTCAAAAAATTAAATTAAATCGAGGACTATACGAAACGATACAAAGCTTTCCAGATCCTTCCTATATCTTACGAGGGTAGGTTATGATGAAAGTCCATGCAAAAAATCATGTGAAAATTTCATTCTACGAAACTTTTTGAAATGCAAGTTTCGGTCAAAAAAACGTAATATATTATACACAACTGTATACTAGTTTTGCTCAAAAAATAAAATTAAATCGAGGACTGTACGAAACGATACCTAGCTTTTCAGATCCTTAATATATCTTACGGGGGTAGGTTAGGATGGAAGCCTATGCGTAAAATTATCTGAAAATTTGATTCTACGAAACTTTTCGAAATGCAAGTTTCGGTCAAAAAATCGTAATATATTATACACAAGTTTATACTAGTTTTTCTAAAAAAACAAATTAAATCGAGGACTATACGAAACGATACAAAGCTTTTCGGATCCTTACTATATCTTACGGGGGTAGGTTATGATGGAAGCCCATGCGAAAAATTATCTGAAAATTTGATTCTACGAAACTTTTCGAAATGCAAGTTTCAGTCAAAAAATCGTAATATATTATACACAAGTTTATACAAGTTTTTCTCAAAAAATAAAATTAAATCGAGGACTATACGAAACGATACATAGCTTTTCAAATCCTTAATATATCTTACGGGGGTAGGTTATGATGGAAGCCCATGCGAAAAATTATCTGAAAATTTTATTCTACGAAACTTTTCGAAATACAAGTTTCGGTCAAAAAATCGTAATATATTATACACAAGTTTATACTAGTTTTACTAAAAAAACAAATTAAATCGAGGACTATACGATACGATACAATGCTTTTCGGATCCTTACTATATGTTACGGGAGAAGGTTATGATGGAAGCCCATGCAAAAAATTTATCCCAAAATTTGATTCTACGAACCTTTTTGAAATGCAAGTTTTGATCAAAAAATCGTAATATATTATACACAAGTTTATACTAGTTTTGTTCAAAAAATCAAATTAAATTGAGGACTATACGAAACTATGCAAAGCTTTCCAGATCCTTCCTATATCTTATAAGGGTAGGTTATGATGGAAGTCCATGCAAAAAATTATGTGAAAATTTGATTTTATGAAACTTTTCGAAATGTAAGTTTCGGTCAAAAAATCGTAATATATTATACACAAATTTAAACTAGTTTTTATCAAAAAATCAATTAAATCGAGGACTGTACGAAACGATACATAGCTTTCCAGATCCTTCCTATATGTTACGGGGGAAGGTTATGATGGAAGCCCATGCAAAAAATCATCTGAAAATTTGATTCTACGAAACTTTTTGAAATGCAAGTTTCGGTCAAAAAATCGTAATATATAATACACAAGTTTATACTATTTTTGTTCAAAAAATCAAATTAAATCGAGGACTATACGAAACGTAAAAAGCTTTCCAGATCCTTCCTATATCTTACGAGGGTAGGTTATGATGGAAGTCCATGCAAAAATATCATCTGAAAATTTGATTCTACGAAACTTTTCGAAATGCAAGTTTCGGTCAAAAAATCGTAATATATTATACACAAGTTTATACTATTTTTGCTAAAAAAACAAATTAAATCGAGGACTATACGAAACGATACAAAGCTTTTCAGATCCTTCCTATATGTTACGGGGGAAGGATATGATGGAAGCCAATGCAAAAAATCATCTGAAAATTTGATTCTACGAAACTTTTCGAAATGAATGTTTCGGTCAAAAAACCGTAATATATTATACACAAGTTTATACTAGTTTTGCTCAAAAAATAAAATTAAATCGAGGACTATACGAAACGATACAAAGCTTTCCAGATCCTTCCTATATCTTACGAGGGTAGGTTATGATGAAAGTCCATGCAAAAAATCATGTGAAAATTTCATTCTACGAAACTTTTTGAAATGCAAGTTTCGGTCAAAAAAACGTAATATATTATACACAAGTGTATACTAGTTTTGCTCAAAAAATAAAATTAAATTGAGGACTGTACGAAACGATACATAGCTTTTCAGATCCTTAATATATCTTACGGGGGTTGGTTATGATGGAAGCCTATGCGTAAAATTATCTGAAAATTTGATTCTACGAAACTTTTCGAAATGCAAGATTCGGTCAAAAAATCGTAATATATAATACACAAGTTTATACTAGTTTTGCTCAAAAAATCAAATTAAATCGAGGACTATACGAAACGTAAAAAGCTTTCCAGATCCTTCCTATATCTTACGAGGGTAGGTTATGATGGAAGTCCATGCAAAAAAATCATCTGAATATTTGATTCTACGAAACTTTTCGAAATGCAAGTTTCGGTCAAAAAATCGTAATATATTATACACAAGTTTATACTATTTTTGCTAAAAAAACAAATTAAATCGAGGACTATACGAAACGATACAAAGCTTTTCAGATCCTTCCTATATGTTACGGGGGAAGGATATGATGGAAGCCAACGCAAAAAATCATCTAAAAATTTGATTCTACGAACCTTTTCGAAATGAATGTTTCGGTCAAAAAACCGTAATATATTATACACAAGTTTATACTAGTTTTGCTCAAAAAATAAAATTAAATCGAGGACTATACGAAACGATACAAAGCTTTCCAGATCCTTCCTATATCTTACGAGGGTAGGTTATGATGAAAGTCCATGCAAAAAATCATGTGAAAATTTCATTTTACGAAACTTTTTGAAATGCAAGTTTCGGTCAAAAAAACGTAATATATTATACACAACTGTATACTAGTTTTGCTCAAAAAATAAAATTAAATCGAGGACTGTACGAAACGATACCTAGCTTTTCAGATCCTTAATATATCTTACGGGGGTAGGTTAGGATGGAATCCTATGCGTAAAATTATCTGAAAATTTGATTCTACGAAACTTTTCGAAATGCAAGTTTCGGTCAAAAAATCGTAATATATTATACACAAGTTTATACTAGTTTTGCTAAAAAAACAAATTAAATCGAGGACTATACGAAACGATACAAAGCTTTTCGGATCCTTACTATATCTTACGGGGGTAGGTTATGATGGAAGCCCATGCGAAAAATTATCTGAAAATTTGATTCTACGAAACTTTTCGAAATGCAAGTTTCGGTCAAAAAATCGTAATATATTATACACAAGTTTATACAAGTTTTTCTCAAAAAATAAAATTAAATCGAGGACTATACGAAACGATACATAGCTTTTCAAATCCTTAATATATCTTACGGGGGTAGGTTATGATGGAAGCCCATGCGAAAAATTATCTGAAAATTTTATTCTACGAAACTTTTCGAAATACAAGTTTCGGTCAAAAAATCGTAATATATTATACACAAGTTTATACTAGTTTTACTAAAAAAACAAATTAAATCGAGGACTATACGATACGATACAATGCTTTTCGGATCCTTACTATATGTTACGGGAGAAGGTTATGATGGAAGCCCATGCAAAAAATTTATCCAAAAATTTGATTCTACGAACCTTTTTGAAATGCAAGTTTTGATCAAAAAATCGTAATATATTATACACAAGTTTATACTAGTTTTGTTCAAAAAATCAAATTAAATTGAGGACTATACGAAACTATGCAAAGCTTTCCAGATCCTTCCTATATCTTATAAGGGTAGGTTATGATGGAAGTCCATGCAAAAAATTATGTGCAAATTTGATTTTATGAAACTTTTCGAAATGTAAGTTTCGGTCAAAAAATCGTAATATATTATACACAAATTTAAACTAGTTTTTATCAAAAAATCAATTAAATCGAGGACTGTACGAAACGATACATAGCTTTCCAGATCCTTCCTATATGTTACGGGGGAAGGTTATGATGGAAGCCCATGCAAAAAATCATCTGAAAATTTGATTCTACGAAACTTTTTGAAATGCAAGTTTCGGTCAAAAAATCGTAATATATAATACACAAGTTTATACTAGTTTTGCTCAAAAAATCAAATTAAATCGAGAACTATACGAAACGTAAAAAGCTTTCCAGATCCTTCCTATATCTTACGAGGGTAGGTTATGATGGAAGTCCATGCAAAAAAATCATCTGAAAATTTGATTCTACGAAACTTTTCGAAATGCAAGTTTCGGTCAAAAATCGTAATATATTATACACAAGTTTATACTATTTTTGCTAAAAAAACAAATTAAATCGAGGACTATACGAAACGATACAAAGCTTTTCAGATCCTTCATATATGTTACGGGGGAAGGATATGATGGAAGCCAATGTAAAAAATCATCTGAAAATTTGATTCTACGAAACTTTTCGAAATGAATGTTTCGGTCAAAAAACCGTAATATATTATACACAAGTTTATACTAGTTTTGCTCAAAAAATAAAATTAAATCGAGGACTATACGAAACGATACAAAGCTTTCCAGATCCTTCCTATATCTTACGAGGGTAGGTTATGATGAAAGTCCATGCAAAAAATCATGTGAAAATTTCATTCTACGAAACTTTTTGAAATGCAAGTTTCGGTCAAAAAAACGTAATATATTATACACAAGTGTATACTAGTTTTGCTCAAAAAATAAAATTAAATTGAGGACTGTACGAAACGATACATAGCTTTTCAGATCCTTAATATATCTTACGGGGGTTGGTTATGATGGAAGCCTATGCGTAAAATTATCTGAAAATTTGATTCTACGAAACTTTTCGAAATGCAAGTTTCGGTCAAAAAATCGTAATATATAATACACAAGTTTATACTAGTTTTGCTCAAAAAATCAAATTAAATCGAGGACTATACGAAACGTAAAAAGCTTTCCAGATCCTTCCTATATCTTACGAGGGTAGGTTATGATGGAAGTCCATGCAAAAAAATCATCTGAATATTTGATTCTACGAAACTTTTCGAAATGCAAGTTTCGGTCAAAAAATCGTAATATATTATACACAAGTTTATACTATTTTTGCTAAAAAAACAAATTAAATCGAGGACTATACGAAACGATACAAAGCTTTTCAGATCCTTCCTATATGTTACGGGGGAAGGATATGATGGAAGCCAATGCAAAAAATCATCTGAAAATTTGATTTTACGAACCTTTTCGAAATGAATGTTTCGGTCAAAAAACCGTAATATATTATACACAAGTTTATACTAGTTTTGCTCAAAAAATAAAATTAAATCGAGGACTATACGAAACGATACAAAGCTTTCCAGATCCTTCCTATATCTTACGAGGGTAGGTTATGATGAAAGTCCATGCAAAAAATCATGTGAAAATTTCATTCTACGAAACTTTTTGAAATGCAAGTTTCGGTCAAAAAAACGTAATATATTATACACAACTGTATACTAGTTTTGCTCAAAAAATAAAATTAAATCGAGGACTGTACGAAACGATACCTAGCTTTTCAGATCCTTAATATATCTTACGGGGGTAGGTTAGGATGGAAGCCTATGCGTAAAATTATCTGAAAATTTGATTCTACGAAACTTTTCGAAATGCAAGTTTCGGTCAAAAAATCGTAATATATTATACACAAGTTTATACTAGTTTTGCTAAAAAAACAAATTAAATCGAGGACTATACGAAACGATACAAAGCTTTTCGGATCCTTACTATATCTTACGGGGGTAGGTTATGATGGAAGCCCATGCGAAAAATTATCTGAAAATTTGATTCTACGAAACTTTTCGAAATGCAAGTTTCGGTCAAAAAATCGTAATATATTATACACAAGTTTATACAAGTTTTTCTCAAAAAATAAAATTAAATCGAGGACTATACGAAACGATACATAGCTTTTCAAATCCTTAATATATCTTACGGGGGTAGGTTATGATGGAAGCCCATGCGAAAAATTATCTGAAAATTTTATTCTACGAAACTTTTCGAAATACAAGTTTCGGTCAAAAAATCGTAATATATTATACACAAGTTTATACTAGTTTTACTAAAAAAACAAATTAAATCGAGGACTATACGATACGATACAATGCTTTTCGGATCCTTACTATATGTTACGGGAGAAGGTTATGATGGAAGCCCATGCAAAAAATTTATCCAAAAATTTGATTCTACGAACCTTTTTGAAATGCAAGTTTTGATCAAAAAATCGTAATATATTATACACAAGTTTATACTAGTTTTGTTCAAAAAATCAAATTAAATTGAGGACTATACGAAACTATGCAAAGCTTTCCAGATCCTTCCTATATCTTATAAGGGTAGGTTATGATGGAAGTCCATGCAAAAAATTATGTGAAAATTTGATTTTATGAAACTTTTCGAAATGTAAGTTTCGGTCAAAAAATCGTAATATATTATACACAAATTTAAACTAGTTTTTATCAAAAAATCAATTAAATCGAGGACTGTACGAAACGATACATAGCTTTCCAGATCCTTCCTATATGTTACGGGGGAAGGTTATGATGGAAGCCCATACAAAAAATCATCTGAAAATTTGATTCTACGAAACTTTTTGAAATGCAAGTTTCGGTCAAAAAATCGTAATATATAATACACAAGTTTATACTATTTTTGCTCAAAAAATCAAATTAAATCGAGGACTATACGAAACGTAAAAAGCTTTCCAGATCCTTCCTATATCTTACGAGGGTAGGTTATGATGGAAGTCCATGCAAAAAAATCATCTGAAAATTTGATTCTACGAAACTTTTCGAAATGCAAGTTTCGGTCAAAAAATCGTAATATATTATACACAAGTTTATACTATTTTTGCTAAAAAAACAAATTAAATCGAGGACTATACGAAACGATACAAAGCTTTTCAGATCCTACCTATATGTTACGGGGGAAGGATATGATGGAAGCCAATGCAAAAAATCATCTGAAAATTTGATTCTACGAAACTTTTCGAAATGAATGTTTCGGTCAAAAAACCGTAATATATTATACACAAGTTTATACTAGTTTTGCTCAAAAAATAAAATTAAATCGAGGACTATACGAAACGATACAAAGCTTTCCAGATCCTTCCTATATCTTACGAGGGTAGGTTATGATGAAAGTCCATGCAAAAAATCATGTGAAAATTTCATTCTACGAAACTTTTTGAAATGCAAGTTTCGGTCAAAAAAACGTAATATATTATACACAAGTGTATACTAGTTTTGCTCAAAAAATAAAATTAAATTGAGGACTGTACGAAACGATATATAGCTTTTCAGATCCTTAATATATCTTACGGGGGTTGGTTATGATGGAAGCCTATGCGTAAAATTATCTGAAAATTTGATTCTACGAAACTTTTCGAAATGCAAGTTTCGGTCAAAAAATCGTAATATATAATACACAAGTTTATACTAGTTTTGCTCAAAAAATCAAATTAAATCGAGGACTATACGAAACGTAAAAAGCTTTCCAGATCCTTCCTATATCTTACGAGGGTAGGTTATGATGGAAGTCCATGCAAAAAAATCATCTGAATATTTGATTCTACGAAACTTTTCGAAATGCAAGTTTCGGTCAAAAAATCGTAATATATTATACACAAGTTTATACTATTTTTGCTAAAAAAACAAATTAAATCGAGGACTATACGAAACGATACAAAGCTTTTCAGATCCTTCCTATATGTTACGGGGGAAGGATATGATGGAAGCCAATGCAAAAAATCATCTGAAAATTTGATTTTACGAACCTTTTCGAAATGAATGTTTCGGTCAAAAAACCGTAATATATTATACACAAGTTTATACTAGTTTTGCTCAAAAAATAAAATTAAATCGAGGACTATACGAAACGATACAAAGCTTTCCAGATCCTTCCTATATCTTACGAGGGTAGGTTATGATGAAAGTCCATGCAAAAAATCATGTGAAAATTTCATTCTACGAAAATTTTTGAAATGCAAGTTTCGGTCAAAAAAACGTAATATATTATACACAACTGTATACTAGTTTTGCTCAAAAAATAAAATTAAATCGAGGACTGTACGAAACGATACCTAGCTTTTCAGATCCTTAATATATCTTACGGGGGTAGGTTAGGATGGAAGCCTATGCGTAAAATTATCTGAAAATTTGATTCTACGAAACTTTTCGAAATGCAAGTTTCGGTCAAAAAATCGTAATATATTATACACAAGTTTATACTAGTTTTGCTAAAAAAACAAATTAAATCGAGGACTATACGAAACGATACAAAGCTTTTCGGATCCTTATTATATCTTACGGGGGTAGGTTATGATGGAAGCCCATGCGAAAAATTATCTGAAAATTTGATTCTACGAAACTTTTCGAAATGCAAGTTTCGGTCAAAAAATCGTAATATATTATACACAAGTTTATACAAGTTTTTCACAAAAAATAAAATTAAATCGAGGACTATACGAAACGATACATAGCTTTTCAAATCCTTAATATATCTTACGGGGGTAGGTTATGATGGAAGCCCATGCGAAAAATTATCTGAAAATTTTATTCTACGAAACTTTTCGAAATACAAGTTTCGGTCAAAAAATCGTAATATATTATACACAAGTTTATACTAGTATTACTAAAAAAACAAATTAAATCGAGGACTATACGATACGATACAAAGCTTTTCGGATCCTTACTATATGTTAAGGGAGAAGGTTATGATGGAAGCCCATGCAAAAAATTTATCCAAAAATTTGATTCTACGAACCTTTTTGAAATGCAAGTTTTGATCAAAAAATCGTAATATATTATACACAAGTTTATACTAGTTTTGTTCAAAAAATCAAATTAAATTGAGGACTATACGAAACTATGCAAAGCTTTCCAGATCCTTCCTATATCTTATAAGGGTAGGTTATGATGGAAGTCCATGCAAAAAATTATGTGAAAATTTGATTTTACGAAACTTTTCGAAATGTAAGTTTCGGTCAAAAAATCGTAATATATTATACACAAATTTAAACTAGTTTTTATCAAAAAATCAATTAAATCGAGGACTGTACGAAACGATACATAGCTTTCCAGATCCTTCCTATATGTTACGGGGGAAGGTTATGATGGAAGCCCATGCAAAAAATCATCTGAAAATTTGATTCTACGAAACTTTTTGAAATGCAAGTTTCGGTCAAAAAATCGTAATATATAATACACAAGTTTATACTATTTTTGCTCAAAAAATCAAATTAAATCGAGGACTATACGAAACGTAAAAAGCTTTCGAGATCCTTCCTATATCTTACGAGGGTAGGTTATGATGGAAGTCCATGCAAAAAAATCATCTGAAAATTTGATTCTACGAAACTTTTCAAAATGCAAGTTTCGGTCAAAAAATCGTAATATATTATACACAAGTTTATACTATTTTTGCTAAAAAAACAAATTAAATCGAGGACTATATAAAACGATACAAAGCTTTTCAGATCCTTCCTATATGTTACGGGGGAAGGATATGATGGAAGCCAATGCAAAAAATCATCTGAAAATTTGATTCTACGAAACTTTTCGAAATGAATGTTTCGGTCAAAAAACCGTAATATATTATACACAAGTTTATACTAGTTTTGCTCAAAAAATAAAATTAAATCGAGGACTATACGAAACGATACAAAGCTTTCCAGATCCTTCCTATATCTTACGAGGGTAGGTTATGATGAAAGTCCATGCAAAAAATCATGTGAAAATTTCATTCTACGAAACTTTTTGAAATGCAAGTTTCGGTCAAAAAAACGTAATATATTATACACAAGTGTATACTAGTTTTGCTCAAAAAATAAAATTAAATTGAGGACTGTACGAAACGATACATAGCTTTTCAGATCCTTAATATATCTTACGGGGGTTGGTTATGATGGAAGCCTATGCGTAAAATTATCTGAAAATTTGATTCTACGAAACTTTTCGAAATGCAAGTTTCGGTCAAAAAATCGTAATATATAATACACAAGTTTATACTAGTTTTGCTCAAAAAATCAAATTAAATCGAGGACTATACGAAACGTAAAAAGCTTTCCAGATCCTTCCTATATCTTACGAGGGTAGGTTATGATGGAAGTCCATGCAAAAAAATCATCTGAATATTTGATTCTACGAAACTTTTCGAAATGCAAGTTTCGGTCAAAAAATCGTAATATATTATACACAAGTTTATACTATTTTTGCTAAAAAAACAAATTAAATCGAGGACTATACGAAACGATACAAAGCTTTTCAGATCCTTCCTATATGTTACGGGGGAAGGATATGATGGAAGCCAATGCAAAAAATCATCTGAAAATTTGATTTTACGAACCTTTTCGAAATGAATGTTTCGGTCAAAAAACCGTAATATATTATACACAAGTTTATACTAGTTTTGCTCAAAAAATAAAATTAAATCGAGGACTATACGAAACGATACAAAGCTTTCCAGATCCTTCCTATATCTTACGAGGGTAGGTTATGATGAAAGTCCATGCAAAAAATCATGTGAAAATTTCATTCTACGAAACTTTTTGAAATGCAAGTTTCGGTCAAAAAAACGTTATATATTATACACAACTGTATACTAGTTTTGCTCAAAAAAAAAAATTAAATCGAGGACTGTACGAAACGATACCTAGCTTTTCAGATCCTTAATATATCTTACGGGGGTAGGTTAGGATGGAAGCCTATGCGTAAAATTATCTGAAAATTTGATTCTACGAAACTTTTCGAAATGCAAGTTTCGGTCAAAAAATCGTAATATATTATACACAAGTTTATACTAGTTTTGCTAAAAAAACAAATTAAATCGAGGACTATACGAAACGATACAAAGCTTTTCGGATCCTTACTATATCTTACGGGGGTAGGTTATGATGGAAGCCCATGCGAAAAATTATCTGAAAATTTGATTCTACGAAACTTTTCGAAATGCAAGTTTCGGTCAAAAAATCGTAATATATTATACACAAGTTTATACAAGTTTTTCTCAAAAAATAAAATTAAATCGAGGACTATACGAAACGATACATAGCTTTTCAAATCCTTAATATATCTTACGGGGGTAGGTTATGATGGAAGCCCATGCGAAAAATTATCTGAAAATTTTATTCTACGAAACTTTTCGAAATACAAGTTTCGGTCAAAAAATCGTAATATATTATACACAAGTTTATACTAGTATTACTAAAAAAACAAATTAAATCGAGGACTATACGATACGATACAAAGCTTTTCGGATCCTTACTATATGTTACGGGAGAAGGTTATGATGGAAGCCCATGCAAAAAATTTATCCAAAAATTTGATTCTACGAACCTTTTTGAAATGCAAGTTTTGATCAAAAAATCGTAATATATTATACACTAGTTTATACTAGTTTTGTTCAAAAAATCAAATTAAATTGAGGACTATACGAAACTATGCAAAGCTTTCCAGATCCTTCCTATATCTTATAAGGGTAGGTTATGATGGAAGTCCATGCAAAAAATTATGTGAAAATTTGATTTTATGAAACTTTTCGAAATGTAAGTTTCGGTCAAAAAATCGTAATATATTATACACAAATTTAAACTAGTTTTTATCAAAAAATCAATTAAATCGAGGACTGTACGAAACGATACATAGCTTTCCAGATCCTTCCTATATGTTACGGGGGAAGGTTATGATGGAAGCCCATGCAAAAAATCATCTGAAAATTTGATTCTACGAAACTTTTTGAAATGCAAGTTTCGGTCAAAAAATCGTAATATATAATACACAAGTTTATACTATTTTTGCTCAAAAAATCAAATTAAATCGAGGACTATACGAAACGTAAAAAGCTTTCCAGATCCTTCCTATATCTTACGAGGGTAGGTTATGATGGAAGTCCATGCAAAAAAATCATCTGAAAATTTGATTCTACGAAACTTTTCGAAATGCAAGTTTCGGTCAAAAAATCGTAATATATTATACACAAGTTTATACTATTTTTGCTAAAAAAACAAATTAAATCGAGGACTATACGAAACGATACAAAGCTTTTCAGATCCTTCCTATATGTTACGGGGGAAGGATATGATGGAAGCCAATGCAAAAAATCATCTGAAAATTTGATTCTACGAAACTTTTCGAAATGAATGTTTCGGTCAAAAAACCGTAATATATTATACACAAGTTTATACTAGTTTTGCTCAAAAAATAAAATTAAATCGAGGACTATACGAAACGATACAAAGCTTTCCAGATCCTTCCTATATCTTACGAGGGTAGGTTATGATGAAAGTCCATGCAAAAAATCATGTGAAAATTTCATTCTACGAAACTTTTTGAAATGCAAGTTTCGGTCAAAAAAACGTAATATATTATACACAAGTGTATACTAGTTTTGCTCAAAAAATAAAATTAAATTGAGGACTGTACGAAACGATACATAGCTTTTCAGATCCTTAATATATCTTACGGGGGTTGGTTATGATGGAAGCCTATGCGTAAAATTATCTGAAAATATGATTCTACGAAACTTTTCGAAATGCAAGTTTCGGTCAAAAAATCGTAATATATAATACACAAGTTTATACTAGTTTTGCTCAAAAAATCAAATTAAATCGAGGACTATACGAAACGTAAAAAGCTTTCCAGATCCTTCCTATATCTTACGAGGGTAGGTTATGATGGAAGTCCATGCAAAAAAATCATCTGAATATTTGATTCTACGAAACTTTTCGAAATGCAAGTTTCGGTCAAAAAATTGTAATATATTATACACAAGTTTATACTATTTTTGCTAAAAAAACAAATTAAATCGAGGACTATACGAAACGATACAAAGCTTTTCAGATCCTTCCTATATGTTACGGGGGAAGGATATGATGGAAGCCAATGCAAAAAATCATCTGAAAATTTGATTTTACGAACCTTTTCGAAATGAATGTTTCGGTCAAAAAACCGTAATATATTATACACAAGTTTATACTAGTTTTGCTCAAAAAATAAAATTAAATCGAGGACTATACGAAACGATACAAAGCTTTCCAGATCCTTCCTATATCTTACGAGGGTAGGTTATGATGAAAGTCCATGCAAAAAATCATGTGAAAATTTCATTCTACGAAACTTTTTGAAATGCAAGTTTCGGTCAAAAAAACGTAATATATTATACACAACTGTATACTAGGTTTGCTCAAAAAATAAAATTAAATCGAGGACTGTACGAAACGATACCTAGCTTTTCAGATCCTTAATATATCTTACGGGGGTAGGTTAGGATGGAAGCCTATGCATAAAATTATCTGAAAATTTGATTCTACGAAACTTTTCGAAATGCAAGTTTCGGTCAAAAAATCGTAATATATTATACACAAGTTTATACTAGTTTTGCTAAAAAAACAAATTAAATCGAGGACTATACGAAACGATACAAAGCTTTTCGGATCCTTACTATATCTTACGGGGGTAGGTTATGATGGAAGCCCATGCGAAAAATTATCTAAAAATTTGATTCTACGAAACTTTTCGAAATGCAAGTTTCGGTCAAAAAATCGTAATATATTATACACAAGTTTATACAAGTTTTTCTCAAAAAATAAAATTAAATCGAGGACTATACGAAACGATACATAGCTTTTCAAATCCTTAATATATCTTACGGGGGTAGGTTATGATGGAAGCCCATGCGAAAAATTATCTGAAAATTTTATTCTACGAAACTTTTCGAAATACAAGTTTCGGTCAAAAAATCGTAATATATTATACACAAGTTTATACTAGTTTTACTATAAAAAACAAATTAAATCGAGGACTATACGATACGATACAAAGCTTTTCGGATCCTTACTATATGTTACGGGAGAAGGTTATGATGGAAGCCCATGCAAAAAATTTATCCAAAAATTTGATTCTACGAACCTTTTTGAAATGCAAGTTTTGATCAAAAAATCGTAATATATTATACACAAGTTTATACTAGTTTTGTTCAAAAAATCAAATTAAATTGAGGACTATACGAAACTATGCAAAGCTTTCCAGATCCTTCCTATATCTTATAAGGGTAGGTTATGATGGAAGTCCATGCAAAAAATTATGTGAAAATTTGATTTTATGAAACTTTTCGAAATGTAAGTTTCGGTCAAAAAATCGTAATATATTATACACAAATTTAAACTAGTTTTTATCAAAAAATCAATTAAATCGAGGACTGTACGAAACGATACATAGCTTTCCAGATCCTTCCTATATGTTACGGGGGAAGGTTATGATGGAAGCCCATGCAAAAAATCATCTGAAAATTTGATTCTACGAAACTTTTTGAAATGCAAGTTTCGGTCAAAAAATCGTAATATATAATACACAAGTTTAGACTATTTTTGCTCAAAAAATCAAATTAAATCGAGGACTATACGAAACGTAAAAAGCTTTCCAGATCCTTCCTATATCTTACGAGGGTAGGTTATGATGGAAGTCCATGCAAAAAAATCATCTGAAAATTTGATTCTACGAAACTTTTCGAAATGCAAGTTTCGGTCAAAAAATCGTAATATATTATACACAAGTTTATACTATTTTTGCTAAAAAAACAAATTAAATCGAGGACTATACGAAACGATACAAAGCTTTTCAGATCCTTCCTATATGTTACGGGGGAAGGATATGATGGAAGCCAATGCAAAAAATCATCTGAAAATTTGATTCTACGAAACTTTTCGAAATGAATGTTTCGGTCAAAAAACCGTAATATATTATACACAAGTTTATACTAGTTTTGCTCAAAAAATAAAATTAAATCGAGGACTATACGAAACGATACAAAGCTTTCCAGATCCTTCCTATATCTTACGAGGGTAGGTTATGATGAAAGTCCATGCAAAAAATCATGTGAAAATTTCATTCTACGAAACTTTTTGAAATGCAAGTTTCGGTCAAAAAAACGTAATATATTATACACAAGTGTATACTAGTTTTGCTCAAAAAATAAAATTAAATTGAGGACTGTACGAAACGATACATAGCTTTTCAGATCCTTAATATATCTTACGGGGGTTGGTTATGATGGAAGCCTATGCGTAAAATTATCTGAAAATTTGATTCTACGAAACTTTTCGAAATGCAAGTTTCGGTCAAAAAATCGTAATATATAATACACAAGTTTATACTAGTTTTGCTGAAAAAATCAAATTAAATCGAGGACTATACGAAACGTAAAAAGCTTTCCAGATCCTTCCTATATCTTACGAGGGTAGGTTATGATGGAAGTCCATGCAAAAAAATCATCTGAATATTTGATTCTACGAAACTTTTCGAAATGCAAGTTTCGGTCAAAAAATCGTAATATATTATACACAAGTTTATACTATTTTTGCTAAAAAAACAAATTAAATCGAGGACTATACGAAACGATACAAAGCTTTTCAGATCCTTCCTATATGTTACGGGGGAAGGATATGATGGAAGCCAATGCAAAAAATCATCTGAAAATTTGATTTTACGAACCTTTTCGAAATGAATGTTTCGGTCAAAAAACCGTAATATATTATACACAAGTTTATACTATTTTTGCTAAAAAAATAAATTAAATCGAGGACTATACGAAACGATACAAAGCTTTTCAGATCCTTCCTATATGTTACGGGGGAAGGATATGATGGAAGCCAATGCAAAAAATCATCTGAAAATTTGATTCTACGAAACTTTTCGAAATGAATGTTTCGGTCAAAAAACCGTAATATATTATACACAAGTTTATACTAGTTTTGCTCAAAAAATAAAATTAAATCGAGGACTATACGAAACGATACAAAGCTTTCCAGATCCTTCCTATATCTTACGAGGGTAGGTTATGATGAAAGTCCATGCAAAAAATCATGTGAAAATTTCATTCTACGAAACTTTTTGAAATGCAAGTTTCGGTCAAAAAAACGTAATATATTATACACAACTGTATACTAGTTTTGCTCAAAAAATAAAATTAAATCGAGGACTGTACGAAACGATACCTAGCTTTTCAGATCCTTAATATATCTTACGGGGGTAAGTTAGGATGGAAGCCTATGCGTAAAATTATCTGAAAATTTGATTCTACGAAACTTTTCGAAATGCAAGTTTCGGTCAAAAAATCGTAATATATTATACACAAGTTTATACTAGTTTTGCTAAAAAAACAAATTAAATCGAGGACTATACGAAACGATACAAAGCTTTTCGGATCCTTACTATATCTTACGGGGGTAGGTTATGATGGAAGCCCATGCGAAAAATTATCTGAAAATTTGATTCTACGAAACTTTTCGAAATGCAAGTTTCGGTCAAAAAATCGTAATATATTATACACAAGTTTATACAAGTTTTTCTCAAAAAATAAAATTAAATCGAGGACTATACGAAACGATACATAGCTTTTCAAATCCTTAATATATCTTACGGGGGTAGGTTATGATGGAAGCCCATGGGAAAAATTATCTGAAAATTTTATTCTACGAAACTTTTCGAAATACAAGTTTCGGTCAAAAAATCGTAGTATATTATACACAAGTTTATACTAGTTTTACTAAAAAAACAAATTAAATCGAGGACTATACGATACGATACAATGCTTTTCGGATCCTTACTATATGTTACGGGAGAAGGTTATGATGGAAGCCCATGCAAAAAATTTATCCAAAAATTTGATTCTACGAACCTTTTTGAAATGCAAGTTTTGATCAAAAAATCGTAATATATTATACACAAGTTTATACTAGTTTTGTTCAAAAAATCAAATTAAATTGAGGACTATACGAAACTATGCAAAGCTTTCCAGATCCTTCCTATATCTTATAAGGGTAGGTTATGATGGAAGTCCATGCAAAAAATTATGTGAAAATTTGATTTTATGAAACTTTTCGAAATGTAAGTTTCGGTCAAAAAATCGTAATATATTATACACAAATTTAAACTAGTTTTTATCAAAAAATCAATTAAATCGAGGACTGTACGAAACGATACATAGCTTTCCAGATCCTTCCTATATGTTACGGGGGAAGGTTATGATGGAAGCCCATGCAAAAAATCATGTGAAAATTTCATTCTACGAAACTTTTTGAAATGCAAGTTTCGGTCAAAAAAACGTAATATATTATACACAAGTGTATACTAGTTTTGCTCAAAAAATAAAATTAAATTGAGGACTGTACGAAACGATACATAGCTTTTCAGATCCTTAATATATCTTACGGGGGTTGGTTATGATGGAAGCCTATGAGTAAAATTATCTGAAAATTTGATTCTACGAAACTTTTCGAAATGCAAGTTTCGGTCAAAAAATCGTAATATATAATACACAAGTTTATACTAGTTTTGCTCAAAAAATCAAATTAAATCGAGGACTATACGAAACGTAAAAAGCTTTCCAGATCCTTCCTATATCTTACGAGGGTAGGTTATGATGGAAGTCCATGCAAAAAAATCATCTGAATATTTGATTCTACGAAACTTTTCGAAATGCAAGTTTCGGTCAAAAAATCGTAATATATTATACACAAGTTTATACTATTTTTGCTAAAAAAACAAATTAAATCGAGGACTATACGAAACGATACAAAGCTTTTCAGATCCTTCCTATATGTTACGGGGGAAGGATATGATGGAAGCCAATGCAAAAAATCATCTGAAAATTTGATTCTACGAAACTTTTCGAAATGAATGTTTCGGTCAAAAAACCGTAATATATTATACACAAGTTTATACTAGTTTTGCTCAAAAAATAAAATTAAATCGAGGACTATACGAAACGATACAAAGCTTTCCAGATCCTTCCTATATCTTACGAGGGTAGGTTATGATGAAAGTCCATGCAAAAAATCATGTGAAAATTTCATTCTACGAAACTTTTTGAAATGCAAGTTTCGGTCAAAAAAACGTAATATATTATACACAAGTGTATACTAGTTTTGCTCAAAAAATAAAATTAAATCGAGGACTGTACGAAACGATACCTAGCTTTTCAGATCCTTAATATATCTTACGGGGGTAGGTTAGGATGGAAGCCTATGCGTAAAATTATCTGAAAATTTGATTCTACGAAACTTTTCGAAATGCAAGTTTCGGTCAAAAAATCGTAATATATTATACACAAGTTTATACTAGTTTTGCTAAAAAAACAAATTAAATTGAGGACTATACGAAACGATACAAAGCTTTTCGGATCCTTACTATATCTTACGGGGGTAGGTTATGATGGAAGCCCATGCGAAAAATTATCTGAAAATTTGATTCTACGAAACTTTTCGAAATGCAAGTTTCGGTCAAAAAATCGTAATATATTATACACAAGTTTATACAAGTTTTTCTCAAAAAATAAAATTAAATCGAGGACTATACGAAACGATACATAGCTTTTCAAATCCTTAATATATCTTACGGGGGTAGGTTATGATGGAAGCCCATGCGAAAAATTATCTGAAAATTTGATTCTACGAAACTTTTCGAAATGCAAGTTTCGGTCAAAAAATCGTAATATATTATACACAAGTTTATACAAGTTTTTCTCAAAAAATAAAATTAAATCGAGGACTATACGAAACGATACATAGCTTTTCAAATCCTTAATATATCTTACGGGGGTAGGTTATGATGGAAGCCCATGGGAAAAATTATCTGAAAATTTTATTCTACGAAACTTTTCGAAATACAAGTTTCGGTCAAAAAATCGTAGTATATTATACACAAGTTTATACTAGTTTTACTAAAAAAACAAATTAAATCGAGGACTATACGATACGATACAATGCTTTTCGGATCCTTACTATATGTTACGGGAGAAGGTTATGATGGAAGCCCATGCAAAAAATTTATCCAAAAATTTGATTCTACGAACCTTTTTGAAATGCAAGTTTTGATCAAAAAATCGTAATATATTATACACAAGTTTATACTAGTTTTGTTCAAAAAATCAAATTAAATTGAGGACTATACGAAACTATGCAAAGCTTTCCAGATCCTTCCTATATCTTATAAGGGTAGGTTATGATGGAAGTCCATGCAAAAAATTATGTGAAAATTTGATTTTATGAAACTATTCGAAATGTAAGTTTCGGTCAAAAAATCGTAATATATTATACACAAATTTAAACTAGTTTTTATCAAAAAATCAATTAAATCGAGGACTGTACGAAACGATACATAGCTTTCCAGATCCTTCCTATATGTTACGGGGGAAGGTTATGATGGAAGCCCATGCAAAAAATCATGTGAAAATTTCATTCTACGAAACTTTTTGAAATGCAAGTTTCGGTCAAAAAAACGTAATATATTATACACAAGTGTATACTAGTTTTGCTCAAAAAATAAAATTAAATTGAGGACTGTACGAAACGATACATAGCTTTTCAGATCCTTAATATATCTTACGGGGGTTGGTTATGATGGAAGCCTATGCGTAAAATTATCTGAAAATTTGATTCTACGAAACTTTTCGAAATGCAAGTTTCGGTCAAAAAATCGTAATATATAATACACAAGTTTATACTAGTTTTGCTCAAAAAATCAAATTAAATCGAGGACTATACGAAACGTAAAAAGCTTTCCAGATCCTTCCTATATCTTACGAGGGTAGGTTATGATGGAAGTCCATGCAAAAAAATCATCTGAATATTTGATTCTACGAAACTTTTCGAAATGCAAGTTTCGGTCAAAAAATCGTAATATATTATACACAAGTTTATACTATTTTTGCTAAAAAAACAAATTAAATCGAGGACTATACGAAACGATACAAAGCTTTTCAGATCCTTCCTATATGTTACGGGGGAAGGATATGATGGAAGCCAATGCAAAAAATCATCTGAAAATTTGATTCTACGAAACTTTTCGAAATGAATGTTTCGGTCAAAAAACCGTAATATATTATACACAAGTTTATACTAGTTTTGCTCAAAAAATAAAATTAAATCGAGGACTATACGAAACGATACAAAGCTTTCCAGATCCTTCCTATATCTTACGAGGGTAGGTTATGATGAAAGTCCATGCAAAAAATCATGTGAAAATTTCATTCTACGAAACTTTTTGAAATGCAAGTTTCGGTCAAAAAAACGTAATATATTATACACAAGTGTATACTAGTTTTGCTCAAAAAATAAAATTAAATTGAGGACTATACGAAACGATACATAGCTTTTCAGATCCTTAATATATCTTACGGGGGTTGGTTATGATGGAAGCCTATGCGTAAAATTATCTGAAAATTTGATTCTACGAAACTTTTCGAAATGCAAGTTTCGGTCAAAAAATCGTAATATATAATACACAAGTTTATACTAGTTTTGCTCAAAAAATCAAATTAAATAAAGGACTATACGAAACGTAAAAAGCTTTCCAGATCCTTCCTATATCTTACGAGGGTAGGTTATGATGGAAGTCCATGCAAAAAAATCATCTGAAAATTTGATTCTACGAAACTTTTCGAAATGCAAGTTTCGGTCAAAAAATCGTAATATATTATACACAAGTTTATACTATTTTTGCTAAAAAAACAAATTAAATCGAGGACTATACGAAACGATACAAAGCTTTTCAGATCCTTCCTATATGTTACGGGGGAAGGATATGATGGAAGCCAATGCAAAAAATCATCTGAAAATTTGATTCTACGAACCTTTTCGAAATGAATGTTTCGGTCAAAAAACCGTAATATATTATACACAAGTTTATACTAGTTTTGCTCAAAAAATAAAATTAAATCGAGGACTATACGAAACGATACAAAGCTTTCCAGATCCTTCCTATATCTTACGAGGGTAGGTTATGATGAAAGTCCATGCAAAAAATCATGTGAAAATTTCATTCTACGAAACTTTTTGAAATGCAAGTTTCGGTCAAAAAAACGTAATATATTATACACAAGTGTATACTAGTTTTGCTCAAAAAATAAAATTAAATCGAGGACTGTACGAAACGATACCTAGCTTTTCAGATCCTTAATATATCTTACGGGGGTAGGTTAGGATGGAAGCCTATGCGTAAAATTATCTGAAAATTTGATTCTACGAAACTTTTCGAAATGCAAGTTTCGGTCAAAAAATCGTAATATATTATACACAAGTTTATACTAGTTTTGCTAAAAAAACAAATTAAATTGAGGACTATACGAAACGATACAAAGCTTTTCGGATCCTTACTATATCTTACGGGGGTAGGTTATGATGGAAGCCCATGCGAAAAATTATCTGAAAATTTGATTCTACGAAACTTTTCGAAATGCAAGTTTCGGTCAAAAAATCGTAATATATTATACACAAGTTTATACAAGTTTTTCTCAAAAAATAAAATTAAATCGAGGACTATACGAAACGATACATAGCTTTTCAAATCCTTAATATATCTTACGGGGGTAGGTTATGATGGAAGCCCATGCGAAAAATTATCAGAAAATTTTATTCTACGAAACTTTTCGAAATACAAGTTTCGGTCAAAAAATCGTAATATATTATACACAAGTTTATACTAGTTTTACTAAAAAAACAAATTAAATCGAGGACTATACGATACGATACAAAGCTTTTCGGATCCTTACTATATGTTACGGGGGAAGGTTATGATGGAAGCCCATGCAAAAAATTTATCCAAAAATTTGATTCTACGAACCTTTTTGAAATGCAAGTTTTGATCAAAAAATCGTAATATATTATACACAAGTTTATACTAGTTTTGTTCAAAAAATCAAATTAAATTGAGGACTATACGAAACTATGCAAAGCTTTCCAGATCCTTCCTATATCTTATAAGGGTAGGTTATGATGGAAGTCCATGCAAAAAATTATGTGAAAATTTGACTTTATGAAACTTTTCGAAATGTAAGTTTCGGTCAAAAAATCGTAATATATTATACACAAATTTAAACTAGTTTTTATCAAAAAATCAATTAAATCGAGGACTGTACGAAACGATACATAGCTTTCCAGATCCTTCCTATATGTTACGGGGGAAGGTTATGATGGAAGCCCATGCAAAAAATCATCTGAAAATTTGATTCTACGAAACTTTTTGAAATGCAAGTTTCGGTCAAAAAATCGTAATATATAATACACAAGTTTAGACTAGTTTTGCTCAAAAAATCAAATTAAATCGAGGACTATACGAAACGTAAAAAGCTTTCCAGATCCTTCCTATATCTTACGAGGGTAGGTTATGATGGAAGTCCATGCAAAAAAATCATCTGAAAATTTGATTCTACGAAACTTTTCGAAATGCAGGTTTCGGTCAAAAAATCGTAATATATTATACACAAGTTTATACTATTTTTGCTAAAAAAACAAATTAAATCGAGGACTATACGAAACGATACAAAGCTTTTCAGATCCTTCCTATATGTTACGGGGGAAGGATATGATGGAAGCCAATGCAAAAAATCATCTGAAAATTTGATTCTTCGAACCTTTTCGAAATGAATGTTTCGGTCAAAAAACCGTAATATATTATACACAAGTTTATACTAGTTTTGCTCAAAAAATAAAATTAAATCGAGGACTATACGAAACGATACAAAGCTTTCCAGATCCTTCCTATATCTTACGAGGGTAGGTTATGATGAAAGTCCATGCAAAAAATCATGTGAAAATTTGATTCTACGAAACTTTTTGAAATGCAAGTTTCGGTCAAAAAAACGTAATATATTATACACAAGTGTATACTAGTTTTGCTCAAAAAATAAAATTAAATCGAGGACTGTACGAAACGATACATAGCTTTTCAGATCCTTAATATATCTTACGGGGGTTGGTTATGATGGAAGCCTATGCGTAAAATTATCTGAAAATTTGATTCTACGAAACTTTTCGAAATGCAAGTTTCGGTCAAAAAATCGTAATATATTATACACAAGTTTATACTAGTTTTGCTAAAAAAACAAATTAAATCGAGGACTATACGAAACGATACAAAGCTTTTCGGATCCTTACTATATCTTACGGGGGTAGGTTATGATGGAAGCCCATGCGAAAAATTATCTGAAAATTTGATTCTACGAAACTTTTCGAAATGCAAGTTTCGGTCAAAAAATCGTAATATATTATACACAAGTTTATACAAGTTTTTCTCAAAAAATTAAATTAAATCGAGGACTATACGAAACGATACATAGCTTTTCAAATCCTTAATATATCTTACGGGGGTAGGTTATGATGGAAGCCCATGCGAAAAATTATCAGAAAATTTTATTCTACGAAACTTTTCGAAATACAAGTTTCGGTCAAAAAATCGTAATATATTATACACAAGTTTATACTAGTTTTACTAAAAAATCAAATTAAATCGAGGACTATACGATACGATACAAAGCTTTTCGGATCCTTACTATATGTTACGGGGGAAGGTTATGATGGAAGCCCATGCAAAAAATTTATCCAAAAATTTGATTCTACGAACCTTTTTGAAATGCAAGTTTTGATCAAAAAATCGTAATATATTATACACAAGTTTATACTAGTTTTGTTCAAAAAATCAAATTAAATTGAGGACTATACGAAACTATGCAAAGCTTTCCAGATCCTTCCTATATCTTATAAGGGTAGGTTATGATGGAAGTCCATGCAAAAAATTATGTGAAAATTTGATTTTATGAAACTTTTCGAAATGTAAGTTTCGGTCAAAAAATCATAATATATTATACACAAATTTAAACTAGTTTTTATCAAAAAATCAATTAAATCGAGGACTGTACGAAACGATACATAGCTTTCCAGATCCTTCCTATATGTTACGGGGGAAGGTTATGATGGAAGCCCATGCAAAAAATCATCTGAAAATTTGATTCTACGAAACTTTTTGAAATGCAAGTTTCGGTCAAAAAATCGTAATATATAATACACAAGTTTAGACTAGTTTTGCTCAAAAAATCAAATTAAATCGAGGACTGTACGAAATGATACATAGCTTTCCAGATCCTTCCTATATCTTACGAGGGTAGGTTATGATGGAAGTCCATGCAAAAAAATCATCTGAAAATTTGATTCTACGAAACTTTTCGAAATGCAAGTTTCGGTCAAAAAATCGTAATATATTATACACAAATTTATACTATTTTTGCTAAAAAAACAAATTAAATCGAGGACTATACGAAACGATACAAAGCTTTTCAGATCCTTCCTATATGTTACGGGGGAAGGATATGATGGAAGCCAATGCAAAAAATCATCTGAAAATTTGATTCTACGAACCTTTTCGAAATGAATGTTTCGGTCAAAAAACCGTAATATATTATACACAAGTTTATACTAGTTTTGCTCAAAAAATAAAATTAAATCGAGGACTATACGAAACGATACAAAGCTTTCCAGATCCTTCCTATATCTTACGAGGGTAGGTTATGATGAAAGTCCATGCAAAAAATCATGTGAAAATTTGATTCTACGAAACTTTTTGAAATGCATGTTTCGGTCAAAAAAACGTAATATATTATACACAAGTGTATACTAGTTTTGCTCAAAAAATAAAATTAAATCGAGGACTGTACGAAACGATACATAGCTTTTCAGATCCTTAATATATCTTACGGGGGTAGGTTATGATGGAAGCCTATGCGTAAAATTATCTGAAAATTTGATTCTACGAAACTTTTCGAAATGCAAGTTTCGGTCAAAAAATCGTAATATATTATACACAAGTTTATACTAGTTTTGCTAAAAAAACAAATTAAATCGAGGACTATACGAAACGATACAAAGCTTTTCGGATCCTTACTATATCTTACGGGGGTAGGTTATGATGGAAGCCCATGCGAAAAATTATCTGAAAATTTGATTCTACGAAACTTTTCAAAATGCAAGTTTCGGTCTAAAAATCGTAATATATTATACACAAGTTTATACAAGTTTTTCTCAAAAAATAAAATTATGTCGAGGACTATACGAAACGATACATAGCTTTTCAAATCCTTAATATATCTTACAAGGGTAGGTTATGATGGAAGCCCATGCGAAAAATTATCTGAAAATTTTATTCTACGAAACTTTTCGAAATACAAGTTTCGGTCAAAAAATCGTAATATATTATACACAAGTTTATACTAGTTTTACTAAAAAACAAATTAAATCGAGGACTATACGATACGATACAAAGCTTTTCGGATCCTTACTATATGTTACGGGGGAAGGTTATGATGGAAGCCCATGCAAAAAATTTATCCAAAAATTTGATTCTACGAACCTTTTTGAAATGCAAGTTTTGATCAAAAAATCGTAATATATTATACACAAGTTTATACTAGTTTTGTTCAAAAAATCAAATTAAATTGAGGACTATACGAAACTATGCAAAGCTTTCCAGATCCTTCCTATATCTTATAAGGGTAGGTTATGATGGAAGTCCATGCAAAAAATTATGTGAAAATTTGATTTTATGAAACTTTTCGAAATGTAAGTTTCGGTCAAAAAATCGTAATATATTATACACAAATTTAAACTAGTTTTTATCAAAAAATCAATTAAATCGAGGACTGTACGAAATGATACATAGCTTTCCAGATCCTTCCTATATGTTACGGGGGAAGGTTATGATGGAAGCCCATGCAAAAAATCATCTGAAAATTTGATTCTACGAAACTTTTTGAAATGCAAGTTTCGGTCAAAAAATCGTAATATATAATACACAAGTTTAGACTAGTTTTGCTCAAAAAATCAAATTAAATCGAGGACTATACGAAACGTAAAAAGCTTTCCAGATCCTTCCTATATCTTACGAGGGTAGGTTATGATGGAAGTCCATGCAAAAAAATCATCTGAAAATTTGATTCTACGAAACTTTTCGAAATGCAAGTTTCGGTCAAAAAATCGTAATATATTATACACAAGTTTATACTATTTTTGCTAAAAAAACAAATTAAATCGAGGACTATACGAAACGATACAAAGCTTTTCAGATCCTTCCTATATGTTACGGGGGAAGGATATGATGGAAGCCAATGCAAAAAATCATCTGAAAATTTGATTCTACGAACCTTTTCGAAATGAATGTTTCGGTCAAAAAACCGTAATATATTATACACAAGTTTATACTAGTTTTGCTCAAAAAATAAAATTAAATCGAGGACTATACGAAACGATACAAAGCTTTCCAGATCCTTCCTATATCTTACGAGGGTAGGTTATGATGAAAGTCCATGCAAAAAATCATGTGAAAATTTGATTCTACGAAACTTTTTGAAATGCAAGTTTCGGTCAAAAAAACGTAATATATTATACACAAGTGTATACTAGTTTTGCTCAAAAAATAAAATTAAATCGAGGACTGTACGAAACGATACATAGCTTTTCAGATCCTTAATATATCTTACGGGGGTTGGTTATGATGGAAGCCTATGCGTAAAATTATCTGAAAATTTGATTCTACGAAACTTTTCGAAATGCAAGTTTCGGTCAAAAAATCGTATATATTATAAACAAGTTTATACTAGTTTTGCTAAAAAAACAAATTAAATCGAGGACTATACGAAACGATACAAAGCTTTTCGGATCCTTACTATATCTTACGGGGGTAGGTTATGATGGAAGCCCATGCGAAAAATTATCTGAAAATTTTATTCTACGAAACTTTTCGAAATGCAAGTTTCGGTCAAAAAATCGTAATATATTATACACAAGTTTATACAAGTTTTTCTCAAAAAATTAAATTAAATCGAGGACTATACGAAACGATACATAGCTTTTCAAATCCTTAATATATCTTACGGGGGTAGGTTATGATGAAAGCCCATGCGAAAAATTATCAGAAAATTTTATTCTACGAAACTTTTCGAAATACAAGTTTCGGTCAAAAAATCGTAATATATTATACACAAGTTTATACTAGTTTTACTAAAAAAACAAATTAAATCGAGGACTATACGATACGATACAAAGCTTTTCGGATCCTTACTATATGTTACGGGGGAAGGTTATGATGGAAGCCCATGCAAAAAATTTATCCAAAAATTTGATTCTACGAACCTTTTTGAAATGCAAGTTTTGATCAAAAAATCGTAATATATTATACACAAGTTTATACTAGTTTTGTTCAAAAAATCAAATTAAATTGAGGACTATACGAAACTATGCAAAGCTTTCCAGATCCTTCCTATATCTTATAAGGGTAGGTTATGATGGAAGTCCATGCAAAAAATTATGTGAAAATTTGATTTTATGAAACTTTTCGAAATGTAAGTTTCGGTCAAAAAATCGTAATATATTATACACAAATTTAAACTAGTTTTTATCAAAAAATCAATTAAATCGAGGACTGTACGAAACGATACATAGCTTTCCAGATCCTTCCTATATGTTACGGGGGAAGGTTATGATGGAAGCCCATGCAAAAAATCATCTGAAAATTTGATTCTACGAAACTTTTTGAAATGCAAGTTTCGGTCAAAAAATCGTAATATATAATACACAAGTTTAGACTAGTTTTGCTCAAAAAATCAAAGTAAATCGAGGACTATACGAAACGTAAAAAGCTTTCCAGATCCTTCCTATATCTTACGAGGGTAGGTTATGATGGAAGTCCATGCAAAAAAATCATCTGAAAATTTGATTCTACGAAACTTTTCGAAATGCAAGTTTCGGTCAAAAAATCGTAATATATTATACACAAGTTTATACTAGTTTTGCTAAAAAAACAAATTAAATCGAGGACTATACGAAACGATACAAAGCTTTTCAGATCCTTCCTATATGTTACGGGGGAAGGATATGATGGAAGCCAATGCAAAAAATCATCTGAAAATTTGATTCTACGAACCTTTTCGAAATGAATGTTTCGGTCAAGAAACCGTAATATATTATACACAAGTTTATACTAGTTTTGCTCAAAAAATAAAATTAAATCGAGGACTATACGAAACGATACAAAGCTTTCCAGATCCTTCCTATATCTTACGAGGGTAGGTTATGATGAAAGTCCATGCAAAAAATCATGTGAAAATTTGATTCTACGAAAGTTTTTGAAATGCAAGTTTCGGTCAAAAAAACGTAATATATTATACACAAGTGTATACTAGTTTTGCTCAAAAAATAAAATTAAATCGAGGACTGTACGAAACGATACATAGCTTTTCAGATCCTTAATATATCTTACGGGGGTTGGTTATGATGGAAGCCTATGCGTAAAATTATCTGAAAATTTGATTCTACGAAACTTTTCGAAATGCAAGTTTCGGTCAAAAAATCGTAATATATTATAAACAAGTTTATACTAGTTTTGCTAAAAAAACAAATTAAATCGAGGACTATACGAAACGATACAAAGCTTTTCGGATCCTTACTATATCTTACGGGGGTAGGTTATGATGGAAGCCCATGAGAAAAATTATCTGAAAATTTTATTCTACGAAACTTTTCGAAATGCAAGTTTCGGTCAAAAAATCGTAATATATTATACACAAGTTTATACAAGTTTTTCTCAAAAAATTAAATTAAATCGAGGACTATACGAAACGATACATAGCTTTTCAAATCCTTAATATATCTTACGGGGGTAGGTTATGATGGAAGCCCATGCGAAAAATTATCAGAAAATTTTATTCTACGAAACTTTTCGAAATACAAGTTTCGGTCAAAAAATCGTAATATATTATACACAAGTTTATACTAGTTTTACTAAAAAAACAAATTAAATCGAGGACTATACGATACGATACAAAGCTTTTCGGATCCTTACTATATGTTACGGGGGAAGGTTATGATGGAAGCCCATGCAAAAAATTTATCCAAAAATTTGATTCTACGAACCTTTTTGAAATGCAAGTTTTGATCAAAAAATCGTAATATATTATACACAAGTTTATACTAGTTTTGTTCAAAAAATCAAATTAAATTGAGGACTATACGAAACTATGCAAAGCTTTCCAGATCCTTCCTATATCTTATAAGGGTAGGTTATGATGGAAGTCCATGCAAAAAATTATGTGAAAATTTGATTTTATGAAACTTTTCGAAATGTAAGTTTCGGTCAAAAAATCGTAATATATTATACACAAATTTAAACTAGTTTTTATCAAAAAATCAATTAAATCGAGGACTGTACGAAACGATACATAGCTTTCCAGATCCTTCCTATATGTTACGGGGGAAGGTTATGATGGAAGCCCATGCAAAAAATCATCTGAAAATTTGATTCTACGAAACTTTTTGAAATGCAAGTTTCGGTCAAAAAATCGTAATATATAATACACAAGTTTAGACTAGTTTTGCTCAAAAAATCAAATTAAATCGAGGACTATACGAAACGTAAAAAGCTTTCCAGATCCTTCCTATATCTTACGAGGGTAGGTTATGATGGAAGTCCATGCAAAAAAATCATCTGAAAATTTGATTCTACGAAACTTTTCGAAATGCCAGTTTCGGTCAAAAAATCGTAATATATTATACACAAGTTTATACTAGTTTTGCTAAAAAAACAAATTAAATCGAGGACTATACGAAACGATACAAAGCTTTTCAGATCCTTCCTATATGTTACGGGGGAAGGATATGATGGAAGCCAATGCAAAAAATCATCTGAAAATTTGATTCTACGAACCTTTTCGAAATGAATGTTTCGGTCAAAAAACCGTAATATATTATACACAAGTTTATACTAGTTTTGCTCAAAAAAAAAATATTATATCGAGGACTATACGAAACGATACAAAGCTTTCCAGATCCTTCCTATATCTTACGAGGGTAGGTTATGATGAAAGTCCATGCAAAAAATCATGTGAAAATTTGATTCTACGAAACTTTTTGAAATGCAAGTTTCGGTCAAAAAAACGTAATATATTATACACAAGTGTATACTAGTTTTGCTCAAAAAATAAAATTAAATCGAGGACTGTACGAAACGATACATAGCTTTTCAGATCCTTAATATATCTTACGGGGGTAGGTTATGATGGAAGCCTATGCGTAAAATTATCTGAAAATTTGATTCTACGAAACTTTTCGAAATGCAAGTTTCGGTCAAAAAATCGTAATATATTATACACAAGTTTATACTAGTTTTGCTAAAAAAACAAATTAAATCGAGGACTATACGAAACGATACAAAGATTTTCGGATCCTTACTATATCTTACGGGGGTAGATTATGATGGAAGCCCATGCGAAAAATTATCTGAAAATTTGATTCTACGAAACTTTTCGAAATGCAAGTTTCGGTCTAAAAATCGTAATATATTATACACAAGTTTATACAAGTTTTTCTCAAAAAATAAAATTAAATCGAGGACTATACGAAACGATACATAGCTTTTCAAATCCTTAATATATCTTACGGGGGTAGGTTATGATGGAAGCCCATGCGAAAAATTATCTGAAAATTTTATTCTACGAAACTTTTCGAAATACAAGTTTCGGTCAAAAAATCGTAATATATTATACACAAGTTTATACTAGTTTTACTAAAAAACAAATTAAATCGAGGACTATACGATACGATACAAAGCTTTTCGGATCCTTACTATATGTTACGGGGGAAGGTTATGATGGAAGCCCATGCAAAAAATTTATCCAAAAATTTGATTCTACGAACCTTTTTGAAATGCAAGTTTTGATCAAAAAATCGTAATATATTATACACAAGTTTATACTAGTTTTGTTCAAAAAATCAAATTAAATTGAGGACTATACGAAACTATGCAAAGCTTTCCAGATCCTTCCTATATCTTATAAGGGTAGGTTATGATGGAAGTCCATGCAAAAAATTATGTGAAAATTTGATTTTATGAAACTTTTCGAAATGTAAGTTTCGGTCAAAAAATCGTAATATATTATACACAAATTTAAACTAGTTTTTATCAAAAAATCAATTAAATCGAGGACTGTACGAAACGATACATAGCTTTCCAGATCCTTCCTATATGTTACGGGGGAAGGTTATGATGGAAGCCCATGCAAAAAATCATCTGAAAATTTGATTCTACGAAACTTTTTGAAATGCAAGTTTCGGTCAAAAAATCGTAATATATAATACACAAGTTTAGACTAGTTTTGCTCAAAAAATCAAATTAAATCGAGGACTATACGAAACGTAAAAAGCTTTCCAGATCCTTCCTATATCTTACGAGGGTAGGTTATGATGGAAGTCCATGCAAAAAAATCATCTGAAAATTTGATTCTACGAAACTTTTCGAAATGCAAGTTTCGGTCAAAAAATCGTAATATATTATACACAAGTTTATACTATTTTTGCTAAAAAAACAAATTAAATCGAGGACTATACGAAACGATACAAAGCTTTTCAGATCCTTCCTATATGTTACGGGGGAAGGATATGATGGAAGCCAATGCAAAAAATCATCTGAAAATTTGATTCTACGAACCTTTTCGAAATGAATGTTTCGGTCAAAAAACCGTAATATATTATACACAAGTTTATACTAGTTTTGCTCAAAAAATAAAATTAAATCGAGGACTATACGAAACGATACAAAGCTTTCCAGATCCTTCCTATATCTTACGAGGGTAGGTTATGATGAAAGTCCATGCAAAAAATCATGTGAAAATTTGATTCTACGAAACTTTTTGAAATGCAAGTTTCGGTCAAAAAAACGTAATATATTATACACAAGTGTATACTAGTTTTGCTCAAAAAATAAAATTAAATCGAGGACTGTACGAAACGATACATAGCTTTTCAGATCCTTAATATATCTTACGGGGGTTGGTTATGATGGAAGCCTATGCGTAAAATTATCTGAAAATTTGATTCTACGAAACTTTTCGAAATGCAAGTTTCGGTCAAAAAATCGTAATATATTATAAACAAGTTTATACTAGTTTTTCTAAAAAAACAAATTAAATCGAGGACTATACGAAACGATACAAAGCTTTTCGGATCCTTACTATATCTTACGGGGGTAGGTTATGATGGAAGCCCATGCGAAAAATTATCTGAAAATTTTATTCTACGAAACTTTTCGAAATGCAAGTTTCGGTCAAAAAATCGTAATATATTATACACAAGTTTATACAAGTTTTTCTCAAAAAATTAAATTAAATCGAGGACTATACGAAACGATACATAGCTTTTCAAATCCTTAATATATCTTACGGGGGTAGGTTATGATGGAAGCCCATGCGAAAAATTATCAGAAAATTTTATTCTACGAAACTTTTCGAAATACAAGTTTCGGTCAAAAAATCGTAATATATTATACACAAGTTTATACTAGTTTTACTAAAAAAACAAATTAAATTGAGGACTATACGATACGATACAAAGCTTTTCGGATCCTTACTATATGTTACGGGGGAAGGTTATGATGGAAGCCCATGCAAAAAATTTATCCAAAAATTTGATTCTACGAACCTTTTTGAAATGCAAGTTTTGATCAAAAAATCGTAATATATTATACACAAGTTTATACTAGTTTTGTTCAAAAAATCAAATTAAATTGAGGACTATACGAAACTATGCAAAGCTTTCCAGATCCTTCCTATATCTTATAAGGGTAGGTTATGATGGAAGTCCATGCAAAAAATTATGTGCTAATTTGATTTTATGAAACTTTTCGAAATGTAAGTTTCGGTCAAAAAATCGTAATATATTATACACAAATTTAATCTAGTTTTTATCAAAAAATCAATTAAATCGAGGACTGTACGAAGCGATACATAGCTTTCCAGATCCTTCCTATATGTTACGGGGGAAGGTTATGATGGAAGCCCATGCAAAAAATCATCTAAAAATTTGATTTTACGAAACTTTTTGAAATGCAAGTTTCGGTCAAAAAATCGTAATATATAATACACAAGTTTAGACTAGTTTTGCTCAAAAAATCAAATTAAATCGAGGACTATACGAAACGTAAAAAGCTTTCCAGATCCTTCCTATATCTTACGAGGGTAGGTTATGATGGAAGTCCATGCAAAAAAATCATCTGAAAATTTGATTCTACGAAACTTTTCGAAATGCAAGTTTCGGTCAAAAAATCGTAATATATTATACACAAGTTTATACTATTTTTTCTAAAAAAACAAATTAAATCGAGGACTATACGAAACGATACAAAGCTTTTCAGATCCTTCCTATATGTTACGGGGGAAGGATATGATGGAAGCCAATGCAAAAAATCATCTGAAAATTTGATTCTACGAACCTTTTCGAAATGAATGTTTCGGTCAAAAAACCGTAATATATTATACACAAGTTTATACTAGTTTTGCTCAAAAAATAAAATTAAATCGAGGACTATACGAAACGATACAAAGCTTTCCAGATCCTTCCTATATCTTACGAGGGTAGGTTATGATGAAAGTCCATGCAAAAAATCATGTGAAAATTTGATTCTACGAAACTTTTTGAAATGCAAGTTTCGGTCAAAAAAACGTAATATATTATACACAAGTGTATACTAGTTTTGCTCAAAAAATAAAATTAAATCGAGGACTGTACGAAACGATACATAGCTTTTCAGATCCTTAATATATCTTACGGGGGTTGGTTATGATGGAAGCCTATGCGTAAAATTATCTGAAAATTTGATTCTACGAAACTTTTCGAAATGCAAGTTTCGGTCAAAAAATCGTAATATATTATACACAAGTTTATACTAGTTTTGCTAAAAAAACAAATTAAATCGAGGACTATACGAAACGATACAAAGCTTTTTGGATCCTTACTATATCTTACGGGGGTAGGTTATGATGGAAGCCCATGCGAAAAATTATCTGAAAATTTGATTCTACGAAACTTTTCGAAATGCATGTTTCGGTCAAAAAATCGTAATATATTATACACAAGTTTATACAAGTTTTTCTCAAAAAATTAAATTAAATCGAGGACTATACGAAACGATACATAGCTTTTCAAATCCTTAATATATCTTACGGGGGTAGGTTATGATGGAAGCCCATGCGAAAAATTATCAGAAAATTTTATTCTACGAAACTTTTCGAAATACAAGTTTCGGTCAAAAAATCGTAATATATTATACACAAGTTTATACTAGTTTTACTAAAAAAACAAATTAAATCGAGGACTATACGATACGATACAAAGCTTTTCGGATCCTTACTATATGTTACGGGGGAAGGTTATGATGGAAGCCCATGCAAAAAATTTATCCAAAAATTTGATTCTACGAACCTTTTTGAAATGCAAGTTTTGATCAAAAAATCGTAATATATTATACACAAGTTTATACTAGTTTTGTTCAAAAAATCAAATTAAATTGAGGACTATACGAAACTATGCAAAGCTTTCCAGATCCTTCCTATATCTTATAAGGGTAGGTTATGATGGAAGTCCATGCAAAAAATTATGTGAAAATTTGATTTTATGAAACTTTTCGAAATGTAAGTTTCGGTCAAAAAATCGTAATATATTATACACAAATTTAATCTAGTTTTTATCAAAAAATCAATTAAATCGAGGACTGTACGAAACGATACATAGCTTTCCAGATCCTTCCTATATGTTACGGGGGAAGGTTATGATGGAAGCCCATGCAAAAAATCATCTGAAAATTTGATTCTACGAAACTTTTTGAAATGCAAGTTTCGGTCAAAAAATCGTAATATATAATACACAAGTTTAGACTAGTTTTGCTCAAAAAATCAAATTAAATCGAGGACTATACGAAACGTAAAAAGCTTTCCAGATCCTTCCTATATCTTACGAGGGTAGGTTATGATGGAAGTCCATGCAAAAAAATCATCTGAAAATTTGATTCTACGAAACTTTTCGAAATGCAAGTTTCGGTCAAAAAATCGTAATATATTATACACAAGTTTATACTATTTTTGCTAAAAAAAAAATTAAATCGAGGACTATACGAAACGATACAAAGCTTTTCAGATCCTTCCTATATGTTACGGGGGAAGGATATGATGGAAGCCAATGCAAAAAATCATCTAAAAATTTGATTCTATGAAACTTTTCGAAATGAATGTTTCGGTCAAAAAACCGTAATATATTATACACAAGTTTATACTAGTTTTGCTCAAAAAATAAAATTAAACCGAGGACTATACGAAACGATACAAAGCTTTCCAGATCCTTCCTATATCTTACGAGGGTAGGTTATGATGAAAGTCCATGCAAAAAATCATGTGAAAATTTGATTCTACGAAACTTTTTGAAATGCAAGTTTCGGTCAAAAAAACGTAATATATTATACACAAGTGTATACTAGTTTTGCTCAAAAAATAAAATTAAATCGAGGACTATACGAAACGATACATAGCTTTTCAGATCCTTAATATATCTTACGGGGGTAGGTTATGATGGAAGCCTATGCGTAAAATTATCTGAAAATTTGATTCTACGAAACTTTTCGAAATGCAAGTTTCGGTCAAAAAATCGTAATATATTATACACAAGTTTATACTAGTTTTGCTAAAAAAATAAATTAAATCGAGGACTATACGAAACGATACAAAGCTTTTCGGATCCTTACTATATCTTACGGGGGTAGGTTATGATGGAAGCCCATGCGAAAAATTATCTGAAAATTTGATTCTACGAAACTTTTCGAAATGCAAGTTTCGGTGAAAAAATCTTAATATATTATACACAAGTTTATACAAGTTTTTCTCAAAAAATAAAATTAAATCGAGGACTATACGAAATGATACATAGCTTTTCAAATCCATAATATATCTTACGGGGGTAGGTTATGAAGGAAGCCCATGCGAAAAATTATCTGAAAATTTTATTCTACGAAACTTTTCGAAATGCAAGTTTCGGTCAAAAAATCGTAATATATTATACACAAGTTTATACTAGTTTTACTAAAAAAACAATTTAAATCGAGGACTTTACGAAACGATACAAAGCTTTTCAAATCCTTACTATATGTTACGGGGGAAGGTTATGATGGAAGCCCATGCAAAAAAATTATCTGAAAATTTTATTCTACGAAACTTTTCGAAATGCATGTTTTGATCAAAAAATCGTAATATATTACACACAAGTTTATACTAGTTTTGTTCAAAAAATCAAATTAAATTGAGGACTATACGAAACTATGCAAAGCTTTCCAGATCCTTCCTATATCTTATAAGGGTAGGTTATGATGGAAGTCCATGCAAAAAATTATGTGAAAATTTGATGTTATGAAACTTTTCGAAATGTAAGTTTCGGTCAAAAAATCGTAATATATTATACACAAATTTAAACTAGTTTTTATCAAAAAATCAAATTAAATCGAGGACTGTACGAAACGATACATAGCTTTCCAGATCCTTCCTATATGTTACAGGGGAAGGTTATGATGGAAGCCCATGCAAAAAATCATCTGAAATTTTATTCTACGAAACTTTTTGAAATGCAAGTTTCGGTCAAAAAATCGTAATATATTATACACAAGTTTATACTAGTTTTACTAAAAAAACAATTTAAATCGAGGACTATACGAAACGATACAAAGCTTTTCAAATCCTTACTATATGTTACGGGGGAAGGTTATGAAGGAAGCCCATGCAAAAAAATTATCTGAAAATTTTATTCTACGAAACTTTTTGAAATGCAAGTTTCGGTCAAAAAATCGTAATATATAATACACAAGTTTAGACTAGTTTTGCTCAAAAAATCAAATTAAATCGAGGACTATACGAAACGATACAAAGCTTTCCAGATCCTTCCTATATCTTACGAGGGTAGGTTATGATGGAAGTCCATGCAAAAAAATCATCTGAAAATTTGATTCTACGAAACTTTTCGAAATGCAAGTTTCGGTCAAAAAATCGTAATATATTATACACAAGTTTATACTATTTTTGCTAAAAAAAAAATTAAATCGAGGACTATACGAAACGATACAAAGATTTTCAGATCCTTCCTATATGTTACGGGGGAAGGATATGATGGAAGCCAATGCAAAAAATCATCTGAAAATTTGATTCTACGAAACTTTTCGAAATGAATGTTTCGGTCAAAAAACCGTAATATATTATACACAAGTTTATACTAGTTTTGCTCAAAAAATAAAATTAAATCGAGGACTATACGAAACGATACAAAGCTTTCCAGATCCTTCCTATATCTTACGAGGGTAGGTTATGATGAAAGTCCATGCAAAAAATCATGTGAAAATTTGATTCTACGAAACTTTTTGAAATGCAAGTTTCGGTCAAAAAAACGTAATATATTATACACAAGTGTATACTAGTTTTGCTCAAAAAATAAAATTAAATCGAGGACTATACGAAACGATACATAGCTTTTCAGATCCTTAATATATCTTACGGGGGTAGGTTATGATGGAAGCCTATGCGTAAAATTATCTGAAAATTTGATTCTACGAAACTTTTCGAAATGCAAGTTTCGGTCAAAAAATCGTAATATATTATACACAAGTTTATACTAGTTTTGCTAAAAAAATAAATTAAATCGAGGACTATACGAAACGATACAAAGCTTTTCGGATCCTTACTATATCTTACGGGGGTAGGTTATGATGGAAGCCCATGCGAAAAATTATCTGAAAATTTGATTCTACGAAACTTTTCGAAATGCAAGTTTCGGTAAAAAAATCTTAATATATTATACACAAGTTTATACAAGTTTTTCTCAAAAAATAAAATTAAATCGAGGACTATACGAAATGATACATAGCTTTTCAAATCCATAATATATCTTACAGGGGTAGGTTATGATGGAAGCCCATGCGAAAAATTATCTGAAAATTTTATTCTACGAAACATTTCGAAATGCAAGTTTCGGTCAAAAAATCGTAATATATTATACACAAGTTTATACTAGTTTTACTAAAAAAACAATTTAAATCGAGGACTTTACGAAACGATACAATGCTTTTCAAATCCTTACTATATGTTACGGGGGAAGGTTATGATGGAAGCCCATGCAAAAAAATTATCTGAAAATTTTATTCTACGAAACTTTTTGAAATGCATGTTTTGATCAAAAAATCGTAATATATTACACACAAGTTTATACTAGTTTTGTTCAAAAAATCAAATTAAATTGAGGACTATACGAAACTATGCAAAGCTTTCCAGATCCTTCCTATATCTTATAAGGGTAGGTTATGATGGAAGTCCATGCAAAAAATTATGTGAAAATTTGATGTTATGAAACTTTTCGAAATGTAAGTTTCGGTCAAAAAATCGTAATATATTATACACAAATTTAAACTAGTTTTTATCAAAAAATCAAATTAAATCGAGGACTGTACGAAATGATACATAGCTTTCCAGATCCTTCCTATATGTTACAGGGGAAGGTTATGATGGAAGCCCATGCAAAAAATCATCTGAAATTTTATTCTACGAAACTTTTCGAAATGCAAGTTTCGGTCAAAAAATCGTAATATATTATACACAAGTTTATACTAGTTTTACTAAAAAAAAAATTTAAATCGAGGACTATACGAAACGATACAAAGCTTTTCAAATCCTTACTATATGTTACGGGGGAAGGTTATGATGGAAGCCCATGCAAAAAAATTATCTGAAAATTTTATTCTACGAAACTTTTTGAAATGCATGTTTCGGTCAAAAAATCGTAATATATTATACACAAGTTTATACTTGTTTTGTTAAAAAAACCAAATTAAATCGAGGACTATACGAAACGATACAAAGCTTTTCAGATCCTTCCTATATGTTACGGGGGAAGGATATGATGGAAGCCAATGCAAAAAATCATCTGAAAATTTGATTCTACGAAACTTTTCGAAATGAATGTTTCGGTCAAAAAACCGTAATATATTATACACAAGTTTATACTAGTTTTGCTCAAAAAATAAAATTAAATCGAGGACTATACGAAACGATACAAAGCTTTCCAGATCCTTCCTATATCTTACGAGGGTAGGTTATGATCAAAGTCCATGCAAAAAATCATGTGAAAATTTGATTCTACGAAACTTTTCGAAATGCAAGTTTCGGTCAAAAAATCGTAATATATTATACACAAGTTTATACTAGTTTTGCTAAAAAAACAAATTAAATCGAGGACTATACGAAACGATACAAATCTTTACGGATCCTTACTATATCTTACAGGGGTATGTTATGATGGAAGCCCATGCGAAAAATTATCTGAAAATTTGATTCTACGAAACTTTTCGAAATGCAAGTTTCGGTCAAAAAATCGTAATATATTATACACAAGTTTATACTAGTTTTGCTAAAAAAACAAATTAAATCGAGGATTATACGATACGATACAAAGCTTTTCGGATCCTTACTATATGTTACGGGGGAATGTTATGACGGAAGCCCATGCAAAAAATTTATCCAAAAATTTGATTCTACGAAACTTTTTGAAATGCAAGTTTTGATAAAAAAAAAGTAATATATTATACACATGTTTATACTAGTTTTGTTCAAAAAATCAAATTAAATTGAGGACTATACGAAACTATGCAAAGCTTTCCAGATCCTTCCTATATCTTATAAGGGTAGGTTATGATGGAAGTCCATGCAAAAAATCATGTGAAAATTTGATTCTATGAAACTTTTCGAAATGTAAGTTTCGGTCAAAAAATCGTAATATATTATACACAAATTTAAACTAGTTTTTATCAAAAAATTAAATTAAATCGAGGACTGTACGAAACGATACATAGCTTTCCAGATCCTTCCTATATGTTACGGGGGAAGGTTATGATGGAAGCCCATGCAAAAAATCATCTGAAAATTTGATTCTACGAAACTTTTTGAAATGCAAGTTTCGGTCAAAAAATCGTAATATATAATACACAAGTTTAGACTAGTTTTGCTCAAAAAATCAAATTAAATCGAGGACTATACGAAACGTAAAAAGCTTTCCAGATCCTTCCTATATCTTACGAGGGTAGGTTATGATGGAAGTCCATGCAAAAAAATCATCTGAAAATTTGATTCTACGAAACTTTTCGAAATGCAAGTTTCGGTCAAAAAATCGTAATATATTATACACAAGTTTATACTATTTTTGCTAAAAAAAAAATTAAATCGAGGACTATACGAAACGATACAAAGCTTTTCAGATCCTTCCTATATGTTACGGGGGAAGGATATGATGGAAGCCAATGCAAAAAATCATCTAAAAATTTGATTCTATGAAACTTTTCGAAATGAATGTTTCGGTCAAAAAACCGTAATATATTATACACAAGTTTATACTAGTTTTGCTCAAAAAATAAAATTAAACCGAGGACTATACGAAACGATACAAAGCTTTCCAGATCCTTCCTATATCTTACGAGGGTAGGTTATGATGAAAGTCCATGCAAAAAATCATGTGAAAATTTGATTCTACGAAACTTTTTGAAATGCAAGTTTCGGTCAAAAAAACGTAATATATTATACACAAGTGTATACTAGTTTTGCTCAAAAAATAAAATTAAATCGAGGACTATACGAAACGATACATAGCTTTTCAGATCCTTAATATATCTTACGGGGGTAGGTTATGATGGAAGCCTATGCGTAAAATTATCTGAAAATTTGATTCTACGAAACTTTTCGAAATGCAAGTTTCGGTCAAAAAATCGTAATATATTATACACAAGTTTATACTAGTTTTGCTAAAAAAATAAATTAAATCGAGGACTATACGAAACGATACAAAGCTTTTCGGATCCTTACTATATCTTACGGGGGTAGGTTATGATGGAAGCCCATGCGAAAAATTATCTGAAAATTTGATTCTACGAAACTTTTCGAAATGCAAGTTTCGGTGAAAAAATCTTAATATATTATACACAAGTTTATACAAGTTTTTCTCAAAAAATAAAATTAAATCGAGGACTATACGAAATGATACATAGCTTTTCAAATCCATAATATATCTTACGGGGGTAGGTTATGAAGGAAGCCCATGCGAAAAATTATCTGAAAATTTTATTCTACGAAACTTTTCGAAATGCAAGTTTCGGTCAAAAAATCGTAATATATTATACACAAGTTTATACTAGTTTTACTAAAAAAACAATTTAAATCGAGGACTTTACGAAACGATACAAAGCTTTTCAAATCCTTACTATATGTTACGGGGGAAGGTTATGATGGAAGCCCATGCAAAAAAATTATCTGAAAATTTTATTCTACGAAACTTTTCGAAATGCATGTTTTGATCAAAAAATCGTAATATATTACACACAAGTTTATACTAGTTTTGTTCAAAAAATCAAATTAAATTGAGGACTATACGAAACTATGCAAAGCTTTCCAGATCCTTCCTATATCTTATAAGGGTAGGTTATGATGGAAGTCCATGCAAAAAATTATGTGAAAATTTGATGTTATGAAACTTTTCGAAATGTATGTTTCGGTCAAAAAATCGTAATATATTATACACAAATTTAAACTAGTTTTTATCAAAAAATCAAATTAAATCGAGGACTGTACGAAACGATACATAGCTTTCCAGATCCTTCCTATATGTTACAGGGGAAGGTTATGATGGAAGCCCATGCAAAAAATCATCTGAAATTTTATTCTACGAAACTTTTTGAAATGCAAGTTTCGGTCAAAAAATCGTAATATATTATACACAAGTTTATACTAGTTTTACTAAAAAAACAATTTAAATCGAGGACTATACGAAACGATACAAAGCTTTTCAAATCCTTACTATATGTTACGGGGGAAGGTTATGATGGAAGCCCATGCAAAAAAATTATCTGAAAATTTTATTCTACGAAACTTTTTGAAATGCAAGTTTCGGTCAAAAAATCGTAATATATAATACACAAGTTTAGACTAGTTTTGCTCAAAAAATCAAATTAAATCGAGGACTATACGAAACGATACAAAGCTTTCCAGATCCTTCCTATATCTTACGAGGGTAGGTTATGATGGAAGTCCATGCAAAAAAATCATCTGAAAATTTGATTCTACGAAACTTTTCGAAATGCAAGTTTCGGTCAAAAAATCGTAATATATTATACACAAGTTTATACTATTTTTGCTAAAAAAAAAATTAAATCGAGGACTATACGAAACGATACAAAGATTTTCAGATCCTTCCTATATGTTACGGGGGAAGGATATGATGGAAGCCAATGCAAAAAATCATCTGAAAATTTGATTCTACGAAACTTTTCGAAATGAATGTTTCGGTCAAAAAACCGTAATATATTATACACAAGTTTATACTAGTTTTGCTCAAAAAATAAAATTAAATCGAGGACTATACGAAACGATACAAAGCTTTCCAGATCCTTCCTATATCTTACGAGGGTAGGTTATGATGAAAGTCCATGCAAAAAATCATGTGAAAATTTGATTCTACGAAACTTTTTGAAATGCAAGTTTCGGTCAAAAAAACGTAATATATTATACACAAGTGTATACTAGTTTTGCTCAAAAAATAAAATTAAATCGAGGACTATACGAAACGATACATAGCTTTTCAGATCCTTAATATATCTTACGGGGGTAGGTTATGATGGAAGCCTATGCGTAAAATTATCTGAAAATTTGATTCTACGAAACTTTTCGAAATGCAAGTTTCGGTCAAAAAATCGTAATATATTATACACAAGTTTATACTAGTTTTGCTAAAAAAATAAATTAAATCGAGGACTATACGAAACGATACAAAGCTTTTCGGATCCTTACTATATCTTACGGGGGTAGGTTATGATGGAAGCCCATGCGAAAAATTATCTGAAAATTTGATTCTACGAAACTTTTCGAAATGCAAGTTTCGGTAAAAAAATCTTAATATATTATACACAAGTTTATACAAGTTTTTCTCAAAAAATAAAATTAAATCGAGGACTATACGAAATGATACATAGCTTTTCAAATCCATAATATATCTTACAGGGGTAGGTTATGATGGAAGCCCATGCGAAAAATTATCTGAAAATTTTATTCTACGAAACATTTCGAAATGCAAGTTTCGGTCAAAAAATCGTAATATATTATACACAAGTTTATACTAGTTTTACTAAAAAAACAATTTAAATCGAGGACTTTACGAAACGATACAAAGCTTTTCAAATCCTTACTATATGTTACGGGGGAAGGTTATGATGGAAGCCCATGCAAAAAAATTATCTGAAAATTTTATTCTACGAAACTTTTTGAAATGCATGTTTTGATCAAAAAATCGTAATATATTACACACAAGTTTATACTAGTTTTGTTCAAAAAATCAAATTAAATTGAGGACTATACGAAACTATGCAAAGCTTTCCAGATCCTTCCTATATCTTATAAGGGTAGGTTATGATGGAAGTCCATGCAAAAAATTATGTGAAAATTTGATGTTATGAAACTTTTCGAAATGTAAGTTTCGGTCAAAAAATCGTAATATATTATACACAAATTTAAACTAGTTTTTATCAAAAAATCAAATTAAATCGAGGACTGTACGAAATGATACATAGCTTTCCAGATCCTTCCTATATGTTACAGGGGAAGGTTATGATGGAAGCCCATGCAAAAAATCATCTGAAATTTTATTCTACGAAACTTTTCGAAATGCAAGTTTCGGTCAAAAAATCGTAATATATTATACACAAGTTTATACTAGTTTTACTAAAAAAAAAATTTAAATCGAGGACTATACGAAACGATACAAAGCTTTTCAAATCCTTACTATATGTTACGGGGGAAGGTTATGATGGAAGCCCTTGCAAAAAAATTATCTGAAAATTTTATTCTACGAAACTTTTTGAAATGCATGTTTCGGTCAAAAAATCGTAATATATTATACACAAGTTTATACTTGTTTTGTTAAAAAAACCAAATTAAATCGAGGACTATACGAAACGATACAAAGCTTTTCAGATCCTTCCTATATGTTACGGGGGAAGGATATGATGGAAGCCAATGCAAAAAATCTTCTGAAAATTTGATTCTACGAAACTTTTCGAAATGAATGTTTCGGTCAAAAAACCGTAATATATTATACACAAGTTTATACTAGTTTTGCTCAAAAAATAAAATTAAATCGAGGACTATACGAAACGATACAAAGCTTTCCAGATCCTTCCTATATCTTACGAGGGTAGGTTATGATCAAAGTCCATGCAAAAAATCATGTGAAAATTTGATTCTACGAAACTTTTCGAAATGCAAGTTTCGGTCAAAAAATCGTAATATATTATACACAAGTTTATACTAGTTTTGCTAAAAAAACAAATTAAATCGAGGACTATACGAAACGATACAAATCTTTACGGATCCTTACTATATCTTACAGGGGTATGTTATGATGGAAGCCCATGCGAAAAATTATCTGAAAATTTGATTCTACGAAACTTTTCGAAATGCAAGTTTCGGTCAAAAAATCGTAATATATTATACACAAGTTTATACTAGTTTTGCTAAAAAAACAAATTAAATCGAGGATTATACGATACGATACAAAGCTTTTCGGATCCTTACTATATGTTACGGGGGAATGTTATGACGGAAGCCCATGCAAAAAATTTATCCAAAAATTTGATTCTACGAAACTTTTTGAAATGCAAGTTTTGATAAAAAAAAAGTAATATATTATACACATGTTTATACTAGTTTTGTTCAAAAAATCAAATTAAATTGAGGACTATACGAAACTATGCAAAGCTTTCCAGATCCTTCCTATATCTTATAAGGGTAGGTTATGATGGAAGTCCATGCAAAAAATCATGTGAAAATTTGATTCTATGAAACTTTTCGAAATGTAAGTTTCGGTCAAAAAATCGTAATATATTATACACAAATTTAAACTAGTTTTTATCAAAAAATTAAATTAAATCGAGGACTGTACGAAACGATACATAGCTTTCCAGATCCTTCCTATATGTTACGGGGGAAGGTTATGATGGAAGCCCATGCAAAAAATCATCTGAAAATTTGATTCGACGAAACTTTTTGAAATGCAAGTTTCGGTCAAAAAATCGTAATATATAATACACAAGTTTATACTAGTTTTGCTCAAAAAATCAAATTAAATCGAGGACTATACGAAACCTAAAAAGCTTTCCAGATCCTTCCTATATCTTACGAGGGTAGGTTATGATGGAAGTCCATGCAAAAAAATCATGTGAAAATTTGATTCTACGAAACTTTTCGAAATGCATGTTTCGGTCAAAAAATCGTAATATATTATACACAAGTTTATACTAGTTTTGCTAAAAAAACAAATTAAATCGTGGACTATACGAAACGATACAAAGCTTTTCAGATTCTTCCTATATGTTACGGGGGAAGGATATGATGGAAGCCAATGCAAAAAATCATCTGAAAATTTGATTCTACGAAACTTTTCGAAATGAATGTTTCGGTCAAAAAACCGTAATATATTATACACAAGTTTAAACTAGTTTTGCTCAAAAAATAAAATTAAATCGAGGACTATACAAAACGATACAAAGCTTTCCAGATCCTTCCTATATCTTACGAGGGTAGGTTATGATGAAAGTCCATGCAAAAAATCATGTGAAAATTTGATTCTACGAAACTTTTTGAAATGCAAGTTTCGGTCAAAAAAACGTAATATATTATACACAAGTTTATACTAGTTTTGCTCAAAAAATAAAATTAAATCGAAGACTATACGAAACAATACATAGCTTTTTCAGATCCTTAATATATCTTACGGGGGTAGGTTATGATGGAAGCCCATGCGTAAAATTATCAGAAAATTTGATTCTACGAAACTTTTTGAAATGCATGTTTCGGTCAAAAAATCGTAATATATTATACACAAGTTTATACTAGTTTTGCTCAAAAAATCAAATTATATCGATGACTATACGAATCGATACAAATCTTTCTAGATCCTTCCTATATCTTACGAGGGTAGGTTATGATGGAAGTCCATGCAAAAAAAATCTGAAAATTTGATTGTATGAAACTTTTCAAAATTCAAGTTTCGGTCAAAAAATCAAAATATATTATACACAAGTTTATACTAGTTTTGCTCAAAACACAAATTAAATCGAGGACTATACGAAACGATACAAAGCTTTTCAGATCCATCCTATATGTTACGGGGGAAGGTTATGATGGAAGACCATGCAAAAAATCATCAGAAAATTTGATTCTACGAAACTTTTCGAAATGCAAGTTTCGGTCAAAAAATCGTAATATATTATACACAAGTTTATACTAGTTTTGCTAAAAAAAAAATTTAAATCAAGGACTATACGAAAAAATACAAAGCTTTTCAGATCATTTCTATATGTTACGGGGGAAGGTTATGATGGAAGCCCATGCAAAAACATCATCTGAAAATTTGATTCTATGAAACTTTTCGAAATGCAAGTTTCGGTCAAATAATCGAAATATATAATACACAAGTTTATACTAGTTTTGCTCAAAAAACAAATTAAATCGAGGACTATACGAAACGATACAAAGCTTTTCAGATCCTTCCTATATGTTACGGGGGAAGGTTATAATGGAAGCCCATGCAAAAAATTATCTGAAAATTTCATTCTACGAAACTTTTATAAATGCAAGTTTCGGTAAAAAAATCAATAGATATTATACACAGGTTAATACTAGTTTTGCTCAAAAAATCAAATTAAATCGAGGACTATACGAAACGATACAAAACATTTCAGATCCTTCCTATATGTTACAAGGGAAGGTTATGATGGAAGTCTATGCAAAAAATCATATGAAAATTTGATTCTACAAAACTTTTCGAAATGCAAGTTTGGGTTAAAAAATTGTATAATATTATTACACACAAGTTTATACTAGATTTGCTAAAAAAAATTAAATCGAGGACTATACGAAACGATACAAAACTTTTAATATCCTTCCTATATGTTACGGGGGAAGGTTATGATGGAAGCCCATGCAAAAAATCATCTGAAAATTTGATTCTACGAAACTTTTTGAAATGCATGTTTCGGTCAAAAAATCGTAATATATTATACACAAGTTTACACTAGTTTTGCTCAAAAAATAAAATTAAATCGAGGACTATACGAAACGATACAAAGCTTTCCAGATCCTTCCTATATCTTACGAGGGTAGGATATGATGGAAGTCCATGCAAAAAATCATCTGAAAACATGATTCAACGGAACTTTTTGAAATGCATGTTTCGGTCAAAAAATCGTAATATATTATACACAAGTTTATACTAGTTTTGCTCAAAAAATCAAACAAAATCGAGGACTATACGAAACGATAGAAAACTTTTCAGATCCTTCCTATATGTTACGGGGAAGGATATGATGGAAGCCCATTCAAAAAATCATGTGAAAATTTGATTCTACGAAACTTTTTGAAATGCAAGTTTCGGTCAAAAATCATAATATATTATACAGAAGTTTATACTAGTTTTGCTAAAAAAATAAATTAAATCGAGAACTATACGAAACGATACAAAGCTTTTCAGATCCTTACTATTTGTTACGAGGGATGGATATGATGGAAGCCCATGCAAAAAATCATCTAAAAATTTCATTCTACGAAATTTTTCGAAATGAATGTTTCGGTCAAAAAATCGTAATATATTATACACAAGTTTATACTAGTTTTGCTCAAAAAATCAAATTATATCGATGACTATACGAATCGATACAAATCTTTCTAGATCCTTCCTATATCTCACGAGGGTAGGTTATGATGGAAGTCCATGCAAAAAAAATCTGAAAATTTGATTTTATGAAACTTCTCAAAATTCAAGTTTCGGTCAAAAAATCAAAATATATTATACACAAGTTTATACTAGTTTTGCTCAAAACACAAATTAAATAGAGGACTATACGAAACGATACAAAGCTTTTAAGATCCTTCCTATATGTTACGGGGGAAGGTTATGATGGAAGACCATGCAAAAAATCATCAGAAAATTTGATTCTACGAAACTTTTCGAAATGCAAGTTTCGGTCAAAAAATCGTAATATATTATACACAAGTTTATACTAGTTTTGCTAAAAAAACAATTTAAATCAAGGACTATACGAAAAAATACAATGCTTTTCAGATCATTCCTATATGTTACGGGGGAAGGTTATGATGGAAGCCCATGCAAAAACATCATCTGAAAATTTGATTCTATGAAACTTTTCGAAATGCAAGTTTCGGTCAAAAAATCGAAATATATAATACACAAGTTTATACTAGTTTTGCTCAAAAAACAAATTAAATCGAGGACTATACGAAACGATACAAAGCTTTTCAGATCCTTCCTATATGTTACGGGGGAAGGTTATAATGGAAGCCCATGCAAAAAATTATCTGAAAATTTCATTCTACGAAACTTTTATAAATGCAAGTTTCGGTAAAAAAATCAATAGATATTATACACAGGTTAATACTAGTTTTGCTCAAAAAATCAAATTAAATCGAGGACTATACGAAACGATACAAAACATTTCAGATCCTTCCTATATGTTACAAGGGAAGGTTATGATGGAAGTCTATGCAAAAAATCATATGAAAATTTGATTCTACAAAACTTTTCGAAATGCAAGTTTGGGTTAAAAAATTGTATAATATTATTACACACAAGTTTATACTAGATTTGCTAAAAAAAATTAAATCGAGGACTATACGAAACGATACAAAACTTTTAATATCCTTCCTATATGTTACGGGGGAAGGTTATGATGGAAGCCCATGCAAAAAATCATCTGAAAATTTGATTCTACGAAACTTTTTGAAATGCATGTTTCGGTCAAAAAATCGTAATATATTATACACAAGTTTACACTAGTTTTGCTCAAAAAATAAAATTAAATCGAGGACTATACGAAACGATACAAAGCTTTCCAGATCCTTCCTATATCTTACGAGGGTAGGATATGATGGAAGTCCATGCAAAAAATCATCTGAAAACATGATTCAACGGAACTTTTTGAAATGCATGTTTCGGTCAAAAAATCGTAATATATTATACACAAGTTTATACTAGTTTTGCTCAAAAAATCAAACAAAATCGAGGACTATACGAAACGATAGAAAACTTTTCAGATCCTTCCTATATGTTACGGGGAAGGATATGATGGAAGCCCATTCAAAAAATCATGTGAAAATTTGATTCTACGAAACTTTTTGAAATGCAAGTTTCGGTCAAAAATCATAATATATTATACAGAAGTTTATACTAGTTTTGCTAAAAAAATAAATTAAATCGAGAACTATACGAAACGATACAAAGCTTTTCAGATCCTTACTATTTGTTACGAGGGATGGATATGATGGAAGCCCATGCAAAAAATCATCTAAAAATTTCATTCTACGAAATTTTTCGAAATGAATGTTTCGGTCAAAAAATCGTAATATATTATACACAAGTTTATACTAGTTTTGCTCAAAAAATCAAATTATATCGATGACTATACGAATCGATACAAATCTTTCTAGATCCTTCCTATATCTCACGAGGGTAGGTTATGATGGAAGTCCATGCAAAAAAAATCTGAAAATTTGATTTTATGAAACTTCTCAAAATTCAAGTTTCGGTCAAAAAATCAAAATATATTATACACAAGTTTATACTAGTTTTGCTCAAAACACAAATTAAATAGAGGACTATACGAAACGATACAAAGCTTTTAAGATCCTTCCTATATGTTACGGGGGAAGGTTATGATGGAAGACCATGCAAAAAATCATCAGAAAATTTGATTCTACGAAACTTTTCGAAATGCAAGTTTCGGTCAAAAAATCGTAATATATTATACACAAGTTTATACTAGTTTTGCTAAAAAAACAATTTAAATCAAGGACTATACGAAAAAATACAATGCTTTTCAGATCATTCCTATATGTTACGGGGGAAGGTTATGATGGAAGCCCATGCAAAAACATCATCTGAAAATTTGATTCTATGAAACTTTTCGAAATGCAAGTTTCGGTCAAAAAATCGAAATATATAATACACAAGTTTATACTAGTTTTGCTCAAAAAACAAATTAAATCGAGGACTATACGAAACGATACAAAGCTTTTCAGATCCTTCCTATATGTTACGGGGGAAGGTTATAATGGAAGCCCATGCAAAAAATTATCTGAAAATTTCATTCTACGAAACTTTTATAAATGCAAGTTTCGGTAAAAAAATCAATAGATATTATACACAGGTTAATACTAGTTTTGCTCAAAAAATCAAATTAAATCGAGGACTATACGAAACGATACAAAACATTTCAGATCCTTCCTATATGTTACAAGGGAAGGTTATGATGGAAGTCTATGCAAAAAATCATATGAAAATTTGATTCTACAAAACTTTTCGAAATGCAAGTTTGGGTTAAAAAATTGTATAATATTATTACACACAAGTTTATACTAGATTTGCTAAAAAAAATTAAATCGAGGACTATACGAAACGATACAAAACTTTTAATATCCTTCCTATATGTTACGGGGGAAGGTTATGATGGAAGCCCATGCAAAAAATCATCTGAAAATTTGATTCTACGAAACTTTTTGAAATGCATGTTTCGGTCAAAAAATCGTAATATATTATACACAAGTTTACACTAGTTTTGCTCAAAAAATAAAATTAAATCGAGGACTATACAAAACGATACAAAGCTTTCCAGATCCTTCCTATATCTTACGAGGGTAGGATATGATGGAAGTCCATGCAAAAAATCATCTGAAAACATGATTCAACGGAACTTTTTGAAATGCATGTTTCGGTCAAAAAATCGTAATATATTATACACAAGTTTATACTAGTTTTGCTCAAAAAATCAAACAAAATCGAGGACTATACGAAACGATAGAAAACTTTTCAGATCCTTCCTATATGTTACGGGGAAGGATATGATGGAAGCCCATTCAAAAAATCATGTGAAAATTTGATTCTACGAAACTTTTTGAAATGCAAGTTTCGGTCAAAAATCATAATATATTATACAGAAGTTTATACTAGTTTTGCTAAAAAAATAAATTAAATCGAGAACTATACGAAACGATACAAAGCTTTTCAGATCCTTACTATTTGTTACGAGGGATGGATATGATGGAAGCCCATGCAAAAAATCATCTAAAAATTTCATTCTACGAAATTTTTCGAAATGAATGTTTCGGTCAAAAAATCGTAATATATTATACACAAGTTTATACTAGTTTTGCTCAAAAAATCAAATTATATCGATGACTATACGAATCGATACAAATCTTTCTAGATCCTTCCTATATCTCACGAGGGTAGGTTATGATGGAAGTCCATGCAAAAAAAATCTGAAAATTTGATTTTATGAAACTTCTCAAAATTCAAGTTTCGGTCAAAAAATCAAAATATATTATACACAAGTTTATACTAGTTTTGCTCAAAACACAAATTAAATAGAGGACTATACGAAACGATACAAAGCTTTTAAGATCCTTCCTATATGTTACGGGGGAAGGTTATGATGGAAGACCATGCAAAAAATCATCAGAAAATTTGATTCTACGAAACTTTTCGAAATGCAAGTTTCGGTCAAAAAATCGTAATATATTATACACAAGTTTATACTAGTTTTGCTAAAAAAACAATTTAAATCAAGGACTATACGAAAAAATACAATGCTTTTCAGATCATTCCTATATGTTACGGGGGAAGGTTATGATGGAAGCCCATGCAAAAACATCATCTGAAAATTTGATTCTATGAAACTTTTCGAAATGCAAGTTTCGGTCAAAAAATCGAAATATATAATACACAAGTTTATACTAGTTTTGCTCAAAAAACAAATTAAATCGAGGACTATACGAAACGATACAAAGCTTTTCAGATCCTTCCTATATGTTACGGGGGAAGGTTATAATGGAAGCCCATGCAAAAAATTATCTGAAAATTTCATTCTACGAAACTTTTATAAATGCAAGTTTCGGTAAAAAAATCAATAGATATTATACACAGGTTAATACTAGTTTTGCTCAAAAAATCAAATTAAATAGAGGACTATACGAAACGATACAAAACATTTCAGATCCTTCCTATATGTTACGAGGGAAGGTTATGATGGAAGTCTATGCAAAAAATCATATGAAAATTTGATTCTACAAAACTTTTCGAAATGCAAGTTTGGGTTAAAAAATTGTATAATATTATTACACACAAGTTTATACTAGATTTGCTAAAAAAAATTAAATCGAGGACTATACGAAACGATACAAAACTTTTAATATCCTTCCTATATGTTACGGGGGAAGGTTATGATGGAAGCCCATGCAAAAAATCATCTGAAAATTTGATTCTACGAAACTTTTGGAAATGCATGTTTCGGTCAAAAAATCGTAATATATTATACACAAGTTTACACTAGTTTTGCTCAAAAAATAAAATTAAATCGAGGACTATACGAAACGATACAAAGCTTTCCAGATCCTTCCTATATCTTACGAGGGTAGGATATGATGGAAGTCCATGCAAAAAATCATCTGAAAACATGATTCAACGGAACTTTTTGAAATGCATGTTTCGGTCAAAAAATCGTAATATATTATACACAAGTTTATACTAGTTTTGCTCAAAAAATCAAACAAAATCGAGGACTATACGAAACGATAGAAAACTTTTCAGATCCTTCCTATATGTTACGGGGAAGGATATGATGGAAGCCCATTCAAAAAATCATGTGAAAATTTGATTCTACAAAACTTTTTGAAATGCAAGTTTCGGTCAAAAATCATAATATATTATACAGAAGTTTATACTAGTTTTGCTAAAAAAATAAATTAAATCGAGAACTATACGAAACGATACAAAGCTTTTCAGATCCTTACTATTTGTTACGAGGGATGGATATGATGGAAGCACATGCAAAAAATCATCTAAAAATTTCATTCTACGAAATTTTTCGAAATGAATGTTTCGGTCAAAAAATCGTAATATATTATACACAAGTTTATACTAGTTTTGCTCAAAAAATCAAATTATATCGATGACTATACGAATCGATACAAATCTTTCTAGATCCTTCCTATATCTCACGAGGGTAGGTTATGATGGAAGTCCATGCAAAAAAAATCTGAAAATTTGATTTTATGAAACTTCTCAAAATTCAAGTTTCGGTCAAAAAATCAAAATATATTATACACAAGTTTATACTAGTTTTGCTCAAAACACAAATTAAATAGAGGACTATACGAAACGATACAAAGCTTTTAAGATCCTTCCTATATGTTACGGGGGAAGGTTATGATGGAAGACCATGCAAAAAATCATCAGAAAATTTGATTCTACGAAACTTTTCGAAATGCAAGTTTCGGTCAAAAAATCGTAATATATTATACACAAGTTTATACTAGTTTTGCTAAAAAAACAATTTAAATCAAGGACTATACGAAAAAATACAAAGCTTTTCAGATCATTCCTATATGTTACGGGGGAAGGTTATGATGGAAGCCCATGCAAAAACATCATCTGAAAATTTGATTCTATGAAACTTTTCGAAATGCAAGTTTCGGTCAAAAAATCGAAATATATAATACACAAGTTTATACTAGTTTTGCTCAAAAAACAAATTAAATCGAGGACTATACGAAACGATACAAAGCTTTTCAGATCCTTCCTATATGTTACGGGGGAAGGTTATAATGGAAGCCCATGCAAAAAATTATCTGAAAATTTCATTCTACGAAACTTTTATAAATGCAAGTTTCGGTAAAAAAATCAATAGATATTATACACAGGTTAATACTACTTTTGCTCAAAAAATCAAATTAAATCGAGGACTATACGAAACGATACAAAACATTTCAGATCCTTCCTATATGTTACGAGGGAAGGTTATGATGGAAGTCTATGCAAAAAATCATATGAAAATTTGATTCTACAAAACTTTTCGAAATGCAAGTTTGGGTTAAAAAATTTTATATTATTATTACACAAAAGTTTATACTAGATTTGCTAAAAAAAATTAAATCGAGGACTATACGAAACGATACAAAACTTTTAATATCCTTCCTATATGTTACGGGGGAAGGTTATGATGGAAGCCCATGCAAAAAATCATCTGAAAATTTGATTCTACGAAACTTTTTGAAATGCAAGTTTCGGTCAAAAAAACGTAATATATTATACACAAGTTTACACTAGTTTTGCTCAAAAAATAAAATTAAATCGAGGACTATACGAAACGATACAAAGCTTTCCAGATCCTTCATATATCTTACGAGGGTAGGATATGATGGAAGTCCATGCAAAAAATCATCTGAAAACATGATTCAACGGAACTTTTTGAAATGCATGTTTCGGTCAAAAAATCGTAATGTATTATACACAAGTTTATACTAGTTTTGCTCAAAAAATCAAACAAAATCGAGGACTATACGAAACGATAGAAAACTTTTCAGATCCTTCCTATATGTTACGTGGAAGGATATGATGGAAGCCCATTCAAAAAATCATGTGAAAATTTGATTCTACGAAACTTTTTGAAATGCAAGTTTCGGTCAAAAATCATAATATATTATACAGAAGTTTATACTAGTTTTGCTAAAAAAATAAATTAAATCGAGAACTATACGAAACGATACAAAGCTTTTCAGATCCTTACTATTTGTTACGAGGGATGGATATGATGGAAGCCCATGCAAAAAATCATCTAAAAATTTCATTCTACGAAACTTTTCGAAATGAATGTTTCGGTCAAAAAATCGTAATATATTATACACAAGTTTATACTAGTTTTGCTCAAAAAATCAAATTATATCGATGACTATACGAATCGATACAAATCTTTCTAGATCCTTCCTATATCTTACGAGGGTAGGTTATGATGGAAGTCCATGCAAAAAAAATCTGAAAATTTGATTCGATGAAACTTCTCAAAATTCAAGTTTCGGTCAAAAAATCAAAATATATTATACACAAGTTTATACTAGTTTTGCTCAAAACACAAATTAAATCGAGGACTATACGAAACGATACAAAGCTTTTCAGATCCTTCCTATATGTTACGGGGGAAGGTTATGATGGAAGACCATGCAAAAAATCATCAGAAAATTTGATTCTACGAAACTTTTCGAAATGCATGTTTCGGTCAAAAAATCGTAATATATTATACACAAGTTTATACTAGTTTTGCTAAAAAAACAATTTAAATCAAGGACTATACGAAAAAATACAAAGCTTTTCAGATCATTCCTATATGTTACGGGGGAAGGTTATGATGGAAGCCCATGCAAAAACATCATCTGAAAATTTGATTCTATGAAACTTTTCGAAATGCAAGTTTCGGTCAAAAAATCGAAATATATAATACACAAGTTTATACTAGTTTTGCTCAAAAAACAAATTAAATCGAGGACTATACGAAACGATACAAAGCTTTTCAGATCCTTCCTATATGTTATGGGGGAAGGTTATAATGGAAACCCATGCAAAAAATTATCTGAAAATTTCATTCTACGAAACTTTTATAAATGCAAGTTTCGGTAAAAAAATCAATAGATATTATACACAGTTTAATACTAGTTTTGCTCAAAAAATCAAATTAAATTGAGGACTATACGAAACGATACAAAACATTTCAGATCCTTCCTATATGTTACGAGGGAAGGTTATGATGGAAGTCTATGCAAAAAATCATATGAAAATTTGATTCTACAAAACTTTTCGAAATGCAAGTTTGGGTTAAAAAATTGTATAATATTATTACACACAAGTTTATACTAGATTTGCTAAAAAAAATTAAATCGAGGACTATACGAAACGATACAAAACTTTTAATATCCTTCCTATATGTTACGGGGGAAGGTTATGATGGAAGCCCATGCAAAAAATCATCTGAAAATTTGATTCTACGAAACTTTTTGAAATGCAAGTTTCGGTCAAAAAAACGTAATATATTATACACAAGTTTACACTAGTTTTGCTCAAAAAATAAAATTAAATCGAGGACTATACGAAACGATACAAAGCTTTCCAGATCCTTCCTATATCTTACGAGGGTAGGATATGATGGAAGTCCATGCAAAAAATCATCTGAAAACATGATTCAACGGAACTTTTTGAAATGCATGTTTCGGTCAAAAAATCGTAATGTATTATACACAAGTTTATACTAGTTTTGCTCAAAAAATCAAACAAAATCGAGGACTATACGAAACGATAGAAAACTTTTCAGATCCTTCCTATATGTTACGTGGAAGGATATGATGGAAGCCCATTCAAAAAATCATGTGAAAATTTGATTCTACGAAACTTTTTGAAATGCAAGTTTCGGTCAAAAATCATAATATATTATACAGAAGTTTATACTAGTTTTGCTAAAAAAATAAATTAAATCGAGAACTATACGAAACGATACAAAGCTTTTCAGATCCTTACTATTTGTTACGAGGGATGGATATGATGGAAGCCCATGCAAAAAATCATCTAAAAATTTCATTCTACGAAACTTTTCGAAATGAATGTTTCGGTCAAAAAATCGTAATATATTATACACAAGTTTATACTAGTTTTGCTCAAAAAATCAAATTATATCGATGACTGTACGAATCGATACAAATCTTTCTAGATCCTTCCTATATCTTACGAGGGTAGGTTATGATGGAAGTCCATGCAAAAAAAATCTGAAAATTTGATTCTATGAAACTTCTCAAAATTCAAGTTTCGGTCAAAAAATCAAAATATATTATACACAAGTTTATACTAGTTTTGCTCAAAACACAAATTAAATCGAGGACTATACGAAACGATACAAAGCTTTTCAGATCCTTCCTATATGTTACGGGGGAAGGTTATGATGGAAGACCATGCAAAAAATCATCAGAAAATTTGATTCTACGAAACTTTTCGAAATGCATGTTTCGGTCAAAAAATCGTAATATATTATACACAAGTTTATACTAGTTTTGCTAAAAAAACAATTTAAATCAAGGACTATACGAAAAAATACAAAGCTTTTCAGATCATTCCTATATGTTACGGGGGAAGGTTATGATGGAAGCCCATGCAAAAACATCATCTGAAAATTTGATTCTATGAAACTTTTCGAAATGCAAGTTTCGGTCAAAAAATCGAAATATATAATACACAAGTTTATACTAGTTTTGCTCAAAAAACAAATTAAATCGAGGACTATACGAAACGATACAAAGCTTTTCAGATCCTTCCTATATGTTATGGGGGAAGGTTATAATGGAAACCCATGCAAAAAATTATCTGAAAATTTCATTCTACGAAACTTTTATAAATGCAAGTTTCGGTAAAAAAATCAATAGATATTATACACAGTTTAATACTAGTTTTGCTCAAAAAATCAAATTAAATCGAGGACTATACGAAACGATACAAAACATTTCAGATCCTTCCTATATGTTACGAGGGAAGGTTATGATAGAAGTCTATGCAAAAAATCATATGAAAATTTGATTCTACAAAACTTTTCGAAATGCAAGTTTGGGTTAAAAAATTGTATAATATTATTACACACAAGTTTATACTAGATTTGCTAAAAAAAATTAAATCGAGGACTATACGAAACGATACAAAACTTTTCATATCCTTCCTATATGTTACGGGGGATGGTTATGATGGAAGCCCATGCAAAAAATCATCTGAAAATTTGATTCTACGAAACTTTTTGAAATGCAAGTTTCGGTTAAAAAATCGTAATATATTATACACAAGTTTACACTAGTTTTGCTCAAAAAATAAAATTAAATCGAGGACTATACGAAACGATACAAAACTTTTCATATCCTTCCTATATGTTACGTGGGATGGTTATGATGGAAGCCCATGCAAAAAATCATCTGAAAATTTGATTCTACGAAACTTTTTGAAATGCAAGTTTCGGTTAAAAAATCGTAATATATTATACACAAGTTTACAATAGTTTTGCTCAAAAAATAAAATTAAATCGAGGACTATACGAAACGATACAAAGCTTTCCAGATCCTTCCTATATCTTACGAGGGTAGGATATGATGGAAGTCCATGCAAAAAATCATCTGAAAACATGATTCAATGGAACTTTTTGAAATGCATGTTTCGGTCAAAAAATCGTAATATATTATACACAAGTTTATACTAGTTTTGCTCAAAAAATCAAACAAAATCGAGGATTATAAGAAACGATAGAAAACTTTTCAGATCCTTCCTATATGTTACGGGGAAGGATATGATGGAAGCCCATTCAAAAAGTCATGTGAAAATTTGATTCTACGAAACTTTTTGAAATGCAAGTTTCGGTCAAAAATCGTAATATATTATACACAAGTTTATACTAGTTTTGCTAAAAAAATAAATTAAATCGAGAACTATACGAAACGATACAAAGCTTTTCAGATCCTTGCTATTTGTTACGGGGGATGGATATGATGGAAGCCCATGCAAAAAATCATCTAAAAATTTCATTCTACAAAACTTTTCGAAATGAATGTTTCGGTCAAAAAACCGTAATATATTATACACAAGTTTAAACTAGTTTTTCTCAAAAAATAAAATTAAATCGAAGACTATAAGAAACCATACAATGCTTTCCAGATCCTTCCTATATCTTACGTGGGTAGGTTATGATGGAAGTCCATGCAAAAAATCATGTGAAAATTTGATTATCCGAAACTTTTTGAAAGACAAGTTTCGGTCAAAAAATCGTAATATATTATACACAAATTTATACTAGTTTTGCTAAAAAAACTAATTAAATCGAGGACTATACGAAACGATACAAAGCTTTTTAGATCCTTCCTATATGTTACGGGGGAAGGATATGATGGAAGCCAATGCAAAAAATCATCTGAAAATTTGATTCTAGGAAAATTTTCGAAATGAATGTTTCGGTCAAAAAACCGTAATATATTATACACAAGTTTATACTAGTTTTCCTCAAAAAATAAAATTATATCGAAGACTATACGAAACGATACAAAGCTTTCCAGATCCTTCCTATATCTTACGATGGTAGGTTATCATGAAAGTCCATGCAAAAAATCATGTGAAAATTTGATTCTACGAATCTTTTTGAAATGCAAGTTTCGGTCAAAAAATCGTAATATATTATCCACAAGTTTATACTGGTTTTGCTCAAAAAAACAAATTAAATCAAGGACTATACGAAACGATACAAAGATTTTCAGATCCTTCCTATATGTTACGGGGGAAGGTTATGATGGAAGCCAATGCAAAGAATCATATAAAATTTGATTCTACGAAACTTTTTGAAACGCAAGTTTCGGTTAAAAAATCGTAATATATTATACACAAGTTTATACTAGTTTTGCTCAAAAAATCAAATTAAGCCGATGATTATAGGAATCGATACAAATCTTACCAAATCTTTCCTATATCTTATGAGGGTAGGTTATGATGGAAGTCCATGCAAAAAAATCATCTGAAAATTTGATTCTATGAAACTTTTCAAAATTCATGTTTCGGTCAAAAAAATCGAAATATATTATACACAAGTTTATACTAGTTTTGCTCAAAAAACAAATTAAATCGAGGACTATAAAACCGATACAAAGCTTTTCAAATCCTTCCTATATGTTACGGGGGAAGGTTATGATGGAAGCCCATGCATAAAATCATATGAAAATTTGATTCTACTAAACTTTTAGAAATGCAAGTTTCGGTCAAAAATTTGTAATATATTATACATAAGTTTATACTAGTTTTACTCAAACAATCAAATTAAATCGAGGACTATACGAAACGATACAAAGCTTTTCAGATTCTTACTATATCTTACGAGGGTAGGTTATGATGGAAGCGCAAGCAAAAAATCATCTGAAAATTTGATTCTACAAAACGTTTTGAAATGCAAGTTTCGGTGAAAAAACGTAATATATTATACACAAGTTTATACTAGTTTTGCTCAAAAAATAAAATTAAACCGAGGACTATACGAAACAATTCATAGCTTTTCAGATCCTTCCTATATCTTACGGGCGTAGGTTATGATGGAAGCCCATGCGAAAAAGTTTCTAAAAATTTGATTCTACGAAACTTTTCGAAATGCAAGTTTCGGTCAAAAAATCGTAATATATTATACACAAGTTTATACTAGTTTTTATAAAAAAACAATTTAAATCAAGGACTATACGAAATGATACAAAGCTTTTTAGATCCTTCCTATATGTTACGGGGGAAGGCTATGATGGAAACCCATGCAAAAACATCATCTGAAAATTTGATTCTATGCAACTTTTCGAAATGCAAGTTTCGGTCAAAAAATCGAAATATATTATACACAAGTTTATACTAGTTTTACTCAAAAAACAAATTAAATCGAGGACTATACGAAAAGATACAAAGATTTTCAAATCCTTCCTATATGTTACGGGGGAAGGTTATGATGGAAGCCCATGCAAAACATTATCTGAAACGTTTTGAAATGCATGTTTGTGTCAAAAAATCATAATATATTATACACAGGTTTATACTAGTTTTGCTCAAAAAATAAAATTAAATCGAGGACTATATGAAACGATACAAAACATTTCAGATCCTTCTTATTTGTTACGAGGGAAGGTTATGATGGAAGTCTATGCAAAAAATCATATGAAAATTTGAATCTACAAAACTTTTCGAAAATACAAGTTTATACTATATTTTCTATAAAAAAAATAAATCGAGGACTATACGAAACGATAGAAAACTTTTCAGATCCTTCCTATATGTTACGGGGGAAGGCTATGATGGAAGCCCATTCAAAAAATCATCTGAGAATTTGATTCTACGAAACTTTTTGAAATGCAAGTTTCGGTCAAAATATCGTAATATATTATACACAAGTTTATACTAGTTTTGCTAAAAAAATAAATTAAATCGAGAACTATACGAAACGATACAAAGCTTTTCAGATCCTTGCTATTTGTTACGGGGGATGGATATGATGGAAGCCCATGCAAAAAATCATCTAAAAATTTCATTCTACGAAACTTTTCGAAATGAATGTTTCGGTCAAAAAACTGTAATATATTATATACAAGTTTATACTAGTTTTTCTCAAAAAAATAAAATTAAATCGAAGACTATATGAAACGATACAAAGCTTTCCAGATCCTTCCTATATCTTACGAGGGTAGGTTATGATGGAAGTCCCTGCAAAAAATCATGTGAAAATTTGATTATCCGAAACTTTTTGAAAGACAAGTTTCGGTCAAAAAATCGTAATATATTATACACAACTTTATACTAGTTTTGCTCAAAAAATCAAATTAAATTGAGGACTATGCGAAACGATACAATGATTTCCAGATCCTTCCTAAATCTTATGAGGGTAGGTTATGATAGAAGTCCATGCAAAAAATCATCTGAAAATTTGATTCTACGAAACTTTTTGAAATGCATGTTTCGGTTAAAAGAATCGTAATATATTATCCACAAGTTTATACTAGTTTTGCTCAAAAAATAAAATTAAATAGATGACTATACTAAACGATACATAGCTTTTCAGATCCATCCTATATGTTACAGGGGAAGGTTATGATGGAAGTTCATGCAAAAAATCATCTGAAAATTTGATTCTACGAAACTTTTTGAAATGCAAGTTTCGGTCAAAAAATCATAATATTTTATACAAAAGTTTATAATAGTTTTTCTCAAAAAATAAAATTAAATCGAGGACTATACAAAACGATACAAATCTTTTCAGATCCTTCCTATATGTTAAGGGGGAAGGTTATGATGGAAGCCCATGCAAAAAATTATCTGAAAATTTGATTCTACGAAACTTTTTGAAATGCAAGTTTCGGTCAAAAAATCATAATATATTATACACAGGTTTATATTAGTTTTGCTCAAAAAATCAAATTAAATCGAGGACTATACGAAACGATACAAAACATTTCAGATCCTTCTTATATGTTACGAGGGAAGGTTATGATGGAAGTTTATGCAAAAAATCAGATGAAAATTTGAATCTACGAAACTTTTCGAAATGCAAGTTTGGGTAAAAAAATTGTAATATATTATATACAAGTTTATACTATATTTTCTAAAAAATAAATATATCGAGGACTATACGAAACGATACAAAACTTTTCAGATCATTCCTATATGTTACGGGGGAAGGTTATGATGGAAGCCCATGCAAAAAATCATAAAATTTGATTCTACGAAACTTTTTGAAATGCAAGTTTTGGTCAAAAAATCGTAACATATTATACACAAGTTATTACTAGTTTTGCTCAAAAAATAAAATTAAATCGAGGACTATACGAAACGATACAAAGCTTTGCAGATCCTTCCTATATCTTACGAGGGTAGGTTATGATGGAAGTCCATGCAAAAAATCATCTGAAAACTTGATTCAACGAAACGTTTTGAAATGCATGTTTCGGTCAAAAAATTGTAATATATTATACACAAGTTTATACTAGTTTTGCTCAAAATATCTAATAAAATAGAGGACTATACAAAACGATACAATGTTTTTCAGATCCTCCTATATGTTACGGTGGAAGGATTTGATGGAAGCCCATGCAAAAAATCATCTGAAAATTTGATTCTACGAAACTTTTTGAAATGCAAGTTTCGGTCAAAAAATCGTAATATATTATGCACAAGTTTATACTAATTTTGCTAAAAAAACAAATTAAATCGAGAACTATACGAAACATACAAAGCTTTTCAGATCCTTGCTATTTGGTACGGGGATGGATATGATGGAAGCCCATGCAAAAAATCTTCATAAAATTTCATTCTACGAAACTTTTCGAAATGCAAGTTTCGGTCAAAAAATCGTAATATATTATACACATGTTTATACTGGTTTTGCTTAAAAAACAAATTAAATCGAAGACTATACGAAACGATACAAAGATTTTCAGATCCTTCCTATATGTTACAGGGGAAGGTTAAGATGGAAGCCAATGCAAAAAATCATCTGAAAATTTGATTATACGAAACTTTTTGAAATGCAAAATTCGGTCAAAAAATCGTAATATATTATACAAAACTTTATAGTAGTTTTGCTCAAAAAATCAAATTAAATCGAGGACTATACGAAACGATACAATGCTTTCCAGATCCTTCCTATATCTTATGAGGGTTGGTTATGTTAGAACTCCAGGCAAAAAATCATCTGAAAATTTGATTCTACGAAACTTTTTGAAATTCATGTTTCGGTCAAAAAATCGTAATATATTATACACAAGTTTATACTAGTTTTGCTCAAAAAATCAAATTAAATCGATGACTATACGAAACGATACATAGCTTTTCAGATCCATCTTATATGTTACGGGAGAAGGGTATGATGGAAGTTCATGCAAAAAATCATCTGAAAATTTGAGTCTACGAAACTTTTTGAAATGCAAGTTTCGGTCAAAAAATCATAATATTTTATACACAATTTTATACTAGTTTTGCTCAAAAAATCAAATTAAATCGAGGACTATACGAAACGATATAAAGCTTTTTAGATCCTTCCTATATGTTACGGGGGAAGGATATGATGGAAGCCCATGCAAAAAATCATATGAAAATTTGATTCTACGAAACTTTTTGAAATGCAAGTTTCGGTCAAAAAATCGTAATATATTATACACAGGTTTATACAAGTTTTGCTCAAAAAATCAAATTAAATAGAGGACTATACGAAATGATACAATGCTTTCCAGATCATTCCTATATGTTACGGGGGAAGGTTAGGATGGAAGCCCATGCAAAAAATCATCTGAAAATTTGACTCTATGAAAATTTTTGAAATGCAAGTTTCTGTCAAAATATCGTAATATATTATACACAGGTTTATACTAGTTTTGCTCAAAAAATCAAATTAAATCGAGGAATATACGAAACGATACAAAACATTTCAGATCCTTCCTATATGTTACGAGGGAAGGTTATGATGGAAGTCCATGCAAAAAATCATATGAAAATTTGATTCTACAAAACTTTTCGAAACGCAAGTTTGGGTTAAAAAATCTTAATATATTATACACAAGTTTATACTTGATTTGCACACAAAAAAATTAAATCGTGGACTAGACGAAACGATACAAAGCTTTTCAGATCCTTCCTATATGTTACGGGGGAAGGTTATGATGGAAGCCCCTGCAAAAAATCATCTGAAAATTTGATTATACGAAACTTTTTGAAAAGTAAGTTTCTGTCAAAAAATAGTAATATATTAAACACAAGTTTATACTATTTTTGCTCAAAAAATCAAATTAAATCGAGGACTATACGAAACGATACAATGCTTTCCAGATCCTTCCTATATCTTACGAGGGTAGGTTATGATGGAAGTCCATGCAAAAAATCATCTAAAAATTTGATTCTAGGAAATTTTTTAAAATGCATGTTTCGGTCAAAAAATCGTAATATATTATACACAAGTTTATACTAGTTTTGCTCAAAAATCAAATTAAATCGATGATTATACGAAACGATACATAGCTTTTCAGATGCTTCCTATATGTTACGGGGGTAGGTTATGATGGAAGTCCATGCAAAAAATCATGTGAAAATTTGATTCTTCGAAACTTTTTGAAATGCAAGTTTCGGTCAAAAATTCGTAATATATTGTACACAAGTTTATACTGGTTTTGCTTAAAAAAACAAATTAAGTCGATGACTATACGAAACTATACAAATCTTTCCAGATTCCTTCCTATATCATACGAGGGTAGGTTGTGATGGAAGTCCTTGCAAAAAAATTATCTGAAAATTTGATTCTATGAAACTTTTCAAAATTCATGTTTCGGTCAAGGAAAATTAAATCAAGGACTATACGAAACAATACAAAGCTTTTCAGAACCTTCCTATATGTTACGGGGGAAAGTTATGATGGAAGCCCATGCAAAAAATCATCTGAGAATTTGATTCTACCAAACTTTTAGAAATGCAAGTTTCGGTCAAAAACTCGTAATATATTATACATAAGTTTATACTAGTTTTGCTCATACAATCAAATTAAATCGAGGACTATACGAAACGATACAAAGCTTTTCAGATTCTTACTAAATCTTACGAGGGTAGGATATGATGGAAGCCAATGCGAAAAATAATAAGAAAATTTGATTCTACGAAACGATTTGAAATGCAAGTTTTGGTCAAAAAATCAAAATATATTATACACAAGTTTATACTAGTTTTGCTCAAAAAAACAAATTGAATCGAGGTCTATACAAAATGATACAAAGTTTTTCAGATCCTTCCTATATGTTACGGGGAAGGTTATGATGGAAGCCCATGCAAAAAATTATCTGAAAATTCGATTCTACGAAACTTTTTGAAATGCAAGTTTCGGTCAAAAAATCATAATATATTATACACAGGTTTATTCTAGTTTTGCTCATAAAATCAAATTAAATCGAAGACTATACGAAATGATACTAGTTATGATGGAAGTCTATACAAAAAATCATATGAAAATTAGATTCTACAAAACTTTTCGAAATGCAGGTTTGGGTTAAAAAATTGTAATATATTATACACAAGTTTATACTAGATTTTCTATAAAAAAATTAGATCGAGGACTATACGAAACGATACAAAACTTTTTAGATCCTTCCTATATGTTACGGGGGAAGGTTATGATGGAAGCACATGCAAAAAATCATCTAAAAATTTGAATCTACGAAACGTTTTGAAATGCAAGTTTCAGTAAAAAAATCGTAATATATTATACACAAGGTTATACTAGTTTTGCTCAAAAAATCAAATTAAATCGAGGACTATACAAAACGATACAAAGCTTTGCAGATCCTTCCTATATCTTACGAGGGTAGGTTATAATGGAAGTCCATGCAAAAAATCATCTGAAAACTTGATTCAACGAAACATTTTGAAATGCATGTTTCTGTCAAAAAATTGAAATATATTATACACAAGTTTATACTAGTTTTGCAAAAATAATCAAATAAAATCGAGGACTATACAAAACGATACAAAGCTTTTCAGATCCTTCCTATATGTTACGGGGGAAGGTTATGATGGAAGTCCATAAAAAAAATCATCTGAAAATTTCATTCTACAAAACTTTTTGAAATGCAAGTTTTGGTCAAAAAATCGTAATATATTATACACAAGTTTATACTGGTTTTGCTCAAAAAATAAAATTAAATCGAGGACTATATGAAACGATACAAAGCTTTCCAGATCCTTCCTATATATTACGAGGGTAGATTATGATGGAATTCCATGCAAAAAATAATCTGAAAATTTGATTCTACGAAACTTTTTGAAATACAAGTTTCGGTCAAAAAATCGTAATATATTATACACAAGTTTATACTAGTTTTGCTCAAAAAATCAAAATAAATCGATGACTATACGAAATGATACATAACTTTTAAGATCCTTCCTATATGTTCCGGGGGAAGGTTATGATGTAAGCCCATGAAAAAAATCATCTGAAAATTTGATTCTACGAAACTTTTTGAAATGCAAGTTTCGGTCAAAAAATCGTAATATATTATACACAAGTTTATACTGGTTTTGCTCAAAAAATCAAATTAAACCGAGGACTATACGAAACGATACAAATATTTTCAGAACCCTCCTATATGTTACGGGGGAAGGTTATGATAGAAGCCAATGCAAAAAATCATCTGAAAATTTGATTCTACGAACCTTTTTGAAATGCATGTTTCGGTCAAAAAATCGTAATATATTATCAACAAGTTTATACTAGTTTTGCTCAAAAAACAAATTAAATCGAGGACTATACGAAATGATACAAAGCTTTTCAGATCCTTCTTATATGTTACGGGGGAAAGTTATGATGGAAGCCCATGCAAAACATTATCTGAAATTTTGATTCTACGAAACTTTTTGAAATGCAAGTTTCGGTAAAAAAATTGTAATATATTTATACAAAGGTTTATACTAGTATTGCTCAAAAAATCAAATTAAATCGAGGACTATACGAAACGATACAAACCTTTTCAGATCATTCCAATATGTTAAGAGGGAAGGTTATGATGGAAGTCCATGCAAAAAAATCATATGGAAATTTGATTCTTCAAAACTTTTCGAAATGCAAATTTGGGTTAAAATATCGTAATATATTATACACAAATTTATACTAGATTCGCTCAGAAAAAAATTATATTGAGGACTATACGAAACGATACAAAGCTTTTCAGATCCTTCCTATATGATACGGGGGAAGGTTATGATGGAAGTCCATGCAAAAAATCATCTGAAAATTTGATTATACGAAACTTTTTGAAATGCAAGTTTCGGTCAAAATATCGTAATATATTATACAATGGTTTATACTAGTTTTGCTCAAAAAATCAAATTAAATCGAGGACTATACGAAACGATACAAAGCTTTTCAGATCCTTCCTATATGTTACGGGGGAAGGTTATGATGGAAGCCCATGCAAATATTCATCTGAAAATTTGATTATACGAAACTTTTTGAAATGCAAGTTTCGGTCAAAAAATCGTAATATATTATACACAAGTTTATACTAGTTTTTTTCAAAAAATCAAATTAAATCGAGGACTCTAAAAAATGATACAATGCTTTCCAGATCCTTCCTATATCTTACGAGGGTAGGTTATGATGGAAGTCCATGCAAAAAATCATCTGAAAATTTGATTATACGAAACTTTTTGAAATGCATGTTTCGGTCAAAAAATTGTAATATATTATACACAAGTTTATACTAGTTTTGCTCAAAAAATCAAATTAAATCGATGATTATACAAAACGATACATAGCATTTAAGATGCTTCCTATATGTTACGGGGAAGGATATGATGGAAGCCCATGCAAAAAATCATCTGAAAATTTAATTGTACGAAACTTTTTGAAATGCATGTTTCGTTCAAAAAATCATAATATTTTATACACAAGTTTAAACTAGTTTTTCTCAAAAAATCAAATTAAATCGAGGATTATACGAAACGATACAAAACTTTTCAGGTCCTTCCTATATATTACTGGGGAAGGATATGAAGGAAGCCCATGCAAAAAAATCATCTTAAAATTTGATTCTACGAAACGTTTCGAAATGCGAGTTTCGGTCAAAAAATCGTAATATATTATACACAATTTATACTAGTTTTGCTAAAAAACGAAATTAAAACGAGGACTATACGAAACGATACAAAGCTTTTCAGATCCTTCCTATATGTTACGGGGGAAGGTTATGATGGAAGCCCATGCAAAAATTCATCTGAAAATTTGAATATACGAAACTTTTTGAAATGCATGTTTTGGTCAAAAAATCGTAATATATTATACACAAGTTTATACTAGTTTTGCTCAAAAAATCAAATTAAATCGATGACTATACAAAACGATACATAGTTTTTAAGATGCTTCCTATATGTTACGGGGAAGGATATGATGGAAGCCCATGCAAAAAATCATCTGAAAATTTAATTCTACGAAACTTTTTGAAATGCAAGTTTCGGTCAAAAAATCATAATATTTTATACACAATTTTATACTAGTTTTGCTCAAAAAATCAAATTAAATCGAGGACTATACGAAACGATACAAAGCTTTTCAGGTCCTTCCAATATATTACTGGGGAAGGATATGAAGGAAGCCCAAGCAAAAAATCATCTGAAAATTTGATTCTACGAAACGATTCGAAATGTGAGATTCGGCCAAAAAATCGTAATATATTATACACAATTTATACTAGTTTTGCTAAAAAACCAAATTAAAACGAGGACTATACGAAACGATACAAAGCTTTTAAGATCCTTCCTATATCTTACGAGGGTAGGTTATGATGGAAGTCCATGCAAAAAAATCATCTGAAAATTTGATTCTACGAAACTTTTTGAAATGCATGTTTCGGTCAAAAAATCGTAATATATTATACACAAGTTTATACTAGTTTTGCTCAAAAAATCAAATTAAATCGATGACTATACGAAACGATACATAGCTTTTCAGATCCTTCCTATATGTTACGGGGGAAGGTTATGATGGAAGTCCATAAAAAAAATCATCTGAAAATTTGATTCTACAAAACTTTTTGAAATGCAAGTTTTGGTCAAAAAATCGTAATATATTATACACAAGTTTATACTGGTTTTGCTCAAAAAATCAAATTAAATCGAGGACTATATGAAACGATACAAAGCTTTCCAGATCCTTCCTATATCTTACGAGGGTAGATTATGATGGAAGTCCATGCAAAAAATAATCTGAAAATTTGATTCTACGAAACTTTTTGAAATGCAAGTTTCGGTCAAAAAATCGTAATATATTATACACAAGTTTATACTAGTTTTGCTCAAAAAATCAAAATAAATCGATGACTATACGAAATGATACATAACTTTTAAGATCCTTCCTATATGTTACGGGGGAAGGTTATGATTTAAGCCCATGAAAAAAATCATCTGAAAATTTGATTCTACGAAACTTTTTGAAATGCAAATTTCGGTCAAAAAATCGTAATATATTATACACAAGTTTATACTGGTTTTGCTCAAAAAATCAAATTAAACCGAGGACTATACGAAACGATACAAATATTTTCAGAACCCTCCTATATGTTACGGGGTAAGGTTATGATAGAAGCCAATGCAAAAAATCATCTGAAAATTTGATTCTACGAACCTTTTTGAAATGCAAGTTTCGGTCAAAAAATCGTAATATATTATAAACAAGTTTACACTAGTTTTGCTCAAAAAACAAATTAAATCGAGGACTATAGGAAATGATACAAAGCTTTTCAGATCCTTCTTATATGTTACGGGGGAATGTTATTATGGAAGCCCATGCAAAACATTATCTGAAATTTTGATTCTACGAAACTTTTTGAAAAGCAAGTTTCGGTAAAAATATCGTAATATATTTATACAAAGGTTTATACTAGTATTGCTCAAAAAATCAAATTAAATCGAGGAGTATACGAAACGATACAAACCTTTTCAGATCTTTCCAATATGTTACGAGGGAAGGTTATGATGGAAGTCCATGCAAAAAAATCATATGGAAATTTGATTCTTCAAAACTTTTCGAAATGCAAATTTGGGTTAAAATATCGTAATATATTATACACAAATTTATACTAGATTCACTCAGAAAAAAATTATATCGAGGACTATACGAAACGATACAAAGCTTTTCAGATCCTTCCTATATGTTATGGGGGAAGGTTATGATGGAAGCCCATGCAAAAAAACATCTGAAAATTTGATTATACGAAACTTTTTGAAATACAAGTTTCAGTCAAAATATCGTAATATATTATACAATGGTTTATACTAGTTTTGCTCAAAAAATCAAATTAAATCGAGGACTATAAGAAACGATACAAAGCTTTTCAGATCCTTCCTATATGTTACGGGGGAAGGTTATGATGGAAGCCCATGCAAAAATTCATCTGAAAATTTGATTATACGAAACTTTTTGAAATGCAAGTTTCGGTCAAAAAATCGTAATATATTATACACAAGTTTATACTAGTTTTTTTTCAAAAAATCAAATTAAATCGAGGACTCTACAAAATGATACAATGCTTTCCAGATCCTTCCTATATCTTACGAGGGAAGGTTATGATGGAAGTCCATGCAAAAAATCATCTGAAAATTTGATTATACGAAACTTTTTGAAATGCATGTTTCGGTCAAAAAAGCATAATATATTATACACAAGTTTATACTAGTTTTGCTCAAAAAATCAAATTAAATCGATGATTATACAAAACGATACATAGCATTTAAGATGCTTCCTATATGTTACGAGGAAGGATATGATGGAAGCCCATCCAAAAAATCATCTTAAAATTTAATTCTAGGAAACTTTTTGAAATGCAAGTTTCGTTCAAAAAATCATAATATTTTATACACAAGTTTATACTAGTTTTGCTCAAAAAATAAAATTAAATCGAGGACTATACTAAACGATACAAAGCTTTTCAGGTCCTTCCTATATATTACTGGGGAAGGATATGAAGGAAGCCCATGCAAAAAATCATCTGAAAATTTGATTCTACGAAACGTTTCGAAATGCGAGTTTCGGTCAAAAAATCGTAATATATATACACAATTTATACTAGTTTTTGTAAAAAACCAAATTAAAACGAGGACTATACGAAACGATACAAAGCTTTTCAGATCCTTCCTATATGTTACGGGGGAAGGTTATGATGGAAGCCCATGCAAAAATTCATCTGAAAATTTGAATATACGAAAGTTTTTGAAATGCATGTTTCGGTCAAAAAATCGTAATATATTATACACAAGTTTATACTAGTTTTGCTCAAAAAATCAAATTAAATCGATGACTATGCAAAACGATACATAGCTTTTAAGATGCTTCCTATATGTTACGGGGAAGGATATGATGGAAGCCCATGCAAAAAATCATCTGAAAATTTAATTCTACGAAACTTTTTGAAATGCAAGTTTCGGTCAAAAAATCATAATATTTTATACACAATTTTATACTAGTTTTGCTCAAAAAATCAAATTAAATCGAGGACTATACGAAACGATACAAAGCTTTTCAGGTCCTTCCGATATATTACTGGGGAAGGATATGAAGGAAGCCCATGCAAAAAATCATCTGAAAATTTGATTCTACGAAACGTTTCGAAATGCGAGTTTCGGTCAAAAAATCGTAATATATTATACACAATTTATACTAGTTTTGCTAAAAAACCAAATTAAAACGAGGACTATACGAAACGATACAAAGCTTTTCAGATCCTTCCTATATCTTACGAGGGTAGTTTATGATGGAAGTCCATGCAAAAAAATCATCTGAAAATTTGATTCTACGAAACTTTTTGAAATGCATGTTTCGGTCAAAAAATCATAATATATTATACACAAGTTTATACTAGATTTGCTCAAAAAATCAAATTAAATCGATGACTATACGAAACGATACATAGCTTTTCAGATCCTTCCTATATGTTACGGGGGAAGGTTATGATGGAAGTCCATGAAAAAATCATCTGAAAATTTGATTCTACAAAACTTTTTGAAATGCAAGTTTTGGTCAAAAAATCGTAATATTTTATACACAAGTTTATACTGGTTTTGCTCAAAAAATCAAATTAAATCGAGGACTATATGATACGATACAAAGCTTTCCAGATCCTTCATATATCTTACGAGGGTAGATTATGATGGAAGTCCATGCAAAAAATAATTTGAAAATTTGATTCTACGAAACTTTTTGAAATGCAAGTTTCGGTCAAAAAATCGTAATATATTATACACAAGTTTATACTAGTTTTGCTCAAAAAATCAAAATAAATCGATGACTATACGAAATGATACATAACTTTTAAGATCCTTCCTATATGTTACGGGGGAAGGTTATGATCTAAGCCCATGAAAAAAATCATCTGAAAATTTGATTCTACGAAACTTTTTGAAATGCAAGTTTCAGTCAAAAAATTGTAATATATTATACACAAGTTTATACTGGTTTTGCCCAAAAAATCAAATTCAACCGAGGACTATACGAAACGAAACAAATATTTTCAGAACCCTCCAATATGTTACGGGGGAAGGTTATGATAGAAGCCAATGCAAAAAATCATCTGAAAATTTGATTCTACGAACCTTTTTGAAATGCAAGTTTCGGTCAAAAAATCGTAATATATTATAAACAAGTTTATACTAGTTTTACTCAAAAAACAAATTAAATCGAGGACTATACGAAATGATACAAAGCTTTTCAGATCCTTCTTATATGTTACGGGGGAAAGTTATGATGGAAGCCCATGCAAAACATCATCTGAAATTTGGATTCTACGAAACTTTTTGAAATGCAAGTTTCGGTAAAAAAATCGTAATATATTTATACAAAGGTTTATACTAGTATTGCTCAAAAAATCAAATTAAATCGAGGACTATACGAAACGATACAAACCTTTCCAGATCCTTCCTATATCTTACGAGGGTAGGTTATGATGGAAGTCCATGCAAAAAATCATCTGAAAATTTGATTATACGAAACTTTTTGAAATGCATGTTTCGATCAAAAAATCGTAATATATTATACACAAGTTTATACTAGTTTTGCTCAAAAAATCAAATTAAATCGATGACTATACAAAACGATACATAGCATTTAAGATGCTTCCAATATGTTACGGGGAAGGATATGATGGAAGCCCATGCAAAAAATCATCTGAAAATTTAATTCTACGTAACTTTTTCAAATGCAAGTTTCGGTCAAAAAATCATAATATTTTATACACAAGTTTATACTAGTTTTGCTCAAAAAATCAAATTAAATCGAGGACTATACGAAACGATACAAAGCCTTTCAGGTCCTTCCTATATATTACTGGGGAAGGATATGAAGGAAGCCCATGCAAAAAATCATCTGAAAATTTGATTCTACGAAACGTTTCGAAATGCGAGTTTCGGTCAAAAAATCGTAATATATTATACACAATTTATACTAGTTTTTCTAAAAAACCAAATTTAAATGAGGACTATACGAAACGATACAAAGCTTTTCAGATCCTTCCTATATCTTACGTGGGTAGGTTATGATGGGAGTCCATGCAAAAAAATCATCTAAAAATTTCATTCTACGAAACTTTTTGAAATGCATGTTTCGGTCAAAAAATCGTAATATATTATATACAAATTTATACTATTTTTGCTCAAAAAATCAAATTAAATCGATGACTATACGAAACGATACAAAGCTTTCCAGATCCTTCCAATATCTTACGAGGGTAGATTATGATGGAAGTCCATGCAAAAAATAATCTGAAAATTTGATTCTACGAAACTTTTTGAAATGCATGTTTCGGTCAAAAAATCGTAATATATTATACACAAGTTTATACTAGTTTTGCTCAAAAAACAAATTAAATCGAGGACTATACGAAACGATACAAAGCTTTTCAGATCCTTCATATATGTTATGGGGGAAGGTTATGATCGAAGCCCATGCAAAAAATCATCTGAAAATTTGATTCTATGAAACTTTTTGAAATGCAAGTTTTGGTCAAAAAATCGTAATATATTATACACAAGTTTATACTGGTTTTGCTCAAAAAATCAAATTAAATCGAGGACTATACGAAACGATACAAATATTTTTAGATCCTTCCTATATGTTACGGGGGAAGGTTATGATGGAAGCTAATGCAAAAAATCATCTGAAAATTTGATTCTACGAATCTTTTTGAAATGCAAGTTTCGGTCAAAAAATCGTAATATATTATACACAAGTTTATATTAGTTTTGCTCAAAAAATCAAATTAAATCGAGGACTATATGAAACGATAAAAAGCTTTCCAGATCCTTCCTATATCTTACGAGGGTAGATTATGATAGAAGTCCATGCAAAAAATAATCTGAAAATTTGATTCTCCGAAACTTTTTGAAATGCAAGTTTCGGTACAAAAATCGTAATATATTTATACAAAGGTTTATACTAGTATTGCTCAAAAAATCAAATTAAATCGAGGACTATACGAAACGATATAAATCTTTTCAGATCCTTCCAATATGTTACGAGGGAAGGTTATGAAGGAAGTCCATGCAAAAAAATCATATGAAAATTTGATTCTACAAAACATTTCGAAATGCAAGTTTGGGTTAAAAAATCGTAATATATTATACAAAAGTTTATACTAGATTCGCTCAGAAAAAAAATATATCGAGGACTATACGAAACGATACAAAGGTTTCCAGATCCTTCCTATATGTTACGGGGGAAGGTTATGATGGAAGCCCATGCAAAAAATCATCTGAAAATTTGATTATACGAAACTTTTTGAAATGCATGTTTCGATTAAAAAATCGTAATATATGATACACAAGTTTATACTAGTTTTGCTCAAAAAATCAAATTAAATCGATGACTATACGAAATGATACATAACTTTTAAGATCCTTCCTATATGTTACGGGGGAAGATTATGATGTAAGCCCATGAAAAAAATCATCTGAAAATTTGATTCTACGAAACTTTTTTAAATGCAAGTTTCGGTCAAAAAATCGTAATATATTAAAAAATCGTAATATTTTACTGGTTTTGCTCAAAAAATCAAATTAAACCGAGGACTATACGAAACGATACAAATATTTTCAGAACCCTCCTATATGTTACGGGGGAAGGTTATGATAGAAGTCAATGCAAAAAATCATCTGAAAATTTGATTCTACGAACCTTTTTGAAATGCATGTTTCGGTCAAAAAATCGTAATATGTTATACACAAGTTTATACTAGTTTTGCTCAAAAAACAAATTAAATCGAGGACTATACGAAATGATACAAAGCTTTTCAGATCCTTCCTATATGTTATGGGGGAAAGTTATGATGGAAGCCCATGCAAAACATCATCTGAAATTTTGATTCTACGAAACTTTTTGAAATGCAAGTTTCGGTCAAAATATCGTAATATATTATACACAAGTTAATACTAGTTTTGCTCAAAAAACAAATTAAATCGAGGACTATACGAAACGATACAAAGCTTTTCAGATCCTTCCTATATGTTACGGGGGAAGGTTATGATGGAAACCCATGCAAAAAATCATCTGAAAATTTGATTCTATGAAACTTTTTGAAATGCAAGTTACGGTCAAAAAATCGTAATATATTATACACAAGTTTATACTAGTTTTGCTCAATAAATCAAATTAAATCGAGGACTATATGAAACGATAGAAAGCTTTCCAGATCCTTCCTATATCTTACGAGGGTAGATTATGATGGAAGTCCATGCAAAAAATAGTCTGAAAATTTGATTCTATGAAACTTTTTTAAATGAAAGTTTCGGTATAAAAATCGTAATATATTTATACAAAGGTTTATACTAGTATTGCTCAAAACATCAAATTAAATCGAGGACTATACGTAACGATATAAAACTTTTCAGATCCTTCCAATATGTTACGAGGGAAGGTTATGAAGGAAGTTCATGCAAAAAAATCATATGAAAAATTGATTCTACAAAACTTTTCGAAATGCAAGTTTGGGTTAAAAAATCGTAATATATTATACACAAATTTATACTAGATTCGCTCAGAAAAAAATTATATCGAGGACTATACGAAACGATTCAAAGCTTTTCAGATCCTTCCTATATGTTACGGGGGAAGGTTATGATGGAAGCCCATGCAAAAAATCATCTGAAAATTTGATTCTACGAAACTTTTTGAAATGCAAGTTTCGGTGAAGAAATCGTAATATATTATACACAAGTTTATACTAGTTTTGCTCAAAAAATCAAATTAAATCGAGGACTATATGAAACGATACAAAGCTTTCCAGATCCTTCCTATATCTTACGATGGTAGATTATGATGGAAGTCCATGCAAAAAATAATCTGAAAATTTGATTCTACGAAACTTTTTGAAATGCATATTTCGGTCAAAAAATCGTAATATATTATACACAAGTTTATACTAGTTTTGCTCAAAAAATCAAATTAAATCGATGACTATACGAAATGATACATAACTTTTAAGATCCTTCCTATATGTTACAGGGGAAGGTTATGATGGAAGCCCATGAATAAAATCCTCTGAAAATTTGATTCTACGAAACTTTTTGAAATGCAAGTTTTGTTCAAAAAATCGTAATATATTATACACAAGTTTATACTGGTTTTGCTCAAAAAATCAAATTAAATCGAGGACTATACGAAACGATACAAATATTTTCAGATCCTTCCTATATGTTACGGGGGAAGGTTATGATGGAAGCCAATGCAAAAAATCATCTGAAAATTTGATTCTACGAAACTTTTTGAAATGCAAGTTTCGGTCAAAATATCGTAATATATTATACACAAGTTAATACTAGTTTTGCTCAAAAAACAAATTAAATCGAGGACTAAACGAAACGATACAAAGCTTTTCAGATCCTTCCTATATGTTACGGGGGAAGGTTATGATGGAAGCCCATGCAAAAAATCATCTGAAAATTTGATTCTATGAAACTTTTTGAAATGCAAGTTACGGTCAAAAAATCGTAATATATTATACACAAGTTTATACTAGTTTTGCTCAAAAAATCAAATTAAATCGAGGACTATATGAAACGATAGAAAGCTTTCCAGATCTTTCCTATATCTTACGAGGGTAGACTATGATGGAAGTCCATGCAAAAAATAGTCTGAAAATTTGATTCTATGAAATTTTTTAAATGCAAGTTTCGGTACAAAAATCGTAATATATTTATACAAAGGTTTATACTAGTATTGCTCAAAACATCAAATTAAATCGAGGACTATACGTAACGATATAAAACTTTTCAGATCCTTCCAATATGTTACGAGGGAAGGTTATGAAGGAAGTTCATGCAAAAAAATCATATGAAAAATTGATTCTACAAAACTTTTCGAAATGCAAGTTTGGGTTAAAAAATCGTAATATATTATAAACAAATTTATACTAGATTCGCTCAGAAAAAAATTATATCGAAGACTATACGAAACGATTCAAAGCTTTTCAGATCCTTCCTATATGTTACGATGGAAGGTTATGATGGAAGCCCATGCAAAAAATCATCTGAAAATTTTATTCTACGAAACTTTTTGAAATGCAAGTTTCGGTGAAGAAATCGTAATATATTATACACAAGTTTATACTAGTTTTGCTCAAAAAATCAAATTAAATCGAGGACTATATGAAACGATACAAAGCTTTCCAGATCCTTCCTATATCTTACGAGGGTAGATTATGATGGAAGTCCATGCAAAAAATAATCTGAAAATTTGATTCTACGAAACTTTTTGAAATGCATATTTCGGTCAAAAAATCGTAATATATTATACACAAGTTTATACTAGTTTTGCTCAAAAAATCAAATTAAATCGATGACTATACGAAATGATACATAACTTTTAAGATCCTTCCTATATGTTACGGGGGAAGGTTATGATGGAAGCCCATGCAAAAAATAATCTGAAAATTTGATTCTACGAAACTTTTTGAAATGCATGTTTCGGTACAAAAATCGTAATATATTTATACAAAGGTTTATACTAGTATTGCTCAAAAAATCAAATTAAATCGAGGACTATACGAAACGATATAAAACTTTTCAGATCCTTCCAATATGTTACGAGGGAAGGATATGAAGGAAGTCCATGCAAAAAAATCATATAAAAATTTGATTCTACAAAACTTTTCAAAATGCAAGTTTGGGTTAAAAAATCGTAATATATTATACAAAAGTTTATACTAGATTCGCTCAGAAAAAAATTATATCGAGGACTATACGAAAAGATTCAAAGCTTTTCAGATCCTTCCTTTATGTTACGGGGGAAGGTTATGATGGAAGCCCATGCAAAAAATCATCTGAAAATTTGATTCTACGAAACTTTTTGAAATGCATGTTTCGGTGAAGAAATCGTAATATATTATACACAAGTTTATACTAGTTTTGCTCAAAAAATCAAATTAAATCGAGGACTATATGAAACGATACAAAGCTTTCCAGATCCTTCCTATATCTTACGAGGGTAGATTATGATGGAAGTCCATGCAAAAAATAATCTGAAAATTTGATTCTACGAAACTTTTTGAAATGCATATTTCGGTCAAAAAATCGTAATATATTATACACAAGTTTATACTAGTTTTGCTCAAAAAATCAAATTAAATCGATGATTATACGAAATGATACATAACTTTTAAGATCCTTCCTATATGTTACAGGGGAAGGTTATGATGGAAGCCCATGCAAAAAATAATCTGAAAATTTGATTCTACGAAACTTTTTGAAATGCATGTTTCGGTACAAAAATCGTAATATATTTATACAAAGGTTTATACTAGTATTTCTCAAAAAATCAAATTAAATCGAGGACTATACGAAACGATATAAAACTTTTCAGATCCTTCCAATATATTACGAGGGAAGGTTATGAAGGAAGTCCATGCAAAAAAATCATATTAAAATTTGATTCTACAAAACTTTTCGAAATGCAAGTTTGGGTTAAAAAATCGTAATATATTATACAAAAGTTTATACTAGATTCGCTCAGAAAAAAATTATATCGAGGACTATACGAAAAGATTCAAAGCTTTTCAGATCCTTCATATATGTTACGGGGGAAGGTTATGATGGAAGCCCATGCAAAAAATCATCTGAAAATTTGATTCTATGAAACTTTTTGAAATGCATGTTTCGGTCAAAAAATCGTAATATATTATACACAAGTTTATACTAGTTTTGCTCAAAATATCAAATTCAATCGAGGACTATATGAAACGATAAAAAGCTTTCCAGATCCTTCCTATATCTTACGAGGGTAGATTATGATGGAAGTCCATGCAAAAAATAATCTGAAAATTTGATTCTACGAAACTTTTTTAAATGCAAGTTTCGGTACAAAAATTGTAATATATTTATACAAAGGTTTATACTAGTATTGCTCAAAACATCAAATTAAATCGAGGACTATACGTAACGATATAAAACTTTTCAGATCCTTCCAATATGTTACGAGGGAAGGTTATGAAGGAAGTTCATGCAAAAAAATCATATGAAAAATTGATTCTACAAAACTTTTCGAAATGAAAGTTTGGGTTAAAAAATCGTAATATATTATACACAAATTTATACTAGATTCGCTCAGAAAAAAATTATATCGAGGACTATACGAAACGATTCAAAGCTTTTCAGATCCTTCCTATATGTTACGGGGGAAGGTTATGATGGAAGCCCATGCAAAAAATCATCTGAAAATTTGATTCTACGAAACTTTTTGAAATGCAAGTTTCGGTGAAGAAATCGTAATATATTATACACAAGTTTATACTAGTTTTGCTCAAAAAATCAAATTAACTTGAGGACTATATGAAACGATACAAAGCTTTCCAGATCCTTCCTATATCTTACGAGGGTAGATTATGATGAAAGTCCATGCAAAAAATAATCTGAAAATTTGATTCTACGAAACTTTTTGAAATGCATATTTCGGTCAAAAAATCGTAATATATTATACACAAGTTTTTACTAGTTTTGCTCAAAAAATTAAATTCAATCGAGGACTATATGAAACGATAAAAGGCTTTCCAGATCCTTCCTATATCTTACGAGGGTAGATTATGATGGAAGTCCATGCAAAAAATAATATGAAAATTTGATTCTACGAAACTTTTTTAAATGCATGTTTCGGTACAAAAATCGTAATATATTTATACAAAGGTTTATACTAGTATTGCTCAAAACATCAAATTAAATCGAGGACTATACGTAACGATATAAAACTTTTCAGATCCTTCCAATATGTTACGAGGGAAGGTTATGAAGGAAGTTCATGCAAAAAAATCATATGAAAAATTGATTCTACAAAACTTTTCGAAATGCATGTTTGGGTTAAAAGATCGTAATATATTATACACAAATTTATACTAGATTCGCTCAGAAAAAAATTATATCGAGGACTATACGAAACGATTCAAAGCTTTTCAGATCCTTCCTATATGTTACGGGGGAAGGTTATGATGGAAGCCCATGCAAAAAATCATCTGAAAATTTGATTCTACGAAACTTTTTGAAATGCAAGTTTCGGTGAAGAAATCGTAATATATTATACACAAGTTTATACTAGTTTTGCTCAAAAAATCAAATTAACTCGAGGACTATATGAAACGATACAAAGCTTTCCAGATCCTTCCTATATCTTACGAGGGTAGATTATGATGAAAGTCCATGCAAAAAATAATCTGAAAATTTGATTCTACGAAACTTTTTGAAATGCATATTTCGGTCAAAAAATCGTAATATATTATACACAAGTTTATACTAGTTTTGCTCAAAAAATTAAATTCAATCGAGGACTATATGAAACGATAAAAAGCTTTCCAGATCCTTCCTATATCTTACGAGGGTAGATTATGATGGAAGTCCATGCAAAAAATAATCTGAAAATTTGATTCTACGAAACTTTTTTAAATGCAAGTTTCGGTACAAAAATCGTAATATATTTATACAAAGGTTTATACTAGTATTGCTCAAAACATCAAATTAAATCGAGGACTATACGTAACGATATAAAACTTTTCAGATCCTTCCAATATGTTACGAGGGAAGGTTATGAAGGAAGTTCATGCAAAAAAATCATATGAAAAATTGATTCTACAAAACTTTTCGAAATGCAAGTTTGGGTTAAAAAATCGTAATATATTATACACAAATTTATACTAGATTCGCTCAGAAAAGAATTATATCGAGGACTATACGAAACGATTCAAAGCTTTTCAGATCCTTCCTATATGTTACGGGGGAAGGTTATGATGGAAGCCCATGCAAAAAATCATCTGAAAATTTGATTCTACGAAACTTTTTGAAATGCAAGTTTCGGTGAAGAAATCGTAATATATTATACACAAGTTTATACTAGTTTTGCTCAAAAAATCAAATTAAATCGAGGACTATATGAAACGATACAAAGCTTTCCAGATCCTTCCTATATCTTACGAGGGTAGATTATGATGAAAGTCCATGCAAAAAATAATCTGAAAATTTGATTCTACGAAACTTTTTGAAATGCATATTTCGGTCAAAAAATCGTAATATATTATACACAAGTTTATACTAGTTTTGCTCAAAAAATCAAATTAAATCGAGGACTATATGAAACGATAAAAAGCTTTCCAGATCCTTCCTATATCTTACGAGGGTAGATTATGATGGAAGTCCATGCAAAAAATAATCTGAAAATTTGATTCTACGAAACTTTTTGAAATGCAAGTTTCGGTACAAAAATCGTAATATATTTATACAAAGGTTTATACTAGTATTGCTCAAAAAATCAAATTAAATCGAGGACTATACGTAACGATATAAAACTTTTCAGATCCTTCCAATATGTTACGAGGGAAGGTTATGAAGGAAGTTCATGCAAAAAAATCATATGAAAAATTGATTCTACAAAACTTTTCGAAATGCAAGTTTGGGTTAAAAAATCGTAATATATTATACACAAATTTATACTAGATTCGCTCAGAAAAGAATTATATCGAGGACTATACGAAAAGATTCAAAGCTTTTCAGATCCTTCCTTTATGTTACGGGGGAAGGTTATGATGGAAGCCCATGCAAAAAATCATCTGAAAATTTGATTCTACGAAACTTTTTGAAATGCATGTTTCGGTGAAGAAATCTTAATATATTATACACAAGTTTATACTAGTTTTGCTCAAAAAATCAAATTAAATCGAGGACTATATGAAACGATACAAAGCTTTCCAGATCCTTCCTATATCTTACGAGGGTAGATTATGATGGAAGTCCATGCAAAAAATAATCTGAAAATTTGATTCTACGAAACTTTTTGAAATGCATATTTCGGTCAAAAAATCGTAATATATTATACACAAGTTTATACTAGTTTTGCTCAAAAAATCAAATTAAATCGATGATTATACGAAATGATACATAACTTTTAAGATCCTTCCTATATGTTACAGGGGAAGGTTATGATGGAAGCCCATGCAAAAAATAATCTGAAAATTTGATTCTACGAAACTTTTTGAAATGCAAGTTTCGGTACAAAAATCGTAATATATTTATACAAAGGTTTATACTAGTATTTCTCAAAAAATCAAATTAAATCGAGGACTATACGAAACGATATAAAACGTTTCAGATCCTTCCAATATATTACGAGGGAAGGTTATGAAGGAAGTCCATGCAAAAAAATCATATGAAAATTTGATTCTACAAAACTTTTCGAAATGCAAGTTTGGGTTAAAAAATCGTAATATATTATACAAAAGTTTATACTAGATTCGCTCAGAAAAAAATTATATCGAGGACTATACGAAAAGATTCAAAGCTTTTCAGATCCTTCATATATGTTACGGGGGAAGGTTATGATGGAAGCCCATGCAAAAAATCATCTGAAAATTTGATTCTATGAAACTTTTTGAAATGCATGTTTCGGTCAAAAAATCGTAATATATTATACACAAGTTTATACTAGTTTTGCTCAAAATATCAAATTCAATCGAGGACTATATGAAACGATAAAAAGCTTTCCAGATCCTTCCTATATCTTACGAGGGTAGATTATGATGGAAGTCCATGCAAAAAATAATCTGAAAATTTGATTCTACGAAACTTTTTTAAATGCAAGTTTCGGTACAAAAATCGTAATATATTTATACAAAGGTTTATACTAGTATTGCTCAAAACATCAAATTAAATCGAGGACTATACGTAACGATATAAAACTTTTCAGATCCTTCCAATATGTTACGAGGGAAGGTTATGAAGGAAGTTCATGCAAAAAAATCATATGAAAAATTGATTCTACAAAACTTTTCGAAATGAAAGTTTGGGTTAAAAAATCGTAATATATTATACACAAATTTATACTAGATTCGCTCAGAAAAAAATTATATCGAGGACTATACGAAACGATTCAAAGCTTTTCAGATCCTTCCTATATGTTACGGGGGAAGGTTATGATGGAAGCCCATGCAAAAAATCATCTGAAAATTTGATTCTACGAAACTTTTTGAAATGCAAGTTTCGGTGAAGAAATCGTAATATATTATACACAAGTTTATACTAGTTTTGCTCAAAAAATCAAATTAACTCGAGGACTATATGAAACGATACAAAGCTTTCCAGATCCTTCCTATATCTTACGAGGGTAGATTATGATGAAAGTCCATGCAAAAAATAATCTGAAAATTTGATTCTACGAAACTTTTTGAAATGCATATTTCGGTCAAAAAATCGTAATATATTATACACAAGTTTATACTAGTTTTGCTCAAAAAATTAAATTCAATCGAGGACTATATGAAACGATAAAAAGCTTTCCAGATCCTTCCTATATCTTACGAGGGTAGATTATGATGGAAGTCCATGCAAAAAATAATCTGAAAATTTGATTCTACGAAACTTTTTTAAATGCAAGTTTCGGTACAAAAATCGTAATATATTTATACAAAGGTTTATACTAGTATTGCTCAAAACATCAAATTAAATCGAGGACTATACGTAACGATATAAAACTTTTCAGATCCTTCCAATATGTTACGAGGGAAGGTTATGAAGGAAGTTCATGCAAAAAAATCATATGAAAAATTGATTCTACAAAACTTTTCGAAATGCAAGTTTGGGTTAAAAAATCGTAATATATTATACACAAATTTATACTAGATTCGCTCAGAAAAGAATTATATCGAGGACTATACGAAACGATTCAAAGCTTTTCAGATCCTTCCTATATGTTACGGGGGAAGGTTATGATGGAAGCCCATGCAAAAAATCATCTGAAAATTTGATTCTACGAAACTTTTTGAAATGCAAGTTTCGGTGAAGAAATCGTAATATATTATACACAAGTTTATACTAGTTTTGCTCAAAAAATCAAATTAAATCGAGGACTATATGAAACGATACAAAGCTTTCCAGATCCTTCCTATATCTTACGAGGGTAGATTATGATGAAAGTCCATGCAAAAAATAATCTGAAAATTTGATTCTACGAAACTTTTTGAAATGCATATTTCGGTCAAAAAATCGTAATATATTATACACAAGTTTATACTAGTTTTGCTCAAAAAATCAAATTAAATCGAGGACTATATGAAACGATAAAAAGCTTTCCAGATCCTTCCTATATCTTACGAGGGTAGATTATGATGGAAGTCCATGCAAAAAATAATCTGAAAATTTGATTCTACGAAACTTTTTGAAATGCAAGTTTCGGTACAAAAATCGTAATATATTTATACAAAGGTTTATACTAGTATTGCTCAAAAAATCAAATTAAATCGAGGACTATACGTAACGATATAAAACTTTTCAGATCCTTCCAATATGTTACGAGGGAAGGTTATGAAGGAAGTTCATGCAAAAAAATCATATGAAAAATTGATTCTACAAAACTTTTCGAAATGCAAGTTTGGGTTAAAAAATCGTAATATATTATACACAAATTTATACTAGATTCGCTCAGAAAAGAATTATATCGAGGACTATACGAAAAGATTCAAAGCTTTTCAGATCCTTCCTTTATGTTACGGGGGAAGGTTATGATGGAAGCCCATGCAAAAAATCATCTGAAAATTTGATTCTACGAAACTTTTTGAAATGCATGTTTCGGTGAAGAAATCTTAATATATTATACACAAGTTTATACTAGTTTTGCTCAAAAAATCAAATTAAATCGAGGACTATATGAAACGATACAAAGCTTTCCAGATCCTTCTTATATCTTACGAGGGTAGATTATGATGGAAGTCCATGCAAAAAATAATCTGAAAATTTGATTCTACGAAACTTTTTGAAATGCATATTTCGGTCAAAAAATCGTAATATATTATACACAAGTTTATACTAGTTTTGCTCAAAAAATCAAATTAAATCGATGATTATACGAAATGATACATAACTTTTAAGATCCTTCCTATATGTTACAGGGGAAGGTTATGATGGAAGCCCATGCAAAAAATAATCTGAAAATTTGATTCTACGAAACTTTTTGAAATGCAAGTTTCGGTACAAAAATCGTAATATATTTATACAAAGGTTTATACTAGTATTTCTCAAAAAATCAAATTAAATCGAGGACTATACGAAACGATATAAAACGTTTCAGATCCTTCCAATATATTACGAGGGAAGGTTATGAAGGAAGTCCATGCAAAAAAATCATATGAAAATTTGATTCTACAAAACTTTTCGAAATGCAAGTTTGGGTTAAAAAATCGTAATATATTATACAAAAGTTTATACTAGATTCGCTCAGAAAAAAATTATATCGAGGACTATACGAAAAGATTCAAAGCTTTTCAGATCCTTCATATATGTTACGGGGGAAGGTTATGATGGAAGCCCATGCAAAAAATCATCTGAAAATTTGATTCTATGAAACTTTTTGAAATGCATGTTTCGGTCAAAAAATCGTAATATATTATACACAAGTTTATACTAGTTTTGCTCAAAATATCAAATTCAATCGAGGACTATATGAAACGATAAAAAGCTTTCCAGATCCTTCCTATATCTTACGAGGGTAGATTATGATGGAAGTCCATGCAAAAAATAATCTGAAAATTTGATTCTACGAAACTTTTTTAAATGCAAGTTTCGGTACAAAAATCGTAATATATTTATACAAAGGTTTATACTAGTATTGCTCAAAACATCAAATTAAATCGAGGACTATACGTAACGATATAAAACTTTTCAGATCCTTCCAATATGTTACGAGGGAAGGTTATGAAGGAAGTTCATGCAAAAAAATCATATGAAAAATTGATTCTACAAAACTTTTCGAAATGAAAGTTTGGGTTAAAAAATCGTAATATATTATACACAAATTTATACTAGATTCGCTCAGAAAAAAATTATATCGAGGACTATACGAAACGATTCAAAGCTTTTCAGATCCTTCCTATATGTTACGGGGGAAGGTTATGATGGAAGCCCATGCAAAAAATCATCTGAAAATTTGATTCTACGAAACTTTTTGAAATGCAAGTTTCGGTGAAGAAATCGTAATATATTATACACAAGTTTATACTAGTTTTGCTCAAAAAATCAAATTAACTTGAGGACTATATGAAACGATACAAAGCTTTCCAGATCCTTCCTATATCTTACGAGGGTAGATTATGATGAAAGTCCATGCAAAAAATAATCTGAAAATTTGATTCTACGAAACTTTTTGAAATGCATATTTCGGTCAAAAAATCGTAATATATTATACACAAGTTTTTACTAGTTTTGCTCAAAAAATTAAATTCAATCGAGGACTATATGAAACGATAAAAAGCTTTCCAGATCCTTCCTATATCTTACGAGGGTAGATTATGATGGAAGTCCATGCAAAAAATAATCTGAAAATTTGATTCTACGAAACTTTTTTAAATGCAAGTTTCGGTACAAAAATCGTAATATATTTAAACAAAGGTTTATACTAGTATTGCTCAAAACATCAAATTAAATCGAGGACTATACGTAACGATATAAAACTTTTCAGATCCTTCCAATATGTTACGAGGGAAGGTTATGAAGGAAGTTCATGCAAAAAAATCATATGAAAAATTGATTCTACAAAACTTTTCGAAATGAAAGTTTGGGTTAAAAAATCGTAATATATTATACACAAATTTATACTAGATTCGCTCAGAAAAAAATTATATCGAGGACTATACGAAACGATTCAAAGCTTTTCAGATCCTTCCTATATGTTACGGGGGAAGGTTATGATGGAAGCCCATGCAAAAAATCATCTGAAAATTTGATTCTACGAAACTTTTTGAAATGCAAGTTTCGGTGAAGAAATCGTAATATATTATACACAAGTTTATACTACTTTTGCTCAAAAAATCAAATTAACTCGAGGACTATATGAAACGATACAAAGCTTTCCAGATCCTTCCTATATCTTACGAGGGTAGATTATGATGAAAGTCCATGCAAAAAATAATCTGAAAATTTGATTCTACGAAACTTTTTGAAATGCATATTTCGGTCAAAAAATCGTAATATATTATACACAAGTTTTTACTAGTTTTGCTCAAAAAATTAAATTCAATCGAGGACTATATGAAACGATAAAAAGCTTTCCAGATCCTTCCTATATCTTACGAGGGTAGATTATGATGGAAGTCCATGCAAAAAATAATATGAAAATTTGATTCTACGAAACTTTTTTAAATGCATGTTTCGGTACAAAAATCGTAATATATTTATACAAAGGTTTATACTAGTATTGCTCAAAACATCAAATTAAATCGAGGACTATACGTAACGATATAAAACTTTTCAGATCCTTCCAATATGTTACGAGGGAAGGTTATGAAGGAAGTTCATGCAAAAAAATCATATGAAAAATTGATTCTACAAAACTTTTCGAAATGCATGTTTGGGTTAAAAAATCGTAATATATTATACACAAATTTATACTAGATTCGCTCAGAAAAAAATTATATCGAGGACTATACGAAACGATTCAAAGCTTTTCAGATCCTTCCTATATGTTACGGGGGAAGGTTATGATGGAAGCCCATGCAAAAAATCATCTGAAAATTTGATTCTACGAAACTTTTTGAAATGCAAGTTTCGGTGAAGAAATCGTAATATATTATACACAAGTTTATACTAGTTTTGCTCAAAAAATCAAATTAACTCGAGGACTATATGAAACGATACAAAGCTTTCCAGATCCTTCCTATATCTTACGAGGGTAGATTATGATGAAAGTCCATGCAAAAAATAATCTGAAAATTTGATTCTACGAAACTTTTTGAAATGCATATTTCGGTCAAAAAATCGTAATATATTATACACAAGTTTATACTAGTTTTGCTCAAAAAATTAAATTCAATCGAGGACTATATGAAACGATAAAAAGCTTTCCAGATCCTTCCTATATCTTACGAGGGTAGATTATGATGGAAGTCCATGCAAAAAATAATCTGAAAATTTGATTCTACGAAACTTTTTTAAATGCAAGTTTCGGTACAAAAATCGTAATATATTTATACAAAGGTTTATACTAGTATTGCTCAAAACATCAAATTAAATCGAGGACTATACGTAACGATATAAAACTTTTCAGATCCTTCCAATATGTTACGAGGGAAGGTTATGAAGGAAGTTCATGCAAAAAAATCATATGAAAAATTGATTCTACAAAACTTTTCGAAATGCAAGTTTGGGTTAAAAAATCGTAATATATTATACACAAATTTATACTAGATTCGCTCAGAAAAGAATTATATCGAGGACTATACGAAACGATTCAAAGCTTTTCAGATCCTTCCTATATGTTACGGGGGAAGGTTATGATGGAAGCCCATGCAAAAAATCATCTGAAAATTTGATTCTACGAAACTTTTTGAAATGCAAGTTTCGGTGAAGAAATCGTAATATATTATACACAAGTTTATACTAGTTTTGCTCAAAAAATCAAATTAAATCGAGGACTATATGAAACGATACAAAGCTTTCCAGATCCTTCCTATATCTTACGAGGGTAGATTATGATGGTAGTCCATGCAAAAAATAATCTGAAAATTTGATTCTACGAAACTTTTTGAAATGCATATTTCGGTCAAAAAATCGTAATATATTATACACAAGTTTATACTAGTTTTGCTCAAAAAATCAAATTAAATCGAGGACTATACGAACTGATACATAACTTTTAAGATCCTTCCTATATGTTACGGGGGAAGGTTATGATGGAAGCCCATGCAAAAAATAATCTGAAAATTTGATTCTACGAAACTTTTTGAAATGCAAGTTTCGGTACAAAAATCGTAATATATTTATACAAAGGTTTATACTAGTATTGCTCAAAAAATCAAATTAAATCGAGGACTATAAGAAACGATATAAAACTTTTCAGATCCTTCTAATATGTTACGAGGGAAGGTTATGAAGGAAGTCCATGCAAAAAAATCATATGAAAATTTGATTCTACAAAACTTTTCGAAATGCATGTTTGGGTTAAAGATTCGTAATATATTATACAAAAGTTTTTACTAGATTCGCTCAAAAAAAATTTTATCGAGGACTATACGAAAAGATTCAAAGCTTTTCAGATCCTTCCTATATGTAACGGGGGGAGGTTATGATAAAAGCCCATGCAAAAAATAATCTGAAAATTTGATTCTACGAAACTTTTTGAAATGCAAGTTTCGGTACAAAAATCGTAATATATTTATACAAAGGTTTATACTAGTATTGCTCAAAAAATCAAATTAAATCGAGGACTATACGAAACGATATAAAACTTTTCAGATCCTTCCAATATGTTACGAGGGAAGGTTATGAAGGAAGTCCATGCAAAAAAATCATATGAAAATTTGATTCTACAAAACTTTTCGAAATGCATGTTTGGGTTAAAAAATCGTAATATATTATACAAAAGTTTATACTAGATTCGCTCAAAAAAAAATTATATCGAGGACTATACGAAAAGATTCAAAGCTTTTCAGATCCTTCCTATATGTTACGGGGGAAGGTTATGATGGAAGCCCATGCAAAAAATCATCTGAAAATTTGATTCTACGAAAATTTTTGAAATCATGTTTCGGTCACAAAATCGTAATATATTAAACACGAGTTTATACTAGTTTTGCTCAAAAAATCAAATTAAATCGATGACAATACGAAATGATACATAACTTTTAAGAACCTTCCTATATGTTACGGGGGAAGGTTATGATGGAAGCCCATGAAAAAAATCATCTGAAAATTTGATTCTACGAAACTTTTTGAAATGAAAGTTTTGGTCAAAAAATCGTAATATATTATACACAAGTTTATACTGGTTTTGCTCAAAAAATCAAATTAAATCGAGGACTATACGAAACGATACAAATATTTTCAGATCCTTCCTATATGTTACGGGGGAAGGTTATGATGGAAGCCAATGCAAAAAATCATCTGAAAATTTGATTCTACGAAACTTTTTGAAATGCAAGTTTCGGTCAAAAAATCGTAATATATTATACACAAATTTATACTAGTTTTGCTCAAAAAACAAATTAAATCGAGGACTATACGAAACGATACAAAGCTTTTCAGATCCTTCCTATATGTTACGGGGGAAGGTTATGATGGAAGCCCATGCAAAAAATCATCTGAAAATTTGATTCTATGAAACGTTTTGAAATGCAAGTTTCGGTCAAAAAATCGTAATATATTATACACAAGTTTATACTAGTTTTGCTCAAAAAATCAAATTAAATCGAAGACTATATGAAACGATAAAAAGCTTTCCAGATCCTTCCTATATCTTACGAGGGTAGATTATGATGGAAGTCCATGCAAAAAATAGTCTGAAAATTTGATTCTACGAAACTTTTTGAAATGCAAGTTTCGGTACAAAAATCGTAATATATTTATACAAAGGTTTATACTAGTATTGCTCAAAAAATCAAATTAAATCGAGGACTATACGTAACGATATAAAACTTTTCAGATCCTTCCAATATGTTACGAGGGAAGGTTATGAAGGAAGTCCATGCAAAAAAATCATATGAAAATTTGATTCTACAAAACTTTTCGAAATGCAAGTTTGGGTTAAAGAATCGTAATATATTATACAAAAGTTTATACTAGATTCGCTCAGAAAAAAATTATATCGAGGACTATACGAAACGAAACAAAGCTTTTCAGATCCTTCCTATATGTTACGGGGGAAGGTTATGATGGAAGCCCATGCAAAAAATCATCTGAAAATTTGATTCTACGAAACTTTTTGAAATGCAAGTTTCGGTGAAGAAATCGTAATATATTATACACAAGTTTATACTAGTTTTGCTCAAAAAATCAAATTAAATCGAGGACTATATGAAACGATACAAAGCTTTCCAGATCCTTCCTATATCTTACGAGGGTAGATTATGATGGAAGTCCATGCAAAAAATCATCTGAAAATTTGATTCTACGAAACTTTTTGAAATCATGTTTCGGTCAAAAAATCGTAATATATTATACACAAGTTTATACTAGTTTTGCTCAAAAAAATCAAATTAAATTGATGACTATACGAAATGATACATAAATTTTAAGATCCTTCCTATATGTTACAGGGGAAGGTTATGATGGAAGCCCATGAAAAAAATCATCTGAAAATTTGATTCTACGAAACTTTTTGAAATGCAAGTTTTGGTCAAAAAATCGTAATATATTATACACAAGTTTATACTGGTTTTGCTCAAAAAATCAAATTAAATCGAGGACTATACAAAACGATACAAATATTTTCAGATCCTTCCTATATGTTACGGGGGAAGGTTATGATGAAAGCCAATGCAAAAAATCATCTGAAAATTTGATTCTACGAAACTTTTTGAAATGCAAGTTTCGGTCAAGAAATCGTAATATATTATACACAAGTTTATACTAGTTTTGCTAAAAAAACAAATTAAATTGAGGACTATACGAAACGATACAATGCTTTTCAGATCCTTCCTATATGTTACGGGGGAAGGTTATGATGGAAGCCCATGCAAAAAATCATCTGAAAATTTGATTCTACGAAACTTTTTGAAATGCATGTTTCGGTCAAAAAATCATAATATATTATACACAAGTTTATACTAGTTTTGCTCAAAAAATCAAATTAAATCGATGACTATACGAAATGATACATAACTTTTAAGATCCTTCCTATATGTTACGGGGGAAGGTTATGATGGAAGCCCATGCAAAAAATAATCTGAAAATTTGATTCTACGAAACTTTTTGAAATGTAAGTTTCGGTACAAAAATCGTAATATATTTATACAAAGGTTTATACTAGTATTGCTCAAAAAATCAAATTAAATCGAGGACTATACGAAACGATATAAAACTTTTCAGATCCTTCCAATATGTTACGTGGGAAGGTTATGAAGGAAGTCCATGCAAAAAAATCATATGAAAATTAGATTCTACAAAACTTTTCGAAATCCAAGTTTGGGTTAAAAAATCGTAATATATTTATACAAAAGTTTATACTAGATTCGCTCAGAAAAAAATTATATCGAGGACTATACGAAACGATTCAAAGCTTTTCAAATCCTTCCTATATGTTACGGGGGAAGGTTATGATGGAATCCCATGCAAAAAATCATCTGAAAATTTGATTCTAGGAAACTTTTTGAAATGCAAGTTTTGGTGAAGAAATCGTAATATATTATACACAAGTTTATACTAGTTTTGCTCAAAAAATAAAATTAAATCGAGGACTATATGAAACGATACAAAGCTTTCCAGATCCTTCCTATATCTTACGAGGGTAGATTATGATGGAAGTCCATGCAAAAAATAATCTGAAAATTTGATTCTACGAAACTTTTTGAAATGCATGTTTCGGTCAAAAAATCGTAATATATTATACACAAGTTTATACTAGTTTTGCTCAAAAAATCAAATTAAATCGATGACTATACGAAATTATACATAACTTTTAAGATCCTTCCTATATGTTACGGTGGATGGTTATGATGGAAGACCATGCAAAAAATAATCTGAAAATTCTATTCTACGAAACGTTTTGAAATGCAAGTTTCGGTACAAAAATCGTAATATATTTATACAAAGGTTTATACTAGTATTGCTCACAAAATCAAATTAAATCGAGGACTATACGAAACGATATAAAACTTTTCAGATCCTTCCAATATGTTACGAGGGAAGGTTATGAAGGAAGTCCATGCAAAAAAATCATATGAAAATTTGATTCTACAAAACTTTTTGAAATGCATGTTTCGGTCAAAAAATCGTAATATATTATACACAGGTTTATACTAGTTTTGCTCAAAAAACAAATTAAATCGAAGACTATACGAAACGATACAGAGCTTTTCAGATCCTTCTTATATGTTACGGGGGAAGGTTATGATGGAAGCCCATGCAAAAAATCATCTGAAAATTTGATTCTATGAAACTTTTTGAAATGCAAGTTTCGGTCAAAAAATCGTAATATATTATACACAAGTTTATACTAGTTTTGCTCAAAAAATCAAATTAAATCGAGGACTATATGAAACGATAAAAAGCTTTCCAGATCCTTCCTATATCTTACGAGGGTAGATTATGATGGAAATCCATGCAAAAAATAATCTGAAAATTTGATTCTACGAAACTTTTTTAAATGCAAGTTTCGGTACAAAAATCGTAATATATTTATACAAAGGTTTATACTAGTATTGCTCAAAAAATCAAATTAAATCGAGGACTATACGAAACGATATAAAACTTTTCAGATCCTTCCAATATGTTACGTGGGAAGGTTATGAAGGAAGTCCATGCAAAAAAATCATATGAAAATTAGATTCTACAAAACTTTTCGAAATACAAGTTTGGGTTAAAAAATCGTAATATATTTATACAAAAGTTTATACTAGATTCGCTCAGAAAAAAATTATATCGAGGACTATACGAAACGATTCAAAGCTTTTCAAATCCTTCCTATATGTTACGGGGGAAGGTTATGATGGAAGCCCATGCAAAAAATCATCTGAAAATTTGATTCTATGAAACTTTTTGAAATGCAAGTTTCGGTGAAGAAATCGTAATATATTATACACAAGTTTATACTAGTTTTGCTCAAAAAATCAAATTAAATCGAGGACTATATGAAACGATACAAAGCTTTCCAGATCCTTCCTATATCTTACGAGGTTAGATTATGATGGAAGTCCATGCAAAAAATAATCTGAAAATTTGCTTCTACGAAACTTTTTGAAATGCATGTTTCGGTCAAAAAATCGTAATATATTATACACAAGTTTATACTAGTTTTGCTCAAAAAATCAAATTAAATCGATGACTATACGAAATGATACATAACTTTTAAGATCCTTCCTATATGTTACGGGGGAAGGTTATGATGGAAGCCCATGCAAAAAATAATCTGAAAATTTGATTCTACGAAACGTTTAGAAATGCAAGTTTCGGTACAAAAATCGTAATATGTTTATACAAAGGTTTATACTAGTATTGCTCACAAAATCAAATTAAATCGAGGACTATACGAAACGATATAAAACTTTTCAGATCCTTCCAATATGTTACGAGGGAAGGTTATGAAGGAAGTCCATGCAAAAAAATCATATGAAAATTTGATTCTACAAAACTTTTTGAAATGCATGTTTCGGTCAAAAAATCGTAATATATTATACACAAGTTTATACTAGTTTTGCTCAAAAAACAAATTAAATCGAAGACTATACGAAACGATACAGAGCTTTTCAGATCCTTCTTATATGTTACGGGGGAAGGTTATGATGGAAGCCCATGCAAAAACTCATCTGAAAATTTGATTCTATGAAACTTTTTGAAATGCAAGTTTCGGTCAAAAAATCGTAATATATTATACACAAGTTTATACTAGTTTTGCTCAAAAAATCAAATTAAATCGAGGACTATATGAAACGATAAAAAGCTTTCCAGATCCTTCCTATATCTTACGAGGGTAGATTATGATGGAAGTCCATGCAAAAAATAATCTGAAAATTTGATTCTACGAAACTTTTTTAAATGCAAGTTTCGGTACAAAAATCGTAATATATTTATACAAAGGTTTATACTTGTATTGCTCAAAAAATCAAATTAAATCGAGGACTATACGTAATCATATAAAACTTTTCAGATCCTTCCAATATGTTACGAGGGAAGGTTATGAAGGAAGTCCATGCAAAAAAATCATATGAAAATTAGATTCTACATAACTTTTCGAAATGCAAGTTTGGGTTAAAAAATCGTAATATATTATACACAAATTTATACTAGATTCGCTCAGAAGAAAATTATATCGAGGACTATACGATACGATACAAAGCTTTTTAGATCCTTCCTATATGTTACGGGGGAAGGTTATGATGGAAGCCCATGCAAAAAATCATCTGAAAATTTAATTCTACGAAACTTTTTGAAATGCAAGTTTCGGTGAAGAAATCGTAATATATTATACACAATTTTATACTAGTTTGGCTCAAAAAATCAAATTAAATCGTGGACTATATGAAACGATACAAAGCTTTCTAGATCCTTCCTATATCTTACGAGGGTAGATTATGATGGAAGTCCATGCAAAAAATAATCTGAAAATTTGATTCTACGAAACTTTTTGAAATGCATGTTTCGGTCAAAAAATCATAATATATTATACACAAGGTTATACTAGTTTTGCTCAAAAAATCAAATTAAATCGATGACTATACGAAATGATACATAACTTTTAAGATCCTTCCTATATGTTACGGGGGAAGGTTATGATGGAAGCCCATGCAAAAAATAATCTGAAAATTTGATTCTACGAAACTTTTTGAAATGTAAGTTTCGGTACAAAAATCGTAATATATTTATACAAAGGTTTATACTAGTATTGCTCAAAAAAACAAATTAAATCGAGGACTATACGAAACGATATAAAACTTTTCAGATCCTTCCAATATGTTACGTGGGAAGGTTATGAAGGAAGTCCATGCAAAAAAATCATATGAAAAATTGATTCTACAAAACTTTTCGAAATCCAAGTTTGGGTTAAAAAATCGTAATATATTTATACAAAAGTTTATACTAGATTCGCTCAGAAAAAAATTATATCGAGGACTATACGAAACGATTCAAAGCTTTTCAAATCCTTCCTATATGTTACGGGGGAAGGTTATGATGGAAGCCCATGCAAAAAATCATCTGAAAATTTGATTCTATGAAACTTTTTGAAATGCAAGTTTCGGTGAAGAAATCGTAATATATTATACACAAGTTTATACTAGTTTTGCTCAAAAAATCAAATTAAATCGAGGACTATATGAAACGATACAAAGCTTTCCAGATCCTTCCTATATCTTACGAGGTTAGATTATGATGGAAGTCCATGCAAAAAATAATCTGAAAATTTGCTTCTACGAAACTTTTTGAAATGCATGTTTCGGTCAAAAAATCGTAATATATTATACACAAGTTTATACTAGTTTTGCTCAAAAAATCAAATTAAATCGATGACTATATGAAATGATACATAACTTTTAAGATCCTTCCTATATGTTACGGGGGAAGGTTATGATGGAAGCCCATGCAAAAATTAATCTGAAAATTTGATTCTACGAAACATTTAGAAATGCAAGTTTCGGTACAAAAATCGTAATATGTTTATACAAAGGTTTATACTAGTATTGCTCACAAAATCAAATTAAATCGAGGACTATACGAAACGATATAAAACTTTTCAGATCCTTCCAATATGTTACGAGGGAAGGTTATGAAGGAAGTCCATGCAAAAAAATCATATGAAAATTTGATTCTACAAAACTTTTTGAAATGCATGTTTCGGTCAAAAAATCGTAATATATTATACACAACTTTATACTAGTTTTGCTCAAAAAACAAATTAAATCGAAGACTATACGAAACGATACAGAGCTTTTCAGATCCTTCTTATATGTTACGGGGGAAGGTTATGATGGAAGCCCATGCAAAAAATCATCTGAAAATTTGATTCTATGAAACTTTTTGAAATGCAAGTTTCGGTCAAAAAATCGTAATATATTATACACAAGTTTATACTAGTTTTGCTCAAAAAATCAAATTAAATCGAGGACTATATGAAACGATAAAAAGCTTTCCAGATCCTTCCTATATCTTACGAGGGTAGATTATGATGGAAGTCCATGCAAAAAATAATATGAAAATTTGATTCTACGAAACTTTTTTAAATGCAAGTTTCGGTACAAAAATCGTAATATATTTATACAAAGGTTTATACTAGTATTGCTCAAAAAATCAAATTAAATCGAGGACTATACGTAATCATATAAAACTTTTCAGATCCTTCCAATATGTTACGAGGGAAGGTTATGAAGGAAGTCCATGCAAAAAAATCATATGAAAATTAGATTCTACATAACTTTTCGAAATGCAAGTTTGGGTTAAAAAATCGTAATATATTATACACAAATTTATACTAGATTCGCTCAGAAGAAAATTATATCGAGGACTATACGATACGATACAAAGCTTTTCAGATCCTTCCTATATGTTACGGGGGAAGGTTATGATGGAAGCCCATGCAAAAAATCATCTGAAAATATAATTCTACGAAACTTTTTGAAATGCAAGTTTCGGTGAAGAAATCGTAATATATTATACACAAGTTTATACTAGTTTGGCTCAAAAAATCAAATTAAATCGTGGACTATATGAAACGATACAAAGCTTTCTAGATCCTTCCTATATCTTACGAGGGTAGATTAAGATGGAAGTCCATGCAAAAAATAATCTGAAAATTTGATTCTACGAAACTTTTTGAAATGCATGTTTCGGTCAAAAAATCATAATATATTATACACAAGTTTATACTAGTTTTGCTCAAAAAATCAAATTAAATCGATGACTATACGAAATGATACATAACTTTTAAGATCCTTCCTATATGTTACGGGGGAAGGTTATGATGGAAGCCCATGCAAAAAATAATCTGAAAATTTGATTCTACGAAACTTTTTGAAATGTAAGTTTCGGTACAAAAATCGTAATATATTTATACAAAGGTTTATACTAGTATTGCTCAAAAAATCAAATTAAATCGAGGACTATACGAAACGATATAAAACTTTTCAGATCCTTCCAATATGTTACGAGGGAAGGTTATGAAGGAAGTCCATGCAAAAAAATCATATGAAAATTTGATTCTACAAAACTTTTTGAAATGCATGTTTCGGTCAAAAAATCGTAATATATTATACACAAGTTTATACTAGTTTTGCTCAAAACACAAATTAAATCGAAGACTATACGAAACGATACAGAGCTTTTCAGATCCTTCTTATATGTTACGGGGGAAGGTTATGATGGAAGCCCATGCAAAAAATCATCTGAAAATTTGATTCTATGAAACTTTTTGAAATGCAAGTTTCGGTCAAAAAATCGTAATATATTATACACAAGTTTATACTAGTTTTGCTCAAAAAATCAAATTAAATCGAGGACTATATGAAATGATAAAAAGCTTTCCAGATCCTTCCTATATCTTACGAGGGTAGATTATGATGGAAGTCCATGCAAAAAATAATCTGAAAATTTGATTCTACGAAACTTTTTTAAATGCAAGTTTCGGTACAAAAATCGTAATATATTTATACAAAGGTTTATACTAGTATTGCTCAAAAAATCAAATTAAATCGAGGACTATACGTAATCATATAAAACTTTTCAGATCCTTCCAATATGTTACGAGGGAAGGTTATGAAGGAAGTCCATGCAAAAAAATCATATGAAAATTAGATTCTACATAACTTTTCGAAATGCAAGTTTGGGTTAAAAAATCGTAATATATTATACACAAATTTATACTAGATTCGCTCAGAAGAAAATTATATCGAGGACTATACGATACGATACAAAGCTTTTCAGATCCTTCCTATATGTTACGGGGGAAGGTTATGATGGAAGCCCATGCAAAAAATCATCTGAAAATATAATTCTACGAAACTTTTTGAAATGCAAGTTTCGGTGAAGAAATCGTAATATATTATACACAAGTTTATACTAGTTTGGCTCAAAAAATCAATTTAAATCGTGGACTATATGAAACGATACAAAGCTTTCTAGATCCTTCCTATATCTTACGAGGGTAGATTAAGATGGAAGTCCATGCAAAAAATAATCTGAAAATTTGATTCTACGAAACTTTTTGAAATGCATGTTTCGGTCAAAAAATCATAATATATTATACACAAGTTTATACTAGTTTTGCTCAAAAAATCAAATTAAATCGATGACTATACGAAATGATACATAACTTTTAAGATCCTTCCTATATGTTACGGGGGAAGGTTATGATGGAAGCCCATGCAAAAAATAATCTGAAAATTTGATTCTACGAAACTTTTTGAAATGTAAGTTTCGGTACAAAAATCGTAATATATTTATACAAAGGTTTATACTAGTATTGCTCAAAAAATCAAATTAAATCGAGGACTATACGAAACGATATAAAACTTTTCAGATCCTTCCAATATGTTACGTGGGAAGGTTATGAAGGAAGTCCATGGAAAAAAATCATATGAAAAATTGATTCTACAAAACTTTTCGAAATCCAAGTTTGGGTTAAAAAATCGTAATATATTTATACAAAAGTTTATACTAGATTCGCTCAGAAAAAAATTATATCGAGGACTATACGAAACGATTCAAAGCTTTTCAAATCCTTCCTATATGTTACGGGGGAAGGTTATGATGGAAGCCCATGCAAAAAATCATCTGAAAATTTGATTCTATGAAACTTTTTGAAATGCAAGTTTTGGTGAAGAAATCGTAATATATTATACACAAGTTTATACTAGTTTTGCTCAAAAAATCAAATTAAATCGAGGACTATATGAAACGATACAAAGCTTTCCAGATCCTTCCTATATCTTACGAGGGTAGATTATGATGGAAGTCCATGCAAAAAATAATCTGAAAATTTGATTCTACGAAAATTTTTGAAATGCATGTTTCGGTCAAAAAATCGTAATATATTATACACAAGTTTATACTAGTTTTGCTCAAAAAATCAAATTAAATCGATGACTATACGAAATGATACATAACTTTTAAGATCCTTCCTATATGTTACGGGGGAAGGTTATGATGGAAGCCCATGCAAAAAATAATCTGAAAATTTGATTCTACGAAACGTTTTGAAATGCAAGTTTCGGTACAAAAATCGTAATATATTTATACAAAGGTTTATACTAGTATTGCTCACAAAATCAAATTAAATCGAGGACTATACGAAACGATATAAAACTTTTCAGATCCTTCCAATATGTTACGAGGGAAGGTTATGAAGGAAGTCCATGCAAAAAAATCATATGAAAATTTGATTCTACAAAACTTTTTGAAATGCATGTTTCGGTCAAAAAATCGTAATATATTATACACAAGTTTATACTAGTTTTGCTCAAAAAACAAATTAAATCGAAGACTATACGAAACGATACAGAGCTTTTCAGATCCTTCTTATATGTTACGGGGGAAGGTTATGATGGAATCCCATGCAAAAAATCATCTGAAAATTTGATTCTATGAAACTTTTTGAAATGCAAGTTTCGGTCAAAAAATCGTAATATATTATACACAAGTTTATACTAGTTTGGCTCAAAGAATCAAATTAAATCGTGGACTATATGAAACGATACAAAGCTTTCTAGATCCTTCCTATATCTTACGAGGGTAGATTAAGATGGAAGTCCATGCAAAAAATAATCTGAAAATTTGATTCTACGAAACTTTTTGAAATGCATGTTTCGGTCAAAAAATCATAATATATTATACACAAGTTTATACTAGTTTTGCTCAAAAAATCAAATTAAATCGATGACTATACGAAATGATACATAACTTTTAAGATCCTTCCTATATGTTACGGGGGAAGGTTATGATGGAAGCCCATGCAAAAAATAATCTGAAAATTTGATTCTACGAAACTTTTTGAAATGTAAGTTTCGGTACAAAAATCGTAATATATTTATACAAAGGTTTATACTAGTATTGCTCAAAAAATCAAATTAAATCGAGGACTATACGAAACGATATAAAACTTTTCAGATCCTTCCAATATGTTACGTGGGAAGGTTATGAAGGAAGTCCATGCAAAAAAATCATATGAAAAATTGATTCTACAAAACTTTTCGAAATCCAAGTTTGGGTTAAAAAATCGTAATATATTTATACAAATGTTTATACTAGATTCGCTCAGAAAAAAATTATATCGAGGACTATACGAAACGATTCAAAGCTTTTCAAATCCTTCCTATATGTTACGGGGGAAGGTTATGATGGAAGCCCATGCAAAAAATCATCTGAAAATTTGATTCTATGAAACTTTTTGAAATGCAAGTTTTGGTGAAGAAATCGTAATATATTATACACAAGTTTATACTAGTTTTGCTCAAAAAATCAAATTAAATCGAGGACTATATGAAACGATACAAAGCTTTCCAGATCCTTCCTATATCTTACGAGGGTAGATTATGATGGAAGTCCATGCAAAAAATAATCTGAAAATTTGATTCTACGAAAATTTTTGAAATGCATGTTTCGGTCAAAAAATCGTAATATATTATACACAAGTTTATACTAGTTTTGCTCAAAAAATCAAATTAAATCGATGACTATACGAAATGATACATAACTTTTAAGATCCTTCCTATATGTTACGGGGGAAGGTTATGATGGAAGCCCATGCAAAAAATAATCTGAAAATTTGATTCTACGAAACGTTTTGAAATGCAAGTTTCGGTACAAAAATCGTAATATATTTATACAAAGGTTTATACTAGTATTGCTCACAAAATCAAATTAAATCGAGGACTATACGAAACGATATAAAACTTTTCAGATCCTTCCAATATGTTACGAGGGAAGGTTATGAAGGAAGTCCATGCAAAAAAATCACATGAAAATTTGATTCTACAAAACTTTTTGAAATGCATGTTTCGGTCAAAAAATCGTAATATATTATACACAAGTTTATACTAGTTTTGCTCAAAACACAAATTAAATCGAAGACTATACGAAACGATACAGAGCTTTTCAGATCCTTCTTATATGTTACGGGGGAAGGTTATGATGGAAGCCCATGCAAAAAATCATCTGAAAATTTGATTCTATGAAACTTTTTGAAATGCAAGTTTCGGTCAAAAAATCGTAATATATTATACACAAGTTTATACTAGTTTTGCTCAAAAAATCAAATTAAATCGAGGACTATATGAAACGATAAAAAGCTTTCCAGATCCTTCCTATATCTTACGAGGGTAGATTATGATGGAAGTCCATGCAAAAAATAATCTGAAACTTTGATTCTACGAAACTTTTTTAAATGCAAGTTTCGGTACAAAAATCGTAATATATTTATACAAAGGTTTATACTAGTATTGCTCAAAAAATCAAATTAAATCGAGGACTATACGTAATCATATAAAACTTTTCAGATCCTTCCAATATGTTACGAGGGAAGGTTATGAAGGAAGTCCATGCAAAAAAATCATATGAAAATTAGATTCTACATAACTTTTCGAAATGCAAGTTTGGGTTAAAAAATCGTAATATATTATACACAAATTTATACTAGATTCGCTCAGAAGAAAATTATATCGAGGACTATACGATACGATACAAAGCTTTTCAGATCCTTCCTATATGTTACGGGGGAAGGTTATGATGGAAGCCCATGCAAAAAATCATCTGAAAATATAATTCTACGAAACTTTTTGAAATGCAAGTTTCGGTGAAGAAATCGTAATATATTATACACAAGTTTATACTAGTTTGGCTCAAAAAATCAAATTAAATCGTGGACTATATGAAACGATACAAAGCTTTCTAGATCCTTCCTATATCTTACGAGGGTAGATTAAGATGGAAGTCCATGCAAAAAATAATCTGAAAATTTGATTCTACGAAACTTTTTGAAATGCATGTTTCGGTCAAAAAATCATAATATATTATACACAAGTTTATACTAGTTTTGCTCAAAAAATCAAATTAAATCGATGACTATACGAAATGATACATAACTTTTAAGATCCTTCCTATATGTTACGGGGGAAGGTTATGATGGAAGCCCATGCAAAAAATAATCTGAAAATTTGATTCTACGAAACTTTTTGAAATGTAAGTTTCGGTACAAAAATCGTAATATATTTATACAAAGGTTTATACTAGTATTGCTCAAAAAATCAAATTAAATCGAGGACTATACGAAACGATATAAAACTTTTCAGATCCTTCCAATATGTTACGTGGGAAGGTTATGAAGGAAGTCCATGCAAAAAAATCATATGAAAAATTGATTCTACAAAACTTTTCGAAATCCAAGTTTGGGTTAAAAAATCGTAATATATTTATACAAAAGTTTATACTAGATTCGCTCAGAAAAAAATTATATCGAGGACTATACGAAACGATTCAAAGCTTTTCAAATCCTTCCTATATGTTACGGGGGAAGGTTATGATGGAAGCCCATGCAAAAAATCATCTGAAAATTTGATTCTATGAAACTTTTTGAAATGCAAGTTTTGGTGAAGAAATCGTAATATATTATACACAAGTTTATACTAGTTTTGCTCAAAAAATCAAATTAAATCGAGGACTATATGAAACGATACAAAGCTTTCCAGATCCTTCCTATATCTTACGAGGGTAGATTATGATGGAAGTCCATGCAAAAAATAATCTGAAAATTTGATTCTACGAAAATTTTTGAAATGCATGTTTCGGTCAAAAAATCGTAATATATTATACACAAGTTTATACTAGTTTTGCTCAAAAAATCAAATTAAATCGATGACTATACGAAATGATACATAACTTTTAAGATCCTTCCTATATGTTACGGGGGAAGGTTATGATGGAAGCCCATGCAAAAAATAATCTGAAAATTTGATTCTACGAAACGTTTTGAAATGCAAGTTTCGGTACAAAAATCGTAATATATTTATACAAAGGTTTATACTAGTATTGCTCACAAAATCAAATTAAATCGAGGACTATACGAAACGATATAAAACTTTTCAGATCCTTCCAATATGTTACGAGGGAAGGTTATGAAGGAAGTCCATGCAAAAAAATCATATGAAAATTTGATTCTACAAAACTTTTTGAAATGCATGTTTCGGTCAAAAAATCGTAATATATTATACACAAGTTTATACTAGTTTTGCTCAAAAAACAAATTAAATCGAAGACTATACGAAACGATACAGAGCTTTTCAGATCCTTCTTATATGTTACGGGGGAAGGTTATGATGGAATCCCATGCAAAAAATCATCTGAAAATTTGATTCTATGAAACTTTTTGAAATGCAAGTTTCGGTCAAAAAATCGTAATATATTATACACAAGTTTATACTAGTTTGGCTCAAAGAATCAAATTAAATCGTGGACTATATGAAACGATACAAAGCTTTCTAGATCCTTCCTATATCTTACGAGGGTAGATTAAGATGGAAGTCCATGCAAAAAATAATCTGAAAATTTGATTCTACGAAACTTTTTGAAATGCATGTTTCGGTCAAAAAATCATAATATATTATACACAAGTTTATACTAGTTTTGCTCAAAAAATCAAATTAAATCGATGACTATACGAAATGATACATAACTTTTAAGATCCTTCCTATATGTTACGAGGGAAGGTTATGATGGAAGCCCATGCAAAAAATAATCTGAAAATTTGATTCTACGAAACTTTTTGAAATGTAAGTTTCGGTACAAAAATCGTAATATATTTATACAAAGGTTTATACTAGTATTGCTCAAAAAATCAAATTAAATCGAGGACTATACGAAACGATATAAAACTTTTCAGATCCTTCCAATATGTTACGTGGGAAGGTTATGAAGGAAGTCCATGCAAAAAAATCATATGAAAAATTGATTCTACAAAACTTTTCGAAATCCAAGTTTGGGTTAAAAAATCGTAATATATTTATACAAATGTTTATACTAGATTCGCTCAGAAAAAAATTATATCGAGGACTATACGAAACGATTCAAAGCTTTTCAAATCCTTCCTATATGTTACGGGGGAAGGTTATGATGGAAGCCCATGCAAAAAATCATCTGAAAATTTGATTCTATGAAACTTTTTGAAATGCAAGTTTTGGTGAAGAAATCGTAATATATTATACACAAGTTTATACTAGTTTTGCTCAAAAAATCAAATTAAATCGAGGACTATATGAAACGATACAAAGCTTTCCAGATCCTTCCTATATCTTACGAGGGTAGATTATGATGGAAGTCCATGCAAAAAATAATCTGAAAATTTGATTCTACGAAAATTTTTGAAATGCATGTTTCGGTCAAAAAATCGTAATATATTATACACAAGTTTATACTAGTTTTGCTCAAAAAATCAAATTAAATCGATGACTATACGAAATGATACATAACTTTTAAGATCCTTCCTATATGTTACGGGGGAAGGTTATGATGGAAGCCCATGCAAAAAATAATCTGAAAATTTGATTCTACGAAACGTTTTGAAATGCAAGTTTCGGTACAAAAATCGTAATATATTTATACAAAGGTTTATACTAGTATTGCTCACAAAATCAAATTAAATCGAGGACTATACGAAACGATATAAAACTTTTCAGATCCTTCCAATATGTTACGAGGGAAGGTTATGAAGGAAGTCCATGCAAAAAAATCACATGAAAATTTGATTCTACAAAACTTTTTGAAATGCATGTTTCGGTCAAAAAATCGTAATATATTATACACAAGTTTATACTAGTTTTGCTCAAAAAACAAATTAAATCGAAGACTATACGAAACGATACAGAGCTTTTCAGATCCTTCTTATATGTTACGGGGGAAGGTTATGATGGAAGCCCATGCAAAAAATCATCTGAAAATTTGATTCTATGAAACTTTTTGAAATGCAAGTTTCGGTCAAAAAATCGTAATATATTATACACAAGTTTATACTAGTTTTGCTCAAAAAATCAAATTAAATCGAGGACTATATGAAACGATAAAAAGCTTTCCAGATCCTTCCTATATCTTACGAGGGTAGATTATGATGGAAGTCCATGCAAAAAATAATCTGAAAATTTGATTCTACGAAACTTTTTTAAATGCAAGTTTCGGTACAAAAATCGTAATATATTTATACAAAGGTTTATACTAGTATTGCTCAAAAAATCAAATTAAATCGAGGACTATACGTAATCATATAAAACTTTTCAGATCCTTCCAATATGTTACGAGGGAAGGTTATGAAGGAAGTCCATGCAAAAAAATCATATGAAAATTAGATTCTACATAACTTTTCGAAATGCAAGTTTGGGTTAAAAAATCGTAATATATTATACACAAATTTATACTAGATTCGCTCAGAAGAAAATTATATCGAGGACTATACGATACGATACAAAGCTTTTCAGATCCTTCCTATATGTTACGGGGGAAGGTTATGATGGAAGCCCATGCAAAAAATCATCTGAAAATATAATTCTACGAAACTTTTTGAAATGCAAGTTTCGGTGAAGAAATCGTAATATATTATACACAAGTTTATACTAGTTTTGCTCAAAAAATCAAATTAAATCGTGGACTATATGAAATGATACAAAGCTTTCTAGATCCTTCCTATATCTTACGAGGGTAGATTATGATGGAAGTCCATGCAAAAAATAATCTTAAAATTTGATTCTACGAAACTTTTTGAAATGCATGTTTCGGTCAAAAAATCATAATATATTATACACAAGTTTATACTAGTTTTGCTCAAAAAATCAAATTAAATCGATGACTATACGAAATGATACATAACTTTTAAGATCCTTCCTATATGTTACGGGGGAAGGTTATGATGGAAGCCCATGCAAAAAATAATCTGAAAATTTGATTCTACGAAACTTTTTGAAATGTAAGTTTCGGTACAAAAATCGTAATATATTTATACAAAGGTTTATACTAGTATTGCTCAAAAAATCAAATTAAATCGAGGACTATACGAAACGATATAAAACTTTTCAGATCCTTCCAATATGTTACGTGGGAAGGTTATGAAGGAAGTCCATGCAAAAAAATCATATGAAAAATTGATTCTACAAAACTTTTCGAAATCCAAGTTTGGGTTAAAAAATCGTAATATATTTATACAAAAGTTTATACTAGATTCGCTCAGAAAAAAATTATATCGAGGACTATACGAAACGATTCAAAGCTTTTCAAATCCTTCCTATATGTTACGGGGGAAGGTTATGATGGAAGCCCATGCAAAAAATCATCTGAAAATTTGATTCTATGAAACTTTTTGAAATGCAAATTTTGGTGAAGAAATCGTAATATATTATACACAAGTTTATACTAGTTTTGCTCAAAAAATCAAATTAAATCGAGGACTATATGAAACGATACAAAGCTTTCCAGATCCTTCCTATATCTTACGAGGGTAGATTATGATGGAAGTCCATGAAAAAAATAATCTGAAAATTTGATTCTACGAAAATTTTTGAAATGCATGTTTCGGTCAAAAAATCGTAATATATTATACACAAGTTTATACTAGTTTTGCTCAAAAAATCAAATTAAATCGATGACTATACGAAATGATACATAACTTTTAAGATCTTTCCTATATGTTACGGGGGAAGGTTATGATGGAAGCCCATGCAAAAAATAATCTGAAAATTTGATTCTACGAAACGTTTTGAAATGCAAGTTTCGGTACAAAAATCGTAATATATTTATACAAAGGTTTATACTAGTATTGCTCACAAAATCAAATAAATTCGAGGACTATACGAAACGATATAAAACTTTTCAGATCCTTCCAATATGTTACGAGGGAAGGTTATGAAGGAAGTCCATGCAAAAAAATCATATGAAAATTTGATTCTACAAAACTTTTTGAAATGCATGTTTCGGTCAAAAAATCGTAATATATTATACACAAGTTTATACTAGTTTTGCTCAAAAAACAAATTAAATCGAAGACTATACGAAACGATACAGAGCTTTTCAGATCCTTCTTATATGTTACGGGGGAAGGTTATGATGGAAGCCCATGCAAAAAATCATCTGAAAATTTGATTCTATGAAACTTTTTGAAATGCAAGTTTCGGTCAAAAAATCGTAATATATTATACACAAGTTTATACTAGTTTTGCTCAAAAAATCAAATTAAATCGAGGACTATATGAAACGATAAAAAGCTTTCCAGATCCTTCCTATATCTTACGAGGGTAGATTATGATGGAAGTCCATGCAAAAAATAATCTGAAAATTTGATTCTACGAAACTTTTTTAAATGCAAGTTTCGGTACAAAAATCGTAATATATTTATACAAAGGTTTATACTAGTATGGCTCAAAAAATCAAATTAAATCGAGGACTATACGTAATCATATAAAACTTTTCAGATCCTTCCAATATGTTACGAGGGAAGGTTATGAAGGAAGTCCATGCAAAAAAATCATATGAAAATTAGATTCTACATAACTTTTCGAAATGCAAGTTTGGGTTAAAAAATCGTATATATTATACACAAATTTATACTAGATTCGCTCAGAAGAAAATTATATCGAGGACTATACGATACGATACAAAGCTGTTCAGATCCTTCCTATATGTTACGGGGGAAGGTTATGATGGAAGCCCATGCAAAAAATCATCTGAAAATATAATTCTACGAAACTTTTTAAAATGCAAGTTTCGGTGAAGAAATCGTAATATATTATACATAAGTTTATACTAGTTTTGCTCAAAAAATCAAATTAAATCGTGGACTATATGAAACGATACAAAGCTTTCTAGATCCTTCCTATATCTTACGAGGGTAGATTATGATGGAAGTCCATGCAAAAAATAATCTTAAAATTTGATTCTACGAAACTTTTTGAAATGCATGTTTCGGTCAAAAAATCATAATATATTATACACAAGTTTATACTAGTTTTGCTCAAAAAATCAAATTAAATCGATGACTATATGAAATGATACATAACTTTTAAGATCCTTCCTATATGTTACGGGGGAAGGTTATGATGGAAGCCCATGCAAAAAATAATCTGAAAATTTGATTCTACGAAACTTTTTGAAATGTAAGTTTCGGTACAAAAATCGTAATATATTTATACAAAGGTTTATACTAGTATTGCTCAAAAAATCAAATTAAATCGAGGACTATACGAAACGATATAAAACTTTTCAGATCCTTCCAATATGTTACGTGGGAAGGTTATGAAGGAAGTCCATGCAAAAAAATCATATGAAAAATTGATTCTACAAAACTTTTCGAAATCCAAGTTTGGGTTAAAAAATCGTAATATATTTATACAAAAGTTTATACTAGATTCGCTCAGAAAAAAATTATATCGAGGACTATACGAAACGATTCAAAGCTTTTCAAATCCTTCCTATATGTTACGGGGGAAGGTTATGATGGAAGCCCATGCAAAAAATCATCTGAAAATTTTAATCTACGAAACTTTTTGAAATGCAAGTTTCGGTGAAGAAATCGTAATATATTATACACAAGTTTATACTAGTTTTGCTCAAAAAATCAAATTAAATCGAGGACTATATGAAACGATACAAAGCTTTCCAGATCCTTCCTATATCTTACGAGGGTAGATTATGATGGAAGTCCATGCAAAAAATAATCTGAAAATTTGATTCTACGAAAATTTTTGAAATGCATGTTTCGGTCAAAAAATCGTAATATATTATACACAAGTTTATACTAGTTTTGCTCAAAAAATCAAATTAAATCGATGACTATACGAAATGATACATAACTTTTAAGATCCTTCCTATATGTTACGGGGGAAGGTTATGATGGAAGCCCATGCAAAAAATAATCTGAAAATTTGATTCTACGAAACGTTTTGAAATGCAAGTTTCGGTACAAAAATCGTAATATATTTATACAAAGGTTTATACTAGTATTGCTCACAAAATCAAATTAAATCGAGGACTATACGAAACGATATAAAATTTTCAGATCCTTCCAATATGTTACGAGGGAAGGTTATGAAGGAAGTCCATGCAAAAAAATCATATGAAAATTTGATTCTACAAAACTTTTTGAAATGCATGTTTCGGTCAAAAAATCGTAATATATTATACACAAGTTTATACTAGTTTTGCTCAAAAAACAAATTAAATCGAAGACTATACGAAACGATACAAAGCTTTTCAGATCCTTCTTATATGTTACGGGGGAAGGTTATGATGGAAGCCCATGCAAAAAATCATCTGAAAATTTGATTCTATGAAACTTTTTGAAATGCAAGTTTCGGTCAAAAAATCGTAATATATTATACACAAGTTTATACTAGTTTTGCTCAAAAAATTAAATTAAATCGAGGACTATATGAAACGATAAAAAGCTTTCCAGATCCTTCCTATATCTTACGAGGGTAGATTATGATGGAAGTCCATGCAAAAAATAATCTGAAAATTTGATTCTACGAAACTTTTTTAAATGCAAGTTTCGGTACAAAAATCGTAATATATTTATACAAAGGTTTATACTAGTATTGCTCAAAAAATCAAATTAAATCGAGGACTATACGTAATCATATAAAACTTTTCAGATCCTTCCAATATGTTACGAGGGAAGGTTATGAAGGAAGTCCATGCAAAAAAATCATATGAAAATTAGATTCTACATAACTTTTCGAAATGCAAGTTTGGGTTAAAAAATCGTAATATATTATACACAAATTTATACTAGATTCGCTCAGAAGAAAATTATATCGAGGATTATACGATACGATACAAAGCTTTTCAGATCCTTCCTATATGTTACGGGGGAAGGTTATGATGGAAGCCCATGCAAAAAATCATCTGAAAATATAATTCTACGAAACTTTTTGAAATGCAAGTTTCGGTGAAGAAATCGTAATATATTATACACAAGTTTATACTAGTTTTGCTCAAAAAATCAAATCAAATCGTGGACTATATGAAACGATACAAATCTTTCTAGATCCTTCCTATATCTTACGAGGGTAGATTATGATGGAAGTCCATAAAAAAAATAATCTGAAAATTTGATTCTACGAAACTTTTTGAAATGCATGTTTCGGTCAAAAAATCATAATATATTATACACAAGTTTATACTAGTTTTGCTCAAAAAATCAAATTAAATCGATGGCTATACGAAATGATACATAACTTTTAAGATCCTTCCTATATGTTACGGGGGATGGTTATGATGGAAGCCCATGCAAAAAATAATCTAAAAATTTGATTCTACGAAACTTTTTGAAATGTAAGTTTCGGTACAAAAATCGTAATATATTTATACAAAGGTTTATACTAGTATTGCTCAAAAAATCAAATTAAATCGAGGACTATACGAAACAATATAAAACTTTTAAGATCCTTCCAATATGTTACGAGGGAAGGTTATGAATGAAGTCCATGCAAAAAAATCATATGAAAATTTGATTCTACAAAACTTTTCGAAATCCAAGTTTGGGTTAAAAAATCGTAATATATTAATACAAAAGTTTATACTAGATTCGCTCAGAAAAAAATTATATCAAGGACTATACGAAAAGATTCAAAGCTTTTCAAATCCTTCCTATATGTTATGGGGGAAGGTTATGATGGAAGCCCATGCAAAAAATAATCTGAAAATTTGATTCTATGAAACTTTTTGAAATGCAAGTTTTGGTGAAGAAATCGTAATATATTATACACAAGTTTATACTAGTTTTGCTCAAAAAATCAAATTAAATCGAGGACTATATGAAACGATACAAAGCTTTCCAGATCCTTCCTATATCTTACGAGGGTAGATTATGATGGAAGTCCATGCAAAAAATAATCTGAAAATTTGATTCTACGAAACTTTTTGAAATCATGTTTCGGTCAAAAAATCGTAATATATTATACACAAGTTTATACTAGTTTTGTTCAAAAAATCAAATTAAATCGATGACTATACAAAATGATACATAACTTTTAAGTCCTTCCTATATGTTATAGGGGAAGTTTTAATGGAAGCCCATGAAAAAAATCATCTGAAAATTTGATTCTACGAAACTTTTTGAAATGCAAGTGTTGGTCAAAAATTCGTAATATATTATACACAAGTTTATATTTGTTTTGCTCAAAAAATCAAATTAAATCGAGGACTATACGAAACGATACAAATATTTTCAGATCCTTCCTAAATGTTACGGGGGAAGGTTATGATGGAAGGCAATGCAAAAAATCATCTGAAAATTTGATTCTACGAAACTTTTTGAAATGCAAGTTTCGGTCAAAAAATTGTAATATATTATACACAAGTTTATACTAGTTTTGCTCAAAAAACAAATTAAATTGAGGACTATACGAAACGATACAAAGCTTTTCAGATCCTTCCTATATGTTACGGGGGAAGGTTATGATGGAAGCCCATGCAAAAAATCATCTGAAAATTTGATTCTATGAAACTTTTTGAAATGCAAGTTTCGGTCAAAAAATCGTAATATATTATACACAAGTTTATACTAGTTTTGCTCAAAAAATCAAATTAAATCGAGGACTATATGAAACGATACAAAGCTTTCCAGATCCTTCCTATATCTTACGAGGGTAGATTATGATGGAAGTCCATGCAAAAAATAATCTGAAAATTTGATTCTACGAAACTTTTTGAAATCATGTTTCGGTCAAAAAATCGTAATATATTATACACAAGTTTATACTAGTTTTGTTCAAAAAATCAAATTAAATCGATGACTATACAAAATGATACATAACTTTTAAGTCCTTCCTATATGTTATAGGGGAAGTTTTAATGGAAGCCCATGAAAAAAATCATCTGAAAATTTGATTCTACGAAACTTTTTGAAATGCAAGTGTTGGTCAAAAATTCGTAATATATTATACACAAGTTTATATTTGTTTTGCTCAAAAAATCAAATTAAATCGAGGACTATACGAAACGATACAAATATTTTCAGATCCTTCCTAAATGTTACGGGGGAAGGTTATGATGGAAGGCAATGCAAAAAATCATCTGAAAATTTGATTCTACGAAACTTTTTGAAATGCAAGTTTCGGTCAAAAAATCGTAATATATTATACACAAGTTTATACTAGTTTTGCTCAAAAAACAAATTAAATTGAGGACTATACGAAACGATACAAAGCTTTTCAGATCCTTCCTATATGTTACGGGGGAAGGTTATGATGGAAGCCCATGCAAAAAATCATCTGAAAATTTGATTCTATGAAACTTTTTGAAATGCAAGTTTCGGTCAAAAAATCGTAATATATTATACACAAGTTTATACTAGTTTTGCTCAAAAAATCAAATTAAATCGAGGACTATATGAAACGATACAAAGCTTTCCAGATCCTTCCTATATCTTACGAGGGTAGATTATGATGGAAGTCCATGCAAAAAATAATCTGAAAATTTGATTCTACGAAACTTTTTGAAATCATGTTTCGGTCAAAAAATCGTAATATATTATACACAAGTTTATACTAGTTTTGTTCAAAAAATCAAATTAAATCTATGACTATACAAAATGATACATAACTTTTAAGTCCTTCCTATATGTTATAGGGGAAGTTTTAATGGAAGCCCATGAAAAAAATCATCTGAAAATTTGATTCTACGAAACTTTTTGAAATGCAAGTGTTGGTCAAAAATTCGTAATATATTATACACAAGTTTATATTTGTTTTGCTCAAAAAATCAAATTAAATCGAGGACTATACGAAACGATACAAATATTTTCAGATCCTTCCTAAATGTTACGGGGGAAGGTTATGATGGAAGGCAATGCAAAAAATCATCTGAAAATTTGATTCTACGAAACTTTTTGAAATGCAAGTTTCGGTCAAAAAATCGTAATATATTATACACAAGTTTATACTAGTTTTGCTCAAAAAACAAATTAAATTGAGGACTATACGAAACGATACAAAGCTTTTCAGATCCTTCCTATATGTTACGGGGGAAGGTTATGATGGAAGCCCATGCAAAAAATCATCTGAAAATTTGATTCTATGAAACTTTTTGAAATGCAAGTTTCGGTCAAAAAATCGTAATATATTATACACAAGTTTATACTAGTTTTGCTCAAAAAATCAAATTAAATCGAGGACTATATGAAACGATACAAAGCTTTCCAGATCCTTCCTATATCTTACGAGGGTAGATTATGATGGAAGTCCATGCAAAAAATAATCTGAAAATTTGATTCTACGAAACTTTTTTAAATGCAAGTTTCGGTACAAAAATCGTAATATATTTATACAAAGGTTTATACTAGTATTGCTCAAAAAATCAAATTAAATCGAGGACTATACGTAATCATATAAAACTTTTCAGATCCTTCCAATATGTTACGAGGGAAGGTTATGAAGGAAGTCCATGCAAAAAAATCATATGAAAATTAGATTCTACATAACTTTTCGAAATGCAAGTTTGGGTTAAAAAATCGTAATATATTATACACAAATTTATACTAGATTCGCTCAGAAGAAAATTATATCGAGGATTATACGATACGATACAAAGCTTTTCAGATCCTTCCTATATGTTACGGGGGAAGGTTATGATGGAAGCCCATGCAAAAAATCATCTGAAAATATAATTCTACGAAACTTTTTGAAATGCAAGTTTCGGTGAAGAAATCGTAATATATTATACACAAGTTTATACTAGTTTTGCTCAAAAAATCAAATCAAATCGTGGACTATATGAAACGATACAAATCTTTCTAGATCCTTCCTATATCTTACGAGGGTAGATTATGATGGAAGTCCATAAAAAAAATAATCTGAAAATTTGATTCTACGAAACTTTTTGAAATGCATGTTTCGGTCAAAAAATCATAATATATTATACACAAGTTTATACTAGTTTTGCTCAAAAAATCAAATTAAATCGATGGCTATACGAAATGATACATAACTTTTAAGATCCTTCCTATATGTTACGGGGGATGGTTATGATGGAAGCCCATGCAAAAAATAATCTAAAAATTTGATTCTACGAAACTTTTTGAAATGTATGTTTCGGTACAAAAATCGTAATATATTTATACAAAGGTTTATACTAGTATTGCTCAAAAAATCAAATTAAATCGAGGACTATACGAAACAATATAAAACTTTTAAGATCCTTCCAATATGTTACGAGGGAAGGTTATGAATGAAGTCCATGCAAAAAAATCATATGAAAATTTGATTCTACAAAACTTTTCGAAATCCAAGTTTGGGTTAAAAAATCGTAATATATTAATACAAAAGTTTATACTAGATTCGCTCAGAAAAAAATTATATCAAGGACTATACGAAAAGATTCAAAGCTTTTCAAATCCTTCCTATATGTTATGGGGGAAGGTTATGATGGAAGCCCATGCAAAAAATAATCTGAAAATTTGATTCTATGAAACTTTTTGAAATGCAAGTTTTGGTGAAGAAATCGTAATATATTATACACAAGTTTATACTAGTTTTGCTCAAAAAATCAAATTAAATCGAGGACTATATGAAACGATACAAAGCTTTCCAGATCCTTCCTATATCTTACGAGGGTAGATTATGATGGAAGTCCATGCAAAAAATAATCTGAAAATTTGATTCTACGAAACTTTTTGAAATCATGTTTCGGTCAAAAAATCGTAATATATTATACACAAGTTTATACTAGTTTTGTTCAAAAAATCAAATTAAATCGATGACTATACAAAATGATACATAACTTTTAAGTCCTTCCTATATGTTATAGGGGAAGTTTTAATGGAAGCCCATGAAAAAAATCATCTGAAAATTTGATTCTACGAAACTTTTTGAAATGCAAGTGTTGGTCAAAAATTCGTAATATATTATACACAAGTTTATATTTGTTTTGCTCAAAAAATCAAATTAAATCGAGGACTATACGAAACGATACAAATATTTTCAGATCCTTCCTAAATGTTACGGGGGAAGGTTATGATGGAAGGCAATGCAAAAAATCATCTGAAAATTTGATTCTACGAAACTTTTTGAAATGCAAGTTTCGGTCAAAAAATTGTAATATATTATACACAAGTTTATACTAGTTTTGCTCAAAAAACAAATTAAATTGAGGACTATACGAAACGATACAAAGCTTTTCAGATCCTTCCTATATGTTACGGGGGAAGGTTATGATGGAAGCCCATGCAAAAAATCATCTGAAAATTTGATTCTATGAAACTTTTTGAAATGCAAGTTTCGGTCAAAAAATCGTAATATATTATACACAAGTTTATACTAGTTTTGCTCAAAAAATCAAATTAAATCGAGGACTATATGAAACGATACAAAGCTTTCCAGATCCTTCCTATATCTTACGAGGGTAGATTATGATGGAAGTCCATGCAAAAAATAATCTGAAAATTTGATTCTACGAAACTTTTTGAAATCATGTTTCGGTCAAAAAATCGTAATATATTATACACAAGTTTATACTAGTTTTGTTCAAAAAATCAAATTAAATCGATGACTATACAAAATGATACATAACTTTTAAGTCCTTCCTATATGTTATAGGGGAAGTTTTAATGGAAGCCCATGAAAAAAATCATCTGAAAATTTGATTCTACGAAACTTTTTGAAATGCAAGTGTTGGTCAAAAATTCGTAATATATTATACACAAGTTTATATTTGTTTTGCTCAAAAAATCAAATTAAATCGAGGACTATACGAAACGATACAAATATTTTCAGATCCTTCCTAAATGTTACGGGGGAAGGTTATGATGGAAGGCAATGCAAAAAATCATCTGAAAATTTGATTCTACGAAACTTTTTGAAATGCAAGTTTCGGTCAAAAAATCGTAATATATTATACACAAGTTTATACTAGTTTTGCTCAAAAAACAAATTAAATTGAGGACTATACGAAACGATACAAAGCTTTTCAGATCCTTCCTATATGTTACGGGGGAAGGTTATGATGGAAGCCCATGCAAAAAATCATCTGAAAATTTGATTCTATGAAACTTTTTGAAATGCAAGCTTCGGTCAAAAAATCGTAATATATTATACACAAGTTTATACTAGTTTTGCTCAAAAAATCAAATTAAATCGAGGACTATATGAAACGATACAAAGCTTTCCAGATCCTTCCTATATCTTACGAGGGTAGATTATGATGGAAGTCCATGCAAAAAATAATCTGAAAATTTGATTCTACGAAACTTTTTGAAATCATGTTTCGGTCAAAAAATCGTAATATATTATACACAAGTTTATACTAGTTTTGTTCAAAAAATCAAATTAAATCGATGACTATACAAAATGATACATAACTTTTAAGTCCTTCCTATATGTTATAGGGGAAGTTTTAATGGAAGCCCATGAAAAAAATCATCTGAAAATTTGATTCTACGAAACTTTTTGAAATGCAAGTGTTGGTCAAAAATTCGTAATATATTATACACAAGTTTATATTTGTTTTGCTCAAAAAATCAAATTAAATAGAGGACTATACGAAACGATACAAATATTTTCAGATCCTTCCTAAATGTTACGGGGGAAGGTTATGATGGAAGGCAATGCAAAAAATCATCTGAAAATTTGATTCTACGAAACTTTTTGAAATGCAAGTTTCGGTCAAAAAATCGTAATATATTATACACAAGTTTATACTAGTTTTGCTCAAAAAACAAATTAAATTGAGGACTATACGAAACGATACAAAGCTTTTCAGATCCTTCCTATATGTTACGGGGGAAGGTTATGATGGAAGCCCATGCAAAAAATCATCTGAAAATTTGATTCTATGAAACTTTTTGAAATGCAAGTTTCGGTCAAAAAATCGTAATATATTATACACAAGTTTATACTAGTTTTGCTCAAAAAATCAAATTAAATCGAGGACTATATGAAACGATACAAAGCTTTCCAGATCCTTCCTATATCTTACGAGGGTAGATTATGATGGAAGTCCATGCAAAAAATAATCTGAAAATTTGATTCTACGAAACTTTTTGAAATCATGTTTCGGTCAAAAAATCGTAATATATTATACACAAGTTTATACTAGTTTTGTTCAAAAAATCAAATTAAATCGATGACTATACAAAATGATACATAACTTTTAAGTCCTTCCTATATGTTATAGGGGAAGTTTTAATGGAAGCCCATGAAAAAAATCATCTGAAAATTTGATTCTACGAAACTTTTTGAAATGCAAGTGTTGGTCAAAAATTCGTAATATATTATACACAAGTTTATATTTGTTTTGCTCAAAAAATCAAATTAAATCGAGGACTATACGAAACGATACAAATATTTTCAGATCCTTCCTAAATGTTACGGGGGAAGGTTATGATGGAAGGCAATGCAAAAAATCATCTGAAAATTTGATTCTACGAAACTTTTTGAAATGCAAGTTTCGGTCAAAAAATCGTAATATATTATACACAAGTTTATACTAGTTTTGCTCAAAAAACAAATTAAATTGAGGACTATACGAAACGATACAAAGCTTTTCAGATCCTTCCTATATGTTACGGGGGAAGGTTATGATGGAAGCCCATGCAAAAAATCATCTGAAAATTTGATTCTATGAAACTTTTTGAAATGCAAGTTTCGGTCAAAAAATCGTAATATATTATACACAAGTTTATACTAGTTTTGCTCAAAAAATCAAATTAAATCGATGACTATACGAAATGATACATAACTTTTAAGATCCTTCCTATATGTTACGGGGGAATGTTATGATGGAAACCCATGCAAAAAATAATCTGAAAATTTGATTCTACGAAACTTTTTGAAATGTAAGTTTCGGTACAAAAATCGTAATATATTTATACAAAGGTTTATACTAGTATTGCTCAAAAAATCAAATTAAATCAAGGACTATACGAAACGATATAAAACTTTTCAGATCCTTCCAATATGTTACGAGGGAAGGTTATGAAGGAAGTCCATGCAAAAATATCATATGAAAATTTGATTCTACAAAACTTTTTGAAATGCAAGTTTCGGTCAAAAAATCGTAATATATTATACACAAGTTTATACTAGTTTTCCTCAAAAAATCAAATCAAATCGTGGACTATATGAAACGATACAAATCTTTCTAGATCCTTCCTATATCTTACGAGGGTAGATTATGATGGAAGTCCATAAAAAAAAAATCTGAAAATTTGATTCTACGAAACTTTTTGAAATGCATGTTTCGGTCAAAAAATCATAATATATTATACACAAGTTTATACTAGTTTTGCTCAAAAAATCAAATTAAATCGATGACTATACGAAATGATACATAACTTTTAAGATCCTTCCTATATGTTACGGGGGAAGGTTATGATGGAAGCCCATGCAAAAAATAATCTGAAAATTTGATTTTACGAAACTTTTTGAAATGTAAGTTTCGGTAAAAAAATCGTAATATATTAATACAAAGGTTTATACTAGTATTGCTCAAAAAATCAAATTAAATCGAGGACTATACGAAACGATATAAAACTTTTCAGATCCTTCCAATATGTTACGAGGGAAGGTTATGAATGAAGTCCATGCAAAAAAATCATATGAAAATTTGATTCTACAAAACTTTTCGAAATCCAAGTTTGGGTTAAAAAATCGTAATATATTTATACAAAAGTTTATACTAGATTCGCTCATAAAAAAATTATATCGAGGAGTATACGAAAAGATTCAAAGCTTTCCAAATCCTTCCTATATGTTACGGGGGAAGGTTATGATGGAAGCCCATGCAAAAAATCATCTGAAAATTTGATTCTACGAAACTTTTTGAAATGCAAGTTTCGGTGAAGAAATCGTAATATATTATACACAAGTTTATACTAGTTTTTCTCAAAAAATCAAATTAAATCGTGGACTATATGAAACGATACAAAGCTTTCTAGATCCTTCCTATATCTTACGAGGGTAGATTATGATGGAAGTCCATGCAAAAAATAATCTGAAAATTTGATTCTACGAAACTTTTTGAAATCATGTTTCGGTCAAAAAATCGTAATATATTATACACAAGTTTATACTAGTTTTGCTCAAAAAATCAAATTAAATCGATGACTATACGAAATGATACATAACTTTTAAGATCCTTCCTATATGTTACGGGGGAAGGTTATGATGGAAGCCCATGCAAAAAATAATCTAAAAATTTGATTCTACGAAACTTTTTGAAATGTAAGTTTCGGTACAAAAATCGTAATATATTTATACAAAGGTTTATACTAGTATTGCTCAAAAAATCAAATTAAATCGAGGACTATACAAAACGATATAAAACTTTTCAGATCCTTCCAATATGTTACGAGGGAAGGTTATGAATGAAGTCCATGCAAAAAAATCATATGAAAATTTGATTCTACAAAACTTTTCGAAATCCAAGTTTGGGTTAAAAATTCGTAATATATTAATACAAAAGTTTATACTAGATTCGCTCAGAAAAAAATTATATCAAGGACTATACGAAAAGATTCAAAGCTTTTCAAATCCTTCCTATATGTTATGGGGGAAGGTTATGATGGAAGCCCATGCAAAAAATAATCTGAAAATTTGATTCTATGAAACTTTTTGAAATGCAAGTTTTGGTGAAGAAATCATAATATATTATACACAAGTTTATACTAGTTTTGCTCAAAAAATCAAATTAAATCGAGGACTATATGAAACGATACAAAGCTTTCCAGATCCTTCCTATATCTTACGAGGGTAGATTATGATGGAAGTCCATGCAAAAAATAATCTGAAAATTTGATTCTACGAAACTTTTTGAAATCATGTTTCGGTCAAAAAATCGTAATATATTATACACAAGTTTATACTAGTTTTGTTCAAAAAATCAAATTAAATCGATGACTATACAAAATGATACATAACTTTTAAGTCCTTCCTATATGTTATAGGGGAAGTTTTAATGGAAGCCCATGAAAAAAATCATCTGAAAATTTGATTCTACGAAACTTTTTGAAATGCAAGTGTTGGTCAAAAATTCGTAATATATTATACACAAGTTTATATTTGTTTTGCTCAAAAAATCAAATTAAATCGAGGACTATACGAAACGATACAAATATTTTCAGATCCTTCCTAAATGTTACGGGGGAAGGTTATGATGGAAGGCAATGCAAAAAATCATCTGAAAATTTGATTCTACGAAACTTTTTGAAATGCAAGTTTCGGTCAAAAAATCGTAATATATTATACACAAGTTTATACTAGTTTTGCTCAAAAAACAAATTAAATTGAGGACTATACGAAACGATACAAAGCTTTTCAGATCCTTCCTATATGTTACGGGGGAAGGTTATGATGGAAGCCCATGCAAAAAATCATCTGAAAATTTGATTCTATGAAACTTTTTGAAATGCAAGTTTCGGTCAAAAAATCGTAATATATTATACACAAGTTTATACTAGTTTTGCTCAAAAAATCAAATTAAATCGATGACTATACGAAATGATACATAACTTTTAAGATCCTTCCTATATGTTACGGGGGAATGTTATGATGGAAACCCATGCAAAAAATAATCTGAAAATTTGATTCTACGAAACTTTTTGAAATGTAAGTTTCGGTACAAAAATCGTAATATATTTATACAAAGGTTTATACTAGTATTGCTCAAAAAATCAAATTAAATCAAGGACTATACGAAACGATATAAAACTTTTCAGATCCTTCCAATATGTTACGAGGGAAGGTTATGAAGGAAGTCCATGCAAAAATATCATATGAAAATTTGATTCTACAAAACTTTTTGAAATGCAAGTTTCGGTCAAAAAATCGTAATATATTATACACAAGTTTATACTAGTTTTCCTCAAAAAATCAAATCAAATCGTGGACTATATGAAACGATACAAATCTTTCTAGATCCTTCCTATATCTTACGAGGGTAGATTATGATGGAAGTCCATAAAAAAAAAATCTGAAAATTTGATTCTACGAAACTTTTTGAAATGCATGTTTCGGTCAAAAAATCATAATATATTATACACAAGTTTATACTAGTTTTGCTCAAAAAATCAAATTAAATCGATGACTATACGAAATGATACATAACTTTTAAGATCCTTCCTATATGTTACGGGGGAAGGTTATGATGGAAGCCCATGCAAAAAATAATCTGAAAATTTGATTTTACGAAACTTTTTGAAATGTAAGTTTCGGTAAAAAAATCGTAATATATTAATACAAAGGTTTATACTAGTATTGCTCAAAAAATCAAATTAAATCGAGGACTATACGAAACGATATAAAACTTTTCAGATCCTTCCAATATGTTACGAGGGAAGGTTATGAATGAAGTCCATGCAAAAAAATCATATGAAAATTTGATTCTACAAAACTTTTCGAAATCCAAGTTTGGGTTAAAAAATCGTAATATATTTATACAAAAGTTTATACTAGATTCGCTCATAAAAAAATTATATCGAGGAGTATACGAAAAGATTCAAAGCTTTCCAAATCCTTCCTATATGTTACGGGGGAAGGTTATGATGGAAGCCCATGCAAAAAATCATCTGAAAATTTGATTCTACGAAACTTTTTGAAATGCAAGTTTCGGTGAAGAAATCGTAATATATTATACACAAGTTTATACTAGTTTTTCTCAAAAAATCAAATTAAATCGTGGACTATATGAAACGATACAAAGCTTTCTAGATCCTTCCTATATCTTACGAGGGTAGATTATGATGGAAGTCCATGCAAAAAATAATCTGAAAATTTGATTCTACGAAACTTTTTGAAATCATGTTTCGGTCAAAAAATCGTAATATATTATACACAAGTTTATACTAGTTTTGCTCAAAAAATCAAATTAAATCGATGACTATACGAAATGATACATAACTTTTAAGATCCTTCCTATATGTTACGGGGGAAGGTTATGATGGAAGCCCATGCAAAAAATAATCTAAAAATTTGATTCTACGAAACTTTTTGAAATGTAAGTTTCGGTACAAAAATCGTAATATATTTATACAAAGGTTTATACTAGTATTGCTCAAAAAATCAAATTAAATCGAGGACTATACAAAACGATATAAAACTTTTCAGATCCTTCCAATATGTTACGAGGGAAGGTTATGAATGAAGTCCATGCAAAAAAATCATATGAAAATTTGATTCTACAAAACTTTTCGAAATCCAAGTTTGGGTTAAAAATTCGTAATATATTAATACAAAAGTTTATACTAGATTCGCTCAGAAAAAAATTATATCAAGGACTATACGAAAAGATTCAAAGCTTTTCAAATCCTTCCTATATGTTATGGGGGAAGGTTATGATGGAAGCCCATGCAAAAAATAATCTGAAAATTTGATTCTATGAAACTTTTTGAAATGCAAGTTTTGGTGAAGAAATCATAATATATTATACACAAGTTTATACTAGTTTTGCTCAAAAAATCAAATTAAATCGAGGACTATATGAAACGATACAAAGCTTTCCAGATCCTTCCTATATCTTACGAGGGTAGATTATGATGGAAGTCCATGCAAAAAATAATCTGAAAATTTGATTCTACGAAACTTTTTGAAATCATGTTTCGGTCAAAAAATCGTAATATATTATACACAAGTTTATACTAGTTTTGTTCAAAAAATCAAATTAAATCGATGACTATACAAAATGATACATAACTTTTAAGTCCTTCCTATATGTTATAGGGGAAGTTTTAATGGAAGCCCATGAAAAAAATCATCTGAAAATTTGATTCTACGAAACTTTTTGAAATGCAAGTGTTGGTCAAAAATTCGTAATATATTATACACAAGTTTATATTTGTTTTGCTCAAAAAATCAAATTAAATCGAGGACTATACGAAACGATACAAATATTTTCAGATCCTTCCTAAATGTTACGGGGGAAGGTTATGATGGAAGGCAATGCAAAAAATCATCTGAAAATTTGATTCTACGAAACTTTTTGAAATGCAAGTTTCGGTCAAAAAATCGTAATATATTATACACAAGTTTATACTAGTTTTGCTCAAAAAACAAATTAAATTGAGGACTATACGAAACGATACAAAGCTTTTCAGATCCTTCCTATATGTTACGGGGGAAGGTTATGATGGAAGCCCATGCAAAAAATCATCTGAAAATTTGATTCTATGAAACTTTTTGAAATGCAAGTTTCGGTCAAAAAATCGTAATATATTATACACAAGTTTATACTAGTTTTGCTCAAAAAATCAAATTAAATCGATGACTATACGAAATGATACATAACTTTTAAGATCCTTCCTATATGTTACGGGGGAATGTTATGATGGAAACCCATGCAAAAAATAATCTGAAAATTTGATTCTACGAAACTTTTTGAAATGTAAGTTTCGGTACAAAAATCGTAATATATTTATACAAAGGTTTATACTAGTATTGCTCAAAAAATCAAATTAAATCAAGGACTATACGAAACGATATAAAACTTTTCAGATCCTTCCAATATGTTACGAGGGAAGGTTATGAAGGAAGTCCATGCAAAAATATCATATGAAAATTTGATTCTACAAAACTTTTTGAAATGCAAGTTTCGGTCAAAAAATCGTAATATATTATACACAAGTTTATACTAGTTTTCCTCAAAAAATCAAATCAAATCGTGGACTATATGAAACGATACAAATCTTTCTAGATCCTTCCTATATCTTACGAGGGTAGATTATGATGGAAGTCCATAAAAAAAAAATCTGAAAATTTGATTCTACGAAACTTTTTGAAATGCATGTTTCGGTCAAAAAATCATAATATATTATACACAAGTTTATACTAGTTTTGCTCAAAAAATCAAATTAAATCGATGACTATACGAAATGATACATAACTTTTAAGATCCTTCCTATATGTTACGGGGGAAGGTTATGATGGAAGCCCATGCAAAAAATAATCTGAAAATTTGATTTTACGAAACTTTTTGAAATGTAAGTTTCGGTAAAAAAATCGTAATATATTAATACAAAGGTTTATACTAGTATTGCTCAAAAAATCAAATTAAATCGAGGACTATACGAAACGATATAAAACTTTTCAGATCCTTCCAATATGTTACGAGGGAAGGTTATGAATGAAGTCCATGCAAAAAAATCATATGAAAATTTGATTCTACAAAACTTTTCGAAATCCAAGTTTGGGTTAAAAAATCGTAATATATTTATACAAAAGTTTATACTAGATTCGCTCATAAAAAAATTATATCGAGGAGTATACGAAAAGATTCAAAGCTTTCCAAATCCTTCCTATATGTTACGGGGGAAGGTTATGATGGAAGCCCATGCAAAAAATCATCTGAAAATTTGATTCTACGAAACTTTTTGAAATGCAAGTTTCGGTGAAGAAATCGTAATATATTATACACAAGTTTATACTAGTTTTTCTCAAAAAATCAAATTAAATCGTGGACTATATGAAACGATACAAAGCTTTCTAGATCCTTCCTATATCTTACGAGGGTAGATTATGATGGAAGTCCATGCAAAAAATAATCTGAAAATTTGATTCTACGAAACTTTTTTAAATGCAAGTTTCGGTACAAAAATCGTAATATATTTATACAAAGGTTAATACTAGTATAGCTCAAAAAATCAAATTAAATCGAGGACTATACGTAATCATATAAAACTTTTCAGATCCTTCCAATATGTTACGAGGGAATGTTATGAAGGAAGTCCAAGCAAAAAAATCATATGAAAATTAGATTCTACAAAACTTTTCGAAATGCAAGTTTGGGTTAAAAAATCGTAATATATTATACACAAATTTATACTAGATTCGCTCAGAAAAAAATTATATCGAGGACTATACGAAACGATACAAAGCTTTTCAGATCCTTCCTATATGTTACGGGGGAAGGTTATGATGGAAGCCCTTGCAAAAAATCATCTGAAAATATAATTCTACGAAACTTTTTGAAATGCAAGTTTCGGTGAAGAAATCGTAATATATTATATACAAGTTAATACTAGTTTTGCTCAAAAAATCAAATTAAATCGAGGACTATATGAAACGATACAAAGCTTTCCAGATCCTTCCTATATCTTACGAGGGTAGATTATGATGGAAGTCCATGCAAAAAATAATCTGAAAATTTGATTCTACGAAACTTTTTAAAATGCATGTTTCGGTCAAAAAATCGTAATATATTATACACAAGTTTATACTAGTTTTGCTCAAAAAATCAAATTAAATCGATGACTATACGAAATGATACATAACTTTTAAGATCCTTCCTATATGTTACGGGGGAATGTTATGATGGAAGCCCATGCAAAAAATAATCTGAAAATTTGATTCTACGAAACTTTTTGAAATGTAAGTTTCGGTACAAAAATCGTAATATATTTATACAAAGGTTTATACTAGTATTGCTCAAAAAATAAAATTAAATCGAGGACTATACGAAACGATATAAAACTTTTCAGATCCTTCCAAAATGTTACGAGGGAAGGTTATGCATGAAGTCCATGCAAAAAAATCATATGAAAATTTGATTCTACAAAACTTTTCGAAATCCAAGTTTGGGTTAAAAAATCGTAATATATTTATACAAAAGTTTATACTAGATTCGCTCATAAAAAAATTATATCGAGGAGTATACGAAAAGATTCAAAGCTTTTCAAATCCTTCCTATATGTTACGGGGGAAGGTTATGATGGAAGCCCATGCAAAAAATCATCTGAAAATTTGATTCTACGAAACTTTTTGAAATGCAAGTTTCGGTCAAAAAATCGTAATATATTATACACAAGTTTATACTAGTTTTGCTCAAAAAACAAATTAAATTGAGGACTATACGAAACGATACAAAGCTTTTCAGATCCTTCCTATATGTTACGGGGGAAGGTTATGATGGAAGCCCATGCAAAAAATCATCTGAAAATTTGATTCTATGAAACTTTTTGAAATGCAAGTTTCGGTCAAAAAATCGTAATATATTATACACAAGTTTATACTAGTTTTGCTCAAAAAATCAAATTAAATCGAGGACTATATGAAATGATAAAAAGCTTTCCAGATCCTTCCTATATCTTACGAGGGTAGATTATGATTGAAGTCCATGCAAAAAATAATCTGAAAATTTGATTCTACGAAACTTTTTTAAATGCAAGTTTCGGTACAAAAATCGTAATATATTTATACAAAGGTTAATACTAGTATTGCTCAAAAAATCAAATTAAATCGAGGACTATACGTAATCATATAAAACTTTTCAGATCCTTCCAATATGTTACGAGGGAATGTTATGAAGGAAGTCCAAGCAAAAAAATCATATGAAAATTAGATTCTACAAAACTTTTCGAAATGCAAGTTTGGGTTAAAAAATCGTAATATATTATACACAAATTTATACTAGATTCGCTCAGAAGAAAATTATATCGAGGACTATACGAAACGATACAAAGCTTTTCAGATCCTTCCTATATGTTACGGGGGAAGGTTATGATGGAAGCCCTTGCAAAAAATCATCTGAAAATATAATTCTACGAAACTTTTTGAAATGCATGTTTCGGTGAAGAAATCGTAATATATTATATACAAGTTTATACTAGTTTTGCTCAAAAAATCAAATTAAATCGAGGACTATATGAAACGATACAAAGCTTTCCAGATCCTTCCTATATCTTACGAGGGTAGATTATGATGGAAGTCCATGCAAAAAATAATCTGAAAATTTGATTCTACGGAACTTTTTGAAATGCATGTTTCGGTCAAAAAATCGTAATATATTATACACAAGTTTATACTAGTTTTGCTCAAAAAATCAAATTAAATCGATGACTATACGAAATGATACATAACTTTTAAGATCCTTCCTATATGTTACGGGGGAATGTTATGATGGAAGCCCATGCAAAAAATAATCTGAAAATTTGATTCTACGAAACTTTTTGAAATGTAAGTTTCGGTACAAAAATCGTAATATATTTATACAAAGGTTTATACTAGTATTGCTCAAAAAATCAAATTAAATCGAGGACTATACGAAACGATATAAAACTTTTCAGATCCTTCCAAAATGTTACGAGGGAAGGTTATGAATGAAGTCCATGCAAAAAAATCATATGAAAATTTGATTCTACAAAACTTTTCGAAATCCAAGTTTGGGTTAAAAAATCGTAATATATTTATACAAAAGTTTATAATAGATTCGCTCATAAAAAAATTATATCGAGGAGTATACGAAAAGATTCAAAGCTTTTCAAATCCTTCCTATATGTTACGGGGGAAGGTTATGATGGAAGCCCATGCAAAAAATCATCTGAAAATTTGATTCTACGAAACTTTTTGAAATGCAAGTTTCGGTCAAAAAATCGTAATATATTATACACAAGGTTATACTAGTTTTGCTCAAAAAACAAATTAAATTGAGGACTATACGAAACGATACAAAGCTTTTCAGATCCTTCCTATATGTTACGGGGGAAGGTTATGATGGAAGCCCATGCAAAAAATCATCTGAAAATTTGATTCTATGAAACTTTTTGAAATGCAAGTTTCGGTCAAAAAATCGTAATATATTATACACAAGTTTATACTAGTTTTGCTCAAAAAATCAAATTAAATCGAGGACTATATGAAATGATAAAAAGCTTTTCAGATCCTTCCTATATCTTACGAGGGTAGATTATGATGGAAGTCCATGCAAAAAATAATCTGAAAATTTGATTCTACGAAACTTTTTTAAATGCAAGTTTCGGTACAAAAATTGTAATATATTTATACAAAGGTTAATACTAGTATTGCTCAAAAAATCAAATTAAATCGAGGACTATACGTAATCATATAAAACTTTTCAGATCCTTCCAATATGTTACGAGGGAATGTTATGAAGGAAGTCCAAGCAAAAAAATCATATGAAAATTAGATTCTACAAAACTTTTCGAAATGCAAGTTTGGGTTAAAAAATCGTAATATATTATACACAAATTTATACTAGATTCGCTCAGAAGAAAATTATATCGAGGACTATACGAAACGATACAAAGCTTTTCAGATCCTTCCTATATGTTACGGAGGAAGGTTATGATGGAAGCCCTTGCAAAAAATCATCTGAAAATATAATTCTACGAAACTTTTTGAAATGCATGTTTCGGTGAAGAAATCGTAATATATTATATACAAGTTTATACTAGTTTTGCTCAAAAAATCAAATTAAATCGAGGACTATATGAAACGATACAAAGCTTTCCAGATCCTTCCTATATCTTACGAGGGTAGATTATGATGGAAGTCCATGCAAAAAATAATCTGAAAATTTGATTCTACGGAACTTTTTGAAATGCATGTTTCGGTCAAAAAATCGTAATATATTATACACAAGTTTATACTAGTTTTGCTCAAAAAATCAAATTAAATCGATGACTATACGAAATGATACATAACTTTTAAGATCCTTCCTATATGTTACGGGGGAATGTTATGATGGAAGCCCATGCAAAAAATAATCTGAAAATTTGATTCTACGAAACTTTTTGAAATGTAAGTTTCGGTACAAAAATCGTAATATATTTATACAAAGGTTTATACTAGTATTGCTCAAAAAATCAAATTAAATCGAGGACTATACGAAACGATATAAAACTTTTCAGATCCTTCCAATATGTTACGAGGGAAGGTTATGAATGAAGTCCATGCAAAAAAATCATATGAAAATTTGATTCTACAAAACTTTTCGAAATCCAAGTTTGGGTTAAAAAATCGTAATATATTTATACAAAAGTTTATACTAGATTCGCTCATAAAAAAATTATATCGAGGAGTATAAGAAAAGATTCAAAGCTTTTCAAATCCTTCCTATATGTTACGGGGGAAGGTTATGATGGAAGCCCATGCAAAAAATCATCTGAAAATTTGATTCTACGAAACTTTTTGAAATGCAAGTTTCGGTGAAGAAATCGTAATATATTATACACAAGTTTATACTAGTTTTGCTCAAAAAATTAACTTAAATCGAGGACTATATGAAACGATACAAAGCTTTCCAGATACTTCCTATATCTTACGAGGGTAGATTATGATGGAAGTCCATGCAAAAAATAATCTGAAAATTTGATTCTACGAAACTTTTTGAAATGCATGTTTCGGTCAAAAAATCGTAATATATTATACACAAGTTTATACTAGTTTTGTTCAAAAAATCAAATTAAATCGATGACTATACAAAACGATACATAGCTTTTCAGATCCTTCCTATATGTTACGGGGGAAGGTTATGATGGAAGCCCATGCAAAAAATAATCTGAAAATTTGATTCTACGAAACTTTTTGAAATGCAAGATTCGGTACAAAAATCGTAATATATTTATACAAAGGTTTATACTAGTATTGCTCAAAAAATCAAATTAAATCGAGGACTATACGAAACGATATAAAACTTTTCAGATCCTTCCAATATGTTACGAGGGAAGGTTATGAAGGAAGTCCATGCAAAAAAATCATATGAAAATTTGATTCTACAAAACTTTTTGAAATGCAAGTTTCGGTCAAAAAATCGTAATATATTATACACAAGTTTATACTAGTTTTGCTCAAAAAACAAATTAAATCGAAGACTATACGAAACGATACAAAGCTTTTCAGATCCTTCTTATATGTTACGGGGGAAGGTTATGATGGAAGCCCATGCAAAAAATCATCTGAAAATTTGATTCTATGAAACTTTTTGAAATGCAAGTTTCGGTCAAAAAATCGTAATATATTATACACAAGTTTATACTAGTTTTGCTCAAAAAATCAAATTAAATCGAGGACTATATGAAATGATACATAACTTTTAAGATCCTTCCTATATGTTACGGGGGAATGTTATGATGGAAGCCCATGCAAAAAATAATCTGAAAATTTGATTCTACGAAACTTTTTGAAATGTAAGTTTCGGTACAAAAATCGTAATATATTTATACAAAGGTTTATACTAGTATTGCTCAAAAAATCAAATTAAATCGAGGACTATACGAAACGATATAAAACTTTTCAGATCCTTCCAATATATTACGAGGGAAGGTTATGAATGAAGTCCATGCAAAAAAATCATATGAAAATTTGATTCTACAAAACTTTTCGAAATCCAAGTTTGGGTTAAAAAATCGTAATATATTTATACAAAAGTTTATACTAGATTCGCTCATAAAAAAATTATATCGAGGAGTATACGAAAAGATTCCAAGCTTTTCAAATCCTTCCTATATGTTACGGGGGAAGGTTATGATGGAAGCCCATGCAAAAAATCATCTGAAAATTTGATTCTACGAAACTTTTTGAAATGCAAGTTTCGGTCAAAAAATCGTAATATATTATACACAAGGTTATACTAGTTTTGCTCAAAAAACAAATTAAATTGAGGACTATACGAAACGATACAAAGCTTTTCAGATCCTTCCTATATGTTACGGGGGAAGGTTATGATGGAAGCCCATGCAAAAAATCATCTGAAAATTTGATTCTATGAAACTTTTTGAAATGCAAGTTTCGGTCAAAAAATCGTAATATATTATACACAAGTTTATACTAGTTTTGCTCAAAAAATCAAATTAAATCGAGGACTATATGAAATGATAAAAAGCTTTTCAGATCCTTCCTATATCTTACGAGGGTAGATTATGATGGAAGTCCATGCAAAAAATAATCTGAAAATTTGATTCTACGAAACTTTTTTAAATGCAAGTTTCGGTACAAAAATTGTAATATATTTATACAAAGGTTAATACTAGTATTGCTCAAAAAATCAAATTAAATCGAGGACTATACGTAATCATATAAAACTTTTCAGATCCTTCCAATATGTTACGAGGGAATGTTATGAAGGAAGTCCAAGCAAAAAAATCATATGAAAATTAGATTCTACAAAACTTTTCGAAATGCAAGTTTGGGTTAAAAAATCGTAATATATTATACACAAATTTATACTAGATTCGCTCAGAAGAAAATTATATCGAGGACTATACGAAACGATACAAAGCTTTTCAGATCCTTCCTATATGTTACGGGGGAAGGTTATGATGGAAGCCCTTGCAAAAAATCATCTGAAAATATAATTCTACGAAACTTTTTGAAATGCATGTTTCGGTGAAGAAATCGTAATATATTATATACAAGTTTATACTAGTTTTGCTCAAAAAATCAAATTAAATCGAGGACTATATGAAACGATACAAAGCTTTCCAGATCCTTCCTATATCTTACGAGGGTAGATTATGATGGAAGTCCATGCAAAAAATAATCTGAAAATTTGATTCTACGGAACTTTTTGAAATGCATGTTTCGGTCAAAAAATCGTAATATATTATACACAAGTTTATACTAGTTTTGCTCAAAAAATCAAATTAAATCGATGACTATACGAAATGATACATAACTTTTAAGATCCTTCCTATATGTTACGGGGGAATGTTATGATGGAAGCCCATGCAAAAAATAATCTGAAAATTTGATTCTACGAAACTTTTTGAAATGTAAGTTTCGGTACAAAAATCGTAATATATTTATACAAAGGTTTATACTAGTATTGCTCAAAAAATCAAATTAAATCGAGGACTATACGAAACGATATAAAACTTTTCAGATCCTTCCAATATGTTACGAGGGAAGGTTATGAATGAAGTCCATGCAAAAAAATCATATGAAAATTTGATTCTACAAAACTTTTCGAAATCCAAGTTTGGGTTAAAAAATCGTAATATATTTATACAAAAGTTTATACTAGATTCGCTCATAAAAAAATTATATCGAGGAGTATAAGAAAAGATTCAAGGCTTTTCAAATCCTTCCTATATGTTACGGGGGAAGGTTATGATGGAAGCCCATGCAAAAAATCATCTGAAAATTTGATTCTACGAAACTTTTTGAAATGCAAGTTTCGGTGAAGAAATCGTAATATATTATACACAAGTTTATACTAGTTTTGCTCAAAAAATTAACTTAAATCGAGGACTATATGAAACGATACAAAGCTTTCCAGATACTTCCTATATCTTACGAGGGTAGATTATGATGGAAGTCCATGCAAAAAATAATCTGAAAATTTGATTCTACGAAACTTTTTGAAATGCATGTTTCGGTCAAAAAATCGTAATATATTATACACAAGTTTATACTAGTTTTGTTCAAAAAATCAAATTAAATCGATGACTATACAAAACGATACATAGCTTTTCAGATCCTTCCTATATGTTACGGGGGAAGGTTATGATGGAAGCCCATGCAAAAAATAATCTGAAAATTTGATTCTACGAAACTTTTTGAAATGCAAGATTCGGTACAAAAATCGTAATATATTTATACAAAGGTTTATACTAGTATTGCTCAAAAAATCAAATTAAATCGAGGACTATACGAAACGATATAAAACTTTTCAGATCCTTCCAATATGTTACGAGGGAAGGTTATGAAGGAAGTCCATGCAAAAAAATCATATGAAAATTTGATTCTACAAAACTTTTTGAAATGCAAGTTTCGGTCAAAAAATCGTAATATATTATACACAAGTTTATACTAGTTTTGCTCAAAAAACAAATTAAATCGAAGACTATACGAAACGATACAAAGCTTTTCAGATCCTTCTTATATGTTACGGGGGAAGGTTATGATGGAAGCCCATGCAAAAAATCATCTGAAAATTTGATTCTATGAAACTTTTTGAAATGCAAGTTTCGGTCAAAAAATCGTAATATATTATACACAAGTTTATACTAGTTTTGCTCAAAAAATCAAATTAAATCGAGGACTATATGAAATGATACATAACTTTTAAGATCCTTCCTATATGTTACGGGGGAATGTTATGATGGAAGCCCATGCAAAAAATAATCTGAAAATTTGATTCTACGAAACTTTTTGAAATGTAAGTTTCGGTACAAAAATCGTAATATATTTATACAAAGGTTTATACTAGTATTGCTCAAAAAATCAAATTAAATCGAGGACTATACGAAACGATATAAAACTTTTCAGATCCTTCCAATATATTACGAGGGAAGGTTATGAATGAAGTCCATGCAAAAAAATCATATGAAAATTTGATTCTACAAAACTTTTCGAAATCCAAGTTTGGGTTAAAAAATCGTAATATATTTATACAAAAGTTTATACTAGATTCGCTCATAAAAAAATTATATCGAGGAGTATACGAAAAGATTCCAAGCTTTTCAAATCCTTCCTATATGTTACGGGGGAAGGTTATGATGGAAGCCCATGCAAAAAATCATCTGAAAATTTGATTCTACGAAACTTTTTGAAATGCAAGTTTCGGTGAAGAAATCGTAATATATTATACACAAGTTTATACTAGTTTTGCTCAAAAAATCAAATTAAATCGAGGACTATATGAAACGATACAAAGCTTTCCAGATACTTCCTATATCTTACGAGGGTAGATTATGATGGAAGTCCATGCAAAAAATAATCTGAAAATTTGATTCTACGAAACTTTTTGAAATGCATGTTTCGGTCAAAAAATCGTAATATATTATACACAAGTTTATACTAGTTTTGTTCAAAAAATCAAATTAAATCGATGACTATACAAAACGATACATAGCTTTTCAGATCCTTCCTATATGTTACGGGGGAAGGTTATGATGGAAGCCCATGCAAAAAATAATCTGAAAATTTGATTCTACGAAACTTTTTGAAATGCAAGATTCGGTACAAAAATCGTAATATATTTATACAAAGGTTTATACTAGTATTGCTCAAAAAATCAAATTAAATCGAGGACTATACGAAACGATATAAAACTTTTCAGATCCTTCCAATATGTTACGAGGGAAGGTTATGAAGGAAGTCCATGCAAAAAAATCATATGAAAATTTGATTCTACAAAACTTTTTGAAATGCAAGTTTCGGTCAAAAAATCGTAATATATTATACACAAGTTTATACTAGTTTTGCTCAAAAAACTAATTAAATCGAAGACTATACGAAACGATACAAAGCTTTTCAGATCCTTCTTATATGTTACGGGGGAAGGTTATGATGGAAGCCCATGCAAAAAATCATCTGAAAATTTGATTCTATGAAACTTTTTGAAATGCAAGTTTCGGTCAAAAAATCGTAATATATTATACACAAGTTTATACTAGTTTTGCTCAAATAATCAAATTAAATCGAGGACTATATGAAACGATAAAAAGCTTTCCAGATCCTTCCTATATCTTACGAGGGTAGATTATGATGGAAGTCCATGCAAAAAATAATCTGAAAATTTGATTCTACGAAACTTTTTTAAATGCAAGTTTCGGTACAAAAATCGTAATATATTTATATAAAGGTTTATACTAGTATTGCTCAAAAAATCAAATTAAATCGAGGACTATACGTAATGATATAAAACTTTTCAGATCCTTCCAATATGTTACGAGGGAAGGTTATGAAGAAGTTCATGCAAAAAAATCATATGAAAATTTGATTCTACAAAACTTTTCGAAATGCAAGTGTGGTTTAAAAAATCGTAATATATTATACACAAATTTATACTAGATTCGCTCAGAAAAAAATTATATCTAGGACTATACGAAACGATACAAAGCTTTTCAGATCCTTCCTATATGTTACGGGGGAAGGTTATGATGGAAGCCCATGCAAAAAATCATCTGAAAATATAATTCTACGAAACTTTTTGAAATGCAAGTTTCGGTGAAGAAATCGTAATATATTATACACAAGTTTATACTAGTTTTGCTCAAAAAATCAAATCAAATGAAGGACTATATGAAACGATACAAAGCTTTCCAGATCCTTCCTATATCTTACGAGGGTAGATTATGATGGAAGTCCATGCAAAAAATAATCTGAAAATTTGATTCTACGAAACTTTTTGAAATGCATGTTTCGTTCAAAAAATCGTAATATATTATACACAAGTTTATACTAGTTTTGCTCAAAAAATTAAATTAAATCGATGACTATACGAAATGATACATAACTTTTAAGATCCTTCCTATATGTTACGGGGGAAGGTTATGATGGAAGCCCATGAAAAAAATAATCTGAAAATTTGATTCTACGAAACTTTTTGAAATGTAAGTTTCGGTACAAAAATTGTAATATATTTATACAAAGGTTTATACTAGTATTGCTCAAAAAATCAAATTAAATCGAGGACTATACGAAACGATATAAAACTTTTCAGATCCTTCCAATATGTTACGAGGGAAGGTTATGAAGGAAGTCCATGCAAAAAAATCATATGAAAATTTGATTCTATAAAACTTTTCGAAATCCAAGTTTGGGTTAAAAAATCGTAATATATTTATACAAAAGTTTATACTAGATACTCTCATAAAAAAATTATATCGAGGAGTATACGAAAAGATTCAAAGCTTTTCAAATCCTTCCAATATGTTACGGGGGAAGGTTATGATGGAAGCCCATACAAAAAATCATCTGAAAATTTGATTCTACGAAACTTTTTGAAATGCAAGTTTCAGTGAAGAAATCGTAATATATTATACACAAGTTTATACTAGTTTTGCTCAAAAAATCAAATTAAATCGAGGACTATATGAAACGATACAAAGCTTTCCAGATCCTTCCTATATCTTACGAGGGTAGATTATGATGGAAGTCCATGCAAAAAATAATCTGAAAATTTGATTCTACGAAACTTTTTGAAATGCATGTTTCGGTCAAAAAATCGTAATATATTATACACAAGTTTATACTAGTTTTGTTCAAAAAATCAAATTAAATCGATGACTATACGAAACGATACATAGCTTTTCAAATCCTTCCTATATGTTACGGGGGAAGGTTATGATGGAAGCCCATGCAAAAAATAATCTGAAAATTTGATTCTACGAAACTTTTTGAAATGCAAATTTCGGTACAAAAATCGTAATATATTTATACAAAGGTTTATACTAGTATTGCTCAAAAAATCAAATTAAATCGAGGACTATACGAAACGATATAAAACTTTTCAGATCCTTCCAATATGTTACGAGGGAAGGTTATGAAGGAAGTCCATGCCAAAAAATCATATGAAAATTTGATTCTACAAAACTTTTCGAAATCCAAGTTTGGGTTAAAAATTCGTAATATATTTATACAAAAGTTTATACTAGATTCGCTCATAAAAAAATTATATCGAGGAGTATACGAAAAGATTCAAAGCTTTTCAAATCCTTCCTATATGTTACGGGGGAAGGTTATGATGGAAGCCCATGCAAAAAATCATCTGAAAATTTGATTCTACGAAACTTTTTGAAATGCAAGTTTCGGTGAAGTAATCGTAATATATTATACACAAGTTTATACTAGTTTTGCTCAAAAAATCAAATTAAATCGAGGACTATATGAAACGATACAAAGCTTTCCAGATCCTTCCTATATCTTACGAGGGTAGATTATGATGGAAGTCCATGCAAAAAATAATCTGAAAATTTGATTCTACGAAACTTTTTGAAATGCATGTTTCGGTCAAAAAATCGTAATATATTATACACAAGTTTATACTAGTTTTGTTCAAAAAATCAAATTAAATCGATGACTATACGAAACGATACATAACTTTTCAAATCCTTCCTATATGTTACGGGGGAAGGTTATGATGGAAGCCCATGCAAAAAATAATCTGAAAATTTGATTCTACGAAACTTTTTGAAATGCAAATTTCGGTACAAAAATCGTAATATATTTATACAAAGGTTTATACTAGTATTGCTCAAAAAATCAAATTAAATCGAGGACTATACGAAACGATATAAAACTTTTCAGATCCTTCCAATATGTTACGAGGGAAGGTTATGAAGGAAGTCCATGCAAAAAAATCATATGAAAATTTGATTCTACAAAACTTTTTGAAATGCAAGTTTCGGTCAAAAAATCGTAATATATTACACAAGTTTATACTAGTTTTGCTCAAAAAACAAATTAAATCGAAGACTATACGAAACGATACAAAGCTTTTCAAATCCTTCCTATATGTTACGGGGGAAGGTTATGATGGATGCCCATGCAAAAAATCATCTGACAATTTGATTATATGAAACTTTTTGAAATGCAAGTTTCGGTCAAAAAATCGTAATATATTATACACAAGTTTATACTAGTTTTGCTCAAAAAATCAAATTAAATCGAGGACTATATGAAACGATAAAAAGCTTTTCAGATCCTTCCTATATCTTACGAGGGTAGATTATGATGGAAGTCCATGCAAAAAATAATCTGAAAATTTGATTCTACGAAACTTTTTTAAATGCAAGTTTCGGTACAAAAATCGTAATATATTTATATAAAGGTTTATACTAGTATTGCTCAAAAAATCAAATTAAATCGAGGACTATACGTAATGATATAAAACTTTTTAGATCCTTCCAATATGTTACGAGGGAAGGTTATGAAGGAAGTTCATGCAAAATAATCATATGAAAATTTGATTCTACAAAACTTTTCGAAATGGAAGTGTGGTTTAAAAAATCGTAATATATTATACACAAATTTATACTAGATTCGCTCAGGAAAAAATTACATCGAGGACTATACGAAACGATACAAAGCTTTTCAGATCCTTCCTATATGTTACGGGGGAAGGTTATGATGGAAGCCCATGCAAAAAATCATCTGAAAATATAATTCTACGAAACTTTTTGAAATGCAAGTTTCGGTGAAGAAATCGTAATATATTATACACAAGTTTATATTAGTTTTGCTCAAAAAATCAAATTAAATCGAGGACTATATGAAACGATACAAAGCTTTCCAGATCCTTCCTATATCTTACGAGGGTAGATTATGATGGAAGTCCATGCAAAAAATAATCTGAAAATTTGATTCTACGAAACTTTTTGAAATGCATGTTTCGGTCAAAAAATCGTAATATATTATACACAAGTTTATACTAGTTTTGCTCAAAAAATCAAATTAAATCGATGACTATACAAAATGATGCATAACTTTAAAGATCCTTCCTATATGTTACGGGGGAAGGTTATGATGGAAGCCCATGCAAAAAATAATCTGAAAATTTGATTCTAAGAAACTTTTTGAAATGTAAGTTTCGGTACAAAAATCGTAATATATTTATACAAAGGTTTATACTAGTATTGCTCAAAAAATCAAATTAAATCGAGGACTATACGAAACGATATAAAACTTTTCATATCCTTCCAATATGTTACGAGGGAAGGTTATGAAGGAAGTCCATGCAAAAAAATCATATGAAAATTTGATTCTACAAAATTTTTCGAAATCCAAGTTTGGGTTAAAAAATCGTAATATATTTATACTAGATTCGCTCATAAAAAAATTATATCGAGGAGTATACGAAAAGATTCAAAGCTTTTCAAATCCTTCCTATATCTTACGAGGGTAGATTATGATGGAAGTCCATGCAAAAAATAATCTGAAAATTTGATTCTACGAAACTTTTTGAAATCATGTTTCTGTCAAAAAATCGTAATATATTATACACAAGTTTATACTAGTTTTGTTCAAAAAATCAAATTAAATCGATGACTATACGAAACGATACATAACTTTTCAAATCCTTCCTATATGTTACGGGGGAAGGTTATGATAGAAGCCCATGCAAAAAATAATCTGAAAATTTGATTCTACGAAACTTTTTGAAATGCAAATTTCGGTACAAAAATCGTAATATATTTATACAAAGGTTTATACTAGTATTGCTCAAAAAATCAAATTAAATCGAGGACTATACGAAACGATATAAAACTTTTCAGATCCTTCCAATATGTTACGAGGGAAAGTTATGAAGGAAGTCCATGCAAAAAAATCATATGAAAATTTGATTCTACAAAACTTTTTGAAATGCAAGTTTCGGTCAAAAAATCGTAATATATTACACAAGTTTATACTAGTTTTGCTCAAAAAACAAATTAAATCGAAGACTATACGAAACGATACAAAGCTTTTCAAATCCTTCCTATATGTTACGGGGGAAGGTTATGATGGATGCCCATGCAAAAAATCATCTGACAATTTGATTATATGAAACTTTTTGAAAAGCAAGTTTCGGTCAAAAAATCGTAATATATTATACACAAGTTTATACTAGTTTTGCTCAAAAAATCAAATTAAATCGAGGACTATATGAAACGATAAAAAGCTTTTCAGATCCTTCCTATATCTTACGAGGGTAGATTATGATGGAAGTCCATGCAAAAAATAATCTGAAAATTTGATTCTACGAAACTTTTTTAAATTCAAGTTTCGGTACAAAAATCGTAATATATTTATATAAAGGTTTATACTAGTATTGCTCAAAAAATCAAATTAAATCGAGGACTATACGTAATGATATAAAACTTTTCAGATCCTTCCAATATGTTACGAGGGAAGGTTATGAAGGAAGTTCATGCAAAATAATCATATGAAAATTTGATTCTACAAAACTTTTCGAAATGAAAGTGTGGTTTAAAAAATCGTAATATATTATACACAAATTTATACTAGATTCGCTCAGAAAAAAATTACATCGAGGACTATACGAAACGATACAAAGCTTTTCAGATCCTTCCTATATGTTACGGGGGAAGGTTATGATGGAAGCCCATGCAAAAAATCATCTGAAAATATAATTCTACGAAACTTTTTGAAATGCAAGTTTCGGTGAAGAAATCGTAATATATTATACACAAGTTTATATTAGTTTTGCTCAAAAAATCAAATTAAATCGAGGACTATATGAAACGATACAAAGCTTTCCAGATCCTTCCTATATCTTACGAGGGTAGATTATGATGGAAGTCCATGCAAAAAATAATCTGAAAATTTGAATCTACGAAACTTTTTGAAATGCATGTTTCGGTCAAAAAATCGTAATATATTATACACAAGTTTATACTAGTTTTGCTCAAAAAATCAAATTAAATCGATGACTATACAAAATGATACATATCTTTTAAGATCCTTCCTATATGTTACGGGGGAAGGTTATGATGGAAGCCCATGCAAAAAATAATCTGAAAATTTGATTTTAAGAAACTTTTTGAAATGTAAGTTTCGGTACAAAAATCGTAATATATTTATACAAAGGTTTATACTAGTATTGCTCAAAAAATCAAATTAAATCGAGGACTATACGAAACGATATAAAACTTTTCATATCCTTCCAATATGTTACGAGGGAAGGTTATGAAGGAAGTCCATGCAAAAAAATCATATGAAAATTTGATTCTACAAAATTTTTCGAAATCCAAGTTTGGGTTAAAAAATCGTAATATATTTATACTAGATTCGCTCATAAAAAAATTATATCGAGGAGTATACGAAAAGATTCAAAGCTTTTCAAATCCTTCCTATATCTTACGAGGGTAGATTATGATGGAAGTCCATGCAAAAAATAATCTGAAAATTTGATTCTACGAAACTTTTTGAAATCATGTTTCTGTCAAAAAATCGTAATATATTATACACAAGTTTATACTAGTTTTGTTCAAAAAATCAAATTAAATCGATGACTATACGAAACGATACATAACTTTTCAAATCCTTCCTATATGTTACGGGGGAAGGTTATGATGGAAGCCCATGCAAAAAATAATCTGAAAATTTGATTCTACGAAACTTTTTGAAATGCAAATTTCGATACAAAAATCGTAATATATTTATACAAAGGTTTATACTAGTATTGCTCAAAAAATCAAATTAAATCGAGGACTATACGAAACGATATAAAACTTTTCAGATCCTTCCAATATGTTACGAGGGAAGGTTATGAAGGAAGTCCATGCAAAAAAATCATATGAAAATTTGATTCTACAAAACTTTTTGAAATGCAAGTTTCGGTCAAAAAATCGTAATATATTACACAAGTTTATACTAGTTTTGCTCAAAAAACAAATTAAATCGAAGACTATACGAAACGATACAAAGCTTTTCAAATCCTTCCTATATGTTACGGGGGAAGGTTATGATGGATGCCCATGCAAAAAATCATCTGACAATTTGATTATATGAAACTTTTTGAAAAGCAAGTTTCGGTCAAAAAATCGTAATATATTATACACAAGTTTATACTAGTTTTGCTCAAAAAATCAAATTAAATCGAGGACTATATGAAACGATAAAAAGCTTTTCAAATCCTTCCTATATCTTACGAGGGTAGATTATGATGGAAGTCCATGCAAAAAATAATCTGAAAATTTGATTCTACGAAACTTTTTTAAATGCAAGTTTCGGTACAAAAATCGTAATATATTTATATAAAGGTTTATACTAGTATTGCTCAAAAAATCAAATTAAATCGAGGACTATACGTAATGATATAAAACTTTTCAGATCCTTCCAATATGTTACGAGGGAAGGTTATGAAGGAAGTTCATGCAAAATAATCATATGAAAATTTGATTCTACAAAACTTTTCGAAATGAAAGTGTGGTTTAAAAAATCGTAATATATTATACACAAATTTATACTAGATTCGCTCAGAAAAAAATTACATCGAGGACTATACGAAACGATACAAAGCTTTTCAGATCCTTCCTATATGTTACGGGGGAAGGTTATGATGGAAGCCCATGCAAAAAATCATCTGAAAATATAATTCTACGAAACTTTTTGAAATGCAAGTTTCGGTGAAGAAATCGTAATATATTATACACAAGTTTATATTAGTTTTGCTCTAAAAATCAAATTAAATCGAGGACAATATGAAACGATACAAAGCTTTCCAGATCCTTCCTATATCTTACGAGGGTAGATTATGATGGAAGTCCATGCAAAAAATAATCTGAAAATTTGATTCTACGAAACTTTTTGAAATGCATGTTTCGGTCAAAAAATCGTAATATATTATACACAAGTTTATACTAGTTTTGCTCAAAAAATCAAATTAAATCGATGACTATACAAAATGATACATATCTTTTAAGATCCTTCCTATATGTTACGGGGGAAGGTTATGATGGAAGCCCATGCAAAAAATAATCTGAAAATTTGATTTTAAGAAACTTTTTGAAATGTAAGTTTCGGTACAAAAATCGTAATATATTTATACAAAGGTTTATACTAGTATTGCTCAAAAAATCAAATTAAATCGAGGACTATACGAAACGATATAAAACTTTTCATATCCTTCCAATATGTTACGAGGGAAGGTTATGAAGGAAGTCCATGCAAAAAAATCATATGAAAATTTGATTCTACAAAATTTTTCGAAATCCAAGTTTGGGTTAAAAAATCGTAATATATTTATACTAGATTCGCTCATAAAAAAATTATATCGAGGAGTATACGAAAAGATTCAAAGCTTTTCAAATCCTTCCTATATCTTACGAGGGTAGATTATGATGGAAGTCCATGCAAAAAATAATCTGAAAATTTGATTCTACGAAACTTTTTGAAATCATGTTTCTGTCAAAAAATCGTAATATATTATACACAAGTTTATACTAGTTTTGTTCAAAAAATCAAATTAAATCGATGACTATACAAAATGATACATAACTTTTAAGTCCTTCCTATATGTTATAGGGGAAGTTTATGATGGAAGCCCATGAAAAAAATCATCTGAAAATTTGATTCTACGAAACTTTTTGAAATGCAAGTTTTGGTCAAAAATTCGTAATATATTATACACAAGTTTATATTGGTTTTCCTCAAAAAATCAAATTAAATCGAGGACTATACGAAACGATACAAATATTTTCAGATCCTTCCTAAATGTTACGGGGGTAGGTTATGATGGAAGCCAATGCAAAAAATCATCTGAAAATTTGATTCTACGAAACTTTTTGAAATGCATGTTTCGGTCAAAAAATCGTAATATATTATACACAAGTTTATACTAGTTTTGCTCAAAAAAAAAATTAAATCGAGGACTATACGAAACGATACAAAGCTTTTCAGATCCTTCCTATATGTTACGGGGGAAGGTTATGATGGAAGCCCATGCAAAAAATCATCTGAAAATTTGATTCTATGAAACTTTTTGAAATGTAAGATTCGGTCAAAAAATAGTAATATATTATACACAAGTTTATACTAATTTTGCTCAAAAAATCAAATTAAATCGATGACTATACGAAATGATACATAACTTTTAAGATCCTTCCTATATGTTACGGGGGAAGGTTATGATGGAAGCCCGTGCAAAAAATAATCTGAAAATTTGATTCTACGAATTTTTTGAAATGCAAGTTTCGGTACAAAAATCGTAATATATGTATACAAAGGTTTATACTAGTATTGCTCAAAAAATCAAATTAAATCGAGGACTATACGAAACGATATAAAACTTTTCAGATCCTTCCAATATGTTACGAGGGAAGGTTATAAAGGAAGTCCATGCAAAAAAATCATATGAAAATTTGATTCTACAAAACTTTTCGAAATCCATGTTTGGGTTAAAAAATAGTAATATATTATACAAAAGTTTATACTAGATTCGCTCAGAAAAAAATTATATCGAGGACTATACGAAAAGATTCAAAGCTTTTCAGATCCTTTCTATATGTTACGGGGGAAGGTTATGATGGAAGCCCATGCAAAAAATCATCTGAAAATTTGATTCTATGAAACTTTTTGAAATGCAAGTTTTGGTGAAGAAATCGTAATATATTATACACAAGTTTATACTAGTTTTGCTCAAAAAATCAAATTAAATCGAGGACTATATGAAACGATACAAAGCTTTCCAGATCCTTCCTATATCTTACGAGGGTAGATTATGATGGAAGTCCATGCAAAAAATAATCTGAAAATTTGATTCTACGAAACTTTTTGAAATGCAAGTTTCGGTACAAAAATCGTAATATATTTATACAAAGGTTTATACTAGTATTGCTCAAAAAATCAAATTAAATCGAGGCTATACGAAACGATATAAAACTTGTCAGATCCTTCCAATATGTTACGAGGGAAGGCTATGAAGGAAGTCCATGCAAAAAAATCATATGAAAATTTGATTATATGAAACTTTTCGAAATGCAAGTTTGGGTTAAAAAATCGTAATATATTATACAAAAGTTCATACTAGATTCGCTCAGAAAAAATTATATCGAGGACTATACGAAACGATACAAAGCTTTTCAGATCCTTCCCATGCAACAAATCATTTGAAAATTTGATTTTATGAAACTTTTTGAAATGCAAGTTTCGGTCAAGAAATCGTAATATATTATACACAAGTTTATACTAGTTTTGCTAAAAAAACAAATTAAATCGAGGACTATACGAAACGATACAATGCTTTTCAGATCCTTCCTATATGTTACGGGGGAAGGATATGATGGAAGCCCATGCAAAAAATCATCTTAAAATTTGATTCTACGTAACTTTTTGAAATGCAAGTTTCGGTGAAGAAATCGTTATATATTATACACAAGCTTATACTAGTTTTGCTCAAAAAATAAAATAAAATCGAGGACTATACGAAACGATACAAAGTTTTCCAGATCCTTCCTATATCTTACGAGGGTAGGTTATGATGGAAGTCCATGCAAAAAATCATGTGAAAATTTGATTCTACGAAACTTTTCGAAATGCAAGTTTCGGTAAAAAATCGTAATATATTATACACAAGTTTATACTGGTTTTGCTAAAAAAAATTAAATCGAGGAATATATGAAACGATACAAAGATTTTTAGATCCTTCCTATATGCTATAGGGAAAGGTTATGATGGAAGCCAATGCAGAAAATCATCTGAAAATTTGATTCTACAAAACTTTTTGAAGTGCAAGTTTCGGTCAAAAAATCGTAATATATTATACACAATTTTATACAGGTTTTGCTCAAAAAATCAAATTAAATCGACGACAATACGAAATGATACAAAACTTCCAATATGTTATGAGGGAAGGTTTTGATGGAAGTCCATGCAAAAAAAATCATATGAAAATTTGATTCTATAAAAAATCGTAATATATTATGCACAAGTTCATACTTGATTTGCTCAAAAAAAATTAAATTGAGGACTATACGAAACGATACAAAGCTTTTCAAACCCTTCCTATATGATACGGGGGAAGGTTATGATGGAAGCCCATGCAAAAAATCATCTGAAAATTTGATTCTACGAAACTTTTTGAAATGCAATTTTCGGTTAAAAAATCATAATATATTATACACTGGTATATACTAATTTTTCTCAAAAAATCAAATTAAATCAAGGATTATATGAAACGATACAAAACTTTTCAGATCCTTCCAATATGTTACGAGGGAAGGTTATGATGGAAATCCATGCAAAAAAATCATAAGGAAATTTGATTCTACAAAACTTTTCGAAATGCAAGTTTGGGTTAAAAAATTGTAATATATTATACACAAGATTATACTAGATTTGATAAAAAAAAGTTAAATCGAGGACTATACGAAACGATACAAACCTTTTCAGATCCTTCCTATATGTTACAAGGGAAGGTTATGATGGAAGCCCATGCAAAAAATCATCTGAAAATTTGATTCTATGAAACTTTTTTAAATGCAAGTTTCGGTCAAAAAATCGTAATATACTATACATAAGTTCATACTAGTTTTGCTCAAAAAATCAAATTAAATCGAGGACTATATGAAACGATACAAAGCTTTCCAGATCCTTCCTATATCTTACGAGGGTAGATTTTAATGGAAGTCCATGCAAAAAATAATCTGAAAATTTGATTCTACGAAACTTTTTGAAATGCAAGTTTCGGTACAAAAATCATAATATATTTATACAAAGGTTTATACTAGTATTGCTCAAAAAATCAAATTAAATCGAGGCTATACGAAACGATATAAAACTTGTCAGATCCTTCCAATATGTTACGAGGGAAGGTTATGAAGGAAGTCCATGCAAAAAAATCATATGAAAATTTGATTATATGAAACTTTTCGAAATGCAAGTTTGGGTTAAAAAATCGTAATATATTATACAAAAGTTCATACTAGATTCGCTCAGAAAAAATTATATCGAGGACTATAAGAAACGATACAAAGCTTTTCAGATCCTTCCCATGCAACAAATCATTTGAAAATTTGATTCTATGAAACTTTTTGAAATGCAAGTTTCGGTCAACAAATCGTAATATATTATACACAAGTTTATACTAGTTTTGCTAAAAAAACAAATTAAATCGAGGACTATACGAAACGATACAATGCTTTTCAGATCCTTCCTATATGTTACGGGGGAAGGATATGATGGAAGCCCATGCAAAAAATCATCTTAAAATTTGATTCTACGTAACTTTTTGAAATGCAAGTTTCGGTGAAGAAATCGTTATATATTATACACAAGCTTATACTAGTTTTGCTCAAAAAATAAAATAAAATCGAGGACTATACGAAACGATACAAAGCTTTCCAGATCCTTCCTATATCTTACGAGGGTAGGTTATGATGGAAGTCCATGCAAAAAATCATGTGAAAATTTGATTCTACGAAACTTTTCGAAATGCAAGTTTCGGTAAAAAATCGTAATATATTATACACAAGTTTATACTGGTTTTGCTAAAAAAAATTAAATCGAGGACTATATGAAACGATACAAAGATTTTTAGATCCTTCCTATATGCTATAGGGAAAGGTTATGATGGAAGCCAATGCAGAAAATCATCTGAAAATTTGATTCTACAAAACTTTTTGAAGTGCAAGTTTCGGTCAAAAAATCGTAATATATTATACACAATTTTATACAGGTTTTGCTCAAAAAATCAAATTAAATCGACGACTATACGAAATGATACAAAACTTCCAATATGTTATGAGGGAAGGTTTTGATGGAAGTCCATGCAAAAAAAATCATATGAAAATTTGATTCTATAAAAAATCGTAATATATTATGCACAAGTTCATACTTGATTTGCTCAAAAAAAATTAAATTGAGGACTATACGAAACGATACAAAGCTTTTCAAACCCTTCCTATATGATACGGGGGAAGGTTATGATGGAAGCCCATGCAAAAAATCATCTGAAAATTTGATTCTACGAAACTTTTTGAAATGCAAGTTTCGGTTAAAAAATCATAATATATTATACACTGGTATATACTAGTTTTTCTCAAAAAATCAAATTAAATCAAGGATTATATGAAACGATACAAAACTTTTCAGATCCTTCCAATATGTTACGAGGGAAGGTTATGATGGAAATCCATGCAAAAAAATCATAAGGAAATTTGATTCTACAAAACTTTTCGAAATGCAAGTTTGGGTTAAAAAATCGTAATATATTATACACAAGATTATACTAGATTTGATAAAAAATAGTTAAATCGAGGACTATACGAAACGATACAAACCTTTTCAGATCCTTCCTATATGTTACAAGGGAAGGTTATGATGGAAGCCCATGCAAAAAATCATCTGAAAATTTGATTCTACGAAACTTTTTTAAATGCAAGTTTCGGTCAAAAAATCGTAATATACTATACATAAGTTCATACTAGTTTTGCTCAAAAAATCAAATTAAATCGAGGACTATACGAAACGATACAAAGCATTCCAGATCCTTCCTATATCTTACGAGGGTAGGTTATGATGGAAGTCCATGCAAAAAATCATGTGAAATTTGATTCTACAAAACTTTTCGAAATGCAAGTGTCGGTCAAAAAATCGTAATATATTATACACAATTTATACCGGTTTTGCTATAAAAAAATTAAATCGAGGACTATACGAAACGATACAAAGATTTTCATATCCTTTCTATATGTTACGAGGGAAGGTTATGATGGAAGCCAATGCAAAAAATCATCTGAAAATTTGATTCTACAAAACTTTTTGAAATGCAAGTTTCGGTAAAAAAAATCATAATATATTATACACAAGTTTATACAGGTTTTGCTCAAAAAATCACATTAAATCGATGACTATACGAAACGATACAAATATTTCCAGATCATTCCTATTTCTTACGAGGGTAGGTTATGATGGAAGTCTATGCAAAAAAATCATCTAGAAATTTGATTCTATGGAACTTTTCGAAATGCATGTTTCGGTCAAAAAATCAAAATATATTGTACACAAGTTTATACTAGTTTTGCTCAAAAAACAAATTAAATCGAGGACTATACGAAACGATACAAAGCATTCCAGATCCTTCCTATATCTTACGAGGGTAGGTTATGATGGAAGACCATGCAAAAAATCATGTGAAAATTTGATTCTACGAAACTTTTCGAAATGCAAGTTTCGGTCAAAAAATCGTAATATATTATACACAATTTATACCTGTTTTGCTCAAAAAAACAAATTAAATCGAGGGCTATACGAAACGATACAAAGATTTTCAGACCCTTCCTATATGTTACGGGGGAAGGTTATGATGGAAGCCAATGCAAAAAATAATCTGAAAATTTGATTCTACAAAACATTTTGAAATGCAAGTTTTGGTCAAAAAATTGTAATATATTATACACAAGTTTATACAGGTTTTGCTCAAAAAATCAAATTAAATCGATGACTATACGAAATGATACAAATCTTTCCAGATCCTTCCTATATCTTTCGAGGGTAGGTTATGATAGAAGTCCTTGCCAAAAAATCATCTGGAAATTTGATTCTATGAAACTTTTCGAATTGCAAGTTTCGGTCAAAAAATCGAAATACATTTTACGCAAGTTTATACTAGTTTTGCTTAAAAAACAAATTAAATTGAGGACTATACAAAACGATACAAAGCTTTTCAGATCCTTCCTATATGTTACGGGGGAAGGTTATGATGGAAGCCCATGCAAAAAACCATCTGACAATTTGATTCTACGAAACTTTTTGAAATGCAAGTTTCGGTCAAAAAATCGTAATATATTATACACAGGTTTATACTAGTTTTTCTCAAAAAATCAAATTAAATCGAGGACTATACGAAATGATACAAAACATTTCAGATCCTTCCAATATGTTACGAGGGAAGGTTATGATCTACGAGGGAAGGTGATGATGGAAGTCCATTAAAAAAAAATCATATGAAAATTTGATTCTACAAAACTTTTCGAAATGCAAGTTTGGGTTAAAAAATCGTAATATATTATGCACAAGTTCATACTTTATTTGCTCAAAAAAAAATTAAATCAAGGACTATACGAAACGATACAAAGCTTTTCAGACCCTTCCTATATTTTACGGGGGAAGGTTATGATGGAAGCCCATGCAAAAAATCATCTGAAAATTTGATTCTACGAAACTTTTTGAAATGAAAGATTCGGTTAAAAAATCTTAATATATTATACACAGGTATATACTAGTTTTTCTCAAAAAATCAAATTAAATCGAGGGGTCTAAGCAAAATTACATAATCAATAATATTACATCATGGGGTCTAAGCAAAATTACATAATCAATAATATTACCACTCAACACGATCCTCATCGGTTATCAACCATTCCTTTATATAATTTATACCAAACCTATAATAGACCTTCCCATCATCCATACTTCTAATAGACACATTATTAGAGTCATATTATCCACAACAATCCCCTAACACGCACCCTTATTATTATTATTTGTCGGGTTCTATAATCGCTACTAACATTACTCTCAATGTCTTAGCTTACTTATATAAGTCGAAGCCAAAAGAATAAATCGAATCCGACTTAAAACGAATAAAATATCGAAAATACGGTGGCCTGACATGGCCTCCCGTGTCCCCTGACACGGCCCGTGTCAGGTGGACTGGGGACACGCCCCCAAAATTCTAAAATTCCAATCCTACAGGGGGCTGACTTGGCCGCCCGTGTCGCCTGACACGGCCGCCCATGTCGCCTGACACGGCCGCCCGTGTCGCCTGACACGGCCGCCCGTGTCGCCTGACACGGCCGTCCGTGTCGCCTGACACGGCCCGTGTCAGGCCTCCTGAAGCCAACTTCCCGAAATTCTACTTTTTAATATATTTCCCGTAGCCTGACACGGCCGTCCATGTCATGGGACACGGCCCGTGTCAGGGCAACTGTACCCCAAAAATCCAATTTTTCCAAAAGTCCCAATTTCTTCCTTCTTTCTCACCTGCACGAACTCCAATAATTCTAAATCGAATTTAACACTTAAAACAAACCAAATCACATGTTTATTATCCATTTATGCCTATAACATCAACTAGTTTTATTATTAAACTTTCCTAGATTGAATTAGGGAAATTATGAGGTTTAATCCTCTTCCTCACTCATTCTAACTTCCTAACATTCATATGTCAAATCTCTCAATACCATACATACAACATCAAATATATTATCACCACTCAACATAAGATCATATTCTACAACAATTTAATACTATTTCATCCATTCATCAATCAATAACCAACATATCATAATTTCATTAAATTTAATCATAAACCTAAGGGAGTAAGGACCTCCCAATCACCCTCATATGTTAGGTCACCCATATGAAACCTTTTCTCCCCCCTTACCTTGAATTTGACGAATTATTTGCAAAGCCTTGATCTTGAAGCTTTACGATCCTTGATTTCTCTTCTCCTTTCCCTTTTCTCCAGAGCCCCTTTTCTTCGTCAAAATACGATGAATGAGGTTTGTATCCCTATTCCCACTCACATAAAACAAACAATTCAACCTTTGCCCCTTAAATCTCTAACTAACACTTTTCTTTTCTTTTATTTAAATAATAACAATATTATAATAGTACACATTATTATATTATTATTATTCTCATAAAACATTTCTCTCCAATTATAATCCAAATATTCCATTATCTTTATTTATATTTATTTCATAAAAATAAATATTAAAATTGAGGCGTCACAACTTGTAACACCCACTTATCCCATTTTCAAAAATAATAGAGGTTTTCAGATAAATCAGAGTTTATTATATAAGTGAGTGGCTACATTTTCAAAAATCAACCAAAATCATAATTGATTAATACTTCAGCGGAAACTATTTCTTATTTCAATGAATGGCATACTAGCTGCAAATCCACATTATTCATCAATATCCTCAATTTACAATTTTCAGGAAAATAAGATACTTAACCATTATAACCAAAAAAACTAAATCAATAATTATCCCCATTCCCGTTACGTATCAGAGCGACTCCTACGACTCGACCAAACGACTTGTAGTCCGAGCTTACCCAAGTACCTGAAACACCTGTACTTCAAAAGAAGCACAGTTGCAACCACACGCAACAAAGGGGGTGAGAAATAGTTTCATATAATAGCGGTGCAAATAACATATATGAAGAAGTAATTCACACCTATTAACACATAATCCACAACAAAACAATTATCATGATGCAGTGTGACTCAAATGCACAATGCAAATGCGGTACCGACTCACAATAGCGGTTCATCAAATAGAACCCTGAATGCATCATTAACGTCTCCAACAAGACACGATCATCCCTGCAACCACGATTCTCAACGAATCCCGAATAATCACATCTACGACATGATTATTCCACCAAATTTATTCGCATGCAGACACAACAACGCATACCATATCATAACATACATGAACACATCATGCTTTACGATCCTCGTCAAAACATATATATCATTTCATCATATAAATAGCACTAAGCACATAGTACACATCAACATAATTACACATGAATACAATCATGTCAACACGATCCTCATGATCTAACACATATCCCATAATGTGGGTCATATAGATAGTCAAACAATATTCATACATAATGTCAATACCATTAATATGGTTCACCATTAAGAGTCATGCAAAACAACATAAGCACGTATACTCATACACACTAATTACTAATTATAATATTCAGTGAACTACTTATTAATTCCTCTCTCAGTCATTTCCTATACATATTTTCTAATACAACATAATCATTTCGATCCTCACTGCTACCAAGTCTTACATCATGGGGTCTAAGCAAAATTACATAATCAATAATATTACCAATCAACACGATCTTCATCGGTTATCAACCATTCCTTCATATAATTTATACCAAACTTATAATAGACCTTCCCATCATCCATACTTCTAATCGACACATTATTAGAGTCATATTATCCACAACAATCACATAACGCGCACCCTTATTATTATTATTCGTCGGGTTCTATAATCGCTACTAACATTACTCTCAATGTCTTAGCTTACTTATATGAGTCGAAGCCAAACGAATAAATCGAATCCGACTTAAAACGAATAAAATATTAAAAATACGGTGGCCTTACACGGCCTCCAGTGTCCCCTGACACGGCCCGTGACAGGTGGCCTGGGGACACACCCCCAAAATCCCAAAATCTCAATCCTACAGGGGGCTGACACGGCCGCCTGTGTCGCCTGACACGGCCCGTGTCAGGCCTCCTGAAGCCAACTTCCCAAAATTCTACTTTTTAATATATTTCCCGTAGCCTGACACGACCGCCCGTATCATGGGACACGGCCCGTGTCAGGGCACCTGTACCCCAAAAATCCAATTTTTCCAAAAGTCCCAATTTCTTCCTTCTTTCTCACCTGCAAGAACTCCAATCATTCTAAATCGAATTTAACACTCAAAACAAACCAAATCACATGTTTATTATCCATTTATGCCTATAACATCAACTAGTTTTATTATTAAACTTTCCTAGATTGAATTAGGGAAATTATGAGGTTTAATCCTCTACCTCACTCATTCTAACTTCCTAAAATTCATATGTCAAATCTCTCAATACCATACATACAACATACAATATATTATCACCACTCAACATAAGATCATATTCTGCAACAATTCAATACTATTTCATCCATTCATCAATCAATCACCAACATATCATAATTTCATAAAATTTAATCATAAACCTAAGGGAGTAAGGACCTCCCAATCAACCTCATATGTTAGGTCACCCATATGAAACCTTTTATCCCCCTTACCTTGAATTTGACAAATTCTTTGTAAAGCCTTGATCTTGAAGCTTTACGATCCTTGATTTCTCTTCTCCTTTCCCTTTTCTCGAGGACTATACAAAACGATACAAAGCTTTTCAGGTCCTTCCTATATGTTACGGGGGAAGGTTATGATGGAAGCCCATGCAAAAAATCATCTAAAAATTTGATTCTACGAAACTTTTTGAAATGCAAGTTTCGGTCAAAAAATCGTATTATATTATACACAGGTTTATACTAGTTTTTCTCAAAAAATCAAATTAAATCGAGGACTATACGAAATGATACAAAACTTTTCAGATCTTTCCAATATGTTACGAGGGAAGGTTATGATGGAAGTCCATGCAAAAAAAATCATATGAAAATTGGATTCTACAAAACCTTTCGAAATGCAAGTTTGGGTTAAAAAATCGTAATATATTATGCACAAGTTCATACTTGATTTGCTCAAAAAAAATTAAATCGAGGACTATACGAAACGATACAAAGCTTTTCAGACCCTTCCTATATGTTACGGGGGAAGGTTATGATGGAAGTCCATGCAAAAAATCATCTGAAGATTTGATTCAACGAAACTTTTTGAAATGAAAGTTTCGGTTAAAAAATCGTAATATATTATACACAGGTATATACTAGTTTTTCTTAAAAAATCAAATAAAATCGAGGATTATATGAAACGATACAAAACTTTTCAGATCCTTCCAATATGTTACGAGGGAAGGTTATGATGGAAGTCCATGCTAAAAAATCATATGAAAATTTATTTCTACAAAACTTTTCGAAATGAGAGTTTGGGTTAAAAAATCGTAATATATTATACACAAGTTTATACTAGATTTTCTATAAAAAAATTAAATCGAGGACTATACGAAACGAAACAAACCTTTTCAGATCCTTCCTATATGTTACGAGGGAAGGTTATGATGGAAGCCCATGCAAAAAATCATCTGAAAATTTGATTCTACGAAACTTTTTGAAATGCAAGTTTCGGTCAAAAAATCGTAATATATTATACACAAGTTTATACTAGTTTTGCTCAAAAAATCAAATTAAATCGAGGACTATTCGAAACGATACAAAGCTTTCCAGATCCTTCCTATATGTTACGAGGGTAGGTTATGATGGAAGTCCATGCAAAAATTCATTTGAAAATTTGATTCTACGAAACTTTTTAAAATGCAAGTTTCGGTAAAAAAATCATAATATATTATACAGAAGTTTATATTCTTTTGCTCAAAAAATCAAATTAAAGCGAGGACTATACGAAACGATACAAAGCTTTTCAGATCCTTCCTAAATGTTACGGGGGAGAGATATGATGGAAGCCCATGCAAAAAATCATCTGAAAATTTGATTCTACGAAACTTTTCGAAATGCAAGTTTCGGTCAAAAAATCGTAATTTATTATACACAAGTTTATACTAGTTTTGCTATAAAAAAAATTAAATCGAGGACTATACGAAATGATACAAAGCTTTTCAGATCCTTCCTATATGTTACGGAGGAAGGATATGATGGAAGCCCATGCAAAAAATCATCTGAAAATTTGAATCTATGAAACTTTTTGAAATGCAAGTTTCGGTCAAAAAATCGTAATATATTATACACAAGTTTATACTAGTTTTGCTCAAAAAATAAAATAAAATTTAGGACTATACGAAATGATACAAAGCATTCCAGATCCTTCCTATATCTTACGAGGGTAGGTTATGAAGGAAGTCCATGCAAAAAATCATGTGAAAATTTGATTCTACGAAACTTTTCGAAATGCAAGTTTCGGTCAAAAAATCGTAATATATTATACACAATTTATACCAGTTTTGCTCAAAAAAACAAATTAAATCGAGGACTGTACGAAACGATACAAATCATTCCAGATCCATCCTAATTCTTACGAGGATAGGTTATGATGGAAGTCTATGCAAAAAAATCATCAAGGACTATACGAAACGATACAAAGCTTTTCAGATCCTTCCTATATGTTACGGGGGAAGGTTATGATGGAAGTCCATTCAAAAAATCATGTGAAAATTTGATTCTACGAAACTTTTAGAAATGCAAGTTTTGGTCAAAAAATTGTAATATATTATACACAGGTTTATACTAGTTTTGCTAAAAAAACAAATTAAATCGAGGACTATAAGAAACAATACAAAGCTTTTTTGATCCATCCTATATGTTACGGGGGAAGGATATGATGGAAGCCCATGCAAAAAATCATCTGAAAATTTGATTCTACGAAACTTTTCGAAATGCAAGTTTCGGTCAAAAAACTGTAATATATTATACACAAGTTTATACTAGTTTTGCTCAAAAAATAAAATAAAATCGAGGACTATACGAAATTATACAAAGCATTCCAGATCCTTCCTATATCTTACGAGGGTTGGTTATGATGGAAGTCCATGCAAAAAATCGTGTGAAAATTTGATTCTACGAAACTTTTAAAAATGCAAGTTTCGGTCAAAAAATCGCAATTTATTATACACAAGTTTATACTAGTTTTTCTCAAAAAATCAAATTAAATCGAGGACTATACGAAATGATACAAAACTTTTCAGAGCCTTCCAATATGTTACGAGGGAAGGTTATAATGGAAGTCCATGCAAAAAAAATCATATGAAAATTTGATTGTACAAAACTTTTCGAAATGCAAGTTTGGGTTAAAAAATCGTAATATATTATGCACAAGTTCATACTTGATTTGCTCAAAAAGTAATTAAATCGAGGACTAAACGAAACAATACAAAGCTTTTCAGACCCTTCCTATATGTTACGGGGGAAGATTATGATGGAAGCCCATGCAAAAAATCATCGGAAAATTTGATTCTACGAAACTTTTTGAAATGCAAGTTTCGGTCAAAAAATCGTAATATATTATACACAAGTTTATACTAGTTTTGCTCCAAAAATCAAATTAAATTGAGGACTATACGAAACGATACAAAACTTTTCAGATCCTTCCAATATGTTATGAGGGTATGTTATGATGGAAGTCCTTGCAAAAAAATCATTTGAAAATTTGATTCTACGAAACTTTTTGAAATACATGTTTCGGTCAAAAAATCAAATTAATTCGATGACTATACGAAACGATACATAGATTTTAAAATCCTCCCTATATGTTACGGGGGAAGGTTATGATGGAAGCCCAATCAAAAAATCATGTAAAAATTTGATTCTACGAAACTTTTTGAAATGCAAGTTTTGGTCAAAAAATCTTAATATATTATACACAGGTTTATACTGGTTTTGCTCAAAAAATCAAATTAAATCGAGGACTATACGAAACGATACAAAGATTTTCAGATCCTTCCTATATGTTACAGGGGAGAGATATGATGGAAGCCCATGCAAAAATTCATCTGAAAAGTTGATTCTACGAAACTTTTCGAAATGCAAGTTTCGGTCAAAAAATCGTAATATATTATACACAAGTTTATACTTTTTCTAAAAAAACAAATTAAATCGAGGACTATACGAAACGATACAAAGCTTTTATGATCCTTCCTATATGTTACGGGGGAAGGATATGATGGAAGCCCTTTTAAAAAATCATCTGAAAATTTGATTCTACGAAACTTTTCGTAATGCAAGTTTCGGTCAAAAAAACCGTAATATATTATACACAAGTTTATACTAGTTTTTCTCAAAAAATAAAATAAAATCGAGGACTATACGAAACGATACAAAGATTTCCAGATCCTTCCTATATCTTACGAGGGTTGGTTATAATGGAAGTCCATGCAAAAAATCATGTGAAAATTTGATTCTACGAAACTTTTTGAAATGCAAGTTTCGGTCAAAAAATCGCAATATATTATACACAGGTTTATACTAGTTTTTCTGAAAAAATCAAATTAAATCGAGGACTATACGAAATGATACAAAACTTTTCAGATCCTTCAAATATGTTACGAGGGAAGGTTATGATGGAAGTCCATGCAAAAAAAACATATGAAACTTTGATTCTACAAAATTTTCGAAATGCAAGTTTGGGTTAAAAAATCGTAATATATTATGCACAATTTCATACTTGATTTGCTCGGAAAAAAATTAAATCGAGGACAATACGAAACGATACAATGCTTTTCAAACCCTTCCTATATGTTACGGGGGAAGGTTATGATGGAAGCCAATGCAAAAAATCATCTGAAAATTTGATTCTATGAAACTTTTTGAAATGAAAGTTTCAGTTAAAAAACCGTAATATATTATACACAGGTATGCACTAGTTTTTCTTAAAAAATCAAATTAAATCGAGGAATATATGAAACTATACAAAACTTTTCATATCCTTCCAATATGTTACGAGTGAAGGTTATGATGGAAGTCCATGCTAAAAAATCAAATGAAAATTTGATTCTACAAAACTTTTTGAAATGAGAGTTTGGGTTAAAAAACCGTAATATATTATACACAGGTATGCACTAGTTTTTCTTAAAAAATCAAATTAAATCGAGGAATATACGAAACGATACAAATCTTTTCAGATCCTTCCTATATGTTACGAGGGAAGGTTATGATGGAAGCCCATGCAAAAAATCATCTGAAAATTTGATTCTACGAAACTTTTTGAAATGCAAGTTTCGGTCAAAAAATCGTAATATATTATACACAAGTTTATACTAGTTTTGCTCAAAAAATCAAATTAAATCGAGGACTATACGAAACGATACATAGCTTTCCAGATCCTTCTTATATCTTACGAGGGTAGGTTATGATGGAAGTCCATGCAAAAAATCATTTGAAAATTTGATTCTACGATACTTTTTGAAATGCATGTTTCGGTCAAAAAATCGTAATATATTATACACAAGTTTATACTAGTTTTGCTCAAAAAATCAAATTTATTCGATAACTATACGAAACGATACATAGATTTAAGATCCTCCCTATATGTTACGGGGGAAGGTTATGATGGAAGCCCAAGAAAAAAATCATCTGAAAATTTGATTCTACGAAACTTTTTGAAATGCAAGTTTTGGTAAAAAAATCATATTATATTATACATAAGTTTATATTGTTTTGCTCAAAAAATCAAATTAAATCGAGGACTATACGAAACGATACAAAGCTTTTCAGATCCTTCCTATTTGTTACGGGGGAGAGGTATGATGGAAGCCCATGCAATAGTTCATCTGAAAATTTGATTCTACAAAACTTTTCGAAATGCAAGTTTCGGTCAAAAAATCGTAATATATTATACACAAGTTTATACTAGTTTTGCTTAAAAAATAAAATAAAATCGAGGACTATACGAAACGATACAAAGCATTCCAAATCCTTCCTATATCTTACGAGGGTAAGTTATGATGGAAGTCCATGCAAAAAATCATGTGAAAATTTGATTTTACGAAACTTTTCGAAATTCAAGTTTCGGTCAAAAAATCTTAATATATTATACACAATTTATACCGGTTTTGCTCAAAAAACCAAATTAATTTGAGGACTATACGAAACGATACAAATCTTTCCAGATCCTTCCTATTTCTTACGAGGGTAGGTTATGATGGAAGTCTAAGCAAAAAAATCATCTGGAAATTTGATTCTATGAAACTTTTCGAAATGCAAGTTTCGGACAAAAAATCGAAATATATTTTACACAAGTTTATACTAGTTTTGCTTAAAAAACAAATTAAATCGAGGACTATAAGAAACAATACAAAGCTTTTCAGATCCTTCCTATATGTTACGGGGAAAGGTTATGATGGAAGTCCATGCAAAAAATCATGTGAAAATTTGATTCTACAAAACTTTTCGAAATGCAAGTTTTGGTCAAAAAATCGTAATATATTATACACAGGTTTATACTGGTTTTGCTAAAAAAAAATTAAATCAAGGACTATACGAAACGATACAAAGATTTTCAGATCCTTCTTATATGTTACAAAGGAAGGTTATGATGGAAGCCCATGCAAAAAATCATCTGAAAATTTGATTCTACGAAACTTTTCGAAATGCAAGTTTCGGTCAAAAAATCGTAATATATTATACACAAGTTTATACTAGTTTTGCTAAAAAAACAAATTAACTCGAGGACTATACGAAACGATACAAAGCTTTTTTGATCCTTCATATATGTTACGGGAGAAGGATATGATGGAAGCCCATGCAAAAAATCATCTGAAAATTTGATTCTACGAAACTTTTCGAAATGCAAGGTTAGGTCAAAAAACCGTAATATATTATACACAAGTTTATACTAGTTTTGCTCAAAAAATAAAATAAAATCAAGGACAATACAAAACGATACAAAGCATTCCAGATCCTTCCTATATCTTACGAGGTTTGGTTATGATGGAAGTCCATGCAAAAAAATCGTGTGAAAATTTGATTCTACGAAACTTTTAAAAATGCAAGTTTCGGTCAAAAAATCGCAATTTATTATACACAAGATTATACTAGTTTTTCTCAAAAAATCAAATTAAATCGAGGACTATACGAAATGATACAAAACTTTTCAGATCCTTCCAATATGTTACGAGGGAAGGTTATGATGGAAGTCCATGCAAAAAAAATCATATGAAAATTTGATTCTACAAAACTTTTCGAAATGCAAGTTTGGGTTAAAAAATCGTAATATATTATGCACAAGTTCATACTTGATTTGCTCAAAAAATAATTAAATCGAGGACTAAACGAAACGATACAAAGCTTTTCAGACCCTTCCTATATGTTACGGGGGAAGGTTATGATGGAAGCCCATGCAAAAAATCATCGGAAAATTTGATTCTACGAAACTTTTTGAAATGCAAGTTTCGGTCAAAAAATCGTAATATATTATACACAAGTTTATACTAGTTTTGCTCAAAAAATAAAATTAAATCAAGGACTATACGAAACGATACAAAACTTTTCAGATCCTTCCAATATGTTACGAGGGTAGGTTATGATGGAATTCCATGCAAAAAATCATTTGAAAATTTGATTCTACGAAATTTTTTGAAATGCATGTTTCGGTCAAAAAATCGTAATATATTATACACAAGTTTATACTAGATTTGCTCAAAAAATCAAATTAATTCGATGACTATACGAAACGATACATAGATTTTAAGATCGTGCCTATATATTACGGGGGAAGGTTATGATGGAAGCCCAATCAAAAAATCATGTGAAAATTTGATTCTACAAAACTTTTTTAAATGCAAGTTTTTGTCAAAAAATCTTAATATATTATACACAGGTTTATACTGGTTTTGCTCAAAAAATCAAATTAAATCGAGGACTATACGAAACGATACAAAGATTTTCAGATCCTTCCTATATGTTACAGGGGAGAGATATGATGGAAGCCCATGCAAAAATTCATCTGAAAATTTGATTCTACGAAACTTTTCGAAATGCAAGTTTCGGTCAAAAAATATTAATATATTATACACAAGTTTATACTAGTTTTGCTAAAAAAACAAATTAAATCGAGGACTATACGAAACGATACAAAGCTTTTTTTATCCTTCCTATATGTTACCAGGGAAGGATATGATGGAAGCCCATGCAAAAAATCATCTGAAAATTTGATTCTACGAAACTTTTCGAAATGCAAGTTTCGGTCAAAAAATCGTAATATATTATACACAAGTTTATACTAGTTTTGCTACAAAAACAAATTAAATCGAGGACTATACGAAACGATACAAAGCTTTTTTGATCCTTCCTATATGTTACGGGAGAAGCATATGATGGAAGCCCATGCAAAAAATCATCTGAAAATTTGATTCTACGAAACTTTTCGAAATGCAAGGTTCGGTCAAAAAACCGTAATATATTATACACAAGTTTATACTAGTTTTGCTCAAAAAATAAAATAAAATCGAGGACTATACGAAACGATAGAAAGCATTCCAGATCCTTCCTATATCTTACGAGGGTTGGTTATAATGGAAGTCCATGCAAAAAATCATGTAAAAATTTGATTCTACGAAACTTTTTGAAATGCAAGTTTCGTTCAAAAAATCGCAATATAATATACACAGGTTTATACTAGTTTTTCTGAAAAAATCAACTTAAATCGAGGACTATACGAAATGATACAAAACTTTTCAAATCCTTCAAATATGTTACGAGGGAAGGTTATGATGGAAGTCCATGCAAAAAAAATCATATGAAACTTTGATTCTACAAAATTTTCGAAATGCAAGTTTGGGTTAAAAAATCGTAATATATTATGCACAAGTTCATACTTGATTTGCTCGAAAAACAAATTAAATCGAGGACTATACGAAACGATACAATGCTTTTCAAACCCTTCCTATATGTTACGGGGGAAGTTTATGATGGAAGCCCATGCAAAAAATCATCTGAAAATTTGATTCTACGAAACTTTTTGAAATGCAAGTTTCGGTCAAAAAATCGTAATATATTATACACAAGTTTATACTAGTTTTGCTCAAAAAATAAAATCAAATCGAGGACTATACGAAACGATACAAAACTTTTCTGATCCTTCCAATATGTTACGAGGGTAGGTTATGATGGAAGTCCATGCTAAGAAATCAAATGAAAATTTGATTCTACATAACTTTTTGAAATGCATGTTTCGGTCAAAAAATCGTAATATATTATACACAAGTTTATACTAGATTTGCTAAAAAAAATTAAATCGAGGACTATACGAAACGATACAAAGCTTTCCAGTTCCTTCCAATATCTTACGAGGGTAGGTTATGATGGAAGTCCATGCAAAAAATCATTTGAAAATTTGATTCTACGAAACTTTTTGAAATGCATGTTTCGGTCAAAAAATCGTAATATATTATACACAAGTTTATACTAGTTTTGCTCAAAAAAACAAATTAAAACGAGGACTATGCAAAACGATACTGTCGCACCTCGAAAAATACGACCTCGCGATAAAAGAAATAATACCGCGGATAAAAATTAAAACAACAGAGTCGCCACCGAACTTATTTTATTCCAATTAAGGAAAAGGAAAATATCGAGAAACCTTTTGGAAAAAAAATGGATAGAACAAGGTCTTTGAAACCAGATTCTAGGTTCGGGAGTCGATTCCGTAAGGGGAAGGTATTAGCACCCCTTACGACCGTTGTACTCAACGGGAACCTCTTAGTTTAACTTGCGATCTAATGTTGACTTATGCTTTCTGTTTTCTTCGAATAATAAAAAAATAAATGCGAACGGTTCTAATATAAGGTTACGGGGAAAAATGGTGGTTTTGTTCCTAGGGTGCTCGGCAAGGAGTAAGATCCGTGTGCCTACGTATTCCCTTGTGCAATGGGAAAGTCAGAGCTTCGTAGTTCGTGGTACTAAGGTTGGTTGGTTTGTTTTAATGAACAGTTATTTAAACTGCATTCTACCATTAAGCGTTGGCTTGTCTGCTCGCGATAGGAGGCTGAAGCGCTAGCTTGTTTGAGATAGAAAGGATTTAAATAATGTTCGCTTAAAAGATGTTTGAGTCGATTGGTGTTTTTAAGAATGAAAGGGTAAATAAATTGCGTCTTGAGGGGCGGGCCTCAGGAGAATTTATTCGAGAATTCGAGGAATGCAAGACTCCAGAATTCAATTCTTTCATTATTTAATATGTGAATTAAAAAAATTAACTACGGAAAATCGAATGAACGACGTCCCGCGGGGCGAGCCTCGGGAGTGTTCATTCAAGAATTCGAGGAATGCGAGATTCCAGAATTTAGTTATTCCGTTATTTAATTACAAAAATATTTGAATATTCGAGTTTGGAAGGATTTGGTGGCGAGGCACGGTGCGCTCTGCTTATATGGGTTTGCGAATCGATTAAAGCGATAAAATGCGAAAAAATAAATTAACGGCAACTATTCGAAGGCGTTGGACCTTTTATTCGGGCGTGTCGAAATATGGTTCGCTTACTTCCTTAGAGCCGATTTAAAATTGAAATCGTTCTATTAGGAGTCGATCATTTATGCAATACATCCCTACGGTCCTCGGAAGCACGATCAATTTATATTCCGAAACCGCAATGCAAGGATTTAGATGAAAGATGTGCAACAATTAAATATAAGAAAAAACAAATACAATTGAAAAAATTAAACTATGACTAATTAATTAATTAACTAAATATTGATTAAAAGACTAATTAGTGAAATGTAAATAAAACAAAACAAAAATACATGAGAATGAGAAATGTGTGCTTATGGACATAAGATTATAAACATGGATCAATAAATTACTTAGCCCAATTTCTTAAATCTAAAATTATTACCAATATTAAATAAATAAATGAAAGGCAAGAGAAAGTGCTGCCAAGAAAACATCAACGTATCCCAATTAGAAATCCAACAACAACAACGTATCCCTTCTCGACACATGGCATTATTGTTTAATGAAAGAAAAATAAGAAAATAAGAAAAGACCAATTCTCTTGTGTAAACCGCAAAAAAAACGTGAGCAAGCATTAACTAGGTAGAAAATCACTAACTCATTTTAATATTAAAATAAAATCCAAAGAATATATCATCTCTTCTCTCTCAAGGCGTGCTTTCAAAACAAAATCACAGAAGAGAAAAAAAATTCACCTCTCTGCACTAAGATGCGAAACACGTTCTTGGTTTGGCTCGCACAGATTCGCAATAAATTTCACTCCGGTTTCTTGATCTCAAACGCGTTCTCACACTCGGTTTCAACGGCTTAATGAATCTCTCTGTCCCGCGTTCACCTCTTGAATACCTACAGTTTCAATTTTTGTTCCGGTTTCCGTGGTTTTTCGTTCGTGTTCAGATTCGCGGCGGTTCTGGTTCCTGCGATTGTGAGGGAATGGTTCGAATCTGGTTTGTTGTTTGGATTCCTCACTCGTGTTTTGAAATGGTTTTGGGCGGTGTTTATGGATGACGGTGGTTATGGCTCACGGTGATGTACGGATTTCATTTCTCACAATGGTGGTGGTGAAAAGGTCGCGGAAGTGATGCGTCTGTGTGACTTTTGCTTTCGATCTGGTTTTGGCCCGTCGCGGTTTCGTTGGTGGTTGTGCGGCTTTGTGCGTTACGGTTGTGGTGTGAGGGATTCGGTCAGCTTCTCATCTTTTCATCCCTTTCTGGTTCTAATTTTTTTTGTGATATTTGTGATGGGCTGGTGTGTTTGTGGTTTCTGTTGGATTGAGCGATGGAATGGAGATGATTTGGTTTGAGTAAAATGGATTTGCAAGTAGTTATTGAATGAAGATTGAAATAAAGTTGGGTTAAAGGATATGAACAATGGTTTGAAGATTGTTTTGGTATGACTGAGCCATGTCTGTGTTGCGAGAGATTCTTTTTTTGAATTTTTCTGTTTAGTGCGATTTGTGGTTCTATTTTTTTGGTTATGCAGGAGATTTGAAGGTGATTAAAAAAATGGTTTGAGGCTTGAATTTTGATTATACTTCTGCATAATAATTTTTTTTAGTGTTTTTCAAGCCCCCCTTAGTGAATGAATTGAAGGTTGTTTTTATAGATATTTTTTAGGGGTGTTTTAGGAATGCTTGAGGGAAAAGATTTGGATAATATTTTGCAGATTTGGTGAGCTGTGTGAAAAAGTTTGTTATTGTTTTGAATGGAGCAAGCACTAATGGTAGTATCACATGGGTATGATATGGGAGGAGATTGTGAGAGAAAAATATCTAATACATTGTCACGTGGATAATAGAAAGAAGTGGTTCAAGTTGAAGATTATACATTTGGATTGAGATATAATAACAATAAACATAAATATTCTTAATAATAACAATGATAAAAATAATAATAATAATAAAAATATGAAGAAAAAAAAAAGAAATATGATAAGAATAATAATAATAATAATAAAAATAGAAGAAAAAAAATAAAAATAAAAATAGAGTAATAATAATAATAATAGCAAAAAATGAGAAATAATAAAATTAAATGAAATGATTTTTTTTTAAAATTTTGTAGGCTTTTGCATAATGGACTTAGAACAAGTGATAAAAAAGTAAATATGTGACAAATTGTTTCTTTCAAAAATTTGAAATGAAAATGGATAATGAAACTTGTTTTTTTTTTTGTGTGTAAAAATAAATAAATAAATAACGAATAAAACTAATAACAAAATATTAGACTTAAAAAAAATAGATTTTAAAATAAAAAGATAAAAGAAAAACGGATGAATAAAAATGGATATTAAGTATTTAAAATAAAAATAAAAAGGACTAGAATTTTTAGTTTAAAAGAAACATAATGCATGTTTTCGATTATCAGACAGAAAAATAAAATAATACGCATTTTTGAAATTTTTGAAAAACGATGAGACAGTAAAATAAAAGGTGCGGGTAGGACAAATTTGGGGTATGACAGTTGCCTCTATCGAATTGACTTAGACCGAGTAAGATGAATCGGCTCGCATTCAAACTTTCAAGGTATAAGATAATTAGATACTAACAGATTCCGAATTTGTCCGACAAAAGAAAAAGTGTAATGATAGAAGCTAATGATTTAAAACTGGAAAAACAGATGACACAGTAAAGAAATAAGTTGACTGAAAGTAAATAATCGCTATCACCAAAAGGATGATAAGGCGACCCCAGCACTCGATCTAGGTCGATATGGATGCCGAGTGACAGAAATTAAATAATCACTATCAACAGAGGATGATAGGCGAACTCGGCACTCGAACTAGGTCGATATGGATGCCAAAAGACAGGAAAATAAAGAATCACTATCAACAGAGGATGATAGGTGAAAGACAGAAAAAATAAAGGATCACTATCAACAGAGGATGATAGGCGAAAGACAGAAAAAATAAATGATTATTATCAACAGAGGATGATAGGCGAAAGACAGAAAAAATAAAGAATCACTATCATTAGAGGATGATAGGCGAAAGATAGAAAAAATAAAGGATCACTATCAATAGAGGATGATAGGCGAAAGACAGAAAAAATAAAGAATCACTATCATTAGAGGATGATAGGCGAAAGATAGAAAAAATAAAGGATCACTATCAACAGAGGATGATAGGCGAAAGACAGAAAAAATAAAGAATCACTATCAACAGAGGATGATAGGCGAAAGATAGAAAAAATAAAGGATCACTATCAACAGAGGATGATAGGCGAAAGACAGAAAAAATAAAGGATCACTATCAATAGAGGATGATAGGCGAAAGACAGAAAAAATAAAGAATCACTATCAACAGAGGATGATAGGCGAAAGATAGAAAAAATAAAGGATCACTATCAACAGAGGATGATAGGCGAAAGACAGAAAAAATAAAGGATCACTATCAACCTAGGATGATATGCGAAAGACGGAAAAATAAAGGATCACTATCAACAGAGGATGATAGGCGAAAGACAGAATAATAAAATCACTTATCACCGGAGGATGATAAGATGAAGCTACTGAAAAATAAATTCACTTATCACCAGAGGATGATAAGGCGAATAATTGAAAATAAAATCACTTATCACCAGAGGATGATAAAGCAACTGACTGAAAATAAAAATCACTTATCAACAGAGGATGATAAGGCGAAAGACTGAAAATAAAAATCACTTATCAATAGAGAATGATAAGGCGAAAGAATAAAATCACTTATCAATAGAGAATGATAAGGCGAAAGACTGAAAATTAAATCACTTATCAACAGAGGATGATAAGGCAAATGACTGAAAATAAAATCACTTATCAACAAAGGATGATAAGGCGAATGACATTTAAAAGCGGCCATTGAATCCGCCAAGGGGACGCCTGGAATCTTCAATTGATATGATCCTGACCTCCGCTGGAGAAAGGACTGGAAACTTGTGTGATCCTGGATCCTAAATTTTGCAACTATGCTTGATTGTTTTTTGAAATGGTATTCCATAAGGATGGAGATACGATGCAAATGTTTATGCATTGAGATGTAAGTTGAAACTGCTAAGGAAAATAAAAAGTCTGATTTATTTAGGCATGCAAATGTTGCACATGTTGTAAATGATTGATATAAATGATGCTTATGCCGTTGATGATGCATAACGATGCATATGAGCGAGTGAAAGGTGCCAGCTTGGTGGACTTTTGGTCTGGTAGTTGCCAATAATGATTGGACTTTGGGTGGGTGGAGGGTTTGATTCCCCGACACTCGATCTTCGACGATGTATGGTCCAAAGATGGATCTGAAAGCTCCGAGTTTGGTTATCTGCTGATGAGCGAAGTGATTTAATTGACACATGAAGACTGATTTCGCTTTGAATGATTGCCAACGTCTAGCAAGGTTTGCTTGTTCAGTTGGGAAAAATAGATAGGAAGATTTGCTCCTTGTTTGGTTGCCCCAGCTTGTAGGGTATTTGAAATAAATCTGATGGGGAAGCTTTGACAATGGCCATGACATGACCTGCCCCAGATTGAGCCTTTGAAGGTGATTTGCCCCTGACTGGGCCACTGAAGAAGATTTACCCCTGATTGGGCTGCTGAAAATAATTTGCCTATGAGTGGACTGTTGAGGTAGTCTTGATTCATGTTGGCGCCAATGAAGTTCAAATTTCTCTTTTGATTGCCCCTTGTTGGGATTGTACCGATGTCAAGTACTGATTTGCAATTAAATTATTCATACACAAATGGTAATGTTAATGTAAAGTTCATGTACGTTTTGAGAAAATCAATTTATTTGAATGATTGTGAAAGTGTAACGAATGGACCATTAGTCCAAACGAAGTGCTGATTTAGAAAGTGCGTGAAAGATGCAGCAAGAATAATGTGCAATTGAGATTTGAAAATTAGCAAATATATGGGAGTCAATTTACGCAACCTTGTTGGTAGCATGCTTTCAGAATAAATCGCGCCTCAATTAGGACTTTCGAGGGTTGTAACGTGGTCTGGTTAATGATTTGAGAAATAAAGGATATAAGGCTCAAATGATTTGTACCCATCCCTTCTTCGTATTGTTCTCCTGTCCTATGTTCAGTTAACTCTACACATGCATTTGTTTTGATATTGCAAGAGCGAATATGAAGCTTTAACGTTCACTTGGAAGTGGAAGTCATCTTTTTTTGCTGGTGACCCTTTTGATTCTTGATTTGGCGGTCACGGATATTTGTTTTGCTTTTGCTGAGGATTTGAGTTCCTCTTTTGATTTGTTTTTTTTTTGACTAAGTCTCCCTTTGGGTGCTCAACTTAGTGTTTTTTTTTCTTCGTATTTTGTTGAATGTTGTGACTGCCAAGTCATTTGTTGATGGTCGGGATGTCTCATCTTGCAATTCGAAGGTGTAGTTAGTTTAACTGAACAACTACCCTGCCCCTGGTTAGATGTAAGGGTTGTATCCGAGAGAAACTCCTACTTCTAGGCTCGAAGTGGTTGGCTAGGGATTAACTCCTTGTATCTCCAGTGTTTGGGGATTTGAAAGAAATGCCTGTACATCATTGACGAGGTTTTATCTGAAAGCATACTGCAACAGTTATGGGTATTTCATTTTCATCATCCTCCCTCAAATATTTGCTAAAGTGAAGTGAGGGAAATATTTTTGTGATTTTTGTGATAAATGATAAATAATGAGCGAATGCGAGTAGATTAATTCAAAACATGCATAAACATAACACTAACAAAACCAAGTACAAACGATAATGTTCAAAGCAAATAGTACTTAAACAAACATTACAAAATAACAGGAATGCGGAAATGATAAATGGTGATGGCTGCCTTGATTTGAGGAATTAAACTTCTCTTGATTGAATGCTTCAAAGTGGGAGACTACTCAGCTTTGGTCTTCAGCAACTCCTTCAAATGTCTTTACTTGTTGGCACCGTGTGACAGCATTGGATCGTTCTGGACATTTGGATTTCTCGGAGTGAGAGTGAGGTCCTTAGAGTTGATCATATCCTGAATCAAGTGTTTGAAGGCATGACAGTTCTCGATGGTATGACCTGGAGCGCCTTTGTGATACTCACAGCGAGCATTGGCATCATAATTCCGGGCGTTACCAGTCTGAGGTGGCATATCTCTCAAAGTGAGAGGTCCTTTTGCCGTTAGCTGTTTGAAGATTTCGGTATATGTCATAGGCAGGGGATCAATGTGCCTGTCATATCCTCTTTGTTGATATGGTGGACGCTGCTGAGGAGCGCGTTGTTGTTGTTGTTGACCAGGCCGTGGTGGATAAGCCGGTTGCTGGTATGGGTTGGGCGCATACTGCGCAGATGCAACCATTGGAGGTGGACGTGGCTGATGAGCCATCTGAGGCGGAAATAGAGCTTGGAAGGCCTGCTGATAAGGCATTGGAGGAACTGGCTGATATGGCATAGGAGCATATTGTGCAGCAGCAACATAGGGATACTGGTAGTAGGGAACTGGTGCAGGTGCACTCTGTTGAAAATTCCCACTTGCAGCAGAAACGGCATTTGTGTCGCCCTTTTTATATCCGTTGAAAGGCTTCTTGGCATTATTCTGGCTGCTAAAGCCTCCTTGAATCTTTCCACTCTTCAGACCTTCTTCAATTCTTTCTCCGACCATTACCATGTCTGAGAAACCAGAAGATACGTTGCTGATCAGCTTCTCGTAGTATTGCCCCTGTAGGGTACTCATGAAGATATCGATCAATTCACGGTCAACCAAAGGCGGATGAACTCTGGCAGCTAACTCCCTCCAGCGTTGGGCGTACTCTTTAAAGGATTCGCTTTCCTTTTGAGACATACTCTGAAGTTGAGTACGGTTAGGAGCAAGGTCAATGTTGTACTTGTACTGCTTTTTGAATGCATCAGATAGATCGAGCCAAGTACGAACAGTGTTGCGTTCAAGTTGCATGTACCATTCTAGAGATGCTCCAGACAGACTGTCTTGGAAGCAATGGATCATGAGCTTATCGTCTTTGGCATGAGCGGCCATTTTTCTACAGTACATCCTCAAATGGAGCTCAGGGCAGCTGAGGCCTTTGTATTTCTCGAATTCTGGCAGTTTGAACTTAGCAAGGATCACAACATCTGGAACTAAGCACATGTCTGAAGCACTCAGAGAGGTTGAGTTGTGTCCTTCCATAATTCGGAGTTTTTCAGCTAACTCGCGACACATCTTCATAGCTTCAGATTCTTGAACAACATGAGAATTGGTGATTGGAACAGCAGTATGCATCTCATACTCAACTTGATGATTCTCTTCAGTTTGAGGAAACTGGACTTGAATTGGAATAGGTTGAGCTTGAGGAATTGCACCAACAGTGACACCAGAAGCAGGTATTGGTTGGGAAGTGACCTCTTCAACAGCAGGAGTGAAGCCTGGAGGCAAACCGTAGACCAAAGGATTTGGAACGGGAACTGAAGGCATTGCTCGTGAGGTAGATCCTTGCACTTGAGCATTGTTCATTGTGGCAGCAGCTTCGCGACGTTCTTCTATTCTTGCCAAAGCTTGTATGGTCTCGTAAATCTGATCAATCTTGTTCTTGACCGAGTCAATCTCTTCCCTCATAGCAGCTTGCTCTTCCTGAATCACGTCCATTAGTCTTCTAGTATTGGCTCTAGTTAGATACGGGCGTCTAGCACGATACGGGCGTCGGGAAACCAGCTTGATTTACTGAAGATTAAGGAACATGCAATGAGTTTACGGCTTTGGAATGAAATGCAAGATGAACAATTATGCAAATGAAATTAATATACGCATGGATGCAATGCAAGATCCAGGATCACGAGTATAATCTGCTATGAGGTTAACCATAGTAACGAGTAAATAACCGGTATCTCTTGATAAAAGTAACCTTAGCAGGTAGAATCTTATAGGATTGTTCTAAGTTCTTTACCCGTAAAACCACTCACAGGCTAATTTCTACGGTTATGGATAAGATACTCAAGGTCACGGACGCTGATCGTACTAACGTCCTGCCACGGGCTAGCTGTATTATGACGATAATAACGATAGGGTCTACCTTGAGTGGAGTTCTCATGTTAGCCGTATGAGGAGCGGGTCCTCAGAGACTAACACTACGCAACTGCCAACATTGAAACTGGTTCTAAAAGTGGTCCCAGAGTCACAGCCCTTTCATGAATCAAATCATGCGACAGGCTAGCTGTGTTATGACGAGATCTACGAATAGGTCTACTCTATAGGGGGAGCTTTCATGCTAGGCTTGCAAGGAGCGAGTCCTTGGAGACTAACACTAATAACTTCCAATTCTAAACTAGGTGTTCCCTCTTCTTTTTCGAAAACTCAGGTGCCAACCCAGGATCCAACAAGCAGGCATGATAATGATCATAATAAAGAGAGAGAAAATAAACAAGCATAAAAAGCATGAAAAAAAAAAGTAAGCAAAATAAACATTGATCGCAAAGTAAACTAAGTTAGGCTTGACTCTCTGACTGTCCCCAGCAGAGTCGCCAACTGTCGCACCTCGAAAAATACGACCTCGCGATAAAAGAAATAATACCGCGGATAAAAATTAAAACAACAGAGTCGCCACCGAACTTATTTTATTCCAATTAAGGAAAAGGAAAATATCGAGAAACCTTTTGGAAAAAAAATGGATAGAACAAGGTCTTTGAAACCAGATTCTAGGTTCGGGAGTCGATTCCGTAAGGGGAAGGTATTAGCACCCCTTACGATCGTTGTACTCAACAGGAACCTCTTAGTTTAACTTGCGATCTAATGTTGACTTATGCTTTCTGTTTTCTTCGAATAATAAAAAAATAAATGCGAACGGTTCTAATATAAGGTTACGGGGAAAAATGGTGGTTTTGTTCCTAGGGTGCTCGGCAAGGAGTAAGATCCGTGTGCCTACGTATTCCCTTGTGCAATGGGAAAGTCAGAGCTTCGTAGTTCGTGGTACTAAGGTTGGTTGGTTTGTTTTAATGAACAGTTATTTAAACTGCATTCTACCATTAAGCGTTGGCTTGTCTGCTCGCGATAGGAGGCTGAAGCGCAAGCTTGTTTGAGATAGAAAGGATTTAAATAATGTTCGCTTAAAAGATGTTTGAGTCGATTGGTGTTTTTAAGAATGAAAGGGTAAATAAATTGCGTCTTGAGGGGCGGGCCTCAGGAGAATTTATTCGAGAATTCGAGGAATGCAAGACTCCAGAATTCAATTCTTTCATTATTTAATATGTGAATTAAAAAAATTAACTACGGAAAATCGAATGAACGACGTCCCGCGGGGCGAGCCTCGGGAGTGTTCATTCAAGAATTCGAGGAATGCGAGATTCCAGAATTTAGTTAATTCCGTTATTTAATTACAAAAATATTTGAATATTCGAGTTTGGAAGGCTTTGGTGGCGAGGCACGGTGCGCTCTGCTTATATGGGTTTGCGAATCGATTAAAGCGATAAAATGCGAAAAAATAAATTAACGGCAACTATTCGAAGGCGTTGGACCTTTTATTCGGGCATGTCGAAATATGGTTCGCTTACTTCCTTAGAGCCGATTTAAAATTGAAATCGTTCTATTAGGAGTCGATCATTTATGCAATACATCCCTACGGTCCTCGGAAGCACGATCAATTTATATTCCAAAACCGCAATGCAAGGATTTAGATGAAAGATGTGCAACAATTAAATATAAGAAAAAACAAATACAATTGAAAAAATTAAACTATGACTAATTAATTAATTAACTAAATATTGATTAAAAGACTAATTAGTGAAATGTAAATAAAACAAAACAAAAATACATGAGAATGAGAAATGTGTGCTTATGGACATAAGATTATAAACATGGATCAATAAATTACTTAGCCCAATTTCTTAAATCTAAAATTATTACCAATATTAAATAAATAAATGAAAGGCAAGAGAAAGTGCTGCCAAGAAAACATCAACGTATCCCAATTAGAAATCCAACAACAACAACGTATCCCTTCTCGACACATGGCATTATTGTTTAATGAAAGAAAAATAAGAAAATAAGAAAAGACCAATTCTCTTGTGTAAACCGCAAAAAAAACGTGAGCAAGCATTAACTAGGTAGAAAATCACTAACTCATTTTAATATTAAAATAAAATCCAAAGAATATATCATCTCTTCTCTCTCAAGGCGTGCTTTCAAAACAAAATCACAGAAGAGAAAAAAAAATTCACCTCTCTGCACTAAGATGCGAAACACGTTCTTGGTTTGGCTCGCACAGATTCGCAATAAATTTCACTCCGGTTTCTTGATCTCAAACGCGTTCTCACACTCGGTTTCAACGGCTTAATGAATCTCTCTGTCCCGCGTTCACCTCTTGAATACCTACAGTTTCAATTTTTGTTCCGGTTTCCGTGGTTTTTCGTTCGTGTTCAGATTCGCGGCGGTTCTGGTTCCTGCGATTGTGAGGGAATGGTTCGAATCTGGTTTGTTGTTTGGATTCCTCACTCGTGTTTTGAAATGGTTTTGGGCGGTGTTTATGGATGACGGTGGTTATGGCTCACGGTGATGTACGGATTTCATTTCTCACAATGGTGGTGGTGAAAAGGTCGCGGAAGTGATGCGTCTGTGTGACTTTTGCTTTCGATCTGGTTTTGGCCCGTTGCGGTTTCGTTGGTGGTTGTGCGGCTTTGTGCGTTACGGTTGTGGTGTGAGGGATTCGGTCAGCTTCTCATCTTTTCATCCCTTTCTGGTTCTAATTTTTTTTGTGATATTTGTGATGGGCTGGTGTGTTTGTGGTTTCTGTTGGATTGAGCGATGGAATGGAGATGATTTGGTTTGAGTAAAATGGATTTGCAAGTTGTTATTGAATGAAGATTGAAATAAAGTTGGGTTAAAGGATATGAACAATGGTTTGAAGATTGTTTTGGTATGACTGAGCCATGTCTGTGTTGCGAGAGATTCTTTTTTTGAATTTTTCTGTTTAGTGCGATTTGTGGTTCTATTTTTTTGGTTATGCAGGAGATTTGAAGGTGATTAAAAAAATGGTTTGAGGCTTGAATTTTGATTATACTTCTGCATAATAATTTTTTTTAGTGTTTTTCAAGCCCCCCTTAGTGAATGAATTGAAGGTTGTTTTTATAGATATTTTTTAGGGGTGTTTTAGGAATGCTTGAGGGAAAAGATTTGGATAATATTTTGCAGATTTGGTGAGCTGTGTGAAAAAGTTTGTTATTGTTTTGAGTGGAGTAAGCACTAATGGTAGTATCACATGGGTATGATATGGGAGGAGATTGTGAGAGAAAAATATCTAATACATTGTCACGTGGATAATAGAAAGAAGTGGTTCAAGTTGAAGATTATACATTTGGATTGAGATATAATAACAATAAACATAAATATTCTTAATAATAACAATGATAAAAATAATAATAATAATAAAAATATGAAAAAAAAAAAAGAAATATGATAAGAATAATAATAATAATAAAAACAGAAGAAAAAAAATAAAAATAAAAATAGAGTAATAATAATAATAATAGCAAAAAATGAGAAATAATAAAATTAAATGAAATGATTTTTTTTTAAAATTTTGTAGGCTTTTGCATAATGGACTTAGAACAAGTGATAAAAAAGTAAATATGTGACAAATTGTTTCTTTCAAAAATTTGAAATGAAAATGGATAATGAAACTTGTTTTTTTTTTTGTGTGTAAAAATAAATAAATAAATAACGAATAAAACTAATAACAAAATATTAGACTTAAAAAAAATAGATTTTAAAATAAAAAGATAAAAGAAAAACGGATGAATAAAAATGGATATTAAGTATTTAAAATAAAAATAAAAAGGACTAGAATTTTTAGTTTAAAAGAAACATAATGCATGTTTTCGATTATCAGACAGAAAAATAAAATAATACGCATTTTTGAAATTTTTGAAAAACGATGAGACAGTAAAATAAAAGGTGCGGGTAGGACAAATTTGGGGTATGACAGTTGCCCCTATCGAATTGACTTAGACCGAGTAAGATGAATCGGCTCGCATTCAAACTTTCAAGGTATAAGATAATTAGATACTAACAGATTCCGAATTTGTCCGACAAAAGAAAAAGTGTAATGATAGAAGCTAATGATTTAAAACTGGAAAAACAGATGACACAGTAAAGAAATAAGTTGACTGAAAGTAAATAATCGCTATCACCAAAAGGATGATAAGGCGACCCCAGCACTCGATCTAGGTCGATATGGATGCCGAGTGACAGAAATTAAATAATCACTATCAACAGAGGATGATAGGCGAACTCGGCACTCGAACTAGGTCGATATGGATGCCAAAAGACAGGAAAATAAAGAATCACTATCAACAGAGGATGATAGGTGAAAGACAGAAAAAATAAAGGATCACTATCAACAGAGGATGATAGGCGAAAGACAGAAAAAATAAATGATTATTATCAACAGAGGATGATAGGCGAAAGACAGAAAAAATAAAGAATCACTATCATTAGAGGATGATAGGCGAAAGATAGAAAAAATAAAGGATCACTATCAACAGAGGATGATAGGCGAAAGACAGAAAAAATAAAGAATCACTATCATTAGAGGATGATAGGCGAAAGATAGAAAAAATAAAGGATCACTATCAACAGAGGATGATAGGCGAAAGACAGAAAAAATAAAGAATCACTATCAACAGAGGATGATAGGCGAAAGATAGAAAAAATAAAGGATCACTATCAACAGAGGATGATAGGCGAAAGACAGAAAAAATAAAGGATCACTATCAATAGAGGATGATAGGCGAAAGACAGAAAAAATAAAGAATCACTATCAACAGAGGATGATAGGCGAAAGATAGAAAAAATAAAGGATCACTATCAACAGAGGATGATAGGCGAAAGACAGAAAAAATAAAGGATCACTATCAACCTAGGATGATATGCGAAAGACGGAAAAATAAAGGATCACTATCAACAGAGGATGATAGGCGAAAGACAGAATAATAAAATCACTTATCACCGGAGGATGATAAGATGAAGCTACTGAAAAATAAATTCACTTATCACCAGAGGATGATAAGGCGAATAATTGAAAATAAAATCACTTATCACCAGAGGATGATAAAGCAACTGACTGAAAATAAAAATCACTTATCAACAGAGGATGATAAGGCGAAAGACTGAAAATAAAAATCACTTATCAATAGAGAATGATAAGGCGAAAGAATAAAATCACTTATCAATAGAGAATGATAAGGCGAAAGACTGAAAATTAAATCACTTATCAACAGAGGATGATAAGGCAAATGACTGAAAATAAAATCACTTATCAACAAAGGATGATAAGGCGAATGACATTTAAAAGCGGCCATTGAATCCGCCAAGGGGACGCCTGGAATCTTCAATTGATATGATCCTGACCTCCGCTGGAGAAAGGACTGGAAACTTGTGTGATCCTGGATCCTAAATTTTGCAACTATGCTTGATTGTTTTTTGAAATGGTATTCCATAAGGATGGAGATACGATGCAAATGTTTATGCATTGAGATGTAAGTTGAAACTGCTAAGGAAAATAAAAAGTCTGATTTATTTAGGCATGCAAATGTTGCACATGTTGTAAATGATTGATATAAATGATGCTTATGCCGTTGATGATGCATAACGATGCATATGAGCAATGGATATGAAGATTGTTTTGGTATGACTGAGCCATGTCTGTGTTGCGAGAGATTCTTTTTTTGAATTTTTCTGTTTAGTGCGATTTGTGGTTCTATTTTTTTGGTTATGCAGGAGATTTGAAGGTGATTAAAAAAATGGTTTGAGGCTTGAATTTTGATTATACTTCTGCATAATAATTTTTTTTAGTGTTTTTCAAGCCCCCCTTAGTGAATGAATTGAAGGTTGTTTTTATAGATATTTTTTAGGGGTGTTTTAGGAATGCTTGAGGGAAAAGATTTGGATAATATTTTGCAGATTTGGTGAGCTGTGTGAAAAAGTTTGTTATTGTTTTGAGTGGAGTAAGCACTAATGGTAGTATCACATGGGTATGATATGGGAGGAGATTGTGAGAGAAAAATATCTAATACATTGTCACGTGGATAATAGAAAGAAGTGGTTCAAGTTGAAGATTATACATTTGGATTGAGATATAATAACAATAAACATAAATATTCTTAATAATAACAATGATAAAAATAATAATAATAATAAAAATATGAAAAAAAAAAAAGAAATATGATAAGAATAATAATAATAATAAAAACAGAAGAAAAAAAATAAAAATAAAAATAGAGTAATAATAATAATAATAGCAAAAAATGAGAAATAATAAAATTAAATGAAATGATTTTTTTTTAAAATTTTGTAGGCTTTTGCATAATGGACTTAGAACAAGTGATAAAAAAGTAAATATGTGACAAATTGTTTCTTTCAAAAATTTGAAATGAAAATGGATAATGAAACTTGTTTTTTTTTTTTGTGTGTAAAAATAAATAAATAAATAACGAATAAAACTAATAACAAAATATTAGACTTAAAAAAAATAGATTTTAAAATAAAAAGATAAAAGAAAAACGGATGGATAAAAATGGATATTAAGTATTTAAAATAAAAATAAAAAGGACTAGAATTTTTAGTTTAAAAGAAACATAATGCATGTTTTCGATTATCAGACAGAAAAATAAAATAATACGCATTTTTGAAATTTTTGAAAAACGATGAGACAGTAAAATAAAAGGTGCGGGTAGGACAAATTTGGGGTATGACAGATACAAAGCTTTTTAGATCCTCGCTATATGTTACTGGGGAAGGTTATGATGGAAGCCCAAGAAAAAAATCATCTGAAAATTTGATTCTACGAAACTTTTTGAAATGCAAGCTTTGGTAAAAAAATCATAATATATTATACTTAAGTTTATATTGTTTTGCTCAAAAAATCAAATTAAATCGAGGACTATACGAAACGATACAAAGCTTTTCAGATCCTTCATATATGTTACGGGGGAGAGATATGATGGAAGCCCATGCAATAGTTCATCTGAAAATTTGATTCTACGAAACTTTTCGAAATGCAAGTTTCGGTCAAAAAATCGTAATATATTATACACAAGTTTATACTAGTTTTGCTTAAAAAATAAAATAAAATCGAGGACTATACGAAACGATACAAAGCATTCCAAATCCTTCCTATATCTTACGAGGGTAAGTTATGATGGAAGTCCATGCAAAAAATCATGTGAAAATTTGATTTTACAAAACTTTTCGAAATTCAAGTTTCGGTCAAAAAATCTTAATATATTATACACAATTTATACCGGTTTTGCTCAAAAAACCAAATTAATTTGAGGACTATACGAAACGATACAAATCTTTACAGATCCTTCCTATTTCTTACGAGGGTAGGTTATGATGGAAGTCTAAGCAAAAAAATCATCTGGAAATTTGATTCTATGAAACTTTTCGAAATGCAAGTTTCGGTCAAAAAATCGAAATATATTTTACACAAGTTTATACTAGTTTTGCTTAAAAAACAAATTAAATCGAGGACTATACGAAACGATACAAAGCTTTTCAGATCCTTCCTATATGTTACGGGGAAAGGTTATGATGGAAGTCCATGCAAAAAATCATGTGAAAATTTGATTCTACAAAACTTTTCGAAATGCAAGTTTTGGTCAAAAAATCGTAATATATTATACACAGGTTTATACTGGTTTTGCTAAAAAAAATTAAATCGAGGACTATACGAAACGATACAAAGATTTCCAGATCCTTCTTATATGTTACAAGGGAAGGTTATGATGGAAGCCCATGCAAAAAATCATCTGAAAATTTGATTCTACGAAACTTTTCGAAATGCAAGTTTCGGTCAAAAAATCGTAATATATTATACACAAGTTTATACTAGTTTTGCTAAAAAAACAAATTAACTCGAGGACTATACGAAACGATACAAAGCTTTTTTGATCCTTCATATATGTTACGGGAGAAGGATATGATGGAAGCCCATGCAAAAAATCATCTGAAAATTTGATTCTACGAAACTTTTCGAAATGCAAGGTTAGGTCAAAAAACCGTAATATATTATACACAAGTTTATACTAGTTTTGCTCAAAAAATAAAATAAAATCAAGGACTATACGAAACGATACAAAGCATTCCAGATCCTTCCTATATCTTACGAGGTTTTGTTATGATGAAAGTCCATGCAAAAAATCGTGTGAAAATTTAATTCTACGAAACTTTTAAAAATGCAAGTTTCGGTCAAAAAATCGCAATTTATTATACACAAGATTATACTAGTTTTTCTCAAAAAATCAAATTAAATCGAGGACTATACGAAATGATACAAAACTTTTCAGATCCTTCCAATATGTTACGAGGGAAGGTTATGATGGAAGTCCATACAAAAAAAATCATATGAAAATTTGATTCTACAAAACTTTTCGAAATGCAAGTTTGGGTTAAAAAATCGTAATATATTATGCACAAGTTCATACTTGATTTGCTCAAAAAATAATTAAATCTAGGACTAAACGAAACGATACAAAGCTTTTCAGACCCTTCCTATATGTTATGGGGGAAGGTTATGATGGAAGCCCATGCAAAAAATCATCGGAAAATTTGATTCTACGAAACTTTTTGAAATGCAAGTTTCGGTCAAAAAATCGTAATATATTATACACAAGTTTATACTAGTTTTGCTCAAAAAATAAAATTAAATCAAGGACTATACGAAACGATACAAAACTTTTCAGATCCTTCCAATATGTTACGAGGGTAGGTTATGATGGAATTCCATGCAAAAAATCATTTGAAAATTTGATTCTACGAAATTTTTTGAAATGCATGTTTCGGTCAAAAAATCGTAATATATTATACACAAGTTTATACTAGATTTGCTCAAAAAATCAAATTAATTCGATGACTATACGAAACGATACATAGATTTTAAGATCGTCCCTATATATTACGGGGGAAGGTTATGATGGAAGCCCAATCAAAAAATCATGTGAAAATTTGATTCTACGAAACTTTTTGAAATGCAAGTTTTTGTCAAAAAATCTTAATATATTATACACAGGTTTATACTGGTTTTGCTCAAAAAATCAAATTAAATCGAGGACTATACGAAACGATACATAGATTTTCAGATCCTTCCTATATGTTACAGGGGAGAGATATGATGGAAGCCCATGCAAAAATTCATCTGAAAATTTGATTCTACGAAACTTTTCGAAATGCAAGTTTCGGTCAAAAAATCGTAATATATTATACACAAGTTTATACTAGTTTTGCTAAAAAAACAAATTAAATTGAGGACTATACGAAACGATACAAAGCTTTTTTTATCCTTCCTATATGTTACCAGGGAAGGATATGATGGAAGCCCATGCAAAAAATCATCTGAAAATTTGATTCTACGAAACTTTTCGAAATGCAAGTTTCGGTCAAAAAATCGTAATATATTATACACAAGTTTATACTAGTTTTGCTACAAAAACAAATTAAATCGAGGACTATACGAAACGATACAAAGCTTTTTTGATCCTTCCTATATGTTACGGGAGTAGGATATGATGGAAGCCCATGCAAAAAATCATCTGAAAATTTGATTCTACGAAACTTTTCGAAATTCAAGGTTCGGTCAAAAAACCGTAATATATTATACACAAGTTTATACTAGTTTTGCTCAAAAAATAAAATAAAATCGAGGACTATACGAAATGATAGAAAGCATTCCAGATCCTTCCTATATCTTACGAGGGTTGGTTATAATGGAAGTCCATGCAAAAAATCAGGTGAAAATTTGATTCTACGAAACTTTTTGAAATGCAAGTTTCGTTCAAAAAATCGCAATATAATATACACAGGTTTATACTAGTTTTTCTGAAAAAATCAACTTAAATCGAGGACTATACGAAATGATACAAAACTTTTCAAATCCTTCAAATATGTTACGAGGGAAGGTTATGATGGAAGTCCATGCAAAAAAAATCATATGAAACTTTGATTCTACAAAATTTTCGAAATGCAAGTTTGGGTTAAAAAATCGTAATATATTATGCACAAGTTCATACTTGATTTGCTCGAAAAACAAATTAAATCGAGGACTATACGAAACGATACAATGCTTTTCTAACCCTTCCTATATGTTACGGGGGAAGTTTATGATGGAAGCCCATGCAAAAAACCATCTGAAAATTTGATTCTACGAAACTTTTTGAAATGCAAGTTTCGATCAAAAAATCGTAATATATTATACACAAGTTTATACTAGTTTTGCTCAAAAAATAAAATCAAATCGAGGACTATACGAAACGATACAAAACTTTTCTGATCCTTCCAATATGTTACGAGGGTAGGTTATGATGGAAGTCCATGCTAAGAAATCAAATGAAAATTTGATTCTACATAACTTTTTGAAATGCATGTTCCGGTCAAAAAATCGTAATATATTATACACAAGTTTATACTAGATTTGCTAAAAAAATTAAATCGAGGACTATACGAAACGATACAAAGCTTTCCAGTTCCTTCCAATATCTTACGAGGGTAGGTTATGATGGAAGTCCATGCAAAAAATCATTTGAAAATTTGATTCTACGAAACTTTTTGAAATGCATGTTTCGGTCAAAAAATCGTAATATATTATACACAAGTTTATACTAGTTTTGCTCAAAAAAACAAATTAAAACGAGGACTATGCAAAACGATACAAAGCTTTTTAGATCCTTCCTATATGTTACTGGGGAAGGTTATGATGGAAGCCCATGAAAAAAAATCATCTAAAAATTTGATTCTACGAAACTTTTTGAAATGCAAGCTTTGGTAAAAAAATCATAATATATTTTACTTAAGTTTATATTGTTTTGCTCAAAAAATCAAATTAAATCGAGGACTATACGAAACGATACAAAGCTTTTCAGATCCTTCCTATATGTTACGGGGGAGAGATATGATGGAAGCCCATGCAATAGTTCATCTGAAAATTTGATTCTACGAAACTTTTCGAAATGCAAGTTTCGGTCAAAAAATCGTAATATATTATACACAAGTTTATACTAGTTTTACTAAAAAAGCAAATTAAATCGAGGACTATACGAAACGATACAAAGCTTTTCAGATCCTTCCTATATGTTAAAGGGGAAGGTTATGATGGAAGTCCATGCAAAAAATCATGTGAAAATTTGATTCTACAAAACTTTTTAAAATTCAAGTTTCGGTAAAAATACCGTAATATATTATACACAGGTTTATACTAGTTTTGCTCAAAAAATCAAATTAAATCGAGGACTATACGAAACGATACAAAGCATTCCAGATCCTTCCTATATCTTACGTGGGTAGGTTATGATGGAAGTCCATGCAAAAAAAATCATATGAAAATTTGATTCTACGAAACTTTTCGAAATGCAAGTTTGGGTTAAAAAATCATAATATATTATGCAAAAGTTCATACTTGATTTGCTCTAAAAAACAATTAAATCGAGGACTATACGAAACGATACAAAGATTTCCAGACCCTTCCTATATGTTACGGGGGAAGGTTATGATGGAAGTCCATGCAAAAAATCATCTGAAAATTAGATTCTACGAAACTTTTTGAAATGCAAGTTTCGTTCAAAAAATTTATATATATTATACATAAGTTTATACTAGTTTAGCTCAAAAAATTGAATTAAATCGAGGACTATACGAAACGATACATAGCTTTTCAGATCCTTCCTATATGTTACGGGGGAAGGATATGACGGAAGCCCATGCAAAAAATCATCTGAAAATTTGATTCTACGAAATTTTTCGAAATGCAAGTTTCGGTCAAAAAACCGTAATATATTATACACAAGTTTATACTAGTTTTGCTCAAAAAATAAAATAAAATCGAGGGATTATACGAAACGATACAAAGCATTCCAGATCCTTCCTATATCTTGCGAGGGTAGGTTATAATGGAAGTCCATGCAAAAATACATGTGAAAATTTGATTCTACGAAACTTTTCGAAATGCAAGTTTCGGTCAAAAAATCGTAATATATTATACACAATTTATACCGGTTTTGCTCAAAAAACCAAATTATATTGAGGACTATACGAAACGATACAAATCTTTCTAGATCCTTCCTATTTCTTACGAGGGTAGGTTATGATGGAAGTCTATGCAAAAAAATCATCTGGAAATTTGATTCTATGAAACTTTTCGAAATGCAAGTTTCGATCAAAAAATCGAAATATATTTTACACAAGTTTATACTAGTTTTGCTCAAAAAAACAAATTAAATCGAGGACTATACGAAACGATACAAAACTTTTCAAATCCTTCCTATATGTTACGGGGGAACGTTATGATGGAAGTCCATGCAAAAAATCATCTGAAAATTTGATTCTACGAAACTTTTAGAAATGCAAGTTTCGGTCAAAAAATCGTAATATATTATACAAAAGTTGTTCTGGACCGGCCCAATCCTTACAATTGGGCCAAGAAGACCAATCCAATAGGCCTGCTCGACGTCAAGCATAATTATGAAAAGTGGTCCCTATCGACCACAAGCATTCCGACCACGATGAATTTCACTAACGGCTAGTCTTAACCGTCGCCTATTTTCGCGGATTCCTCGATCCGCGCCTCACAATATGGACCAATAATCTTCCACTTAGCCCCTTATATAAACCCTCTCATTTGAGGGGGTCAGGTATTCAATTTCTCTGACCTTTATACTTGTACTTGCCCGCTCTTTGTTCAGTTACTTACTTTGGCATCGGAGTGCCTTGCAGGTACAACCCCTTTTTCTCCTCACCGACCGTCTTCATCAGCTCTCGAGGCCAACCGCATTAGATCCTGATCTCCAGGTACGATCAGGTGGCGCCGTCTGTGGGAAACTGATTTCCCCGTTCTTCTTTCACAATCTTCAAAGAACCAAAGTTTTAACAAGATCCATGGTTGCTCGGGACAACCAGGAAAACCGATCAAACGATGGCATGATTCTCACACAACGTGAAAGCAACATCCATCCTCCTCTACATGACGAAATGGTGCAAGACCATCCGGACGGGAAGGCGACATCACCTTCACCCGATCGCGATCAACCTTTGGAAAGTCGCCCGGAAACTCTTTTTCCTTCGACTCCTTCAGGGTCGGATTTCGCCGCATTGGCCGAGATCCTGAATCAAACAAACTTGCTGCTCCTCGCCCATGGCGAAAAAATCGCTCGTCTCGAAGATAATTCTCGTCGACCACAGTCTCCCGCAAGACCCCAAATGGAGCATACTTTGTCTCCTGCCAGGAAGAAGAGGAAAGGGCACACCGACGAATCAACAGGCGACAAACATTTTCGTCAGTCTTCCTCACGGCCCTCTCCTAGAAGAAAATCAAGAAGGAGCAGATCAAGATCTACCTCTAACCGACGAACAAAGAAACATGCTCACAGGCCTTCGTCATTCAATTCCAGCGACGACGAGGACACTCGAGGTCCCCTCTCGTCTGAAATCATGGCAGCCAAGCTTCCAAGAGGCTTAGAGAAACCCCCTCCGTTAGGCTCGTACGATGGGACCATAGACCCAGACGAGCACATCGAGAATATCGATGCGTTGCTCGACTATCGGGGTGTTCGAGGGGCAATCAAATGCCGCCTCTTTCCTACAACGCTGAGGAAAGGAGCAATGACATGGTACAAAAGCCTCGAGGCCGAGTCCATCACCTCATGGAAACAACTTGGACGCACGTTATCCAGGCACTTTACCACATCAAGGCGACACCCGAAGACGGAGGCTTCGCTCGAAGCGATCATCCAGGGGAGGGACGAGCCTTTACGAACTTACATCGAGATGATCAATAAGGAAGTGGTCCAAGTATCCACGACCGACGACATGAAAAAATACTTGCTGGAACTAGGGTTACGCCCCTCGACTGATTTTCATCGGGCGGTCGGCATTGAAACCCCGGCCACCCTCGACGCATTCCTACTGAAAGCCCAAGCCTACATTCAGTATGAGGAAAAACAAGCGGCCAGTTCAGTAAGAGACGCTCGACGCCGTGAAGATGCCAAACCACACCGAGTCGATGAACCTTCGACATCTCGTCGAGGAGGAGACAAAAGAAAGGATGATCGCTCCCGTGAACCGCGGGAGCACCGGGGACCTATTGGTCGATTCCATGAATACACACCTCTCCTGGCCTCCAGGGAGAAAATTTTGTCTGAATGCGCCAATTCAGAATTCAAACAAGCAGGGGTACGTTTTCCGAGACAGCAACCTAGCAAGCCCGACACGGATAAAACGAAATACTGCAGATTCCACAAGAGTCACAACCACAACACAGAGGACTGCATCCATCTCAAAGACGCAATCGAAATCTCATCAAGGACGGGCACCTAAAGCAGTTCACCAAGTCCAGAGACACTCCTCGACAGGAAACATAGGAGACCCAGAAAGTCGAGGAAGCTATACCCATCCCTGCAGATGCTAACATGCAGGTTGCTCTAAGCATTTATCGCCCGGAAGACTTCTTCCTACCAGACCGCGTCGAGAGGTCGGGGTACCTATCCTCCCACAGCCCATGGGAAGCTTTCCCTACAGCAATGGTCATCTCGGGAGGAGGATTCAACAAAATCACGGTCGGATCCGTGAAACGGAAATTCGACCAGTTAATTGCTAAAGGGCCCGTGCAAAACGCCACCCTTGATCCACCGAGAGAGGGCTCTGTACCCCTTGCATTTTATCGAGAAGAACTCCTGGGAGGGGCACCCAACGCTAGCATTCCTCTTCTCATCCGAGCACGCATGGAAAACTTTGATGTGAGGAGGATCCTAGTGGACCAAGGTAGCTCCTGCGACATCATGTACTCCCAGCTGTTTTCGACACTCCAGCTAAATGAGACACACTTGACTCCATACGTCGGATCGGACCTGCAGGGTTTCAACGGAGCAGTATCCCGACCATGGGGATATGTCGACCTATTTGTTACCTTCGGGGCGAGCGAGACAGCCAGGACGGTCAGGGTCCAATTTCTAGTCGTGGACTGCCCATCTCTGTACCAATGCATCCTAGGACGACCAACCTTAGCCGAGCTAATCGTTGTGTCGTCCACCGTCCACCTGAAGATGTAGTATTACACTACCTCAGGTAAAGTTGCCACATTGCACGGAGACGTCGACGCTGCCCGCAGGTGTTTCGAAGCAGCATCAAAAGGTCTCAGCTCAATATCATACCAACCAAGTCCCCCGACATCAAATTCACCAGATATTCCCAGGGCTTTCCCTCAGGTAGACTCGATCGACCTAGACTGCAGATTTTCGGATAGAAGCGAGGGCGTCCAAAGGCCAACAGAATCGCTATCCCGACCAATACCAGATGGAGACTTCGAGCTAATTCCTCTGGGAGAAGACCCAGCTCGGTGCGTTAAAATCGGAGCACATATGCCTGAGTTGGTGAAGCGACAATTGGAAGCTTGCCTCAAAGGGAACGCAGATTTATTTTCCTGGAGCGCCGCAGAAATTCCGGGCTCGACCCCGAGACAGCCTGCCACCACCTCTCCATTGACCCAACACACAAGGCGGTCGCTCAACGCAGGAGGAAGCAGTCGACCGAGAAGACCGAAGCAGCTTAATCTGCTGTTAAAGACCTCCTAGAGGCTAAATTTGTAACCGAGGCCAGGTACACGACCTGGCTCTCGAATGTTGTACTTGTGAAAAAATCTAGTGGAAAATGGAGGATGTGCGTTGATTATACCGATCTCAATCGGGCATGCCCGAAAGATGCATACCCTTTACCTAACATCGATAAATTGGTCGACAATTCATCCGGCTTCAAGCTATTATCCTTCATGGATGCATATTCAGGGTACAATCAAATACCCATGGCCGTGTCTGACAAAAAATACACGGCCTTCATGACCGAATCGGGCAATTACTTTTACAAGTTATGCAATTCGGTCTAAAAAACGCGGGTGCAACATATCAGCGCATGATGAATAAGGTTTTTCGAGCTGAAATTGGAGATATGCTCGAAGTATATATGGACGACATGATCGTCAAATCTCAACAAGAAACGGACCACGCGTCCCACTTACGAAAAGTGTTCGATCAGGCACGAAAATGCAAAATGCGCTTCAACCCTGAAAAATGCACGTTTGGTGTCCGAGCGGGAAAATTCCTCGGATTCTACTTAACCGAACGAGGCATCGAGGCCAACCCTGACAAATGTCGGGCATTCGCGGAAGTCCCAACTCCCACTTCTAAAAAATCCATACAATCACTAAACGGGGTCCTTACCTCCCTCGCTCGGTTCGTGGCAAAGTCCGCTCAACACGCTCTCCCTTTTTACAAACTCCTCCGCAAAGAGGCAACTTTCGAGTGGACGGGGGAATGTGAACTAGCGTTGTCCCACCTAAAAAAGGCATTAAGTGAACCCCCAGTCTTATCCAGACCTGAAGAAGGGGAGATACTGTATCTCTACCTTGCAGTTGCAAACGAAGTAGTGAGCGCGGCACTCGTGCGCGACCTACCCGAAGGGCAAAAACCTGTATATTTCACAAGTAAGGCACTCCATGGCCTAGAAATTTGATACCTCCAGATAGAAAAGGTGGCTTTGGCCCTCCTTCTCGCAGCTAGAAGGCTATGCCATTACTTTCTGGCTCACACCATCATCGTAAGAACCGATCAGACCATAAGACAGTTGCTCGGTCGACCGGATATGGCCGGACGAATGCTAAAGTGGTCATTGGAACTATCCGAGTTCGACATCAAATTTGAGGGAAGACAAGCTCTCAAAGCCCAAGCGTTGGTCGACTTCATGGCCAAACTTACCTTCACCGAGCAAGACCCGAAAGTCTCATCCAGGTGGGTTATTTTCGTGGACGGAGCATCTGGCCCGGCGGGTAGCGGAGCCGGAATTATCTTGGAAAACAAAGAAGGGAACGTCATCGAAGTGTCCCTAACTTTATCTTTCCCCACTTCTAACAACCAGGCAGAGTACGAAGCTTTCCTAGCGGGCATACGACTCGCGACCGATCTGGAAGCAGAAAAGATTACAATCTGCACGGATTCCCAGTTGGTCGCAAGCCAGGTCCGAGGAGATTTTCAGGCCAAAAATGATAACATGGCCGAATATTTGGCCCTCATAAAAGGCGAACTAAAACGGTTCAAAAGTGTGGAAGTCAAACACGTTCCACGGGAAAACAATGTCCGCGCAGACATCCTGTCCAAATTAGCAAGCACTAAAAGGAAAGGAAACAACAAGTCCTTCGTACAGAAAACACTTCCTCAACCGAGTATCGGACAATCGTCGGCCCGCGTAGACATTAACGTCGTGGGCGACACGAGCTGCTGGATGACCCCAGTATTCAACTATTTAACTAAAGGAGAATTACCGACCGACCCAAAAGAAGCCAGTACTATACGACGAAGGGCATGCTCATATTCTCTAGTAGGTGGACGTATGTATCGTCGAGGATTCTCTACACCCCTCCTCAGGTGCGTAGAAGAAGAAAATATCCCACACGTACTAAGGGAAGTCCATGAAGGAATCAATGTGCAACATCCTGGCGGACGGTCGTTGGCTCGAAAAATCCTAAGGGCAGGATACTATTGGCCCACCCTCCAACACGATGCGAAAGAGCACGTAAAGAGGTGCGACAAATGCCAATGACACGGAGACGTGCACGCAACACCCCCATTTGAACTAAAATCATTATCGTCACCTTGGTCATTCGCATGGTGGGGGATGGATATCTTAGGACCATTCGTCGTCGGGTCTGGTCAGAATAAATACTTAATTGTAGGTGTCGACTATTTCACCAAGTTGATAGAAGCTAAGGCCTTAGCCAAAATCACTGCGCTCAACATACTACGTTTCTTCAAGAGAAACATCCTCGCCTGGTTCGGGGTGCCCCTCGCCATCGTGACCGACAATGGCACCCAGTTCACAGATAAACACTTCAAAGAATTCGTTGCATCAATGGGAACGAAACAACATTTCGCTTCAGTCGAGCATCCTCAAACTAACGGGCAAGCAGAGGTCGCGAACAGGGTAATCCTAAGAGGTTTGAAACGAAGACTGGACGAGCATAAGAAGCATTGGGTCGAGGAGCTACATAGCGTACTATGGGCATATAGGACCACGCCCCACTCAACAACCAGGGAATCCCCATTTCGATTAGCATATGGAACCGAAGCGGTGATCCCTATAGAAATGCACGTCCGATCGAAGCGCACAGAATCCCCCATGGATCAAGATACCAATTCCGAAGCCTTGAGAAACGAGCTCGACATGGTCGAAGAAGTTCGATCAGAAGCCGCTCTTCGAGAAACCATTCTCAAACGAAAAATAGCCGCTCGGTATGATTCTAAGGTCATAAGGCGAACGTTCGAGGTAGGCAGCCTTGTCCTTAGAAGAAATCACAGAGAACCCCGCGAGGGAAAACTAACACCCAATTGGGAAGGCCCGTATCGCGTCCGAGCAAAAACCGAGAACGGAGCCTATTATTTGGAAAATCTACACGGGGAAGAGCTTGCTCGGCCCTGGAACGCTGAGAAACTCAAACAATACTACAGCTAAATCACAAAGTCACCTTACTCAACTTTCAAGCAAAGAGAAAGGGGGACCGACCGAAAACTGCGTGCCTAGGTACGAGCATGACAGCCCAAATATAACAAAGTCAAGCAAGATCTCCTTTCGAGCAAAAGAGAAACTTGCCGCACGGACGGATACTCGAACGAGTCCGACGTCGCCTAAGTACCACGACCAGGCAGAATCCCAGCTCGCGATGGGATGTTCAAGCCACGGAGCCCGGGCCATTATCTTGGCCCGGGCACCGACCAGGAGTAAGACTCCTAAATCTGATTGGTCCCCCTAACCAACAAATCACTCACACACCCCATATTCATTCGATCACATCTAGTTAATGCAAAGATGCATACCAAACACTTAGTAAAATTAACAAGTAAATTATGTCCTCCGACGGACGCATTGTTACGAGCAAACAAAACATAGAAAACGACCATCAAAGTCGTACACATGAAATTAAAAAATGCGACACCAAAGGGCCGACTTGTTCAGGATTACATACAAAGGGGGCCACGCCCCCCAAAAAAGAAAAACATCATAAATTATCAGGCACGCAGGCCATAAATTAATTATCCTCGCCTCCCGGGCGGCCTTCTTCCTCACATGGACCCTCCTGCTCCGGCTGCGCTTCAGGTTGGCCAGGCTAATCAGTCGACCCCGGCTGAGAGTCATCCACCACCAAGTCTGAGGGGACCATGATCTGACCGTCCACGACCTTGTACAAGTAGCTCATTCGACCAGCATCTAAGGCCATGTCAGGATGAAGAACTCTCATCTGATCCACCGCGTTCTGGAAGCTGAGCTTAGTTGATGAGTTCAGATCTTCCATGTCTTGGTCGATCCGAGCAAGCAGCTGAGCCCTCGTCACCAGATTTTTGGTCTCTTCATCCTCATCATCCTTCGGGCAAAAGGCGTCCTTCAGCTTTTTATTTTGCTCAAGCACCCTCTTCTTGTCGACCTCTAACTTGGCGATGACGGCAGCTCGGTCGGTCGACTCCTTGGTCGCAGCTTTGGCCTCCTCGGTGGACGCTGTCAGATTAGCCTCAGAAGCAGCCAGCTGCTCCTTAAGCCTGCTATTCTCTCGCTCCAATCCGGGACTCCCTTCGGCCGTCAGCCAGGCCATTGTTAGGACCCGCATAACTGCGCTTGCGTCTTGGGCCAGAGATAGTCGCGCGAGCAGGACGGTCCATACCTTCCAGGAACAGAGAATCCGCACGGTCCACCTCCATGCTCGTTCCCTCGAAGAAGTTGCGCATCACGAAACATGGAGGTAGCCCATGCTTCGGCTTTGGAGGAGCGTTGGCCGTTAGATCCACTGTGGCCGCAGACTTGTGCTTTTTCATCAAGGAGCCGGTCGATGCGCTCGGCAAACCCTGGACCAAGGGGCCCGACCCCGAGCCACTCGTCTCAGTCAACTTGGTCTGCACGACCCTTGATCGTTTCCTCTGCTGCTGAACCAGGCGTTCTTGAAACTTGTCCAATGGGTTCGTCAGGGAGCCTGAAAAAGGAAAAGGATCAGGTCAGTCATAGACAACAAAGTTAAAGCAAAAATTTAACTAACGCAAATAAACAGATACCGAAGAAGTCGGACACTTCCTGCCCGGTACGGCAAGCCAGCAACTCAGTAACGTTGATCAAGGGATGTTCCACAGCTTCCCCCCCATCCTGATCAACTATAACCTTTCCAGCTCCATCCAACAGGGGGGTCGGAGTGAAGGATGCTATTAATTTTCTGAAGGCCTCGAAACTGGCCGCATCATCATCATTCAGTGTGTCCCCCACCTGAACAAACTCCCCGACAGGTTTCTCATAATGAGCATGACTCCAGGAAAATGGGAACAACCACAATCTCCTCGGGATCACCTGACCTTGATCGTCGAGCTTAGGCTCGTCATTCTTGTCAGTGTCTATTCCTAGAAAGCTCATTGCTCCTACGACCACCACACTTGCGGGTTTTATCAGGAAGTAATCAGTTTTGAAGGCCCGGATAGATTCCGAATGGGCCTTAAAAATCTTTGTCCGCTGCTTGAAGGACACGAACCCCTTTCGGTCAGTTCCTCGCCCGACTTGGAGTTGCAAGGAGAACAGGCGGAAGAAGAGGGGAAGCGTGGCACCAACACCCAGATGGGCGCACGTCATCTCGAACGCTCTTAGAAACGCGTACGAGTTGGGGTGTAGTTGGGAAGGGGCGACACAGAGATGCCCGAGCACGGCACTCACAAAGTCATTAAAAGGCAATGTTACCCCCAGGACCGAAATCGCATATCCGTACATGGAGAAAGCCCGACCACGAAAATCTGAGAAGATACGGTCGTCGTCCCCTGGACAGGTTACAACCCAATCGGCAGGATCACCAACTACGGGCAGTGGCTCCGTCCTAGGTCTTGAGAATGAGGACACCTTGTCCAACAAATTTTCCACCACCCATTCTTCGGGCGAGGCCCTCGTCTGGTCAGGACACTGAGGCGAGTCTGTCGATGCTCCTGTAGTGCTTGTATCCGAACTCTCCGAGGAACTCCCGGAACCAGAAGGAATGGACGCAGATGACCCTGAATCTCCCAAGGACGTCTCTTCGGAAAGCCCTTCCAGCGGATTCACGAGCGAGTTTTCACCTGAAAAGCAGAGGAAAGGCGTCAGTGAATTCGATTAAGAATATCAAATCCACCCTTCCACCGCTCGACAAGTGAAAGGGCGCGCATCAGCTCAGAGACTATGCCCCGAGCTATAGCCCTGGCCGACCATCGCTCGGAGCGACGGCTTACGCCCAACATTATAAGTCAAAGATCTAACCTAGGTATCTATCAAAACCCAAGTCTAAGTCGACCAATATCTACGTCGACCCTAAGCTAGGGTTTGCAACCGACCGACTACGGTGGCAGAAGTCTTAGGGTTTACCGGTTCTAAATCTAAAACCTACCGTCAAAACTGTCCTAAGCCACATGCATTTCTACAAAATCTAAGCTATAAACACCTAAAAAGAAGAAAAAGAGCCGTACCTTGCGCTTGAGAAGACATTCTTGAAGAAAATAACGTTCTGGAAGTGGTGGTCGGCGCAAAAAGGCGGTGGTCGACGGCTGGGACGGTGGCAGTTGAACGAGCAGAGCGTTGAAGAAGAAGATGAAGCGAAAAGTTCATAATGGGCCATGAGGATCCTATTTATAGGAAGGAGAACACGTGCAAACACGTGTGACCCCTACACGCTAGCCCCTAGACTAGCCGTCAAATCATTAATAGGCGCGAGTTCCCAGATATTCCAGCTTTTCGTTTCACATTCTTCTACCGAGCAACGCACCAGCTGCCCGTTCCCAAAAGATCGACAGCATAGATCCCTGGCCCTAACGCTGTTCATCGCCGAGCACAAAATCATTCTTAAGTCACTGCTCTGCCACACGAGCAATGACTTGGGGGGCTCCTGTTCTGGACCGGCCCAATCCTTACAATTGGGCCAAGAAGACCAATCCAATAGGCCTGCTCGACGTCGAGCATAATTATGAAAAGTGGTCCCTGTCGACCACAAGCATTCCGACCACGACGAAGTTCACTAACGGCTAGTCTTAACCGTCGCCTATTTTCGCGGATTCCTCGATCCGCGCCTCACAATATGGACCAATAATCTTCCACTTAGCCCCTTATATAAACCCTCTCATTTGAGGGGGTCAGGTATTCAATTTCTCTGACCTTTATACTTGTACTTGCCCGCTCTTTGCTCAGTTACTTACTTTGGCATCGGAGTGCCTTGCAGGTACAACCCCTTTTTCTCCTTACCGACCGTCTTCATCAGCTCTCGAGGCCAACCGCATCGGATCCTGATCTCCAGTTACGATCACAAGTTTAGACTATTTTTGCTCAAAAATTCAAATTAAATCGAGGACTATACGAAACGATACAAAGCTTTTCAGATCCTTCTTATATGATACGGGGGAAGGTTATGATGGAAGCCCATGCAAAAAATCATCTGAAAATTTGATTCTACGAAACTTTTCGAAATGCAAGTTTCGGTCAAAAAATCTTAATATATTATACACAAGTTTATACTAGTTTTCTCAAAAATAAACAAATTAAAACGAGGACTATACAAAATGATACAAAGCTTTTTAGATCCTTCCTATATGTTACTGGGGAAGGTTATGATGGAAGCTAATGAAAAAAATCATCTGAAAATTTGATTCTACGAACCTTTTTGAAATGCAAGTTTCGGTAAAAAAAATCGTAATATATTATACACAAGTTTATACTAGTTTTGCTCAAAAAATAAAATTAAATCGAGGACTATACGAAACGATATAAAACTTTTCAGATCCTTCATATATGTTACGGGGGAAGGTCATGACGGAAGTCTATGCACAAAATCATCCTAAAATTTGAGTCTACGAAAATTTTTGAAATGCATGTTTCGGTCAAAAAATCGTAATATTATACACAAGTTTTGCTAAAAAATTCAAAGTAAATCGAGGACTATACGAAATGATACATAGCTTTTCAGATCCTTCTTATATGTTACAGGGGAAGGTTAAGGTGGAAGCCCATGCAAAAAATCATCTTAAAATTTGATTCTACGAAACTTTTCGAAATGCAAGTTTCGGCCAAAAAATCGTAATATATTATACATAAGTTTATATTAGTTTTGCTTAAAAAATCAATCGAGTACTATACGAAACGATACAAAGATTTCCAGATCCTACCTATATCTTACGTGGGTAGGTTATGATGGAAGTCCATGCAAAAAATCATCTGAAAATTTGATTCTACGAAACTTTTCGAAATTCAAGTTTCGGTCAAAAAATCGTAATATATTATACACAAGTTTATACTAGTTTTGCTCAAAAAAAAAATTAAATCGAGGATGATACGAAATGATACAAAGCTTTTCATATCTTTCCTATATGTTAGGAGGGAAGTTTATGATGGAAGCCCATGCAAAAAAATCATCTGAAAATTTGATTCTACGAAACTTTTTTAAATGCTAGTTTCGGTCCAAAAAACGTAATATATTATACACAATTTTATACTAGTTTTGCTAAAAAAATCAAATTAAATTGAGGACTATACGAAATGATACATAGCTTTTCATATCCTTCTTATATGATACGGGGGAAGGTTTTGATTGAAGCCCATGAAAAAAATCATCTGAAAATTTGATTCTACGAAACTTTTCGAAATGCATGTTTCGATCAAAAAATCGTAATATATTATACACAAGTTTATACTAGTTTTGCTAAAAAAAACAAATAAAAACAAGGACTATACGAAACGATACAAAGCATTCCAGATCCTTCCTATATGTTACGAGGGAAGGTTATGATGGAAGTTCATGCACAAAATCATCTTAAAATTAGATTCTACGAAACTTTTTTGAAATGCAAGTTTTGCTCAAAAAATCAAATTAAATCGAGGACTATACGAAATGATACTTGACTTTTCAAATCCTTCTTATATGATACGGGGGAAGGTTATGATGGAAGCCAATGCAAAAAATCATCTGAAAATTTGATTCTACGAAACTTTTCGAAATGCAAGTTTCGGTTAAAAAATCGTAATATATTATACACAAGTTTATACTAGTTTTGCTAAAAAAACAAATTAAAACGAGGAATATACGAAACGATACAAAGATTTTTAGATCCTTCCTATATGTTACTGGGGAAGGTTATGATAGAAGCCTATTAAAAAAATCATCTGAAAATTTAATTCTACGAAACTTTTTGAAATGCAAGTTTCGGTAAAAAAAAATCGTTAAATATTATACACAAGTTTATACTAGTTTTGCTCAAAAAATCAAATTAAATCGAGGACTATACGAAACGATACAAAACATTTCAGATCCTTCTTATATGTTATGGAGGAAAGTTATGATGGAAGTCCATGCATAAAATCATCTTAAAATTTTATTCTACGAAACTTGTTGAAATGCATGTTTCGGTCAAAATATTGTCATATATTATACACAAGTTTTGCTCAAAAATTCAAAGTAAATCGAGGACTATTCGAAATGATACATAGCTTTTAAGATCCTTTTTATATGTTACAGGGGAAGGTTAAGGTGGAAGCCCATGAAAAAAATCATCTGAAAATTTGATTCTACGAAACTTTTCGAAATGCAAGTTTCGGTAAAAAAATCATAGTATATTATACACAAGTTTATACTAGTTTTGCTCAAAAAATCATTTGAGAACTATACGAAACGATACAAAGCTTTCCAGATCCTACATATATCTTACATAGGTAGGTTATGATGGAATTCCATGCAAAAAATCATCTGAAAATTTTATTCTACGAAACTTTTCGAAATGCAAGTTTCGGTTAAAAAATCTTAATATATTATACACAAGTTTATACTAGTTTTGCTCAAAATAACAAATTAAATCAAGGATGATATGAAACGATACAAAGCTTTTCAGATCTTTCCTATATGTTAGGGGGGAAGGTTATGATGGAAGCCCATGCAAAAAAATCATCTGAAAATTTGATTCTACGAAACTTTTTTAAATGCTAGTTTTGGTCAAAAAAACGTAATATATTATACACAAATTTATACTAGTTTTGCTTAAAAAATCAAATTAAATCGAGGACTATAAGAAACGATACATAGCTTTTCAGATCCTTCTTATATGATACGGGGGAAGGTTATGATGGAAGCGCATGCAAAAAATCATCTGAAATTTTGATTCCACGAAACATTTCGAAATGCAAGTTTCGGTCAAAAAATCGTAATATATTATACACAAGTTTATACTAGTTTTGCTCAAAAAATCAAATTAAATCGAGGACTATACGAAATGATACAAAGCTTTTCAGATCCTTCCTATATTTTACGAGGGATGGTTATGATGGAAGTTCAAGCACAAAATCATCTTAAAATTTATATTTTACGAAACTTTTTGAAATGCAAGTTTAGGTCAAAAAATCTCAATATATTATACACAAGTTTTTATTAGTTTTGCTCAAAAAAATGATTTAAATCGAGGACTATACGAAACGATACATAGCTTTTCAAATCCTTCTTATATGATACGGGGGAAGGTTATTGTGGAAGCCCATGCAAAAAATCATCTGAAAATTTGATTCTACGAAACCATTCGAAATGCAAGTTTCGATCAAAAAATCGTAATATATTATACACAAGTTTATACTAGTTTTGCACAAAAAATCAAATTAAATCGAGGGACTATACGAAACGATACGTAGCTTTTCATATCCTTCTTATATGATACGGGGGAAGGTTATGATTGAAGCCCATGCAAAAAATCATCTGAAAATTGGATTCTACGAAACTTTTCGAATTGCATGTTTCGGTCAAAAAATCGTAATATATTATACACAAGTTTATACTAGTTTTGCTCAAAAAAACAAATTAAAACAAGACTATACGAAACGATACAATGTTTTTCAGATCCTTCCTATATGTTACGAGGGAAGGTTATGATGGAAATCCATGCAAAAATCATCTTAAAATTAGATTCTACGAAACTTTTTGAAATGAAAGTTTCGGTCAAAAAATCGTAATATATTATACACAAGTTTATACGAGTTTTGCTCAAAAAATGAAATTAAATCGAGGACTATACGAAACGATACATAGCTTTTCAGATCCTTCTTATATGATACGGGGGAATGTTATGATGGAAGCCCGTGCAATAAATCATCTGAAAATTTGATTCTACGAAACTTTTCGAAATGCAAGTTTCGGTCAAAAAATCTTAATATATTATACACAAGTTTATACTAGTTTTGCACAAAAAATCAAATTAAATCGAGGAATATATGAAACGATACAAAACGTTTCAGATCCTTCCTATATGTTACGAGGGAAGGTTATTATGAAAGTTCATGCACAAAATCATCTTAAAAAAAGATTCTACGAAACGTTTTGAAATGCAAGTTTCGGTCAAAAAATCATAATATAAGTTTAGACTAGTTTTGCTCAAAAATTCAAATTAAATCGAGGACTATACGAAACGATACATAGCTTTTCAGATCCTTCTTATATGATACGGGGGAAGGTTATGATGGAAGCCCATGCAAAAAATCATCTGAAAATTTGATTCTACGAAACTTTTCGAAATGCAAGTTTCGGTCAAAAAATCGTACTATATTATACACAAGTTTATACTAGTTTTGCTAAAAAAAACAAATTAAAACAAGGACTATACGAAACGATACAAAGCTTTTTAGATCCATCCTATATGTTACTGGGGAATGTTATGATGGAAGCTAATGAAAAAAATCATCTGAAAATTTGATTCTACGAAACTTTTTGAAATGCAAGTTTCGGTAAAAAAATCGTAATATATTATACACAAGTTTATACTAGTTTTGCTCAAAAAATCAAATTAAATCGAGGACTATACGAAAAGATATAAAACTTTTCAGATCCTTCCTATATGTTACGGGGGAAGGTCATGATGGAAGTCCATGCACAAAATCATCCTAAAATTTGATTCTACGAAACTTTTTGAAATGCATGTTTCGGTCAAAAAATCGTAATATATTATACACAAATTTTGCTAAAAAATTCAAAGTAAATCGAGGACTATACGAAATAATACAAAGCTTTTCAGATCCTTCTTATATGTTACAGGGGAAGGTTAAGGTGGAAGCCCGTGCAAAAAATCATCTTAAAATTTGATTCTACAAAACATTTCGAAATGCAAGTTTCGGCCAAAAAATCTTAATATATTATACATAAGTTTATACTAGTTTTGCTTAAAAAATCATTCGAGAACTATACGAAACTATACAAAGCTTTCAAGATCCTACCTATATCTTACGTGGGTAGGTTATAATGGAAGTCCATGCAAAAAATCATCTGAAAATTTGATTCTACGAAACTTTTCGAAATTCAAGTTTCGGTCAAAAAATCGTAATATATTATACACAAGTTTATACTAGGTTTGCTCAAAAAAACAAATTAAATTCGAGGATGATACAAAACAATACAAAGCTTTTCAAATCTTTCCTATATGTTAGGGGGGAAGGTTGTGATGGAAGCCCATGCAAAAAAATCATCTGAAAATTTGATTCTACGAAACTTTTTTAAATGCTAGTTTCGGTCAAAAAACGTAGTATATACACAAGTTTATACTAGTTTTGTTAAAAAAAATCAAATTAAATCGAGGAATATACGAAACGATACATAGCTTTTCAGATCCTTCTTATATGATACGGGGGAAGGTTATGATGGAAGCGCATGCAAAAAATCATCTCAAAATTTGATTCTACGAAACTTTTCGAAATGCAAGTTTCGGTCAAAAAATCATAATATATTATACACAAGTTTATACTAGTTTTGCTCGGAAAAATAAATAAATTGAGGATTATAAGAAACGTTACAAAGCTTTTCAGATCATTCCTATATGATACGGGGGAAGGTTATGATGGAAGCCCATGCAAAAATTCATCTGAAAATTTGATTCTATAAAACTTTTTGAAATGAAAGTTTCAATCAAAAAATTGTAATATATTATACACAAGTTTATACTAGTTTTGCTCAAAAAATCAAATTAAATCGAGGACTATACGAAACGATACAAAACTTTTCAGATCCATCCTATACGAAACGATATAAAATCATCTTAAAAATAGATTCTACGAAACTTTTTGAAATGCAAGTTTCGAGCAAAAAATCGTAATATATTATACACAAGTTTAGACTAGTTTTGCTGAAAAAATTCAAATTAAATCGAGGACTATACGAAAAGATACATAGCTTTTCAGATCCTTCTTATATAATACGGGGGAAGGTTATTATGGAAGCCCATGCAAAAAATCATCTGAAAATTTGATTCTACGAAACTTTTCGAAATGCAAGTTTCGGTCAAAAAATCGTAATATATTATACACAAGTTTATACTAGTTTTGCTAAAAAAAATCAAATTTAAACGAGGACTATACGAAACGATACAAAGCTTTTTAGATCCTTCCTATATGTTACTGGGGAAGGTTATGATGGAAGCTAATGAAAAAAATCATCTGAAAATTTGATTCTACGAAACTTTTTGAAATGCAATTTTCGGTAAAAAAATCATAATATATTATACACAAGTTTATACTAGTTTTGCTCAAAAAATAAAATTAAATCGAGGACTATACGAAACGATATAAAACTTTTCAGATCCTTCATATATGTTACGGGGGAAGGTCATGATGGAAGTCCATGCACAAAATCATCATAAAATTTGATTCTACGAAACTTTTTGAAATGCATGTTTCGGTCAAAAAATCGTAATATATTATACACAAGTTTTGCTAAAAAATTCAAAGTAAATCGAGGACTATAAGAAATGATACTTAGCTTTTTAGATCCTTCTTATATGTTACAGGGGAAGGTTAAGGTGGAAGCCCATGCAAAAAATCATCGAAAAATTTAATTCTACAAAACTTTTCGAAATCAAGTTTCGGCCAAAAAATCTTAATCTATTATACACAAGTTTATACTAGTTTTGCTTAAAAAATCAATCGAGAACTATACGAAACTATACAAAGCTTTCCAGATCCTACCTATATCTTACGTGGGTAGGTTATGATGGAAGTCCATGCAAAAAATCATCTGAAAATTTAATTCTACGAAATTTTTCGAAATGCAAGTTTCGGTCAAAAAATCGTAATATATTACACTCAAGTTTATACTAGGTTTGCTCAAAAAAACAAATTAAATCGAGGATGATAAGAAACGATACAATGCTTTTCAAATCTTTCCTATATGTTAGGGGGGAAGGTTATGATGGAAGCCCATGCAAAAAAATCATCTGAAAATTTGATTGTACGAAACTTTTTTAAATGCTAGTTTCAGTAAAAAAAAACGTAATATATTATACACAAGTTTATACTAGTTTTGCTAAAAAATCAAATTAAATTGATGAATTTACGAAACGATACATAGCTTTTCATATCCTTCTTATATGATACGGGGGAAGGTTATGATAGAAGCCCATGAAAAAAATCATCTGAAAATTTGATTCTACGAAACTTTTCAAAATGCATGTTTCGGTCAAAAAATCGTAATATATTATACACAAGTTTATACTAGTTTTGCTCAAAAAAACAAATTAAAACAAGGACTATACGAAACGATACAAAGCTTTTCAGATCCTTCCTATATGTTACGACGGAAGGTTATGATGGTAGTTCGTGCACAAAATCATCTTAAAATTAGATTCTACGAAACTTTTTGAAATGCAAGTTTCGGTCAAAAAATCGTAATATATTATACACAAGTTTATACTAGTTTTGCTCAAAAAATCAAATTAAATCGAGGACTATACGAAACGATACGTAGCTTTTCAGATCCTTCTTATATGATACGGGGGAAGGTTATTATGGAAGCTCATGCAAAAAATCATCTGAAAATTTGATTCTACGAAACTTTTCAAAATGCACGTTTCGGTCAAAAAATCATAATATATTATACACAAGTTTATACTAGTTTTGCTCGAAAAACAAATTAAATTGAGGATGATACGAAATGTTAAAAAGCTTTTCAGACCATTCATATATGTTACGGGGAAAGGTTATGATGGAAGCTCATGCAAAAAATCATCTGAAAATTTGATTATATAAAACTTTTTGAAATGCAAGTTTCAATCAAAAAATTGTAGTATATTATACACAAGTTTGTACGAGTTTTGCTAAAATAATCAAATTAAATCGAGGAATATACGAAACGATACAAAACTTTTCAGATCCTTCCTATATGTTACGAGGGAACGTTATTATGGAAGTCCATGCACAAATTCATCTTAAAAATAGATTCTACGAAACGTTTTGAAATGCAAGTTTCGGTCAAAAAATCGTAATGTATTATACACAAGTTTAGACTAGTTTTGCTAAAAAATTCAAATTAAATCGAGGACTATACGAAACGATACATAGCTTTTCAGATCCTTCTTATATGATACGGGGGAAGGTTATGATGGAAGCCCATGCAAAAAATCATCTTAAAATTTGATTCTACGAAACTTTTCGAAATGCAAGTTTCGGTCAAAAAATCGTAATATATTATACACAAGTTTATACTAGTTTTGCTATAAAAAAAACAAATTAAAACGAGGACTATATGAAACGATACAAAGCTTTTTAGATCCTTCCTATATGTTACTGGGGAAGGTTATGATGGAAGCTAATGAAAAAAATCATCTGAAAATTTGATTCTACGAAACTTTTTTAAATGAAAGTTTCGGTAAAAAAATCGTAATATATTATACACAAGTTTATACTATTTTTTCTCAAAAAATCAAATTAAATCGAGGACTATACGAAACGATATAAAACTTTTCATATCCTTCCTATATGTTACGGGGGAAGGTCATGATGGAAGTCCATGCACAAAATCATCCTAAAATTTGGTTCTACGAAACTTTTTGAAATGCATGTTACGGTCAAAAACTCGTAATATATTATACACAAGTTTTGCTAAAAAAATTCAAAGTAAATCGAGGACTATACAAAATGATACATAACTTTTCAGATCCTTCTTATATGTTACAGGGGAAGGTTAAGGTGGAAGCCCATGCTTGTAATCATCTTAAAATTCGATTCTACGAAACTTTTCGAAATGCAAGTTTCGGCCAAAAATCATAATATATTATATACAAGTTTATACTAGTTTTGCTTAAAAAATCAATCGAGAACTATACGAAACGATACAAAGCTTTCCAGATCCTACCTATATCTTACGTGGGTAGGTTATGATTGAAGTCCATGCAAAAAATCATCTGAAAATTTTATCCTACGAAACTTTTCGAAATGCAAGTTTCGGTCAAAAAATCTTAATATATTATACACAAGTTTATACTAGTTTTGCTCAAAAAAACAAATTAAATCGAGGAAATACGAAACGATACAAAGCTTTTCAGATCTTTCCTATATGTTAGGGGGGAAGGTTATGATGGAAGCCCATGCAAAAAAATCATCTGAAAATTTAATTCTACGAAACTTTTTTAAATGCAAGTTTCGGTCAAAAAAACGTAATATATTATACACAAGTTTATACTAGTTTTGCTCAAAAAATCAAATTAAATTGAGGACTATACGAAACGATACGTAGCTTTTCATATCCTTCTTATATGATACGGGGGAAGGTTATGATTGAAGCCCATGCAAAAAATCATCTGAAAATTGGATTCTACGAAACTTTTCGAATTGCATGTTTCGGTCAAAAAATCGTAATATATTATACACAAGTTTATACTAGTTTTGCTCAAAAAAACAAATTAAAACAAGACTATACGAAACGATACAATGTTTTTCAGATCCTTCCTATATGTTACGAGGGAAGGTTATGATGGAAATCCATGCAAAAATCATCTTAAAATTAGATTCTACGAAACTTTTTGAAATGAAAGTTTCGGTCAAAAAATCGTAATATATTATACACAAGTTTATACGAGTTTTGCTCAAAAAATGAAATTAAATCGAGGACTATACGAAACGATACATAGCTTTTCAGATCCTTCTTATATGATACGGGGGAAGGTTATGATTGAAGCCCGTGCAATAAATCATCTGAAAATTTGATTCTACGAAACTTTTCGAAATGCAAGTTTCGGTCAAAAAATCTTAATATATTATACACAAGTTTATACTAGTTTTGCACAAAAAATCAAATTAAATCGAGGAATATATGAAACGATACAAAACGTTTCAGATCCTTCCTATATGTTACGAGGGAAGGTTATTATGGAAGTCCATGCACAAAATAATCTTAAAAATAGATTCTATGAAAAATTTTTAAATGCAAGTTTCGGTCAAAAAATCGTAATATATGATACACAAGTTTATACTAGTTTTGCTCAGAAAATCAAATTAAATCGAAGACTATACGAAACGATACATAGCTTTTCAGATCCTTCTTATATGATACGGGGGAAGGTTATGATGGAAGCTCATGCAAAAAATCATCTGAAAATTTGAATTTACAAAACTTTTCGAAATGCAAGTTTCGGTCAAAAAATCGTAATATCTTATACACAAGTTTATACTAGTTTTGCTCAAAAAACAAATTAAATTGAGGATGATACGAAATGTTACAAATCTTTTCAGATCTTTCCTATATGTTACGGGGGAAGGTTATGATGGAAGCCCATGCAAAAAATCATCTGAAAATTTGATTCTATTAAACTTTTTGAAATGCAAGTTTCAGTCAAAAAATTGTAATATATTATACACAAGTTTATACTAGTTTTGCTCAAAAAATCAAATTAAATCGAGGACTATACGAAACGATACAAATCTTTTCAGATCCTTCCTATATGTTACAAGGGAAGGTTATTACGGAAGTCCATGCACAAAATCATCTTAAAAATAGATTCTACGAAGCTTTTTGAAATGCAAGTTTCAGTCAAATAATCGTAATATATTATACACAAGTTTATACTAGTTTTGCTCAAAAAATCAAATTAAATTGAGGACTATACGAAACGATACATAGCTTTTTAGATCATTCTTATATGATACGGGGGAAGGTTATGATGGAAGTCTGTAACGCCCCAAAAATCTAAATTTAATTATTTAATCATTTATTTAATTAATTTAGAAAAGTTGGAGAGTTTGAGTTATTTTGAGAATTTTGGAGAAAATGAGTATTTATATATAATAAGGATAAATAGTGTTTTAATATGCTATTTTATTATTATTATTATTAAAAATATTTTAAAGAAAAGGGTAAGGTGGTCCTTTTGTGAAATTATGAGGGCAAGGTGGGAAAAGGCTAAACTGGGATAATATATCCAAAGAAGAGAATACGATCAGTTTTCTCATTTTTGTTTTCTATCGTGTTTGGAGAAGTACTCTGAAGAAAGGAGAAGCTCAGAGTAAGGAGGCTATGGAGAACCCTAGAGAAGAGTGTAAAGCGACGAAAATTCTCTAAGGTATGGGGAGTTTTTATAATCTATGATAAATGTATAGGAATTGGAATATGAATGGATTAGGATGGTATGAGTTTTAGGTGTTTTTGGGGTTTGAGTTATGTTGAGTTTTATGAGAAATCTTGATGAATTAGAGTGTTTATAATGAGTTATAATTGTATATTTGTTTGTATAATTATTGTCTGGATGTTGTTGAGGTTTAATTGATGTTTTTGGATGATTTTTGAGTGTCATGAGGTGAAACCCGTAATGGGGTTTGGGGATTTTTTGAATTGGAACAGTCTGCAATTTTGTAGCAAAGGACTGCTGGAAAACAGGAGTTAACCGGTTAACATTTTGGTTAACCGGTTAACCATTGAAAACTTTGAATATTTTTATGAAATTACGCAGGCGTTAACCGGTTAACGCTTTGGTAACCTGTTAACACTGTTGGGATAGTAAATTTTATTTCTTTAAAAATTCATATCTTTCAAACCGTAAGTCCGATTCGCATTCCGTTTGAAGCGTCGGAAAGAGAACAAACTGAACTTTATTTTGATGAATAGAAACGAGAAAAATGTAATAGTTTTTGATAAATGAATTTGTGAAATAACTTTATAATTCCCTTATAAATTACCGGGTACGGGTTAATCTTTGATGTGTCAGAGTGGTTAGAGAACCAGTGTTCAGGGTGTAATGTCATGATGATATGTATGATTATTTGATGGTTGTTCTGCTGATTGAAATGAATGATGCGAGTTGTTTTGATGAATTTTTCGATGTAGCGCATCATTGCATTTCATAACATTCACGATGGGGTTTCGGCCTATTTATTTGCTTCAATCCCATTGTGTGGATTGAAGTGTCTCGGTGATTTACGATGTGCTCCTTTGTGGAGGGTTGATGGTCATGTATCCATCTCACGATGAAAATGGTACCACATGCATATTGCATATCAGGATGTTAGAATTGCATATTCTGGATGAATTTCATGACTGTGTTGGTGTTGATTGATTTCATGATAGTGTTGTGGTCGTTGCTGAATTTTGAAGTTGACGATGTCATGATATGTGTACTAATTTATTTATGATTCTATATTATTGTACGTTTATGATATATTATGATTACTCACCCTGCCTGCTTGGAAATGTTGCCTCTTTCGTGGGTAACTTGCAGATGTCGAAGAATAGTCCTGCAGTTCAATAGGAGTAATTCATGAGTCTCGGAGCGTTCTTTAGTGTTCCTTAGGAGTGGTTCTGGTTTATGTGCCATGCTCTGTGTCATGTAACACTGGGATGGGTTTCTTTGTTAAGCTGTTTTCAGTATGTTGTTATCTGGATAAATGTTTTCCATTTTATGATGTTAAATTCAGGATGGTGAAAATTATGTTTATGAAGTTTTGAATTATGAAGTTAAATTCCGCTGTGAAATGATTTATGTTATTTTGATGTTGATTAACCCATGTTATGGGACAGGACACTGTTGTGTTGATTTTTGAAGATATGTAATACCCTTTTTGATGATTACTCTGATATTATTTAAATATTATGTTTTGGGGTAGAGGGTGTTACATTAGTGGTATCAGAGCAGGTCGATCTGTCCGGCCAAGTCATGTTGTTGTCAGTAAGTTGTCAAGTCATTATTTATTTAACGATTATTCTTTTTTGATGTAGTAAATGTTGTGCAGAATGGCTGGAAATAACTCGCGTGCTCTCGCTGATGCTATTGCAGCTCTTGCTCAGACTGCTGCTCGAAACAATGCGCATGATGAGTTTCGTGCATTGGAAAAATTCCAGAGGAATAATCCACCTGTGTTTGAAGGAACTCATGACCCGGCGAGCGCACAGAAGTGGCTCAAGGAAATTGAGAAGATTTTCAAAGTGATGGCGTGTGCTGACGCACAAAAAGTTCAATTCGGAACTCATATGTTGTCAGAGGAAGCTGAAGACTGGTGGGATAATACTCGTCAGCGTCTCGAGGATGAAGCGGTTGTGGTGACTTGGACTGTATTTAAGGCGGAGTTCCTTAAGAAGTATTTTCCGGAAGATGCTCGTGGTAAGTTGGAGATAGAATTCCTTGAGCTGAAGCAAGGAAACATGACAGTGGCAGAGTATGCTGCCAAATTTGAAAGGCTGGTGAAGTTTTGTCCTCACTACAACAGGGCAGATGCTGAACTTTCCAAGTGCCTTAAGTTTGAGAATGGGCTGAGACCTGAAATTAAGCATGGAATTGGATGCCAACAAATTCGCAAGTATGCAGAGTTGGTGGATAAGAGTCGTATTTATGATGAAGACAGCCGAGCTCGGTCAGCTCACTATAAACAGTTGAGCGAGAAGAAAGGCAATAGTCAGTATAGAGGGAAACCTTATGTAACTACTGGTGATAAAGGGAAGCAGAAGGCATCTGATGAGAAGAGGCAAAGTAGGGGAGCTGCCAATGTACCTGTTAAGTGTTACAAGTTTGGAGAGGCAGGTCATAAGGCCGATGTGTGTACCACCAGAGTTATGAAATGTTACCGTTGTGGCAAGCTTGGGCATAAGATGAGTGATTGTCCTAATGAGGGCCCAACCTGTTACAATTGTTTCTAACAGGGGCATATCAGCGCCCAATGCCAGAAACCAAAGTAGAATGCTGCTACTGCTCAGAATGCTGGAAGAGTTTTTGCATTAGCTGGTTCAGAAGCTCCAAAGAAGGACAACTTGATCAGAGGTACCTGTTTTATTAATAATATTGAGTTGATTGCTATTATTGACACTGGAGCTACACATTCATTTATTTCTCTTGAGTGTGCTAATAGATTGGGTTTAAAGTTGTCTATTATAAATGGTAATATGATAATAGAGACTCCAGCTAATGGTTCTGTGATTACCATGCTTGTCTGTTTGAAATGTCTTTTGACAATTTTTGAAAAGAATTTTTTGATGGATTTGGTGTGCCTACCATTACACCAAATCGATGTTATCCTTGGTATGAACTGGTTGGAATTCAATTATGTTCATATTAACTGTTATAGTAAGACGGTACAGTTCCCTGATTTGAGCGGGAATGGTGAGTTGATGTTTTTATTTGCTAAGCAAGTGGATGAACTTGTTTTAGATGAAGCTTTGATGTTTTCAGTGTCTACCTCATTGCAAGTTGATGATAAGACTGTCAGTGCAGAGTTGCCTGTGGTTTGTGAATTTCAAGATGTGTTTCCTGGTGATATAAGTGATTTACCACCGGAACGTGAGATTGATTTTTCTGTGGACTTAGTACCGGGTACGAGTCCTGTCTCGATGACTCCTTATAGAATGTCGGCTTCAGAGTTGAATGAGTTGAAGAAACAATTAGAAGAATTGTTAGAGAAGAGGTTCATTAGACCCAGTGTTTCTCCTTGGGGTGCTCCGGTGTTGCTCGTTAAGAAGAAGGATGGTAGTATGAGATTGTGTGTCGATTACCGACAGTTGAATAAAGTGGCTATCAAGAATAAGTACCCACTTCCGAGGATCGATGATTTGATGGATCAGCTAATAGGTGCTTGTGTCTTTAGTAAAATTGATCTGAGGTCTGGTTATCATCAGATTCGATTTAAAGCTGATGATATTCCGAAGACAACTTTCAGGACGAGATATGGGCATTATGAGTATACGGTGATGCCGTTTGGGGTTTCTAATGCGCCTGGTGTGTTTATGGAATATATGAATAGAATATTTCATGAGTATCTGGATAAGTTCGTGGTGGTTTTCATAGATGATATCTTGGTATATTCTAAATCAGAAGAGGAACATGCCGAGCATTTGAGAGTTGTGTTGCAAGTGTTGAGAGAAAAGAAATTGTTTGCTAAATTATCTAAGTGTTAATTTTGGCTAAGGGAAGTGAGTTTCCTCGGCCATGTAATTTCAAGTGGTGGAATTTCGGTGGATCCTTCAAAGATTGATGCGGTATTGCAGTGGGAGACTCCGAAGTCAGCTACAGAAATTCGTAGTTTTCTTGGGTTGGCTGGTTACTATCGTAAGTTCATTGAAGGTTTTTCTAAGATAACTTTACCGTTGACGCAATTGACTAGGAAGGGTCAAGCTTATGTGTGGGATGTTGCTTGTGAAGAGAGTTTCATAGAACTGAAGAAAAGATTAACGACTGCGCCAGTGTTGATCTTACCGAATCCAGATGAGTCCTTTGTAGTTTATTGTGATGCTTCCAAGATGGGTCTTGGTGGAGTTTTGATGCAGGATAATAAGGTGGTTGCTTACGCTTCTAGACAGTTAAGAGTTCATGAGAGGAACTATCCTACTCACGACTTAGAGTTAGCAGTTGTGGTGTTTGTGCTTAAGATTTGGAGGCACTACTTGTTCGGTTCGAAATTTGAAGTATTCAGTGATCACAAAAGTTTAAGATACTTGTTTGATCAGAAATAGTTAAATATGAGACAGAGGCGGTGGCTTGAATTATTGAAAGATTTTGATTTTGATTTAAATTACCATCCGGGTAAGGCAAATGTTGTGGCTGATGCTTTGAGTAGGAAGTTGTTACATATTTCAATGCTTATGGTGAAAGAATTAGAAATGATCGAGCAATTCAGAGACATGAGCTTGTTGTGTGAAACTACTGCTGATAGTGTGAATTTGGGAATGTTAAAGCTGACCAGTGAGATTTTGGAAGAGATTTGTAAGGGTCAGAAATCTGACTTGAAATTAGTTGATCAATTGATGTTGGTTGATCAAGGTAATGCAGGTGACTTTCGAGTTGATGAAGATCGAGTTTTAAGATTCCGAGATAGAGTATGTATTCCGGATATTGCAGGAATTAAAAAGAGTATTTTAGAAGAGGGGCACAAGAGTCGACTGAGTATTCATCTTGGTGCTACGAAGATGTATCAGGATTTGCGCAGGTTGTTTTGGTGGCCGGGTATGAAAAGAGACATTGCTGAATTTGTATATGCTTGTTTGACATGTCAGAAGTCAAAGATAAAACATCAGAGACCTTCAGGTATGATGCAACCATTGAATGTTCCTGAGTGGAAATGGGATAGTATTTCCATGGATTTCGTGACTGGGTTACCTAAGACTGCTAGAAGTAATGATTCAATTTGGGTAATTGTTGACCGGTTAACTAAGTCGGCACATTTCTTCCCGATGAGGATTAACCATTCCATGCAAAGGTTAGCTGAGATTTATATTGAGGAAATTGTGAAGTTGCATGGTGTTCCTTCAAGTATTGTATCGGATAGAGATCTGCGGTTTACGTTGAGGTTTTGGAAGAGTTTGCAGGATGCCTTGGGTACTAAGTTGAGGATGAGTTCTGCTTATCACCCTCAAATGGATGGTCAGACGGAAAGAACAATCCAATCTTTAGAAGATTTGCTGAGAGCTTGTGTATTAGATCAAGGAGGGTCTTGGGATAGTCATTTGCCGTTGGTCGAGTTTACGTACAATAACAGTTTTCATGCTAGTATCGGGATGGCTCCATATGAGGCGTTGTATGGTAGACGTTGTCGTACTCCATTATGTATGTATGAGTCAGGAGAGAATTTGGTGCTTGGGGTTGAGATTGTCCAAGAAACAACTGAAAAGATAAAAATGATTCAGAAAAGGATGAAAACGTCGCAGAGTCGTCAAAAGAGTTATCACGATAAGAGAAGGAAAGCACTTGAGTTGCATGAGGGAGATCACGTGTTCTTAAGAGTTACTCCTATGACTGGTGTGGGAAGAGCTTTGAAGTCTAGAAAGCTCATTCCACGTTCCGTCGGTCCGTATCAGATTATGCAGAGGATAGGGGAAGTGGCCTATCGGGTGGCTTTACCTCCCTCTCTTGAGAATTTACATGATGTATTCCATGTATCACAGTTGAGGAAGTACATTCCAGACCCGTCGCATGTAATTCAGATAGATGATGTTCAGGTGAGAGATAATCTGACGATTGAAGCTGTACCAGTAAGGATTGATGGTAGGGAATTGAAGCAACTTCGAGGCAAGGAAATTGCTTTAGTGAAGGTATTGTGGGGAGGACCAGCTGGAGAAAGTTGGACTTGGGAGCGCGAAGATCAGATGAGGGAGTCGTATCCGACTCTATTTACTTCAGGTAATTTTCGAGGACGAAAATTCTTTAAGTAGGGGAGAGTTGTAACGCCCCGAAAATCTAAATTTAATTATTTAATCATTTATTTAATTAATTTAGAAAAGTTGGAGAATTTGAGTTATTTTGAGAATTTTGGAGAAAATGAGTATTTATATATAATAAGGATAAATAGCGTTTTATTATGCTATTTTATTATTATTATTATTAAAAATATTTTAAAGAAAAGGGTAAGGTGGTCCTTTTGTGAAATTATGAGGGCAAGGTGGGAAAAGGCTAAACTGGGATAATATATCCAAAAAAGAGAATACGATCAGTTTTCTCATTTTTGTTTTCTATCGTGTTTGGAGAAGTACTCTGAAGAAAGGAGAAGCTCAGAGTAAGGAGGCTGTGGAGAACCCCAGAGAAGAGTGTAAAGCGACGAAAATTCTCTAAGGTATGGGGAGTTTTTATAATCTATGATAAATGTATAGGAATTGGAATGTGAATGGATTAGGATGGTATGAGTTTTTGGGGTTTTTGGGGTTTGAGTTAGGTTGAGTTTTATGAGAAATCTTGATGAATTAGAGTGTTTAGAATGAGTTATAATTGTATATTTGTTTCTATAATTGTTGTCTGGATGTTGTTGAGGTTTAATTGATGTTTTTGGATGGTTTTTGAGTGTCATGAGGTGAAACCCGTAATGGGGTTTGGGGATTTTTGGAATTGGAACAGTCTGCAATTGTGTAACAGAGGACTGCTGGAAAATAGGCGTTAACCGGTTAACCATTGAAAACTTTGAATATTTTTCTGAAATTATGCAGGCGTTAACCGGTTAACGCTTTGGTTAACCGGTTAACACTGTTGGGATAGTAAATTTTATTTCTTTAAAAATTCATATCTTTCAAACCGTAAGTCCGATTCGCATTCCGTTTGAAGCGTCGGAAAGAGAACAAACTGAACTTTATTTTGATGAATAGAAACGAGAAAAATGCAATAGTTTTTGATAAATGAATTTGTGAAATAACTTTATAATTCCCTTATAAATTACCGGGTACGGGTTAATCTTTGATGTGTCAGAGTGGTTAGAGAACCAATGTTCAGGGTGTAATGTCATGATGATATGTATGATTATTTGATGGTTGTTCTGCTAATTGAAATGAATGATGCGAGTTTTTTTGATGAATTTTTCGATGTAGCGCATCATTGCATTTCATAACATTCACGATGGGGCTTCGGCCTATTTATTTGCTTCAATCCCATTGTGTGGATTGAAGTGTCTCGGTGATTTACGATGTGCTCCTTTGTGGAGGGTTGATGGTCATGTATCCATCTCACGATGAAAATGGTACCACAAGCATATTGCATATCAGGATGTTAGAATTGCATATTCTAGATGAATTTCATGACTGTGTTGGTGTTGATTGATTTCATGATAGTGTTGTGGTCGTTGCTGAATTTTGAAGTTGACGATGTCATGATATGTGTACTAATTTATTTATGATTCTATATTCTTGTACGTTTATGATATATTATGATTACTCACCCTGCCTGCTTGGAAATGTTGCCTCTTTCGTGGGTAACTTGCAGATGTCGAATAATAGTCCTGCAGTGCAATAGGAGTAATTCATGAGTCTCGGAGCATGCTTTAGTGTTCCTTAGGAGTGGTTCTGGTTTATGTGTCCTGCTATGTGTCATGTAACACTGGGATGGGTTTCTTTGTTAAGCTGTTTTTAGTATGTTATTATCTGGATAAATGTTTTCCATTTTATGATGTTAAATTCAGGATGGTGAAAATTATGTTTATGAAGTTTTGAATTATGAAGTTAAATTCCGCTGTGAAATGATTTAAGTTATTTTGATGTTGATTAACCCGTGTTACGAGACAGGACACTGTTGTGTTGATTTTTGAAGATATGTAATACCCTTTTTGATGATTACTCTGATATTATTTAAATATTATGTTTTGAGGTAGAGGGTGTTACAAAGCCCATGTAAAAAATCATCTGAAAATTTGATTCTACGAAACTTTTCGAAATGCAAGTTTCGGTCTAAAAATCGTAATATATTATACACAAGTTTATACTAGTTTTGCTATAAAAAAAAACAAATTAAAACGAGGACAGTACGAAACAATACAAAGCTTTTTAGATCCTTCCTATATGTTACTGGGGAAGGTTATGATGGAAGCCAATGAAAAAAATCATCTGAAAATATGATTCTACGAAACTTTTTGAAATGCAAGTTTCGGTATAAAAAAACGTAATATATTATACACAAGATTATACTAGTTTTGCTCAAAAAATCAAATTAAATCGAGGACTATACGAAACGACACAATACTTTTCATATCCTTCCTATATGTTACAGAGGAACGTTATGATGGAAGTCCATGCATAAAATCATCTTAAAATTTTATTCTACGAAACTTTTTGAAATGCATGTTTCGGTCAAAACATTGTAATATATTATACACAAGTTTTGCTCAAAAATTCAAAGTAAATCGACGACTATACGAAATGATACATAGATTTTCTGATCCTTCTTATATGTTACAGGGGAAGGTTAAGGTGGAAGCGCATGCAAAAAATCATCTGAAAATTTGATTCTACGAAACTTTTCGAAATGCAAGTTTCGGTCAAAAAATCTTAATATATTATGCACAAGTTTATACTAGTTTTGCTCAAAAAATCAATCGAGAACTATACGAAACGATACAAAGCTTTCCAGATCCTACCTATATCTTACGTGGGTAGGTTATGATGGAAGTTCATGCAAAAAATCATCTGAAAATTTGATTCTACGAAACTTTTCGAAATGCAAGTTTCGGTCAAAAAATCGTAATATATTATACACAAGTTTATACTAGTTTTGCTCAAAAAAACAAATTAAATCGAGGATGATACGAAACGATACAAAGCTTTTCATATATTTCCTATATGTTAGAGGGGAAAAGGTTATGATGGAAGCCCATGCAAATAAATCTTCTGAAAATTTGATTCTACGAAACCTTTTTAAATGCTAGTTTCGTTCAAAAAAACGTAATATATTATACACAAGTTTATACTAGTTTTGCTAAAAAAATCAAATTAAATTGAGGACTATACGAAACGATACATAGCTTTTCATATCCTTCTTATATGATACGGGGGAAGGTTATGATTGAAGCCCATGCAAAAAATCATCTGATAATTTGATTCTACGAAACGTTTCGAATTGAATGTTTCGGTATAAAAATCGTAATATATTATACACAAGTTTATACTAGTTTTGCTCAAAAAAACATATTAAAACAAGACTATACGAAACGATACAAAGCTTTTCAGATCCTTCCTATATGTTACGAGGGAAGGTTATGATGGAAATCCATGCACAAAATCATCTTAAAATTAGATTCTACGAAACTTTTTGAAATGAAAGTTTCGCTCAAAAAATCGTAATATATTATACACAAGTTTATACGAGTTTTGCTCAAAACATCAAATTAAATCGAGGATTATACGAAACGATACATAGCTTTTCAGATCCTTCTTATATGATACGGGGGAAGGTTATGATGGAAGCCCATGCAAAAAATCATCTGAAAATTTGATTTTACGAAACTTTTCGAAATGCAAGTTTCGGTCAAAAAATCGTAATATATTATACACAAGTTTATACTAGTTTTGCACAAAAAATCAAATTAAATCGAGGACTATACAAAACGATACAAAACGTTTCAGATCCTTCCTATATGTTACGAAGGAAGGTTATTATGGAAGTCCATGCACAAAATCATCTTAAAAATAGATTCTACAAAACTTTTTGAAATGCAAGTTTCGGTCAAAAAAATCGTAATATATTATACACAAGCTTATACTAGTTTTGCTCAAAAAATAAAATTAAATCGAGGACTATACAAAATGATACATAGCTTTTCAGATCCTTCTTATATTATACGGGGGCAGGTTATGATGGAAGCTCATGCAAAAAATCATCTGAAAATTTGATTCTATGAAACTTTTCGAAATGCAAGTTTCGGTCAAAAAATCGTAATATCTTATACACAAGTTTATACTAGTTTTGCTCAAAAAACAAATTAAATTGAGGATGATACGAAACGTTACAAAGCTTTTCAGATCTTTCATATATGTTACGGGGGAAGGTTATGATGGAAGCCCATGCAAAAAATCATCTGAAAATTTGATTCTATAAAACTTTTTGAAATGCAAGTTTCAGTCAAAAAATTGTAATATATTATACACAAGTTTATACTAGTTTTGCCTAAAAAATCAAATTAAATCGAGGACTATACAAAACGATACAAAACTCTTCAGATCCTTTCCTATATGTTATGAAGGATGGTTATTATGGAAGTCCATGCACAAAATCATCTTAAAAATAGATTCTACGAAACTTTTTTAAATGCAAGTTTCGGTCAAAAATCGTAATAACTTGTGTATTAAATCAAATTAAATCTTATACACAAGTTTTTACTAGTTTTGCTCAAAAAATGAAATTAAATCGAGGATTATACAAAAAGATACATAGCTTTTTATATCCTTCTTATATGATACGGGGGAAGGTTATGATGGAAGCCCATGCAAAAAATCATCTGAAAATTTGATTCTACGAAACTTTTCGATATGCAAGTTTCGGTCAAAAAATCGTAATATATTATACACAAGTTTATACTAGTTTTGCTCAAAAAAAAAATTAAAACGAGGACTATAGGAAACGATACAAAGCTTTTTAGATCCTTCCTATATGTTACTGGGGAAGGTTATGATTGAAGCTAATGAAAAAAATCATCTGAAAATTTTATTCTACGAAACTTTTTGAAATGCATGTTTCGGTAAAAAAATCGTAATATATTATTATACACAAGTTTATACTAGTTTTGCTCAAAAAATCAAATTAAATCGAGGACTATACCAAACGATACATAGCTTTTCCGATCCTTCTTATATGATATAGGGGAAGGTTATGATGGAAGCCCATGCAAAAAATCATCTGAAAATTTGATTCTACGAAACTTTTCAAAATGCAAGTTTCGGTCAAAAAATCGTAATATATTATACACAAGTTTATACTAGTTTTGCTCAAAAAAAAATTAAATTGAGGATGATACGAAACGTTACAAAGCTCTTCAGATGTTTCCAATATGTTACGGGGGAAGCTTATGATGGAAGCCCATGCAAAAAATCATCTGAAAATTTTATTATATAAAACTTTTTGTAATGCAAGTTTCAGTCAAAAAATTGTAATATATTATACACAAGTTTATACTAGTTTTGCTCAAAAAATCGAATTAAATCGAGGACTATACGAAACGATACAAAACGTTTCAGATCCTTCCTATATGTTACGAGGGAAGGTTATTATGGAAGTCCATGCACAAAATCATCTTAAAAATAGATTCTACGAAACTTTTTGAAATGCAAGTTTCGGTCAAAAAATCGTAATATATTATACACAAGCTTATACTAGTTTTGCTCAAAAAATAAAATTAAATCGAGGACTATACAAAATGATACATAGCTTTTCAGATCCTTCTTATATGATACGGGGGAAAGTTATGATGGAAGCTCATGCAAAAAATCATCTGAAAATTTGATTCTATGAAACTTTTCGAAATGCAAGTTTCGGTCAAAAAATCGTAATATCTTATACACAAGTTTATACTAGTTTTGGTCAAAAAACAAATTAAATTGAGGATGATACGAAACGTTACAAAGCTTTTCAGATCATTCATATATGTTACGGGGGAAGGTTATGATGGAAGCCCATGCAAAAAATCATCTGAAAATTTTATTATATAAAACTTTTTGAAATCCAAGTTTCAGTCAAAAAATTGTAATATATTATACACAAGTTTATACTAGTTTTGCTCAAAAAATCAAATTAAATCGAGGACTATACGAAATGATACAAAACTTTTCAGATCCTTTCTATATGTTACGAGGGAAGGTTATTATGGAATTCCATGCACAAAATCATTTTAAAAATAGATTCTACGAAACTTTTTGAAATGCAAGTTTCGGTCAAAAAATCGTAATATATAATACACAAGTTTATACTAGTTTTGCTCAAAAAATCAAATTAAATCGAGGACTATACGAAACAATACATAGCTTTTAAAATCCTTCTTATATGATAAGGGGGAAGGTTATGATGGAAGCCCATGCAAGAAATCATCTGAAAATTTGATTCTACGAAACTTTTCGAAATGCAAGTTTCGGTCAAAAAATCGTAATATATTATACACAAGTTTATACTAGTTTTGCTAAAAAAAACAAATTAAAACGAGGACTATACGAAACGATACAAAGATTTTTAGATCCTTCCTATATGTTACTGGGGAAGGTTATGATTGAAGCTAATGAAAAAAATCATCTGAAAATTTGATTCTACGAAACTTTTTGAAATGCAAGTTTCGGTAAAAAAATTGTAATATATAATTATACACAAGTTTATACTAGTTTTGCTCAAAAAATCAAATTAAATCGAGGACTATACCAAACGATACATAGCTTTTCAGATCCTTCTTATATGATATAGGGGAAAGTTATGATGGAAGCCCATGCAAAAAAATCATCTGAAAATTTGATTCTATGAAACTTTTCAAAATGCAAGTTTCGGTCAAAAAATCGTAATATATTATACACAAGTTTATACTAGTTTTGCACAAAAAATCAAATTAAATCGAGGACTATACAAAACGATACAAAACGTTTCAGATCCTTCCTATATGTTACGAAGGAAGGTTATTATGGAAGTCCATGCACAAAATCATCTTAAAAATAGATTCTACAAAACTTTTTGAAATGCAAGTTTCGGTCAAAAAAATCGTAATATATTATACACAAGCTTATACTAGTTTTGCTCAAAAAATAAAATTAAATCTAGGACTATACAAAATGATACATAGCTTTTCAGATCCTTCTTATATTATACGGGGGCAGGTTATGATGGAAGCTCATGCAAAAAATCATCTGAAAATTTGATTCTATGAAACTTTTCGAAATGCAAGTTTCGGTCAAAAAATCGTAATATCTTATACACAAGTTTATACTAGTTTTGGTCAAAAAACAAATTAAATTGAGGATGATACGAAACGTTACAAAGCTTTTCAGATCATTCATATATGTTACGGGGGAAGGTTATGATGGAAGCCCATGCAAAAAATCATCTGAAAATTTGATTCTATAAAACTTTTTGAAATCCAAGTTTCAGTCAAAAAATTGTAATATATTATACACAAGTTTATACTAGTTTTGCTCAAAAAATCAAATTAAATCGAGGACTATACGAAACGATACAAAACTCTTCAGATCCTTTCCTATATGTTATGAGGGATGGTTATTATGGAAGCCCATGCACAAAATCATCTTAAAAATAGATTCTACGAAACTTTTTTAAATGCAAGTTTCGGTCAAAAATCATAATATATTATACACAAGTTTATACTAGTTTTGCTCAAAAAATCAAATTAAATCGAGGACTATACCAAACGATACATAGCTTTTCCGATCCTTCTTATATGATATAGGGGAAGGTTATGATGGAAGCCCATGCAAAAAATCATCTGAAAATTTGATTCTACGAAACTTTTCAAAATGCAAGTTTCGGTCAAAAAATCGTAATATATTATACACAAGTTTATACTAGTTTTGCTCAAAAAAAAATTAAATTGAGGATGATACGAAACGTTACAAAGCTCTTCAGATGTTTCCAATATGTTACGGGGGAAGCTTATGATGGAAGCCCATGCAAAAAATCATCTGAAAATTTTATTATATAAAACTTTTTGTAATGCAAGTTTCAGTCAAAAAATTGTAATATATTATACACAAGTTTATACTAGTTTTGCTCAAAAAATCGAATTAAATCGAGGACTATACGAAACGATACAAAACGTTTCAGATCCTTCCTATATGTTACGAGGGAAGGTTATTATGGAAGTCCATGCACAAAATCATCTTAAAAATAGATTCTACGAAACTTTTTGAAATGCAAGTTTCGGTCAAAAAATCGTAATATATTATACACAAGCTTATACTAGTTTTGCTCAAAAAATAAAATTAAATCGAGGACTATACAAAATGATACATAGTTTTTCAGATCCTTCTTATATGATACGGGGGAAGGTTATGATGGAAGCTCATGCAAAAAATCATCTGAAAATTTGATTCTATGAAACTTTTCGAAATGCAAGTTTCGGTCAAAAAATCGTAATATCTTATACACAAGTTTATACTAGTTTTGGTCAAAAAACAAATTAAATTGAGGATGATACGAAACGTTACAAAGCTTTTCAGATCATTCATATATGTTACGGGGGAAGGTTATGATGGAAGCCCATGCAAAAAATCATCTGAAAATTTGATTCTATAAAACTTTTTGAAATCCAAGTTTCAGTCAAAAAATTGTAATATATTATACACAAGTTTATACTAGTTTTGCTCAAAAAATCAAATTAAATCGAGGACTATACGAAACGATACAAAACTCTTCAGATCCTTTCCTATATGTTATGAGGGATGGTTATTATGGAAGCCCATGCACAAAATCATCTTAAAAATAGATTCTACGAAACTTTTTTAAATGCAAGTTTCGGTCAAAAATCATAATATATTATACACAAGTTTTTACTAGTTTTGCTCAAAAAATCAAATTAAATCGAGGACTATACAAAACGATACATAGCTTTTAAAATCCTTCTTATATGATACGGGGGAAGGTTATGATGGAAGCCCATGCAAAAAATCATCTGAAAATTTGATTCTACGAAACTTTTTGATATGCAAGTTTCGGTCAAAAAATCGTAATATATTATACACAAGTTTATACTAGTTTTGCTCAAAAAAAAAATTAAAACGAGGAATATACGAAACGATACAAAGCTTTTTAGATGCTTCCTATATGTTACTGGGGAAGGTTATGATTGAAGCTAATGAAAAAAATCATCTGAAAATTTGATTCTACGAAACTTTTTGAAATGCAAGTTTCGGTAAAAAAATCGTAATATATTATTATACACAAGTTTATACTAGTTTTGCTCAAAAAATCAAATTAAATCGAGGACTATACCAAACGATACATAGCTTTTCAGATCCTTCTTATATGATATAGGGGAAGGTTATGATGGAAGCCCATGCAAAAAATCATCTGAAAATTTGATTCTACGAAACTTTTCAAAATGCAAGTTTCGGTCAAAAAATCGTAATATATTATACACAAGTTTATACTAGCTTTGCTCAAAAAAAATTAAATTGAGGATGATACGAAACGTTACAAAGCTCTTCAGATGTTTCCAATATATTACGGGGGAAGCTTATGATGGAAGCCCATGCAAAAAATCATCTGAAAATTTTATTATATAAAACTTTTTGTAATGCAAGTTTCAGTCAAAAAATTGTAATATATTATACACAAGTTTATACTAGTTTTGCTCAAAAAATCGAATTAAATCGAGGACTATACGAAACGATACAAAACGTTTCAGATCCTTCCTATATGTTACGAGGGAAGGTTATTATGGAAGTCCATGCACAAAATCATCTTAAAAATAGATTCTACGAAACTTTTTGAAATGCAAGTTTCGGTCAAAAAATCGTAATATATTATACACAAGCTTATACTAGTTTTGCTCAAAAAATAAAATTAAATCGAGGACTATACAAAATGATACATAGTTTTTCAGATCCTTCTTATATGATACGGGGGAAGGTTATGATGGAAGCTCATGCAAAAAATCATCTGAAAATTTGATTCTATGAAACTTTTCGAAATGCAAGTTTCAGTAAAAAAATCGTAATATATTATACACAAGTTTATACTAGTTTTGCTCAAAAAACAAATTAAATTGAGGATGATACGAAACGTTACAAAGCTTTCCAGATGTTTCCTATATGTTACGGGGGAAGGTTATGATGGAAGCCCATGCAAAAAATCATCTGAAAATTTTATTATATAAAACTTTTTGTAATGCAAGTTTCAGTCAAAAAATTATAATATATTATACACAAGTTTATACTAGTTTTGCTCAAAAAATCAAATTAAATCGAGGACTATACGAAACGATACAAAACTTTTCAGATCCTTCCTACATGTTACGAGGGAAGGTTATTATGGAATTCCATGCACAAAATCAATTTAAAAATAGATTCTACGAAACTTTTTGAAATGCAAGTTTCGGTCAAAAAATCGTAATATATAATACACAAGTTTATACTAGTTTTGCTCAAAAAATCAAATTAAATCGAGGACTATACGAAACAATACATAGCTTTTAAAATCCTTCTTATATGATAAGGGGGAAGGTTATGATGGAAGCCCATGCAAGAAATCATCTGAAAATTTGATTCTACGAAACTTTTCGAAATGCAAGTTTCGGTAAAAAAATCGTAATATATTATACACAAGTTTATACTAGTTTTGCTAAAAAAACAAATTAAAACGAGGACTATACGAAACGATACAAAGATTTTTAGATCCTTCCTATATTTTACTGGGGAAGGTTATGATTGAAGCTAATGAAAAAAATCATCTGAAAATTTGATTCTACGAAACTTTTTGAAATGCAAGTTTCGGTAAAAAAATCGTAATATATTATTATACACAAGTTTATACTAGTTTTGCTCAAAAAATCAAATTAAATCGAGGATTATACCAAACGATACATAGCTTTTCAGATCCTTCTTATATGATATAGGGGAAGGTTATGATGGAAGCCCATGCAAAAAATCATCTGAAAATTTGATTCTATGAAACTTTTCAAAATGCAAGTTTCGGTCAAAAAATCGTAATATATTATACACAAGTTTATACTAGTTTTGCTCCAAAAAAAAAATTAAATTGAGGATGATACGAAACGTTACAAAGCTTTTCAGATGTTTCCTATATGTTACGGGGGAAGGTTATGATTGAAGCCCATGCAAAAAATCATCTGAAAATTTAATTATATAAAACTTTTTGTAATGCAAGTTTCAGTCAAAAAATTGTAATATATTATACACAAGTTTATACTAGTTTTGCTCAAAAAATCAAATTAAATCGAGAACTATACGAGACGACACAAAACTTTTCAGATCCTTCCTATATGTTACGAGGGAAGGTTATTATGGAAGTCCATGCACAAAATCATCTTAAAAATAGATTCTACGAAACTTTTTGAAATGCAAGTTTCGGTCAAAAAATCGTAATATATAATACACAAGTTTATACTAGTTTTGCTCAAAAAATCAAATTAAATCGAGGACGATACGAAACGATACATAGCTTTTAAAATCCTTCTTATATGATAAGGGGGAAGGTTATGATGGAAGCCCATGCAAAAAATCATCTGAAAATTTGATTCTACGAAACTTTTCGAAATGCATGTTTCGGTCAAAAAATCGTAATATATTATACACAAGTTTATACTAGTTTTGCTAAAAAAAACAAATTAAAACGAGGACTATACGAAACAATACAAAGATTTTTAGATCCTTCCTATATGTTACTGGGGAAGGTTATGATTGAAGCTATTGAAAAAAATCATCTGAAAATTTGATTCTACGAAACTTTTTGAAATGGAAGTTTCGGTAAAAAAATCGTAATATATTATTATACACAAGTTTATACTAGTTTTGCTCAAAAAATCAAATTAAATCGAGGACTATACCAAACGATACATAGCTTTTCAGATCCTTCTTATATGATATAGGGGAAGGTTATGATGGAAGCCCATGCAAAAAATCATCTGAAAATTTGATTCTACGAAACTTTTCAAAATGCAAGTTTCAGTAAAAAAATCGTAATATATTATACACAAGTTTATACTAGTTTTGCTCAAAAAATAAATTAAATTGAGGATGATACGAAACGTTACAAAGCTTTTCAGATGTTTCCTATATGTTACGGGGGAAGGTTATGATGGAAGCCCATGCAAAAAATCATCTGAAAATTTTATTATATAAAACTTTTTGTAATGCAAGTTTCAGTCAAAAACTTGTAATATATTATACACAAGTTTATACTAGTTTTGCTCAAAAAATCAAATTAAATCGAGGACTATACGAAACGATACAAAACTTTTCAAATCCTTCCTATATGTTACGAGGGAAGGTTATTATGGAAGTCCATGCACAAAATCATCTTAAAAATAGATTCTACGAAACTTTTTGAAATGCAAGTTTCGGTCAAAAAATCGTAATATATAATACACAAGTTTATACTAGTTTTGCTCAAAAAATCAAATTAAATCGAGGACGATACGAAACGATACATAGCTTTTAAAATCCTTCTTATATGATAAGGGGGAAGGTTATGATGGAAGCCCATGCAAGAAATCATCTGAAAATTTGATTCTACGAAACTTTTCGAAATGCAAGTTTCGGTCAAAAAATCGTAATATATTATACACAAGTTTATACTAGTTTTGCTAAAAAAAACAAATTAAAACGAGGACTATACGAAACGATACAAAGATTTTTAGATCCTTCCTATATGTTACTGGGGAAGGTTATGATTGAAGCTAATGAAAAAAATCATCTGAAAATTTGATTCTACGAAACTTTTTGAAATGCAAGTTTCGGTAAAAAAATCGTAATATATTATTATACACAAGTTTATACTAGTTTTGCTCAAAAAATCAAATTAAATCGAGGACTATACCAAACGATACATAGCTTTTCAGATCCTTCTTATATGATATAGGGGAAGGTTATGATGGAAGCCCATGCAAAAAATCATCTGAAAATTTGATTCTATGAAACTTTTCAAAATGCAAGTTTCGGTCAAAAAATCGTAATATATTATACACAAGTTTATACTAGTTTTGCTCAAAAAAAAATTAAATTGAGGATGATACGAAACGTTACAAAGCTTTTCAGATGTTTCCTATATGTTACGGGGGAAGGTTACGATTGAAGCCCATGCAAAAAATCATCTGAAAATTTAATTATATAAAACTTTTTGTAATGCAAGTTTCAGTCAAAAAATTGTAATATATTATACACAAGTTTATACTAGTTTTGCTCAAAAAATCAAATTAAATCGAGGACTATACGAAACGATACAAAACTTTTCAGATCCTTCCTATATGTTACGAGGGAAGGTTATTATGGAAGTCCATGCACAAAATCATCTTAAAAATAGATTCTACGAAACTTTTTGAAATGCAAGTTTCGGTCAAAAAATCGTAATATATAATACACAAGTTTATACTAGTTTTGCTCAAAAAATCAAATTAAATTGAGGACGATACGAAACGATACATAGCTTTTAAAATCCTTCTTATATGATAAGGGGGAAGGTTATGATGGAAGCCCATGCAAGAAATCATCTGATAATTTGATTCTACGAAACTTTTCGAAATGCAAGTTTCGGTCAAAAAATCGTAATATATTATACACAAGTTTATACTAGTTTTGCTAAAAAAAACAAATTAAAACGAGGACTATACGAAACGATACAAAGATTTTTAGATCCTTCCTATATGTTACTGGGGAAGGTTATGATTGAAGCTAATGAAAAAAATCATCTGAAAATTTGATTCTACGAAACTTTTTGAAATGCAAGTTTCGGTAAAAAAATCGTAATATATTATTATACACAAATTTATACTAGTTTTGCTCAAAAAATCAAATTAAATCGAGGACTATACCAAACGATACATAGCTTTTCAGATCCTTCTTATATGATATAGGGGAAGGTTATGATGGAAGCCCATGCAAAAAATCATCTGAAAATTTGATTCTACGAAACTTTTCAAAATGCAAGTTTCGGTCAAAAAATCGTAATATATTATACACAAGTTTATACTAGTTTTGCTCAAAAAAAAATTAAATTGAGGATGATACGAAACGTTACAAAGCTTTTCAGATGTTTCCTATATGTTACGGGGGAAGGTTATGATTGAAGCCCATGCAAAAAATCATCTGAAAATTTAATTATATAAAACTTTTATTAATGCAAGTTTCAGTCAAAAAATTGTAATATATTATACACAAGTTTATACTAGTTTTGCTCAAAAAATCAAATTAAATCGAGGACTATACGATACGATACAAAACTTTTCAGATCCTTCCTATATGTTACGAGGGAAGGTTATTATGGAAGTCCATGCACAAAATCATCTTAAAAATAGATTCTACGAAACTTTTTGAAATGCAAGTTTCGGTCAAAAAATCGTAATATATAATACACAAGTTTATACTAGTTTTGCTCAAAAAATCAAATTAAATTGAGGACGATACGAAACGATACATAGCTTTTAAAATCCTTCTTATATGATAAGGGGGAAGGTTATGATGGAAGCCCATGCAAGAAATCATCTGAAAATTTGATTCTACGAAACTTTTCGAAATGCAAGTTTCGGTCAAAAAATCGTAATATATTATACACAAGTTTATACTAGTTTTGCTAAAAAAAACAAATTAAAACGAGGACTATACGAAACGATACAAAGATTTTTAGATCCTTCCTATATGTTACTGGGGAAGGTTATGATTGAAGCTAATGAAAAAAATCATCTGAAAATTTGATTCTACGAAACTTTTTGAAATGCAAGTTTCGGTAAAAAAAATCGTAATATATTATTATACACAAGTTTATACTAGTTTTGCTCAAAAAATCAAATTAAATCGAGGACTATACCAAACGATACATAGCTTTTCAGATCCTTCTTATATGATATAGGGGAAGGTTATGATGGAAGCCCATGCAAAAAATCATCTGAAAATTTGATTCTACGAAACTTTTCAAAATGCAAGTTTCGGTCAAAAAATCGTAATATATTATACACAAGTTTATACTAGTTTTGCTCAAAAAAAAAATTAAATTGAGGATGATACGAAACGTTACAAAGCTTTTCAGATGTTTCCTATATGTTACGGGGGAAGGTTATGATTGAAGCCCATGCAAAAAATCATCTGAAAATTTAATTATATAAAACTTTTATTAATGCAAGTTTCAGTCAAAAAATTGTAATATATTATACACAAGTTTATACTAGTTTTGCTCAAAAAATCAAATTAAATCGAGGACTATACGAAACGATACAAAACTTTTCAGATCCTTCCTATATGTTACGAGGGAAGGTTATTATGGAAGTCCATGCACAAAATCATCTTAAAAATAGATTCTACGAAACTTTTTGAAATGCAAGTTTCGGTCAAAAAATCGTAATATATAATACACAAGTTTATACTAGTTTTGCTCAAAAAATCAAATTAAATTGAGGACGATACGAAACGATACATAGCTTTTAAAATCCTTCTTATATGATAAGGGGGAAGGTTATGATGGAAGCCCATGCAAAAAATCATCTGAAAATTTGATTCTACGAAACTTTTCGAATTGCAAGTTTCGGTCAAAAAATCGTAATATATTATACACAAGTTTATACTAGTTTTGCTAAAAAAAACAAATTAAAACGAGGACTATACGAAACGATACAAAGATTTTTAGATCCTTCCTATATGTTACTGGGGAAGGTTATGATTGAAGCTAATGAAAAAAATCATCTGAAAATTTGATTCTACGAAACTTTTTGAAATGCAAGTTTCGGTAAAAAAATCGTAATATATTATTATACACAAGTTTATACTAGTTTTGCTCAAAAAATCAAATTAAATCGAGCACTATACCAAACGATACATAGCTTTTCAGATCCTTCTTATATGATATAGGGGAAGGTTATGATGGAAGCCCATGCAAAAAATCATCTGAAAATTTGATTCTACGAAACTTTTCAAAATGCAAGTTTCGGTCAAAAAATCGTAATATATTATACACAAGTTTATACTAGTTTTGCTCAAAAAAAAAATTAAATTGAGGATGATACGAAACGTTACAAAGCTTTTCAGATGTTTCCTATATGTTACGGGGGAAGGTTATGATGGAAGCCCATGCAAAAAATCATCTGAAAATTTTATTATATAAAACTTTTTGTAATGCAAGTTTCAGTCAAAAAATTGTAATATATTATACACAAGTTTATACTAGTTTTGCTCAAAAAATCAAATTAAATCGAGGACTATACGAAACGATACAAAACGTTTCAGATCCTTCCTATATGTTACGAGGGAAGGTTATTATGGAAGTCCATGCACAAAATCATCTTAAAAATAGATTCTACGAAACTTTTTGAAATGCAAGTTTCGGTCAAAAAATCGTAATATATAATACACAAGTTTATACTAGTTTTGCTCAAAAAATCAAATTAAATTGAGGACGATACGAAACGATACATAGCTTTTAAAATCCTTCTTATATGATAAGGGGGAAGGTTATGATGGAAGCCCATGCAAGAAATCATCTGAAAATTTGATTCTACGAAACTTTTCGAAATGCAAGTTTCGGTCAAAAAATCGTAATATATTATACACAAGTTTATACTAGTTTTGCTAAAAAAAACAAATTAAAACGAGGACTATACGAAACGATACAAAGATTTTTAGATCCTTCCTATATGTTACTGGGGAAGGTTATGATTGAAGCTAATGAAAAAAATCATCTGAAAATTTGATTCTACGAAACTTTTTGAAATGCAAGTTTCGGTAAAAAAAATCGTAATATATTATTATACACAAGTTTATACTAGTTTTGCTCAAAAAATCAAATTAAATCGAGGACTATACCAAACGATACATAGCTTTTCAGATCCTTCTTATATGATATAGGGGAAGGTTATGATGGAAGCCCATGCAAAAAATCATCTGAAAATTTGATTCTACGAAACTTTTCAAAATGCAAGTTTCGGTCAAAAAATCGTAATATATTATACACAAGTTTATACTAGTTTTGCTCAAAAAAAAAATTAAATTGAGGATGATACGAAACGTTACAAAGCTTTTCAGATGTTTCCTATATGTTACGGGGGAAGGTTATGATTGAAGCCCATGCAAAAAATCATCTGAAAATTTAATTATATAAAACTTTTATTAATGCAAGTTTCAGTCAAAAAATTGTAATATATTATACACAAGTTTATACTAGTTTTGCTCAAAAAATCAAATTAAATCGAGGACTATACGAAACGATACAAAACTTTTCAGATCCTTCCTATATGTTACGAGGGAAGGTTATTATGGAAGTCCATGCACAAAATCATCTTAAAAATAGATTCTACGAAACTTTTTGAAATGCAAGTTTCGGTCAAAAAATCGTAATATATAATACACAAGTTTATACTAGTTTTGCTCAAAAAATCAAATTAAATTGAGGACGATACGAAACGATACATAGCTTTTAAAATCCTTCTTATATGATAAGGGGGAAGGTTATGATGGAAGCCCATGCAAAAAATCATCTGAAAATTTGATTCTACGAAACTTTTCGAATTGCAAGTTTCGGTCAAAAAATCGTAATATATTATACACAAGTTTATACTAGTTTTGCTAAAAAAAACAAATTAAAACGAGGACTATACGAAACGATACAAAGATTTTTAGATCCTTCCTATATGTTACTGGGGAAGGTTATGATTGAAGCTAATGAAAAAAATCATCTGAAAATTTGATTCTACGAAACTTTTTGAAATGCAAGTTTCGGTAAAAAAATCGTAATATATTATTATACACAAGTTTATACTAGTTTTGCTCAAAAAATCAAATTAAATCGAGCACTATACCAAACGATACATAGCTTTTCAGATCCTTCTTATATGATATAGGGGAAGGTTATGATGGAAGCCCATGCAAAAAATCATCTGAAAATTTGATTCTACGAAACTTTTCAAAATGCAAGTTTCGGTCAAAAAATCGTAATATATTATACACAAGTTTATACTAGTTTTGCTCAAAAAAAAAATTAAATTGAGGATGATACGAAACGTTACAAAGCTTTTCAGATGTTTCCTATATGTTACGGGGGAAGGTTATGATGGAAGCCCATGCAAAAAATCATCTGAAAATTTTATTATATAAAACTTTTTGTAATGCAAGTTTCAGTCAAAAAATTGTAATATATTATACACAAGTTTATACTAGTTTTGCTCAAAAAATCAAATTAAATCGAGGACTATACGAAACGATACAAAACGTTTCAGATCCTTCCTATATGTTACGAGGGAAGGTTATTATGGAAGTCCATGCACAAAATCATCTTAAAAATAGATTCTACGAAACTTTTTGAAATGCAAGTTTCGGTCAAAAAATCGTAATATATAATACACAAGTTTATACTAGTTTTGCTCAAAAAATCAAATTAAATCGAGGACGATACGAAACGATACATAGCTTTTAAAATCCTTCTTATATGATAAGGGGGAAGGTTATGATGGAAGCCCATGCAAAAAATCATCTGAAAATTTGATTCTACGAAACTTTTCGAAATGCAAGTTTCGGTCAAAAAATCGTAATATATTATACACAAGTTTATACTAGTTTTGCTAAAAAAAACAAATTAAAACGAGGACTATACGAAACGATACAAAGATTTTTAGATCCTTCCTATATGTTACTGGGGAAGGTTATGATTGAAGCTAATGAAAAAAATCATCTGAAAATTTGATTCTACGAAACTTTTTGAAATGCAAGTTTCGGTAAAAAAATCGTAATATATTATTATACACAAGTTTATACTAGTTTTGCTCAAAAAATCAAATTAAATCGAGCACTATACCAAACGATACATAGCTTTTCAGATCCTTCTTATATGATATAGGGGAAGGTTATGATGGAAGCCCATGCAAAAAATCATCTGAAAATTTGATTCTACGAAACTTTTCAAAATGCATGTTTCGGTCAAAAAATCGTAATATATTATACACAAGTTTATACTAGTTTTGCTCAAAAAAAAAATTAAATTGAGGATGATACGAAACGTTACAAAGCTTTTCAGATGTTTCCTATATGTTACGGGGGAAGGTTATGATGGAAGCCCATGCAAAAAATCATCTGAAAATTTAATTATATAAAACTTTTTGTAATGCAAGTTTCAGTCAAAAAATTGTAATATATTATACACAAGTTTATACTAGTTTTGCTCAAAAAATCAAATTAAATCGAGGACTATACGAAACGATACAAAACTTTTCAGATCCTTCCTATATGTTACGAGGGAAGGTTATTATGGAAGTCCATGCACAAAATCATCTTAAAAATAGATTCTACGAAACTTTTTGAAATGCAAGTTTCGGTCAAAAAATCGTAATATATAATACACAAATTTATACTAGTTTTGCTCAAAAAATCAAATTAAATCGAGGACTATACGAAACGATACATAGCTTTTAAAATCCTTCTTATATGATAAGGGGGAAGGTTATGATGGAAGCCCATGCAAGAAATCATCTGAAAATTTGATTCTACGAAACTTTTCGACATGCAAGTTTCGGTCAAAAAATCGTAATATATTATACACGAGTTTATACTAGTTTTGCTAAAAAAAACAAATTAAAACGAGGACTATACGAAACGATACAAAGATTTTTAGATCCTTCCTATATGTTACTGGGGAAGATTATGATTGAAGCTAATGAAAAAAATCATCTGAAAATTTGATTCTACGAAACTTTTTGAAATGCAAGTTTCGGTAAAAAAATCGTAATATATTATTATACACAAGTTTATACTAGTTTTGCTCAAAAAATCAAATTAAATCGAGGACTATACCAAACGATACATAGCTTTTCAGATCCTTCTTATATGATATAGGGGAAGGTTATGATGGAAGCCCATGCAAAAAATCATCTGAAAATTTGATTCTACGAAACTTTTCAAAATGCAAGTTTCGGTCAAAAAATCGTAATATATTATACACAAGTTTATACTAGTTTTGCTCAAAAAAAAATTAAATTGAGGATGATACGAAACGTTACAAAGCTTTTCAGATGTTTCCTATATGTTACGGGGGAAGGTTATGATGGAAGCCCATGCAAAAAATCATCTGAAAATTTAATTATATAAAACTTTTTGTAATGCAAGTTTCAGTCAAAAAATTGTAATATATTATACACAAGTTTATACTAGTTTTGCTCAAAAAATCAAATTAAATCGAGGACTATACGAAACGATACAAAACTTTTCAGATCCTTCCTATATGTTACGAGGGAAGGTTATTATGGAAGTCCCTGCACAAAATCATCTTAAAAATAGATTCTACGAAACTTTTTGAAATGCAAGTTTCGGTCAAAAAATCGTAATATATAATACACAAGTTTATACTAGTTTTGCTCAAAAAATCAAATTAAATCGAGGACGATACGAAACGATACATAGCTTTTAAAATCCTTCTTATATGATAAGGGGGAAGGTTATGATGGAAGCCCATGCAAAAAATCATCTGAAAATTTGATTCTACGAAACTTTTCGAAATGCAAGTTTCGGTCAAAAAATCGTAATATATTATACACAAGTTTATACTAGTTTTGCTAAAAAAACAAATTAAAACGAGGACTATACGAAACGATACAAAGATTTTTAGATCCTTCCTATATGTTACTGGGGAAGGTTATGATTGAAGCTATTGAAAAAAATCATCTGAAAATTTGATTCTACGAAACTTTTTGAAATGCAAGTTTCGGTAAAAAAATCGTAATATATTATTATACACAAGTTTATACTAGTTTTGCTCAAAAAATAAAATTAAATCGAGGACTATACCAAACGATACATAGCTTTTCAGATCCTTCTTATATGATATAGGGGAAGGTTATGATGGAAGCCCATGCAAAAAATCATCTGAAAATTTGATTCTACGAAACTTTTCAAAATGCAAGTTTCAGTAAAAAAATCGTAATATATTATACACAAGTTTATACTAGTTTTGCTCAAAAAATAAATTAAATTGAGGATGATACGGAACGTTACAAAGCTGTTCAGATGTTTCCTATATGTTACGGGGGAAGCTTATGATGGAAGCCCATGCAAAAAATCATCTGAAAATTTTATTATATAAAACTTTTTGTAATGCAAGTTTCAGTCAAAAAATTGTAATATATTATACACAAGTTTATACTAGTTTTGCTCAAAAAATCAAATTAAATCGAGGACTATACGAAACGATACAAAACTTTTCAGATCCTTCCTATATGTTACGAGGGAAGGTTATTATGGAAGTCCATGCACAAAATCATCTTAAAAATAGATTCTACGAAACTTTTTGAAATGCAAGTTTCGGTCAAAAAATCGTAATATATAATACACAAGTTTATACTAGTTTTGCTCAAAAAATCAAATTAAATCGAGGACGATACGAAACGATACATAGCTTTTAAAATCCTTCTTATATGATAAGGGGGAAGGTTATGATGGAAGCCCATGCAAAAAATCATCTGAAAATTTGATTCTACGAAACTTTTCGAAATGCAAGTTTCGGTCAAAAAATCGTAATATATTATACACAAGTTTATACTAGTTTTGCTAAAAAAACAAATTAAAACGAGGACTATACGAAACGATACAAAGATTTTTAGATCCTTCCTATATGTTACTGGGGAAGGTTATGATTGAAGCTATTGAAAAAAATCATCTGAAAATTTGATTCTACGAAACTTTTTGAAATGCAAGTTTCGGTAAAAAAATCGTAATATATTATTATACACAAGTTTATACTAGTTTTGCTCAAAAAATAAAATTAAATCGAGGACTATACCAAACGATACATAGCTTTTCAGATCCTTCTTATATGATATAGGGGAAGGTTATGATGGAAGCCCATGCAAAAAATCATCTGAAAATTTGATTCTACGAAACTTTTCAAAATGCAAGTTTCAGTAAAAAAATCGTAATATATTATACACAAGTTTATACTAGTTTTGCTCAAAAAATAAATTAAATTGAGAATGATACGGAACGTTACAAAGCTGTTCAGATGTTTCCTATATGTTACGGGGGAAGCTTATGATGGAAGCCCATGCAAAAAATCATCTGAAAATTTTATTATATAAAACTTTTTGTAATGCAAGTTTCAGTCAAAAAATTGTAATATATTATACACAAGTTTATACTAGTTTTGCTCAAAAAATCAAATTAAATCGAGGACTATACGAAACGATACAAAACTTTTCAGATCCTTCCTATATGTTACGAGGGAAGGTTATTATGGAAGTCCATGCACAAAATCATCTTAAAAATAGATTCTACGAAACTTTTTGAAATGCAAGTTTCGGTCAAAAAATCGTAATATATAATACACAAGTTTATACTAGTTTTGCTCAAAAAATCAAATTAAATCGAGGACGATACGAAACGATACATATCTTTTAAAATCCTTCTTATATGATAAGGGGGAAGGTTATGATGGAAGCCCATGCAAGAAATCATCTGAAAATTTGATTCTACGAAACTTTTCGAAATGCAAGTTTCGGTCAAAAAATCGTAATATATTATACACAAGTTTATACTAGTTTTGCTAAAAAAAACAAATTAAAACGAGGACTATACGAAACGATACAAAGATTTTTAGATCCTTCCTATATGTTACTGGGGAAGGTTATGATTGAAGCTAATGAAAAAAATCATCTGAAAATTTGATTCTACGAAACTTTTTGAAATGCAAGTTTCGGTAAAAAAAATCGTAATATATTATTATTCACAAGTTTATACTAGTTTTGCTCAAAAAATCAAATTAAATCGAGGACTATACCAAACGATACATAGCTTTTCAGATCCTTCTTATATGATATAGGGGAAGGTTATGATGGAAGCCCATGCAAAAAATCATATGAAAATTTGATTCTATGAAACTTTTCAAAATGCAAGTTTCGGTCAAAAAATCGTAATATATTATACACAAGTTTATACTAGTTTTGCTCAAAAAAAAAATAAATTGAGGATGATACGAAACGTTACAAAGCTTTTCAGATGTTTCCTATATGTTACGGGGGAAGGTTATGATTGAAGCCCATGCAAAAAATCATCTGAAAATTTAATTATATAAAACTTTTTGTAATGCAAGTTTCAGTCAAAAAATTGTAATATATTATACACAAGTTTATACTAGTTTTGCTCAAAAAATCAAATTAAATCGAGGACTATACGAAACGATACAAAACTTTTCAGATCCTTCCTATATGTTACGAGGGAAGGTTATTATGGAAGTCCATGCACAAAATCATCTTAAAAATAGATTCTACGAAACTTTTTGAAATGCAAGGTTCGGTCAAAAAATCGTAATATATAATACACAAGTTTATACTAGTTTTGCTCAAAAAATCAAATTAAATCGAGGACGATACGAAACGATACATAGCTTTTAAAATCCTTCTTATAAGATAAGGGGGAAGGTTATGATGGAAGCCCATGCAAAAAATCATCTGAAAATTTGATTCTACGAAACTTTTCGAAATGCAAGTTTCGGTCAAAAAATCGTAATATATTATACACAAGTTTATACTAGTTTTGCTAAAAAAAATCAAATTAAAATGAGGACTATACGAAACGATACAAAGATTTTTAGATCCTTCCTATATGTTACTGGGGAAGGTTATGATTGAAGCTAATGAAAAAAATCATCTGAAAATTTGATTCTACGAAACTTTTTGAAATGCAAGTTTCGGTAAAAAAATCGTAATATATTATTATACACAAGTTTATACTAGTTTTGCTCAAAAAATCAAATTAAATCGAGCACTATACCAAACGATACATAGCTTTTCAGATCCTTCTTATATGATATAGGGGAAGGTTATGATGGAAGCCCATGCAAAAATTCATCTGAAAATTTGATTCTACGAAACTTTTCAAAATGCAAGTTTCGGTCAAAAAATCGTAATATATTATACACAAGTTTATACTAGTTTTGCTCCAAAAAAAAATTAAATTGAGGATGATACGAAACGTTACAAAGCTTTTCAGATGTTTCCTATATGTTACGGGGGAAGGTTATGATGGAAGCCCATGCAAAAAATCATCTGAAAATTTTATTATATAAAACTTTTTGTAATGCAAGTTTCAGTCAAAAAATTGTAATATATTATACACAAGTTTATACTAGTTTTGCTCAAAAAATCAAATTAAATCGAGGACTATACGAAACGATACAAAACGTTTCAGATCCTTCCTATATGTTACGAGGGAAGGTTATTATGGAAGTCCATGCACAAAATCATCTTAAAAATAGATTCTACGAAACTTTTTGAAATGCAAGTTTCGGTCAAAAAATCGTAATATATAATACACAAGTTTATACTAGTTTTGCTCAAAAAATCAAATTAAATCGAGGACTATACGAAACGATACATAGCTTTTAAAATCCTTCTTATATGATAAGGGGGAAGGTTATGATGGAAGCCCATGCAAGAAATCATCTGAAAATTTGATTCTACGAAACTTTTCGAAATGCAAGTTTCGGTCAAAAAATCGTAATATATTATACACAAGTTTATACTAGTTTTGCTAAAAAAAACAAATTAAAACGAGGACTATACGAAACGATACAAAGATTTTTAGATCCTTCCTATATGATACGGGGGAAGGTTATGATTGAAGCCCATGCAAAAAATCATCTGATAATTTGATTCTACGAAACGTTTCGAATTGAATGTTTCGGTATAAAAATCGTAATATATTATACACAAGTTTATACTAGTTTTGCTCAAAAAAACATATTAAAACAAGACTATACGAAACGATAGAAAGCTTTTCAGATCCTTCCTATATGTTACGAGGGAAGGTTATGATGGAAATCCATGCACAAAATCATCTTAAAATTAGATTCTACGAAACTTTTTGAAATGAAAGTTTCGGTCAAAAAATCGTAATCTATTATACACAAGTTTATACGAGTTTTGCTCAAAAAATCAAATTAAATCGAGGACTATACGAAACGATACATAGCTTTTCAGATCCTTCTTATATGATACGGGGGAAGGTTATGATGGAAGCCCATGCAAAAAATATCTGAAAATTTGATTCTACGAAACTTTTCAAAATGCAAGTTTCGGTCAAAAAATCGTAATATATTATACACAAGTTTATACTAGTTTTGCTCAAAAAACAAATTAAATTGAGGATGATACGAAACGTTACAAAGCTTTTCAGATGTTTCCTATATGTTACGGGGGATGGTTATGATGGAAGCCCATGCAAAAAATCATCTGAAAATTTGATTCAACGAAACTTTTCAAAATGCAAGTTTCGGTCAAAAAATCGAAATATATTATACACAAGTTTATACTAGTTTTGCACAAAAAATCAAATTAAATCGAGGACTATACGAAACGATACAAAACGTTTCATATCCTTCCTATATGTTACAAAGGAAGGTTATTATGGAAGTCCATGCACAAAATCATCTTAAAAATAAATTCTACGAAACTTTTTGAAATGCAAGTTTCGGTCAAAAAATCGTAATATATTATACACAAGCTTATACTAGTTTTGCTCAAAAAATAAAATTAAATCGAGGACTATACAAAATGATACATAGCTTTTCAGATCCTTCTTATATGATACGGGGGAAGGTTATGATGGAAGCTCGTGCAAAACATCATCTGAAAATTTGATTCTATGAAACTTTTCGAAATGCAAGTTTCGGTCAAAAAATCGTAATATCTTATACACAAGTTTATACTAGTTTTGCACAAAAAATCAAATTAAATCGAGGACTATACGAAACGATACAAATCGTTCCAGGTCCTTCCTATATGTTACGAAGGAAGGTTATTATGGAAGTCCATGCACAAAATCATCTTAAAAATAGATTCTACGAAACTTTTTGAAATGCAAGTTTCGGTCAAAAAATCGTAATATATTATACACAAGCTTATACTAGTTTTGCCTAAAAAATCAAATTAAATCGAGGACTATACGAAACGATACAAAACTTTCAGATCCTTTCCTATATGTTATGAGGGATGGTTATTATGGAAGCCCGTGCACAAAATAATCTTAAAAATAGATTCTACGAAACTTTTTTAAATGCAAGTTTCAGTCAAAAATCGTAATATATTATACACAAGTTTTTACTAGTTTTGCTTAAAAAATCAAATTAGATCGAGGACTATACAAAAAGATACATAGCTTTTTATATCCTTCTTATATGATACGGGGGAAGGTTATGATGGAAGCCCATGCAAAAAATCATCTGAAAATTTGATTCTACGAAACTTTTCGATATGCATGTTTCGGTCAAAAAATCGTAATATATTATACACAAGTTTATACTAGTTTTGCTCAAAAAAAAATTAAAACGGGGACTATACGAAATGATACAAAGCTTTTTAGATCCTTCCTATATGTTACTGGGGAAGGTTATGATTGAAGCTAATGAAAAAAATCATCTGAAAATTTGATTCTACGAAACTTTTTGAAATGCAAGTTTCGGTAAAAAAAATCATAATATATTATTATACACAAGTTTATACTAGTTTTGCTCAAAAAATCAAATTAAATGGAGGACTATACGAAACGATACATAGCTTTTCAGATCCTTCTTATATGATATAGGGGAAGGTTATGATGGAAGCCCATGCAAAAAATATCTGAAAATTTGATTCTACGAAACCTTACAAAATGCAAGTTTCGGTCAAAAAATCGTAATATATTATACACAAGTTTATACTAGTTTTGCTCAAAAAATAAATTAAATTGAGGATGATACGAAACGTTACAAAGCTTTTCAGATGTTTCCTATATGTTACGGGGGAAGGTTATGATGGAAGCCCATGCAAAAAATCATCTGAAAATTTGATTATATAAAACTTTTTGTAATGCAAGTTTCAGTCAAAAAATTGTAATATATTATACACAAGTTTATACTAGTTTAGCTCAAAAAATCAAATTAAATCGAGGACTATACGAAACGTTACAAAACTTTTCACATCCTTCCTATATGTTACGAGGGAAGGTTATTATGGAAGTCCATGCACAAAATCATCTTAAAAATAGATTCTACGAAACTTTTTGAAATGCAAGTTTCGGTCAAAAAATCGTAATATATAATACACAAGTTTATACTAGTTTTGCTCAAAAATACAAATTAAATCGAGGACTATACGAAACGATACATAGCTTTTAAAATCCTTCTTATATGATAAGGGGGAAGGTTATGATGGAAGCCCATGCAAAAAATCATCTGAAAAATTGATTCTACGAAACTTTTCGAAATGCAAGTTTCGGTCAAAAAATCGTAATATATTATACACAAGTTTATACTAGTTTTGCTCAAAAAAATCAAATTAAAACGAGGACTATACGAAACGATACAAAGATTTTTAGATCCTTCCTATATGATACTGGGGAAGGTTATGATGGAAGCCAATGAAAAAAATCATCTTAAAATTTTATTCTACGAAACTTTTTGAAATGCAAGTTTCGGTAAAAAAAAACGTAATATATTATACACAAGTTTATACTAGTTTTGCTCAAAAAATCAAATTAAATCGAGGACTATACGAAACGATACAATACTTTTCAGATCCTTACTATATGTTACGGGGGAAGGTTATGATGGAAGTCCATGCATAAAATAATCTTAAAATTTTATTCTACAAAACTTTTTGAAATACATGTTTCGGTCAAAAAATTGTAATATTTTATACACAAGTCTTGCTCAAAAATTCAAAGTAAATCGAGGACTATATGAAATGATACATAGATTTTCAGATCCTTCTTATATGTTACAGGGGAAGGTTAAGGTAGAAGCCCATGCAAAAAATCATCTGAAAATTTGATTCTACGAAACTTTTCGAAATGCAAGTTTCAGTCAAAAAATCTTAATATATTATGCACAAGTTTATACTAGTTTTGCTCAAAAAATCAATCGAGAACTATACGAAACGATACAAAGCTTTCCAGATCCTACCTATATCTTACGTGGGTAGGTTATGATGGAAGTTCATGCAAAAAATCATCTGAAAATTTGATTCTACGAAACTTTTCGAAATGCAAGTTTCGGTCAAAAAATCGTAATATATCATACACAAGTTTATACTAGTTTTGCTCAAAAAAACAAATTATATCGAGGATGATACGAAACGATACAAAGCTTTTCATATCTTTCCTATATGTTAGGGGGGAAGGTTATGATGGAAGCCCATGCAAATAAATCTTCTGAAAATTTGATTCTACGAAACCTTTTTAAATGCTAGTTTCGGTAAAAAAAAACGTAATATATTATACACAAGTTTATACTAGTTTATACTAGTTTTGCTCAAAAAATCAAATTAAATTGAGGACTATACGAAACGATACATAGCTTTTCATATCCTTCTTATATGATACGGGGGAAGGTTATGATTGAAGCCCATGCAAAAAATCATCTGATAATTTGATTCTACGAAACGTTTTAAATTGAATGTTTCGGTATAAAAATCGTAATATATTATACACAAATTTATACTAGTTTTGCTCAGAAAAACATATTAAAACAAGACTATACGAAACGATACAAAGATTTTCAGATCCTTCCTATATGTTACGAGGGAAGGTTATGATGGAAATCCATGCACAAAATCATCTTAAAATTAGATTCTATGAAACTTTTTGAAATGAAAGTTTCGGTCAAAAAATCGTAATATATTATACACAAGTTTATACGAGTTTTTCTCAAAAAATCAAATTAAATCGAGGACTATACGAAACGATACATAGCTTTTCAGATCCTTCTTATATGATACGGGGGAAGGTTATGATGGAAGCCCATGCAAAAAACTCATCTGAAAATTTGATTCTACGAAACTTTTCGAAATGCAAGTTTCGGTAAAAAAATCGTGATATATTATACACAAGTTTATACTAGTTTTGCATAAAAAATCAAATTAAATCGAGGACTATACGAAACGATACAAATCGTTTCAGGTCCTTCCTATATGTTACGAAGGAAGGTTATTATGGAAGTCCATGCACAAAATCATCTTAAAAATAGATTCTACGAAACTTTTTGAAATGCAAGTTTCGGTCAAAAAATCGTAATATATTATACACAAGCTTATACTAGTTTTGCTCAAAAAATAAAATTAAATTGAGGACTATACAAAATGATACATAGCTTTTCAGATCCTTCTTATATGATACGGGGGAAGGTTATGATGGAAGCTCATTCAAAAAAATCATCTGAAAAATTTGATTCTATGAAACTTTTCGAAATGCAAGTTTCGGTTAAAAAATCGTAATATCTTATACACAAGTTTATACTAGTTTTGCTCAAAAAACAAATTAAATTGAGGATGATACGAAACGTTACAAAGCTTTTCAGATCTTTCATATATGTTACGGGGGAAGGTTATGATGGAAGCCCATGCAAAAAATCATCTGAAAATTTGATTCTATAAAACTTTTTGAAATCCAAGTTTCAGTCAAAAAATTGTAATATATTATACACAAGTTTATACTAGTTTTGCCTAAAAAATCAAATTAAATCGAGGACTATACGAAACGATACAAAACTTTTCAGATCCTTTCCTATATGTTATGAGGGATGGTTATTATGGAAGCCCATGCAAAAAATCATCTTAAAAATAGATTCTACGAAACTTTTTTAAATGCAAGTTTCAGTCAAAAATCGTAATATATTATACACAAGTTTTTACTAGTTTTGCTTAAAAAATCAAATTAAATCGAGGACTATACAAAAAGATACATAGCTTTTTATATCCTTCTTATATGATACGGGGGAAGGTTATGATGGAAGCCCATGCAAAAAAACATCTGAAAATTTGATTCTACGAAACTTTTCGATATGCATGTTTCGGTCAAAAAATCGTAATATATTATACACAAGTTTATACTAGTTTTGCTCAAAAAAAAATTAAAACGGGGACTATAAGAAATGATACAAAGCTTTTTAGATCCTTCCTATATGTTACTGGGGAAGGTTATGATTGAAGCTAATGAAAAAAATCATCTGAAAATTTGATTCTACGAAACTTTTTGAAATGCAAGTTTCGGTAAAAAAATCATAATATATTATTATACACAAGTTTATACTAGTTTTGCTCAAAAAATCAAATTAAATGGAGGACTATACGAAACGATACATAGCTTTTCAGATCCTTCTTATATGATATAGGGGAAGGTTATGATGGAAGCCCATGCAAAAAATATCTGAAAATTTGATTCTACGAAACTTTTCAAATTGCAAGTTTCGGTCAAAAAATCGTAATATATTATACACAAGTTTATACTAGTTTTGCTCAAAAAATAAATTAAATTGAGGATGATACGAAACGTTACAAAGCTTTTCAGATGTTTCCTATATGTTACGGGGGAAGGTTATGATGGAAGCCCATGCAAAAAATCATCTGAAAATTTGATTCTATAAAACTTTTTGTAATGCAAGTTTCAGTCAAAAAATTGTAATATATTATACACAAGTTTATACTAGTTTTGCTCAAAAAATCAAATTAAATCGAGGACTATACGAAACGTTACAAAACTTTTCAGATCCTTCCTATATGTTACGAGGGAAGGTTATTATGGAAGTCCATGCACAAAATCATCTTAAAAATAGATTCTACGAAACTTTTTGAAATGCAAGTTTCGGTCAAAAAATCGTAATATATAATACACAAGTTTATACTAGTTTTGCTCAAAAAATCAAATTAAATCGAGGACTATACGAAACGATACATAGCTTTTCAGATCTTTCTTATATGATACGGGGGAAGGTTATGATGGAAGCCCATGCAAAAAATATCTGAAAATTTGATTCTACGAAACTTTTCAAAATGCAAGTTTCGGTCAAAAAATCGTAATATATTATACAAAAGTTTATACTAGTTTTGCTCAAAAAACAAATTAAATTGAGGATGATACGAAACGTTACAAAGCTTTTCAGATGTTTCCTATATGTTACGGGGGATGGTTATGATGGAAGCCCATGCAAAAAATCATCTGAAAATTTGATTCAACGAAACTTTTCAAAATGCAAGTTTCGGTCAAAAAATCGAAATATATTATACACAAGTTTATACTAGTTTTGCACAAAAAATCAAATTAAATCGAGGACTATACGAAACGATACAAAACGTTTCAGATCCTTCCTATATGTTACAAAGGAAGGTTATTATGGAAGTCCATGCACAAAATCATCTTAAAAATAAATTCTACGAAACTTTTTGAAATGCAAGTTTCGGTCAAAAAATCGTAATATATTATACACAAGCTTATACTAGTTTTGCTCAAAAAATAAAATTAAATCGAGGACTATACAAAATGATACATAGCTTTTCAGATCCTTCTTATATGATACGGGGGAAGGTTATGATGGAAGCTTATGCAAAAAATCATCTGAAAATTTGATTCTATGAAACTTTTCGAAATGCAAGTTTCGGTCAAAAAATCGTAATATCTTATACACAAGTTTATACTAGTTTTGCACAAAAAATCAAATTAAATCGAGGACTATACGAAACGATACAAATCGTTTCAGGTCCTTCCTATATGTTACGAAGGAAGGTTATTATGGAAGTCCATGCACAAAATCATCTTAAAAATTGATTCTACGAAACTTTTTGAAATGCAAGTTTCGGTCAAAAAATCGTAATATATTATACACAAGCTTATACTAGTTTTGCTCAAAAAATAAAATTAAATCGAGGACTATACAAAATGATACATAGCTTTTCAGATCCTTCTTATATGATACGGGGGAAGGTTATGATGGAAGCTCATGCAAAAAAATCATCTGAAAATTTGATTCTATGAAACTTTTCGAAATGCAAGTTTCGGTCAAAAAATCGTAATGTCTTATACACAAGTTTATACTAGTTTTGCTCAAAAAACAAATTAAATTGAGGATGATACGAAACGTTACAAAGCTTTTCAGATCTTTCATATATGTTACGGGGGAAGGTTATGATGGAAGCCCATGCAAAAAATCATCTGAAAATTTGATTGTATAAAACTTTTTGAAATCCAAGTTTCAGTCAAAAAATTGTAATATATTATACACAAGTTTATACTAGTTTTGCCTAAAAAAATCAAATTAAATCGAGGACTATACGAAACGATACAAAACTTTTCAGATCCTTTCCTATATGTTATGAGGGATGGTTATTATGGAAGCCCGTGCACAAAATAATCTTAAAAATAGATTCTACGAAACTTTTTTAAATGCAAGTTTCAGTCAAAAATCGTAATATATTATACACAAGTTTTTACTAGTTTTGCTTAAAAAATCAAATTAGATCGAGGACTATACAAAAAGATACATAGCTTTTTATATCCTTCTTATATGATACGGGGGAAGGTTATGATGGAAGCCCATGCAAAAAATCATCTGAAAATTTGATTCTACGAAACTTTTCGATATGCATGTTTCGGTCAAAAAATCGTAATATATTATACACAAGTTTATACTAGTTTTGCTCAAAAAAAAATTAAAACGGGGACTATACGAAATGATACAAAGCTTTTTAGATCCTTCCTATATGTTACTGGGGAAGGTTATGATTGAAGCTAATGAAAAAAATCATCTGAAAATTTGATTCTACGAAACTTTTTGAAATGCAAGTTTCGGTAAAAAAAAATCATAATATATTATTATACACAAGTTTATACTAGTTTTGCTCAAAAAATCAAATTAAATGGAGGACTATACGAAACGATACATAGCTTTTCAGATCCTTCTTATATGATATAGGGGAAGGTTATGATGGAAGCCCATGCAAAAAATATCTGAAAATTTGATTCTACGAAACTTTACAAAATGCAAGTTTCGGTCAAAAAATCGTAATATATTATACACAAGTTTATACTAGTTTTGCTCAAAAAATAAATTAAATTGAGGATGATACGAAACGTTACAAAGCTTTTCAGATGTTTCCTATATGTTACGGGGGAAGGTTATGATGGAAGCCCATGCAAAAAATCATCTGAAAATTTGATTATATAAAACTTTTTGTAATGCAAGTTTCAGTCAAAAAATTGTAATATATTATACACAAGTTTATACTAGTTTAGCTCAAAAAATCAAATTAAATCGAGGACTATACGAAACGTTACAAAACTTTTCAGATCCTTCCTATATGTTACGAGGGAAGGTTATTATGGAAGTCCATCCACAAAATCATCTTAAAAATAGATTCTACGAAACTTTTTGAAATGCAAGTTTCGGTCAAAAAATCGTAATATATAATACACAAGTTTATACTAGTTTTGCTCAAAAAATCAAATTAAATCGAGGACTATACGAAACGATACATAGCTTTTAAAATCCTTCTTATATGATAAGGGGGTAGGTTATGATGGAAGCCCATGCAAAAAATCATCTGAAAATTTGATTCTACGAAACTTTTCGAAATGCAAGTTTCGGTCAAAAAATCGTAATATATTATACACAAGTTTATACTAGTTTTGCTCAAAAAAAACAAATTAAAACGAGGACTATACGAAATGATACAAAGATTTTTAGATCCTTCCTATATGATACTGGGGAAGGTTATGATGGAAGCCAATGAAAAAAATCATCTAAAAATTTTATTCTACGAAACTTTTTGAAATGCAAGTTTCGGTAAAAAAAAACGTAATATATTATACACAAGTTTATACTAGTTTTGCTCAAATAATCAAATTAAATCGAGGACTATACGAAACGATACAATACTTTTCAGATCCTTACTATATGTTACGGGGGAAGGTTATGATGGAAGTCCATGCATAAAATAATCTTAAAATTTTATTCTACAAAACTTTTTGAAATACATGTTTCGGTCAAAAAATTGTAATATTTTATACACAAGTTTTGCTCAAAAATTCAAAGTAAATCGAGGACTATATGAAATGATACATAGATTTTCAGATCCTTCTTATATGTTACAGGGGAAGGTTAAGGTGGAAGCCCATGCAAAAAATCATCTGAAAATTTGATTCTACGAAACTTTTCGAAATGCAAGTTTCAGTCAAAAAATCTTAATATATTATGCACAAGTTTATACTAGTTTTGCTCAAAAAATCAATCGAGAACTATACGAAACGATACAAAGCTTTCCAGATCCTACCTATATCTTACGTGGGTAGGTTATGATGGAAGTTCATGCAAAAAATCATCTGAAAATTTGATTCTACGAAACTTTTCGAAATGCAAGTTTCGGTCAAAAAATCGTAATATATCATACACAAGTTTATACTAGTTTTGCTCAAAAAAAACAAATTAAATCGAGGATGATACGAAACGATACAAAGCTTTTCATATCTTTCCTATATGTTAGGGGGGAAGGTTATGATGGAAGCCCATGCAAATAAATCTTCTGAAAATTTGATTCTACGAAACCTTTTTAAATGCTAGTTTCGGTCAAAAAAAACGTAATATATTATACACAAGTTTATACTAGTTTTGCTCAAAAAATCAAATTAAATTGAGGACTATACGAAACGATACATAGCTTTTCATATCCTTCTTATATGATACGGGGGAAGGTTATGATTGAAGCCCATGCAAAAAATCATCTGATAATTTGATTCTACGAAACGTTTTAAATTGAATGTTTCGGTATAAAAATCGTAATATATTATACACAAATTTATACTAGTTTTGCTCAGAAAAACATATTAAAACAAGACTATACGAAACGATACAAAGATTTTCAGATCCTTCCTATATGTTACGAGGGAAGGTTATGATGGAAATCCATGCACAAAATCATCTTAAAATTAGATTCTACGAAACTTTTTGAAATGAAAGTTTCGGTCAAAAAATCGTAATATATTATACACAAGTTTATACGAGTTTTGCTCAAAAAATCAAATTAAATTGAGGACTATACGAAACGATACATAGCTTTTCAGATCCTTCTTATATGATACGGGGGAAGGTTATGATGGAAGCCCATGCAAAAAACTCATCTGAAAATTTGATTCTACGAAACTTTTCGAAATGCAAGTTTCGGTAAAAAAATCGTGATATATTATACACAAGTTTATACTAGTTTTGCACAAAAAATCAAATTAAATCGAGGACTATACGAAACGATACAAATCGTTTCAGGTCCTTCCTATATGTTACGAAGGAAGGTTATTATGGAAGTCCATGCACAAAATCATCTTAAAAATAGATTCTACGAAACTTTTTGAAATGCAAGTTTCGGTCAAAAAATCGTAATATATTATACACAAGCTTATACTAGTTTTGCTCAAAAAATAAAATTAAATCGAGGACTATACAAAATGATACATAGCTTTTCAGATCCTTCTTATATGATACGGGGGAAGGTTATGATGGAAGCTCATGCAAAAAAATCATCTGAAAATTTGATTCTATGAAACTTTTCGAAATGCAAGTTTCGGTTAAAAAATCGTAATATCTTATACACAAGTTTATACTAGTTTTGCTCAAAAAACAAATTAAATTGAGGATGATACGAAACGTTACAAAGCTTTTCAGATCTTTCATATATGTTACGGGGGAAGGTTATGATGGAAGCCCATGCAAAAAATCATCTGAAAATTTGATTGTATAAAACTTTTTGAAATCCAAGTTTCAGTCAAAAAATTGTAATATATTATACACAAGTTTATACTAGTTTTGCCTAAAAAAATCAAATTAAATCGAGGACTATACGAAACGATACAAAACTTTTCAGATCCTTTCCTATATGTTATGAGGGATGGTTATTATGGAAGCCCGTGCACAAAATAATCTTAAAAATAGATTCTACGAAACTTTTTTAAATGCAAGTTTCAGTCAAAAATCGTAATATATTATACACAAGTTTTTACTAGTTTTGCTTAAAAAATCAAATTAGATCGAGGACTATACAAAAAGATACATAGCTTTTTATATCCTTCTTATATGATACGGGGGAAGGTTATGATGGAAGCCCATGCAAAAAATCATCTGAAAATTTGATTCTACGAAACTTTTCGATATGCATGTTTCGGTCAAAAAATCGTAATATATTATACACAAGTTTATACTAGTTTTGCTCAAAAAAAAATTAAAACGGGGACTATACGAAATGATACAAAGCTTTTTAGATCCTTCCTATATGTTACTGGGGAAGGTTATGATTGAAGCTAATGAAAAAAATCATCTGAAAATTTGATTCTACGAAACTTTTTGAAATGCAAGTTTCGGTAAAAAAAAATCATAATATATTATTATACACAAGTTTATACTAGTTTTGCTCAAAAAATCAAATTAAATGGAGGACTATACGAAACGATACATAGCTTTTCAGATCCTTCTTATATGATATAGGGGAAGGTTATGATGGAAGCCCATGCAAAAAATATCTGAAAATTTGATTCTACGAAACTTTACAAAATGCAAGTTTCGGTCAAAAAATCGTAATATATTATACACAAGTTTATACTAGTTTTGCTCAAAAAATAAATTAAATTGAGGATGATACGAAACGTTACAAAGCTTTTCAGATGTTTCCTATATGTTACGGGGGAAGGTTATGATGGAAGCCCATGCAAAAAATCATCTGAAAATTTGATTATATAAAACTTTTTGTAATGCAAGTTTCAGTCAAAAAATTGTAATATATTATACACAAGTTTATACTAGTTTAGCTCAAAAAATCAAATTAAATCGAGGACTATACGAAACGTTACAAAACTTTTCAGATCCTTCCTATATGTTACGAGGGAAGGTTATTATGGAAGTCCATCCACAAAATCATCTTAAAAATAGATTCTACGAAACTTTTTGAAATGCAAGTTTCGGTCAAAAAATCGTAATATATAATACACAAGTTTATACTAGTTTTGCTCAAAAAATCAAATTAAATCGAGGACTATACGAAACGATACATAGCTTTTAAAATCCTTCTTATATGATAAGGGGGAAGGTTATGATGGAAGCCCATGCAAAAAATCATCTGAAAATTTGATTCTACGAAACTTTTCGAAATGCAAGTTTCGGTCAAAAAATCGTAATATATTATACACAAGTTTATACTAGTTTTGCTCAAAAAAAACAAATTAAAACGAGGACTATACGAAATGATACAAAGATTTTTAGATCCTTCCTATATGATACTGGGGAAGGTTATGATGGAAGCCAATGAAAAAAATCATCTAAAAATTTTATTCTACGAAACTTTTTGAAATGCAAGTTTCGGTAAAAAAAAACGTAATATATTATACACAAGTTTATACTAGTTTTGCTCAAATAATCAAATTAAATCGAGGACTATACGAAACGATACAATACTTTTCAGATCCTTACTATATGTTACGGGGGAAGGTTATGATGGAAGTCCATGCATAAAATAATCTTAAAATTTTATTCTACAAAACTTTTTGAAATACATGTTTCGGTCAAAAAATTGTAATATTTTATACACAAGTTTTGCTCAAAAATTCAAAGTAAATCGAGGACTATATGAAATGATACATAGATTTTCAGATCCTTCTTATATGTTACAGGGGAAGGTTAAGGTGGAAGCCCATGCAAAAAATCATCTGAAAATTTGATTCTACGAAACTTTTCGAAATGCAAGTTTCAGTCAAAAAATCTTAATATATTATGCACAAGTTTATACTAGTTTTGCTCAAAAAATCAATCGAGAACTATACGAAACGATACAAAGCTTTCCAGATCCTACCTATATCTTACGTGGGTAGGTTATGATGGAAGTTCATGCAAAAAATCATCTGAAAATTTGATTCTACGAAACTTTTCGAAATGCAAGTTTCGGTCAAAAAATCGTAATATATCATACACAAGTTTATACTAGTTTTGCTCAAAAAAAACAAATTAAATCGAGGATGATACGAAACGATACAAAGCTTTTCATATCTTTCCTATATGTTAGGGGGGAAGGTTATGATGGAAGCCCATGCAAATAAATCTTCTGAAAATTTGATTCTACGAAACCTTTTTAAATGCTAGTTTCGGTCAAAAAAAACGTAATATATTATACACAAGTTTATACTAGTTTTGCTCAAAAAATCAAATTAAATTGAGGACTATACGAAACGATACATAGCTTTTCATATCCTTCTTATATGATACGGGGGAAGGTTATGATTGAAGCCCATGCAAAAAATCATCTGATAATTTGATTCTACGAAACGTTTTAAATTGAATGTTTCGGTATAAAAATCGTAATATATTATACACAAATTTATACTAGTTTTGCTCAGAAAAACATATTAAAACAAGACTATACGAAACGATACAAAGATTTTCAGATCCTTCCTATATGTTACGAGGGAAGGTTATGATGGAAATCCATGCACAAAATCATCTTAAAATTAGATTCTACGAAACTTTTTGAAATGAAAGTTTCGGTCAAAAAATCGTAATATATTATACACAAGTTTATACGAGTTTTGCTCAAAAAATCAAATTAAATTGAGGACTATACGAAACGATACATAGCTTTTCAGATCCTTCTTATATGATACGGGGGAAGGTTATGATGGAAGCCCATGCAAAAAACTCATCTGAAAATTTGATTCTACGAAACTTTTCGAAATGCAAGTTTCGGTAAAAAAATCGTGATATATTATACACAAGTTTATACTAGTTTTGCACAAAAAATCAAATTAAATCGAGGACTATACGAAACGATACAAATCGTTTCAGGTCCTTCCTATATGTTACGAAGGAAGGTTATTATGGAAGTCCATGCACAAAATCATCTTAAAAATAGATTCTACGAAACTTTTTGAAATGCAAGTTTCGGTCAAAAAATCGTAATATATTATACACAAGCTTATACTAGTTTTGCTCAAAAAATAAAATTAAATCGAGGACTATACAAAATGATACATAGCTTTTCAGATCCTTCTTATATGATACGGGGGAAGGTTATGATGGAAGCTCATGCAAAAAAATCATCTGAAAATTTGATTCTATGAAACTTTTCGAAATGCAAGTTTCGGTTAAAAAATCGTAATATCTTATACACAAGTTTATACTAGTTTTGCTCAAAAAACAAATTAAATTGAGGATGATACGAAACGTTACAAAGCTTTTCAGATCTTTCATATATGTTACGGGGGAAGGTTATGATGGAAGCCCATGCAAAAAATCATCTGAAAATTTGATTGTATAAAACTTTTTGAAATCCAAGTTTCAGTCAAAAAATTGTAATATATTATACACAAGTTTATACTAGTTTTGCCTAAAAAAATCAAATTAAATCGAGGACTATACGAAACGATACAAAACTTTTCAGATCCTTTCCTATATGTTATGAGGGATGGTTATTATGGAAGCCCGTGCACAAAATAATCTTAAAAATAGATTCTACGAAACTTTTTTAAATGCAAGTTTCAGTCAAAAATCGTAATATATTATACACAAGTTTTTACTAGTTTTGCTTAAAAAATCAAATTAGATCGAGGACTATACAAAAAGATACATAGCTTTTTATATCCTTCTTATATGATACGGGGGAAGGTTATGATGGAAGCCCATGCAAAAAATCATCTGAAAATTTGATTCTACGAAACTTTTCGATATGCATGTTTCGGTCAAAAAATCGTAATATATTATACACAAGTTTATACTAGTTTTGCTCAAAAAAAAATTAAAACGGGGACTATAAGAAATGATACAAAGCTTTTTAGATCCTTCCTATATGTTACTGGGGAAGGTTATGATTGAAGCTAATGAAAAAAATCATCTGAAAATTTGATTCTACGAAACTTTTTGAAATGCAAGTTTCGGTAAAAAAAAATCATAATATATTATTATACACAAGTTTATACTAGTTTTGCTCAAAAAATCAAATTAAATGGAGGACTATACGAAACGATACATAGCTTTTCAGATCCTTCTTATATGATATAGGGGAAGGTTATGATGGAAGCCCATGCAAAAAATATCTGAAAATTTGATTCTACGAAACTTTTCAAATTGCAAGTTTCGGTCAAAAAATCGTAATATATTATACACAAGTTTATACTAGTTTTGCTCAAAAAATAAATTAAATTGAGGATGATACGAAACGTTACAAAACTTTTCAGATGTTTCCTATATGTTACGGGGGAAGGTTATGATGGAAGCCCATGCAAAAAATCATCTGAAAATTTGATTCTATAAAACTTTTTGTAATGCAAGTTTCAGTCAAAAAATTGTAATATATTATACACAAGTTTATACTAGTTTTGCTCAAAAAATCAAATTAAATCGAGGACTATACGAAACGTTACAAAACTTTTCAGATCCTTCCTATATGTTACGAGGGAAGGTTATTATGGAAGTCCATGCACAAAATCATCTTAAAAATAGATTCTACGAAACTTTTTGAAATGCAAGTTTCGGTCAAAAAATCGTAATATATAATACACAAGTTTATACTAGTTTTGCTCAAAAAATCAAATTAAATCGAGGACTATACGAAACGATACATAGCTTTTAAAATCCTTCTTATATGATAAGGGGGAAGGTTATGATGGAAGCCCATGCAAAAAATCATCTGAAAATTTGATTCTACGAAACTTTTCGAAATGAAAGTTTCGGTCAAAAAATCGTAATATATTATACACAAGTTTATACTAGTTTTGCTCAAAAAAAACAAATTAAAACGAGGACTATACGAAACGATACAAAGATTTTTAGATCCTTCCAATATGATACTGGGGAAGGTTATGATGGAAGCCAATGAAAAAAATCATCTGAAAATTTTATTCTACGAAACTTTTTGAAATGCAAGTTTCGGTAAAAAAAAACGTAATATATTATACACATGTTTATACTAGTTTTGCTCAAAAAATCAAATTAAATCGAGGACTATACGAAACGATACAATACTTTTCAGATCCTTCCTATATGTTACCGGGGAAGGTTATGATGAAAGTCCATGCATAAAATAATCTTAAAATTTTATTCTACAAAACTTTTTGAAATACATGTTTCGGTCAAAAAATTGTAATATTTTATACACAAGTTTTGCTCAAAAATTCAAAGTAAATCGAGGACTATACGAAATGATACATAGATTTTCAGATCCTTCTTATATGTTACAGGGGAAGGTTAAGGTGGAAGCCCATGCAAAAAATCATCTGAAAATTTGATTCTACGAAACTTTTCGAAATGCAAGTTTTAGTCAAAAAATCTTAATATATTATGCACAAGTTTATACTAGTTTTGCTCAAAAAATCAATCGAGAACTATACGAAACGATACAAAGCTTTCCAGATCCTACCTATATCTTACGTGGGTAGGTTATGATGGAAGTTCATGCAAAAAATCATCTGAAAATTTGATTCTACGAAACTTTTCGAAATGCAAGTTTCGGTCAAAAAATCGTAATATATCATACACAAGTTTATACTAGTTTTGCTCAAAAAAACAAATTAAATCGAGGATGATACGAAACGATACAAAGCTTTTCATATCTTTCCAATATGTTAGAGGGGAAGGTTATGATGGAAGCCCATGCAAATAAATCTTCTGAAAATTTGATTCTACGAAACCTTTTTAAATGCTAGTTTCGGTCAAAAAAACGTAATATATTATACACAAGTTTATACTAGTTTTGCTCAAAAAATCAAATTAAATTGAGGACTATACGAAACGATACATAGCTTTTCATATCCTTCTTATATGATACGGGGGAAGGTTATGATTGAAGCCCATGCAAAAAATCATCTGATAATTTGATTCTACGAAACGTTTCGAATTGAATGTTTCGGTATAAAAATCGTAATATATTATACACAAATTTATACTAGTTTTGCTCAGAAAAACATATTAAAACAAGACTATACGAAACGATACAAAGATTTTCAGATCCTTCCTATATGTTACGAGGGAAGGTTATGATGGAAATCCATGCACAAAATCATCTTAAAATTAGATTCTACGAAACTTTTTTAAATGAAAGTTTCGGTCAAAAAATCGTAATATATTATACACAAGTTTATACGAGTTTTGCTCAAAAAATCAAATTAAATCGAGGACTATACGAAACGATACATAGCTTTTCAGATCCTTCTTATATGATACTTGGGAAGGTTATGATGGAAGCCCCTGCAAAAAATCATCTGAAAATTTGATTCTACGAAACTTTTCGAAATGCAAGTTTCGGTAAAAAAATCGTAATATATTATACACAAGTTTATACTAGTTTTGCACAAAAAATCAAATTAAATCGAGGACTATACGAAACGATACAAAACGTTTCAGGTCCTTCCTATATGTTACGAAGGAAGGTTATTATGGAAGTCCATGCACAAAATCATCTTAAAAATAGATTCTACGAAACTTTTTGAAATGCAAGTTTCGGTCAAAAAATCGTAATATATTATACACAAGCTTATACTAGTTTTGCTCAAAAAATAAAATTAAATCGAGGACTATACAAAATGATACATAGCTTTTCAGATCCTTCTTATATGATACGGGGGAAGGTTATGATGGAAGCTCATGCAAAAAAATCATCTGAAAATTTGATTCTATGAAACTTTTCGAAATGCAAGTTTCGGTCAAAAAATCGTAATATCTTATACACAAGTTTATACTAGTTTTGCTCAAAAAACAAATTAAATTGAGGATGATACGAAACGTTACAAAGCTTTTCAGATCTTTCATATATGTTACGGGGGAAGGTTATGATGGAAGCCCATGCAAAAAATCATCTGAAAATTTGATTCTATAAAACTTTTTGAAATCCAAGTTTCAGTCAAAAAATTGTAATATATTATACACAAGTTTATACTAGTTTTGCCTAAAAAATCAAATTAAATCGAGGACTATACGAAACGATACAAAACTTTTCAGATCCTTTCCTATATGTTATGAGGGATGGTTATTATGGAAGCCCATGCACAAAATCATCTTAAAAATAGATTCTACGAAACTTTTTTAAATGCAAGTTTCGGTCAAAAATCGTAATATATTATACACAAGTTTTTACTAGTTTTGCTCAAAAAATCAAATTAAATCGAGAACTATACAAAAAGATACATAGCTTTTTATATCCTTCTTATATGATACGGGGGAAGGTTATGATGGAAGCCCATGCAAAAAATCATCTGAAAATTTGATTCTACGAAACTTTTCGATATGCAAGTTTCGGTCAAAAAATCGTAATATATTATACACAAGTTTATACTAGTTTTTCTCCAAAAAAAATTAAAACGAGGACTATACGAAACGATACAAAGCTAATTAGATCCTTCCTATATGTTACTGGGGAAGGTTATGATTGAAGCTAATGAAAAAAATCATCTGAAAATTTGATTCTACGAAACTTTTTGAAATGCAAGTTTCGGTAAAAAAAAATCGTAATATATTATTATACACAAGTTTATACTAGTTTTGCTCAAAAAATCAAATTAAATCGAGGACTATACGAAACGATACATAGCTTTTCAGATCTTTCTTATATGAAATAGGGGAAGGTTATGATGGAAGCCCATGCAAAAAATATCTAAAAATTTGATTCTACGAAACTTTTCAAAATGCAAGTTTCGGTCAAAAAATCGTAATATATTATACACAAGTTTATACTAGTTTTGCTCAAAAAACAAATTAAATTGAGGATGATACGAAACGTTACAAAGCTTTTCAGATGTTTCCTATATGTTACGGGGGAAGGTTATGATGGAAGCCCATGCAAAAAATCATCTGAAAATTTGATTATATAAAACTTTTTGTAATGCAAGTTTCAATCAAAAAATTGTACTATATTATACACAAGTTTATACTAGTTTTGCTCAAAAAATTATATTAAATCGAGGACTATACGAAACGATACAAAACTTTTCAGATCCTTCCTATATGTTACGAGGGAAGGTTATTATGGAAGTCCATGCACAAAATCATCTTAAAAAAAGATTCTACGAAACTTTTTGGAATGCAAGTTTCGGTCAAAAAATCGTAATATATAATACACAAGTTTATACTAGTTTTGCTCAAAAAATAAAATTAAATCGAGGACTATACGAAACGATACATAGCTTTTAAAATCCTTCTTATATGATAAGGGGGAAGGTTATGATGGAAGCCCATGCAAAAAATCATCAGAAAATTTGATTCTACGAAACTTTTCGAAATGCAAGTTTCGGTAAAAAAAACGTAATATATTATACACAAGTTTATACTAGTGTTGCTCAAAAAAAAACTAATTAAAACGAGGACTATACGAAACGATACAAAGCTTTTTAGATCCTTCCTATATGATACTGGGGAAGGTTATGATGGAAGCCAATGAAAAAAATCAACTGAAAATTTTATTCTACGAAACTTTTTGAAATGCAAGTTTCGGTAAAAAAAAACGTAATATATTATACACAAGTTTATACTAGTTTTGCTCAAAAAATCAAATTAAATCGAGGACTATACGAAACGATACAATACTTTTCAGATCCTTCCTATATATTACCGGGGAAGGTTATGATGGAAGTCCATGCAAAAAATAATCTTAAAATTTTAATCTACGAAACTTTTTGAAATACATGTTTCGGTCAAAAAATTGTAATATTTTATACACAAGTTTTGTTCAAAAATTCAAAGTAAATCGAGGACTAAACGAAATGATACATAGATTTTCAGATCCTTCTTATATGTTACAGGGGAAGATTAAGGTGGAAGCCCATGCAAAAAATCATCTGAAAATTTGATTCTACGAATCTTTTCGAAATGCAAGTTTCAGTCAAAACATCTTAATATATTATGCACAAGTTTATACTAGTTTTGCTCAAAAAATCAATCGAGAACTATACGAAACGATACAAAGCTTTCCAGATCCTACCTATATCTTACGTGGGTAGGTTATGATGGAAGTTCATGCAAAAAATATCTGAAAATTTGATTCTACAAAACTTTTCGAAATGCAAGTTTCGGTCAAAAAATTGTAATATATTATACACAAGTTTATACTAGTTTTGCTCAAAAAACAAATTAAATTGAGGATGATACGAAATGTTACAAAGCTTTTCAGATGTTTCCTATATGTTACGGGGGAAGGTTATGATGGAAGCCCATGCAAAAAATCATCTGAAAATTTGATTAAATAAAATTTTTTTAATGCAAGTTTCAGTCAAAAAATTGTAATATATTATACACAAGTTTATACTAGTTTTGCTCAAAAAATAAAATTAAATCGAGGACTATACGAAACGATACAAAACTTTTCAGATCCTTCCTATATGTTACGAGGGGAGGTTATTATGGAAGTCCATGCACAAAATCATCTTAAAAATAGATTCTACGAAACTTTTTGAAATGCAAGTTTCGGTCAAAATATCGTAATATATAATACACAAGTTTATACTAGTTTTGCTCAAAAAATCAAATTAAATCGAGGACTATACGAAACGATACATAGCTTTTAAAATCCTTCTTATATGATAAGGGGGAAGGTTATGATGAAAGCCCATGCAAAAAATCATATGAAAATTTGATTCTAAAAAACTTTTCGAAATGCAAGTTTCGGTCAAAAAATCGTAATATATTATACACAAGTTTATACTAGTTTTGCTCAAAAAAAAACAAATTTAAACGAGGACTATACGAAACGATACAAATATTTTTAGATCCTTCCTATATGATACTGGGGAAGGTTATGATGGAAGCCAATGAAAAAAATCATCTGAAAATTTGATTCTACGAAACTTTTTGAAATGCAAGTTTCGGTAAAAAAAAACGTAATATATTATACACAAGTTTATACTAGTTTTGCTCAAAAAATCCAATTAAATCGAGGACTATACGAAACGATACAATACTCTTCAGATCCTTCCTATATGTTACGGGGGAAGGTTATGATGGAAGTCCATGCATAAAATAATCTTAAAATTTTATTCTACGAAACTTTTTGAAATACATGTTTCGGTCAAAAAATTGTAATATTTTATACACAAGTTTTGCTCAAAAATTCAAAGTAAATCGAGGACTATACGAAATGATACATAAATTTTCAGATCCTTCTTATATGTTACAGGGGAAGGTTAAGGTGGAAGCCCATGCAAAAAATCATCTGAAAATTTGATTCTACGAATCTTTTCGAAATGTAAGTTTCAATCAAAAAATCTTAATATATTATGCACAAGTTTATACTAGTTTTGCTCAAAAAATCAATCGAGAACTATACGAAACGATACAAAGCTTTCCAGATCCTACCTATATCTTACGTGGGTAGGTTATGATGGATGTTCATGCAAAAAATCATCTGGAAATTTGATTCTACGAAATTTTTCGAAATGCATGTTTCGGTCAAAAAATCGTAATATATTATACACAAGTTTATACTAGTTTTGCTCAAAAAACAAATTAAATTGAGGATGATACGAAATGTTACAAAGCTTTTCAGATGTTTCCTATATGTTACGGGGGAAGGTTATGATGGAAGCCCATGCAAAAAATCATCTGAAAATTTGATTATATAAAACTTTTTGTAATGCAAGTTTCAGTCAAAAAATTGTAATATATTATACACAAGTTTATACTAGTTTTGCTCAAAAAATAAAATTAAATCGAGGACTATACGAAACGATACAAAACTTTTCAGATCCTTCCTATATGTTACGAGGGGAGGTTATTAAGGAAGTCCATGCACAAAATCATCTTAAAAATAGATTCTACGAAACTTTTTGAAATGCAAGTTTCGGTCAAAATATCGTAATATATAATACACAAGTTTATACTAGTTTTGCTCAAAAAATCAAATTAAATCGAGGACTATACGAAACGATACATAGCTTTTAAAATCCTTCTTATATGATAAGGGGGAAGGTTATGATGGAAGCCCATGCAAAAAATCATCTGAAAATTTGATTCTAAAAAACTTTTCGAAATGCAAGGTTCGGTCAAAAAATCGTAATATATTATACACAAGTTTATACTAGTTTTGCTCCAAAAAAAAAATTAAAACGAGGACTATACGAAACGATACAAATATTTTTAGATCCTTCCTATATGATACTGGGGAAGGTTATGATGGAAGCCAATGAAAAAAATCATCTGAAAATTTGATTCTACGAAACTTTTTGAAATGCAAGTTTCGGTAAAAAAAACGTAATATATTATACACAAGTTTATACTAGTTTTGCTCAAAAAATCAAATTAAATCGAGGACTATACGAAACGATACAATACTCTTCAGATCCTTCCTATATGTTACGGGGGAAGGTTATGATGGAAGTCCATGCATAAAATAATCTTAAAATTTTATTCTACGAAACTTTTTGAAATACATGTTTCGGTCAAAAAATTGTAATATTTTATACACAAGTTTTGCTCAAAAATTCAAAGTAAATCGAGGACTATACGAAATGATACATAGATTTTCAGATCCTTCTTATATGTTACAGGGGAAGGTTAAGGTGGAAGCCCATACAAAAAATCATCTGAAAATTTGATTCTACAAAACTTTTCGAAATGCAAGTTTCAATCAAAAAATCTTAATATATTATTCACAAGTTTATACTAGTTTTGCTCAAAAAATCAATCGAGAACTATACGAAACGATACAAAGCTTTCCAGATCCTACGTATATCTTACGTGGGTAGGTTATGATGGATGTTCATGCAAAAAATCATCTGAAAATTTGATTCTACGAAACTTTTCGAAATGCATGTTTCGGTCAAAAAATCGTAATATATTATACACAAGTTTATACTAGTTTTGCTCAAAAAAACAAATTAAATCGAGGATGATACGAAACGATACAAAGCTTTTCATATCTTTCCTATATGTTAGGGGGGAAGGTTATGATGGAAGCCCATGCAAATAAATCTTCTGAAAATTTGATTCTACGAAACCTTTTTAAATGCTAGTTTCGGACAAAAAAATGTAATATATTATACACAAGTTTATACTAGTTTTGCTCAAAAAATCAAATTAAATTGAGGACTATACGAAACGATACATAGCTTTTCATATCCTTCTTATATGATACGGGGGAAGGTTATGATTAAAGCCCATGCAAAAAATCATCTGATAATTTGATTCTACGAAACGTTTCAAATTGCATGTTTCGGTATAAAAATCGTAATATATTATACACAAATTTATACTAGTTTTGCTCAAAAAAACATATTAAAACAAGACTATACGAAACGATACAAAGCTTTTCAGATCCTTCCTATATGTTACGAGGGAAGGTTATGATGGAAATCCATGCACAAAATCATCTTAAAATTAGATTCTACGAAACTTTTTGAAATGAAAGTTTCGGTCAAAAAATTGTAATATATTATACACAAGTTTATACGAGTTTTGCTCAAAAAATCAAATTAAATCGAGGACTATACGAAACGATACATAGCTTTTCAGATCCTTCTTATATGATACGGGGGAAGGTTATGATGGAAGCCCATGCAAAAAATCATCTGAAAATTTGATTCTACGAAACTTTTCGAAATGCAAGTTTTGGTCAAAAAATCGTAATATATTATATACAAGTTTATACTAGTTTTGAACAAAAAATCAAATTAAATCGAGGACTATACGAAACGATACAAAACGTTTCAGATCCTTCCTATATGTTACGAAGGAAGGTTATTATGGAAGTCCATGCACAAAATCATCTTAAAAATAGATTCTACGAAACTTTTTGAAATGCAAGTTTCGGTCAAAAAATCGTAATATATTATACACAAGCTTATACTAGTTTTGCTCAAAAAATAAAATTAAATCGAGGACTATACAAAATGATACATACCTTTTCAGATCCTTCTTATATGATACGGGGGAAGGTTATGATGGAAGCTCATGCAAAAAATCATCTGAAAATTTGATTCTATGAAACTTTTCGAAATGCAAGTTTCGGTCAAAAAATCGTAATATCTTATACACAAATTTATACTAGTTTTACTCAAAAAACAAATTAAATTGAGGATGATACGAAACGTTACAAAGCTTTTCAGATCTTTCATATATGTTACGGGGGAAGGTTATGATGGAAGCCCATGCAAAAAATCATCTGAAAATTTGATTCTATAAAACTTTTTGAAATGCATGTTTCAGTCAAAAAATTGTAATATATTATACACAAGTTTATACTAGTTTTGCCTAAAAAATCAAATTAAATCGAGGACTATACGAAACGATACAAAACTTTTCAGATCCTTTCCTATATGTTATGAGGGATGGTTATTATGGAAGTCCATGCACAAAATCATCTTAAAAATAGATTCTACGAAACTTTTTTAAATGCAAGTTTCGGTCAAAAATCGTAATATATTATACACAAGTTTTTACTAGTTTTGCTCAAAAAATCAAATTAAATCGAGGACTATACAAAAAGATACATAGCTTTTTATATCCTTCTTATATGATACGGGGGAAGTGTTCTGGACTGGGCCATGATGACATGCACGGCACGGCCCAATACACGTCGGGCATAGGCCCATACATTCGAGCTGATGAACATGTCGGGCAAAGGCCCCACACATCCGAGCTGATGACACTCTGCCTCGACACCCCCACTACGTGTCGGGCAAAGACACATGCATCTCACCAGCCGACCCTCCTTCACACATCACTTGTCCACACTACGGGCATACGCACGATGTCGGGCAGAGACCATGTCTGCCAACTCATCTGCCACGTCACCCAACTGCCCTTCATTATCTCCTAAGAGATAGGGGCAGTTGGACCAGGGAGCAGACCTTTGGTCTAGGTCTTCACGCTTCTTACACGTTCCTTGGCAGCTCCTCCTTGGGCCTAGCTAGATCAAGCCCATTAGGAGCCTTGGCCCAGCGCTGGGGGCTCAATATAAATACCCTTTCATGGAAAAGGGTCAGGTATTCTAACTCACTCTGAAATAACCTTAACTCCGTACCTTTTCTGACTTAAGCATCGGAGTACTTTGCAGGTACACCCCTTCTCTCATCCCATTCTCTGGCCCATTCTTCAAGTCCTTGGAAGGCCCTCCTGATCAGGTAAGATCAGTGGCGCCGTCTGTGGGAACTAGTTATCCCCATCTTCGTCAACAGAGGATCAAAGCTCATTTATTCCTGTCCTTCCAACATGGCCGGAGAACAACCTAGCGAGCGCAGCCGTCCCCTCGTCGACTACACTATGGACGACGGCCCGCAGTCCCATGAAGCAGACGCTCGAGACGGTCGTCCAGCTACCCCGTCTCCAGAACCCCAAAATAACAGGGATGCCCCTCACGTTCAAAACCAAGGGGCCGAGGCATTTCATCCCATCCCCGTCCCCGTCGAAGGAGACGTCACCATGATTGCTATGGTGAACGCCCTCAACCAGGCCAGTTCTATGCTCTACCAGCAGCACGAGAAAATCATGGCCCTAGAAGCTGAACGATAGGAGGTCCGACCCCAACAGGAGAGGAGGACACAACAACGTCCAGAGGCAACAAAGAAGTGAGGACGTCGCTCTCCAGAACCTCACGTCAGCAGGGCACGCGCCCACAGCGACAATGGTCGATTAGGAACATCACCAAGGCGCGGGCGCAGCCCCGACAACAACGAACTCTCTCCACTGAGGAGCGACGAGGATGACTTGCATTGTCCCCTGTCACGGGCAATAATGGAAGCCCCGCTCCCCAAAGGCATGGAAAAACCTCCCAATCTAGTTGTGTACGACGGGACTACCGATCCCGACGACCACGTCAACAACGTCAACACAATGCTCGACTACCGCAATGACATCACCGGTCACCTCAAATGCCGGCTGTTTTCAACAACCCTCAGGAAAGGAGCCATGGCCTGGTACAAAAGCTTGGCCCCCGAATCCATCACATCTTGGAGAGTCATGAGATCTATGTTCACAAGACACTTCACGGCTTCCCGTCGTCACCCCAAGACAGAGGCAACCCTTGAAGCCATAGTACAAAAGAAAAATGAAACACTGCGCTCGTACATTGAGCGATTCAACCAGGAAGTTGTCGAGGTGGATACCACCGAACACATGAAGAAATACCTCCTAGAAAGAGGGCTCTTGCCCGGCAGTGAACTCAGCAGAGCCGTCGGGATCGAGCCTCCCCGCACCTTGAATGAACTTCTGCATAAGGCCCAGGCTTATATCAGATACGAGGAAAAACAAGTAGCCTACAATGCTCGCAGCGGCCGTAGTGTTGGATATACTGACCACCCCAAGCGCGAAGATCCAAATATCCCCCGTCGCAACAGGGACTGCGAAGGGAAGAAAGACCCCGCGAGCTTCGAGAAGGAAGAGGCCTCGCAGGCCGATACAGCGAGTACACCTTACTCACAGCTCCCCGAGAGCGCATCCTCACGGAATGCATCAACTCTGAATTCAAACAGGGCAGAGTAAGGTTCCCAAAACCATCTGCACCAAAGCCTCACACCGACAAATCCAAGTACTGCAGGTTGCACAGGAGCCACGGGCACGTGACCGAAGACTGCGTCCACCTGAAAGATGCGATAGAGATTTTAATCCAGGAAGGGCACCTAAAACAGTATACAAGGAGGAACGAAACCCCCAAGCACGACGAGGCAGAGAAGAAGAGACCCCAGGAAGACACACCCCCCGACAACTCTCCTTATCAAGTGGCCCTCTGCGTGTCACGCCCAGAAGATTTCATCCTCCCCGAGCCTCTGCCCGAAGGCAGAATCACTGCATTCAGCCCCTGGGAAGACTTCCCGACCGCACTAGTTATATCAGGAGGAGGGATTAACGGTGAGACCGCTGCCCTCTCGGTCAAACGCAAGTTCGACGAGCTCCTATTGAATGCACCCGAGCAAAAAGCGACGCTGACAAAATATCGAGGTAAATCCAACCCAATATCCTTCTTTTTAGAAGAGCTTCCGGGAGGATCCCCGAATTCGGGGATTCCACTATTGATCAGGGCAAGGATGGCACAGTTCGACGTCAGGCGCATTCTGGTCGATCAGGGCAGCTCGGTGGATATCATGTACGTCCACCTCTTCAAGACCCTAAAATTAGACAAGACCAACCTGGCCCCCTACGTCGGATCTGACCTACAGGGGTTCAATGGAGCCACAACAAGGCCGTGGGGATATGTCGAGCTCCTAGTCACCTTCGGGGAGCAGGAAACGGCCAGGGAAATCAAAATCCAGTTCCTGGTCGTGGACTGTCTGTCCCTCTACAATTGCATCTTCGGCCGCCCGACATTAGCCGAACTCACCGCGGTTCCATCCACCGTCCATCTAAAGATGAAGTACTACACCAAATTGGGCCGCGTAGTCACCATCCACGGTGACATCGAAGCTGCCCGAAGATGCTACGACGCCGCGGTAAAAGGACAGGCCACAGTCAATACAAAGAGTAGCAACAAAAAATTCAAGACGGAAGATCCTCCCCCCAGGGAATTAACACTATCGACCTCGACTGCCGCATTGGCGGCGACGAGATTGAAGAATGGAAACCCGCCGAGGAACGATCTCCCGAACACCCGTTCCGACCGATCCCTGATGGAGAGTTCGAACTCATCCCTCTGGGGGACGATCCAGAGAGGACAGTAAAGATAGGCAAGGGATTGCCCGAGGGAACAAGGGAGAAGCTCGTGGCGTGCCTCAAAGAGAACTCCGACCTCTTTGCCTGGAATACCGCGGAAATGCCCGGTCTGGATCCTGAGATCGCGTGTCACCAGCTAGCCTTAGATCGGGCAGTCAAGCCCATATCACAGCGTAGGCGCAAACAGTCCCCCGAGAAGGCGGAGGCTGCCGAGCGAGCTGTAAAAGACCTCTTAGAGGCAAATTTTATTTCTGAAGCCCAGTACACAACCTGGCTCTCTAATGTAGTCCTCGTTAAGAAAAATAATGGAAAATGGCGTATGTGTGTTGATTATACTGATCTTAATAGGGCTTGCCCGAAAGATGCTTTCCCCCTCCCTAATATAGACATGCTCGTAGACAATTCTGCAGGTTTTAAACTCTTGTCCTTCATGGACGCATATAGTGGATACAACCAAATCCCTATGTCGCCCACAGACAAGAGACACACGGCATTCATGATCCCAACGGGCAATTACTATTACAACATAATGTCGTTCGGGATCAAGAACGTCGGTGCCACATACCAATGCATGATGAACAAAGTCTTCAAGGAAGAAATAAGGGACAAGCTCGAGGTATACATGGATGATATGATCGTCAAATCACACGAGGAGGTTAACCATGCTCGGCACCTATCCAAAGTTTTCGAGCAGGCGAGGCAGTGCAAAATGAGGTTCAACCCTGAAAAATGCACGTTCGGGGTACGGGCAGGAAAATTCCTGGGTTTCTACCTCACCGAAAGGGGGATCGAAGCCAACCCCGACAAATGTCGGGCGTTCTCGGAATTTCCAACCCCGAGGACCAAAAAATCAATCCAATCCCTCAACGGAATGCTCGCCTCACTCTCCCGTTTCATCGCCAAATCCGCCCATCATGCGTTGCCATTCTTCAGACTCCTTCGTAAAGAAGCCAGCTTCGACTGGACCGACGAGTGCGAACAGGCATTACTCCATTTAAAGAAGGTTCTCTCCGAACCCCCGGTCTTATCACGACCTTTAGAAAGGGAAACCCTATACCTATATCTGTCCGTAGCGACCGAGGCCGTCAGCGCCGTCCTAATTAGGGAAACCGACGAGGGACAGAAACCCATCTATTTTACGAGCAAAGCACTCCAAGGCCCCGAACTCAGATATCAGCAAATTGAAAAGGTCGCCCTGGCCCTCATAAACGCGGCGAGGAGACTACGTCATTACTTCCTCGTACACACGATAAAAGTAAGAACCGATCAGCCGATCAAACAGTTGCTTGGGCGGCCAGATATGGCCGGCAGAATGCTCAAATGGTCACTGGAACTCTCCGAATTCGACATACAATACGAAAATAGAAAGGCTTTGAAAGCCCAAGCACTGGCCGACTTCGTCGCGGAAATGATCCACTGCTCAACACCGGCGGATGGCGCCCATAAGTGGACGATCTTCGTCGACGGCGCCTCCAGCACATCAGGTAGCGGAGCCGGGATCATCCTCGAGAATGAGGACGGGATCCTGATTGAGGTCTCATTAGCACTAGCTTTCCCAACGTCGAACAACCAAGCCGAATACGAGGCTTTTATCGCTGGTCTGAGATTAGCCGAGGACCTGGGAGCAAAGGAAGTAAAAATATCAACAGACTCCCAACTCGTAGCCTCACAAGTACGAGGAGAGTACCAAACCAAGAACAACAACCTTGTCGAATACTTGTCCCTTGTCAAAGAAAAACTCGAAAAATTCGAGAAGTGGGAAGTACAACACGTACCTCGTGAGCACAACACGCGGGCCGATATCCTCTCAAAACTAGCCAGCACGAGGAAGAAGGGCGGAAACAAATCCGTAATCCAAGAGATCCTTCCTCGACCTAGCATCAAAAAACTACCCCCTCCAATTGAGGTCAACGCGATTGGGGATACTCATTGTTGGATGACACCTATCTACAATTACCTGACAAAGGACGAACTCCCCGTCGACCCAAAGGAGGCGGCCACCACCAAACGACGGGCATGCTCGTACGTACTCCTCGAAGGGAAACTCTACCGTAGGGGGTTCTCCATCCCATTACTCAAGTGCGTCGAGGAAGAGAAAGTCCCCGACATACTTGGAGAAATACACCGGGGAATAAACGCCCAGCACCTCGGCGGGCGATCACTCGCACGAAAAGCCCTTCGGGCAGGTTACTATTGGCCGACTATGCAACATGACTCAAAGGAGCACGTAAAAAAATGCGATAAATGCCAGCGACACGCCGACATGCACCTCGCACCCCCGAACGATCTAAAAACACTATCTTCTTCGTGGCCCTTCGCATGGTGGGGCATGGACATCCTCGGACCTTTCGTGACCGGATCATACCAGAATAAATACCTCATCGTAGGGGTGGATTATTTTACCAAATGGATCGAGGCAGAAGCATTGGCTAAAATAACCGCACAGAACATTCTCCGATTCTTTAAACGCAATGTCCTCGCTCGGTTCGGCGTGCCCCAGGTCCTCGTCACGGACAATGGAACACAATTCACGGACGGGGGATTCCAAGACTTCGTCGCCAGCCTAGGTACTAAGCAGCATTTCACATCCGTCGAACATCCGCAGACGAACAGGCAAGCGGAAGCGGACAACAGGGTAATCCTACGTGGCCTCAAACGCAGGCTCGGTGAAGCAAAGAGGGCATGGGTCGAGGAGCTACATAGCGTCCTATGGGCTTACCGCACGACACCACACTCCACCACCGGGGAGACCCCATTCCGGCTAACTTACGGCACCGAAGCAGTCATCCCGGTGGAAATACGGGAGCCGACGAGACGCGTGGAGGAACCCCTAGACGAGGAAATGAACGACGAGGCACTTAGAGCCGAGCTAGACCTCGTCGATGAGATCCGTTCCGAAGCAGCCCTTAGGGAGATATCGCTCAAACAAAAAATAGCCTTGCGCCACGACGCAAAGGTCATAAAAAGAGAGTTTCAGGTGGGCACCCTGGTCCTCAGAAGAAACCAGAAAAACCCAAGAGAGGGAAAACTGACCGCCAACTGGGAAGGCCCCTACCGCGTCCGCGACAAGACGAGCAACGGGGCCTATTACCTAGAAAACCTACAAGGCGAAGCACTCGCTCGACCATGGAATGCAGAGAAACTTAGACAATATTATAGCTAAATATTACAGCTAAATACATCGCGGGGAGACGTGGGAAGTACGACCACGCTCTTCGCCTCCAAAACAACAGAGAGGAAACGTAAGACCCGGGGACGAGCCGACCCCTCCAACGAACACAACCCTCTCCGACGATTGGGATCTCGATCGAGCACCAATGTCGAAGTACCGAGACAGGCAGGGCGCCCAGCTCGCGATGGGAGAGCCCAAGCCTCGAAGTCGGAGTCCCGAACATCGAACCCGGTCTTCGATCTAAACGGGCACAATGCCCGACACTTCCTCGGTTCCCTAAACCGAGGAGACTAACCTGGTCGAGCAAAATATAACAGTTCATAAACATAAAAACGTGGTACATAGCCGAACAAAAAGAATGACCAAAAACAACATTCATACATTTAAAGCAACGGCCGAGGCCAAGTACGCCCGAAGGCCAAATTACATATGCCCGAAGGCCAAAAAAAACATAAAAGGCACGCAGGCCATGTGAAAAACAAATCAAAAAGAAGAAATAATAATCAAGACTCCTCCCGGAGCTCCTCTTCAACATTCTCCACCTCATCTTCATCATCCCCCAGCTCATCCTCGGCTTCGAAAGGGCACACAATTTCCCCCTCCCGGACACAGTAGTTGTGGGCCGACCCCTCCTTCACCAATTCGGGATTCAGAACCCTCAGCTGTTCGACGGCATTGTCAAACCCCTCCTTGAACACAGCTACCAGGTCCTGGTTGAGGGAACGTATGTGCCCCAGCAGCTCACCACGGGAACCGAGTGCGAGCTCCTCCTCGGTTTCATCAGCCAGAGGACGGACCTTTTCCTCGAGAGAAGCGAGCTGAGCACGCAGTCCAGCGTTATCCTCAATTAACTTCTGGTGCCCGGCCACCTGTTCCTCCAAATTCACCTTGGCCGCCTTCAACTGATCCCGCTCCTTTTCAACTTCTTCCAATTTTTTCTTCAGCCCCTCCTGCAGCTGATACTCCTCCTTGTAGTCCGACAGATCCTTGGACAGTTTGTCCTTCTCAGACCGAACCTGCACAAGAGCATCTTCCAGGGAGGCAGTAGAGACTGAGGTATCAGTTAAGACCATGGCCATCTCCATCACCCGGATGACAGCCGCCAGGTCTCTTGCCAGCTCCTTGCGCCGGACACCAGCCTCTTGATCCAAAATAGCCTTTGCCTCAGGCGCTGGCACCGCGATCGCATCCTCGGCTTTGAAGAAAGACCGCTCCACATAACACGGGGGCAATAGGTAACTGCCGGGTCCGCCCGGACTCCCACTTCCAAGTGACGACCTCGAGAGAGTCCCCGCCGGACGCTTCCGCTTGTGAAGAGGAGAGGCTGATTGAGGCGGGCTGTCAGGGATATCTATCGTTGACGCCCGAGGAGGAGAGGAGGGCACCGGACTCGCCATGTTCGAAGTCCCGGCCCCAGAGTCTCCAGCGACCACCTGAGCACGAGGCACAATTTTCTTCTTCTTTTTGGGTACCCTGTCCGGCGCACCAACCTGGTTGGCCAGCTTGAGGACCCGATCGCGCGCCGAGGGCATAGCACCTGTAAAACATTGCACAAAAACGTTAGCGAGCGAAAACATAGACAAAAATAAAGAACAAGAAAGACACCTACTCAATAATTCTAAGGCCCTTTCCTCGGTACCGCACTCGAGCAAAGCCTTCGTATTAATAATACGAGTCTCAGTGATCGGCACTCCAGCCTCGTCGAGGTAAGGCACGCCCTGTCGATCTGTCCAGACCGCCAGATTGAAACTATGCACATAGTCAACCAACTTCTTATATGCGAGCCTATCCTCGACGCCGAGCATCGCAAATTTAACCCTGTAATGAGCGGTGGTAAGGTCGAAATGATCACGCTGCCACCTCAGCGGTATCTTTGACATCAACTTCTCCTCCCCATTTGCTGCCCGTTGGTAGTAGTAAAGGGAGTGCAGGGCGGCACGGGTGATCGGTCTCACCACATACCACCGACCCTTAAAGTGACGGGCAGAGTCCACGTATGTCTTGAACAAACGCACAGTCTGCTTAAAGGAGACCCAGCTGTGACGCCCACGGAGACCGGACCGCTGGAGGTGGAAGACATGGAAGAAAAGAGCTCGAGTGCACCCAATGCCGAGGAAACGGCAGACCAATTCGAACGCCCGCATAAAAGCGAGGGCGTTGGGATGCAATTGAGACGGCGCCGGCCGAAGCCATTTGAAGACGGACATTTGGAATGAATTAAAGGGCAGCCTAATCCCCGCCTCCCGGAAAGCGAACTCGTACATCGTAAACTGCTTCCCCGGGAAATGATGACAGATGTGGTCCGCCTCTTTGGGGGCATGGCACTGCCAGTTCTCAGGATCTTCCCGGCTTCTGCCCTCAACCACGGCATAAGCGGGGATAGCCTCGTCACAGAAATAAGACTCCTCCTCCAAAGGTTCATCCGCAACCCAGGAGAGATCGTTCTGCCCGGAGGACGAGGCATGTTCAGTACCATCCCTGGCACTCACATCCTCGACGGGTAGACGAGTGATGGCCGCATCTTCAGAAGGTGACCCGGAGTCTTCTATCCTCGGTCGTAAACGCCCGGTAGCACATGAAACGCAGACAGAAAGAGTGAATTCGACGTCATATCAAATCCACCCTTCCACCGCAGGTCAAGTGAAAGGGCGTAGCAGCAACGGACACTGACAACGTGTTCGACGCAGGAATACGCGTGTTCTTATGAGACCGGGCAGAAATCTCATACATGCTTATGCAAATTTTGCCCGGCGTATGAAATTTCTGCCCGGGACAGTCTAACCCTAACCCTATTTTACCATCTATAGTCCATTTTACTATTCCTAAGTCAAAACTAACCAACCTACTACAAGTATAACATGCATTCGCAGACATTTGGCACAAAAAAGAGAGAAAAATAATGGATTAAGGGAACAAAATAGTACCTGACATATTTGGAAGTAAGAGAGACGGTGGCGCACGAGCAGTGGCGGTGGTTCAGGCGGCGAGACAGGCAGACGCAGGAGGATTCTTCAGAGCTTCCGGTGAACGTAGGAGCGAAAAAGTGAAAATGAAGTCACTCAACTTCATTTTATAGTCCCAGGCGCGTGGGCCAACGCACTAGGTCATCATTGCCTATTGCCTACGCCGCCTTTGCACACAAAACGAAGCGACGTCATTAACACGTCTATCCATAAAGAAACTGAAGCGACGCCGGGCAACTATCCATTTCCCCGACTCTTCAAAACGTCCCGTCCCCGTATGAAGCCCTCGACCTCTACGAGAAAGGCACGCACCCATCGATGACCTTTCATCCCCGACACTACCGGGGCATCGAGCCCCGTAGAGAGAGGGATATTGCGGGCAATTCTACTGGAATCTTCCATGTCATACGTCCACGCTTTTTCCTCGACACGGGAACCCCGGTTGCAATACAAGTTATCACTCTGACTCAGAGTCTCGACTTGGGGGGCTCCTGTTCTGGACTGGGCCATGATGACATGCACGACACGGCCCAATACACGTCGGGCATAGACCCATACATCCGAGCTGATGAACATGTCGGGCAAAGGCCCCACACATCCGAGCTGATGACACTCTGCCTCGACACCCCCACTACGTGTCGGGCAGAGACACATGCATCTCACCAGCCGACCCTCTTTCACACATCACCTGTCCACACTACGGGCATACGCACGATGTCGGGCAGAGACCATGTCTGCCAACTCATCTGCCACGTCACCCAACTGCCCTTCATTATCTCCTAAGAGATAGGGGCAGTTGGACCAGGGAGCAGACCTTTGGTCTAGGTCTTCACGCTTCTTACGCGTTCCTTGGCAGCTCCTCCTTGGGCCTAGCTAGATCAAGCCTTTTAGGAGCCTTGGCCCAGCGCTGGGGGCTCAATATAAATACCCTTTCATGGCAAAGGGTCAGGTATTCTAGCTCACTCTGAAATAACCTTAACTCCGTACCTTTTTTGACTTAAGCATCGGAGTACTTTGCAGGTACACCCCCTCTCTCATCCCATTCTCTGGCCCATTCTTCAAATTAAATCGAGGACAATATTATACACAAGTTTATACTAGTTTTGCCTAAAAAATCAAATTAAATCGAGGACTATACGAAACGATACAAAACTTTTCAGATCCTTTCCTATATGTTATGAGGGATGGTTATTATGGGAGTCCATGCAATAAATCATCTTAAAAATAGATTCTACGAAACTTCTTTAAATGCAAGTTTCGGTCAAAAATCGTAATATATTATACACAAGTTTTTACTAGTTTTGCTCAAAAAATCAAATTAAATCGAGGACTATACAAAAAGATACATAGCTTTTTATATCCTTCTTATATGATACGGGGGAAGGTTATGATGGAAGCCCATGCAAAAAATCTTCTGAAAATTTGATTCTACGAAACTTTTCGATATGCAAGTTTCGGTCAAAAAATCGTAATATATTATACACAAGTTTATACTAGTTTTGCTCCAAAAAAAAAAATTAAAACGAGGACTATACGAAACGATACAGAGCTTTTTAGATCCTTCCTATATGTTACTGGGGAAGGTTATGATTGAAGCTAATGAAAAAAATCATCTGAAAATTTGATTCTAGGAAACTTTTTGAAATGCAAGTTTCGGTAAAAAAATCGTAATATATTATTATACACAAGTTTATACTAGTTTTGCTCAAAAAATCAAATTAAATTGAGGACTATACGAAACGATACATAGCTTTTCAGATCCTTCTTATATGATATAGGGGAAGGTTATGACGAAAGCCCATGCAAAAAATCATCTGAAAATTTGATTCTACGAAACTTTTCAAAATGCAAGTTTCAGTCAAAATATCGTAATATATTATACATAAGTTTATACTAGTTTTGCTCAAAAAACAAATTAAATTGAGGATGATACGAAACGTTACAAAGCTTTTCAGATGTTTCCTATATGTTACGGGGGAAGGTCATGATGGAAGCCCATGCAAAAAATCATCTGAAAATTTGATTATATAAAACTTTTTGTGATGCAAGTTTCAGTCAAAAAATTGTAATATATTATACACAAGTTTATACTAGTTTTGCTCAAAAAATCAAATTAAATCGAGGACTATACGAAACGATACAAAACTTTTCAGATCCTTCCTATATGTTACGAGGGAAGGTTATTATGGAAGTCCATGCACAAAATCATCTTAAAAATAGATTCTACGAAACTTTTTGAAATGCAAGTTTCGGTCAAAAAATCGTAATATATAATACACAAGTTTATACTAGTTTTGCTCAAAAAATCAAATTAAATCGAGGACTATACGAAACGATACATAGCTTTTCAGATCCTTCTTATATGATATAGGGGAAGGTTATGACGAAAGCCCATGCAAAAAATCATCTGAAAATTTGATTCTACGAAACTTTTCAAAATGCAAGTTTCGGTCAAAATATCGTAATATATTATACATAAGTTTATACTAGTTTTGCTCAAAAAACAAATTAAATTGAGGATGATACGAAACGTTACAAAGCTTTTCAGATGTTTCCTATATGTTACGGGGGAAGGTTATGATGGAAGCCCATGCAAAAAATCATCTGAAAATTTGATTATATAAAACTTTTTGTAATGCAAGTTTCAGTCAAAAAATTGTAATATATTATACACAAGTTTATACTAGTTTTGCTCAAAAAATCAAATTAAATCGAGGACTATACGAAACGATACAAAACTTTTCAGATCCTTCCTATATGTTACGAGGGAAGGTTATTATGGAAGTCCATGCACAAAATCATCTTAAAAATAGATTCTACGAAACTTTTTGAAATGCAAGTTTCGGTCAAAAAATCGTAATATATAATACACAAGTTTATACTAGTTTTGCTCAAAAAATCAAATTAAATCGAAGACTATACGAAATGATACATAGCTTTTAAAATCCTTCTTATATGATAAGGGGGAAGGTTATGATGGAAGCCCATGCAAAAAATCATATGAAAATTTGATTCTACGAAACTTTTCGAAATGCAAGTTTCGGTCAAAAAATCGTAATATATTATACACAAGTTTATACTAGTTTTGCTATAAAAAAAAACAAATTAAAACGAGGACTATACGAAACGATACATAGATTTTTAGATCCTTCCTATATGATACTGAGGAAGGTTATGATGGAAGCCAATGAAAAAAATCATCTAAAAATTTGATTCTACGAAACATTTTGAAATGCAAGTTTCGGTAAAAAAAAACGTAATATATTATACACAAGTTTATACTAGTTTTGCTCAAAAAATCAAATTAAATTGACGACTATACGAAACGATACAATACTTTTCAGATCCTTCCTATATGTTACGGGGGAAGGTTATGATGGAAGTCCATGCATAAAATAATCTTAAAATTTTATTCTACAAAACATTTTGAAATACATGTTTCCGTCAAAAATTTATAATATTTTAAACACAAGTTTTGCTCAAAAATTCAAAGTAAATCGAGGACTATACGAAATGATACATAGATTTTCAGATCCTTCTTATATGTTACAAGGGAAGGTTAAGGTGGAAGCCCATGCAAAAAATCATCAGAAAATTTGATTCTACGAAACTTTTCGAAATGCAAGTTTCAGTCAAAAAATCTTAATATATTATGCACAAGTTTATACTAGTTTTGCTCAAAAAATCAATCGAGAACTATACGAAACGATACAAAGCTTTCCAGATCCTACCTATATCTTACATGGGTTGGTTATGATGGAAGTCCATGCAAAAAATCATCTGAAAATTTGATTCTACGAAACTTTTCAAAATGCAAGTTTCGGTCAAAAAATCGTAATATATTATACACAAGTTTATACAAGTTTTGCTCAAAAAATCAAATTAAATTGAGGACTATACAAAACGATACATAGCTTTTCATATCCTTCTTATATGATACGGGGGAAGGTTATGATTGAAGCCCATGCAAAAAAATCATCTGAAAATTTGATTCTACGAAACGTTTCGAATTGCATGTTTCGGTATAAAAATCGTAATATATTATACACAAGTTTATACTAGTTTTGCTTAAAAAAACATATTAAAACAAGACTATACGAAACGATACAAAGCTTTTCAGATCCTTCCTATATGTTACGAGGGAAGGTAATGGTGGAAATCCATGCACAAAATCATCTTAAAATTAGATTCTACGAAACTTTTTGAAATGAAAGTTTCGGTCAAAAAATCGTAATATATTATACACAAGTTTATACGAGTTTTGCTCAAAAAATCAAATTAAATCGAGGACTATACGAAACGATACATAGCTTTTCAGATCCTTCTTATATGATACGGGGGAAGGTTATGATGGAAGCCCATGCAAAAAATCATCTGAAAATTTGATTATACGAAACTTTTCGAAATGCAAGTTTCGGTCAAAAAATCGTAATATATTATACACAAGTTTATACTAGTTTTGCACAAAAAATCAAATTAAATCGAGGACTCTACGAAACGATACAAAACGTTTCAGATCCTTCTTATTGTTACGAAGGAAGGTTATTATGGAAGTCCATGCACAAAATCATCTTAAAAATAGATTCAACGAAACTTTTTGAAATGCAAGTTTCGGTCAAAAAATCGTAATATATTATACACAAGCTTATACTAGTTTTGCTCAAAAAAACAAATTAAATCGAGGACTATACAAAACGATACATAGCTTTTCAGATCCTTCTTATATGATACGGGGGAAGGTTATGATGGAAGCTCATGCAAAAAATCATCTGAAAATTTGATTCTACGAAACTTTTCGAAATTCAAGTTTCGGTCAAAAAATCGTAATATCTTATACACAAGTTTATACTAGTTTTTCTAAAAAAACAAATTAAATTGAGGATGATACGAAACGTTACAAGGCTTTTCAGATCTTTCATATATGTTACGGGGGAAGGTTATGATGGAAGCCCATGCAAAAAATCATCTGAAAATTTGATTCTACGAAACTTTTCGAAATGCAAGTTTCGGTCAAAAAATCGTAATATATTATACACAAGTTTATACTAGTTTTGCCTAAAAAATCAAATTAAATCGAGGACTATACGAAACGATACAAAACTTTTCAGATCCTTTCCTATATGTTACGAGGGAAGGTTATTATGGAAGTCCATGCACAAAATCATCTTAAAAATAGATTCTACGAAACTTTTTTAAATGCAAGTTTCGGTCAAAAAATCGTAATATATTATGCACAAGTTTTTACTAGTTTTGCTCAAAAAATCAAATTAAATCGAGGACTATACAAAAAGATACATAGCTTTTTAGATCCTTCTTATATGATACGGGGGAAGGTTATGATGGAAGCCCATGCAAAAAATCATCTGAAAATTTGATTCTACGAAACTTTTCGATATGCAAGTTTCGATCAAAATATCGTAATATATTATACACAAGTTTATACTAGTTTTGCTCAAAAAAAAATTCAAACGAGGACTATACGAAACGATACAAAGTTTTTTAGATCCTTCTTATATGTTACTGGGGAAGGTTATGATTGTAGCTAATGAAAAAAATCATCTGAAAATTTGATTCTACGAAACTTTTTGAAAAGCAAGTTTCGGTAAAAAAATCGTAATATATTATTATACACAAGTTTATACTAGTTTTGCTCAAAATATCAAATTAAATCGAGGACTATACGAAACGATACATAGCTTTTCAGATCCTTATGATATGATATGGGGGAAGGTTATGATGGAAGCCCATGCAAAAATCATCTGAAAATTTGATTCTACGAAACTTTTCGAAATGCAAGTTTCGGTCAAAAAATCGTAATATATTATACACAAGTTTATACTAGTTTTGCTCAAAAAACAAATTAAATTGAGGATTATACGAAACGTTACAAAGCTTTTCAGATGTTTCCTATATGTTACGGGGGAAGGTTATGATGGAAGCCCATAGAAAAAATCATCTGAAAATTTGATTCTATAAAACTTTTTGTAATGCGAGTTTCAGTCAAAAAATTGTAATATATTATACACAAGTTTATACTAGTTTTGCTCAAAAAATCAAATTAAATCGAGGACTATACGAAACGATACAAAACTTTTCAGATCCTTCCTATATGTTACGAGGGAAGGTTATTATGGAAGTCCATGCACAAAATCATCTTAAAAATAGATTCTACGGAATTTTTTGAAATGCAAGTTTCGGTCAAAAAATTGTAATATATAATACACAAGTTTATACTAGTTTTACTCAAAAATTCAAATTAAATCGAGGACTATACGAAACGATACATAGCTTTTAACATCCTTCTTATATGATACAGGGGAAGGTTATGATGGAAGCTCATGCAAAAAATCATCTGAAAATTTGATTCTACGAAACTTTTCGAAATGCAAGTTTCGGTCAAAAAATCGTAATATATTATACACAAGTTTATACTAGTTTTGCTAAAAAAAAACAAATTAAAACGAAGACTATACGAAACGATACAAAGCTTTTTAGATCCTTCCTATATGATACTGGGGAAGGTTATGATGGAAGCCAATGAAAAAAATCATCTGAAAATTTGATTCTACGAAACATTTTGAAATTCAAGTTTCGGTAAAAAAACATAATATATTATACACAAGTTTATACTAGTTTTGCTCAAAAAATCAAATTAAATCGAGGACTATACGAAACGATACAAAACTTTTCAGATCCTTCCTATATGTTACGGGGGAAGGTTATGATGGAAGTCCATGCATAAAATCATCTTAAAATTTTATTCTGCGAAACTTTTTGAAATACATGTTTCGGTCAAAAAATTGTAATATTTTATACACAAGTTTTTCTCAAAAATTCAAAGTAAATCGAGGACTATACGAAATGATACATAGCTTTTCAGATCCTTCTTATATGTTACAGGGGAAGGTTAAGGTGGAAGCCCATGCAAAAAATCATCTGAAAATTTGATTCTACGAAACTTTTCGAAATGCAAGTTTCGGTCAAAAAATCTTAATATATTATACACAAATTTATACTAGTTTTGCTCAAAAAATGAATCGAGAACTATACGAAACGATACAAAGCTTTCCAGATCCTACCTATATCTTACGTGGGTAGGTTATGATGGAAGTCCATGCAAAAAATCATCTGAAAATTTGATTCTACGAAACTTTTCGAAATGCAAGTTTCGGTCAAAAAATCGTAATACATTATACACAAGTTTATTCTAGTTTTGCTCAAAAAAACAAATTAAATCGAGGACTATACGAAACGATAAAAAGCTTTTCATATCTTTCCTATATGTTAGGGGGGAATGTTATGATGGAAGCCCATGCAAAAAAATCATCTGAAAATTTGATTCTACGAAACTTTTTTAAATGCTAGTTTCGGTCAAAAAAACGTAATATATTATACACAAGTTTATACAAGTTTTGCTCAAAAAATCAAATTAAATTGAGGACTATACGAAACGATACATATCTTTTCACATCCTTCTTATATGATACGGGGGAAGGTTATGATTGATGCCCATGCAAAAAATCATCTGAAAATTTGATTCTACGAAACGTTTCGAATTGCATGTTTTGGTATAAAAATCGTAATATATTATACACAAGTTTATACTAGTTTTGCTCAAAAAAACATATTAAAACAAGACTATACGAAACGATACAAAGCTTTTCAGATCCTTCCTATATGTTATGTGGGAAGGTAATGGTGGAAATCCATGCACAAAATCATCTTAAAATTAAATTCTACGAAACTTTTTGAAATTAAAGTTTCGGTCAAATAATCGTAATATATTATACACAAGTTTATACGGGTTTTGCTCAAAAAAACAAATTAAATCGAGGCCTATACGAAAGGATACATAGCATTTCAGATCCTTCTTATATGATACGGGGGAAGGTTATGATGGAAGCCCATGCAAAAATCATCTGAAAATTTGATTCTACGAAACTTTTTGAAATGCAAGTTTCGGTCAAAAAATCGTAATATATTATACACAAGTTTATACTAGTTTTGCATAAAAAATCAAATTAAATCGAGGACTATACGAAACGATACAAAACATTTCAGATCCTTCCTATATGTTACAAAGGAAGGTTATTATGGAAGTCCATGCACAAAATCATCTTAAAAATAGATTCTACGAAACTTTTTGAAATGCAAGTTTCGGTCAAAAAATCGTAATATATTATACACAAGCTTATACTAGTTTTGCTCAAAAAATCAAATTAAATCGAGGACTATACAAAACGATACAAAGCTTTTCATATCCTTCTTATATGATACGGGGGAAAGTTATGATGGAAGCCCATGCAAAAAATCATCTGAAAATTTGATTCTACGAAACTTTTCGATATGCAAGTTTCGGTCAAAAAATCGTAATATATTATACACAAGTTTATACTAGTTTTGCTCCAAAAAAAACAAATTAAAACGAGGACTATATGAAACGATACAAAGCTTTTTAGATCCTTCCTATATGTTACTGGGGAAGGTTATGATTGAAGCTAATGAAAAAAATCATCTACAAGTTTGATTCTACGAAACTTTTTGAAATGCAAGTTTCGGTAAAAAAATCGTAATATATTATTATACAAAAGTTTATACTAGTTTTGCTCAAAAAATCAAATTAAATCGAGGACTATACGAAATGATACATTGTTTTTCAGATCCTTCTTATATGATATGGGGGAAGGTTATGATGGAAGCCCATGCAAAAAATCATCTGAAAATTTGATTCTACGAAACTTTTCGAAATGCAAGTTTCGGTCAAAAAATCGTAATATATTATACACAAGTTTATACTAGTTTTGCCTAAAAAATCAAATTAAATCGAGGACTATACGAAACGATACAAAACTTTTCAGATCCTTTCCTATATGTTACGAGGGAAGGTTATTATGGAAGTCCATGCACAAAATCATCTTAAAAATAGATTCTACGAAACTTTTTTAAATGCAAGTTTCGGTCAAAAAATCGTAATATATTATGCACAAGTTTTTACTAGTTTTGCTCAAAAAATCAAATTAAATCGAGGACTATACAAAAAGATACATAGCTTTTTAGATCCTTCTTATATGATACGGGGGAAGGTTATGATGGAAGCCCATGCAAAAAATCATCTGAAAATTTGATTCTACGAAACTTTTCGATATGCAAGTTTCAATCAAAATATCGTAATATATTATACACAAGTTTATACTAGTTTTGCTCAAAAAAAAATTCAAACGAGGACTATACGAAACGATACAAAGTTTTTTAGATCCTTCTTATATGTTACTGGGGAAGGTTATGATTGTAGCTAATGAAAAAAATCATCTGAAAATTTGATTCTACGAAACTTTTTGAAAAGCAAGTTTCGGTAAAAAAATCGTAATATATTATTATACACAAGTTTATACTAGTTTTGCTCAAAATATCAAATTAAATCGAGGACTATACGAAACGATACATAGCTTTTCAGATCCTTCTTATATGATACGGGGGAAGGTTATGATTGATGCCCATGCAAAAAATCATCTGAAAATTTGATTCTACGAAACGTTTCGAATTGCATGTTTTGGTATAAAAATCGTAATATATTATACACAAGTTTATACTAGTTTTGCTCAAAAAAACATATTAAAACAAGACTATACGAAACGATACAAAGCTTTTCAGATCCTTCCTATATGTTATGTGGGAAGGTAATGGTGGAAATCCATGCACAAAATCATCTTAAAATTAAATTCTACGAAACTTTTTGAAATTAAAGTTTCGGTCAAATAATCGTAATATATTATACACAAGTTTATACGGGTTTTGCTCAAAAAATCAAATTAAATCGAGGCCTATACGAAAGGATACATAGCATTTCAGATCCTTCTTATATGATACGGGGGAAGGTTATGATGGAAGCCCATGCAAAAATCATCTGAAAATTTGATTCTACGAAACTTTTTGAAATGCAAGTTTCGGTCAAAAAATCGTAATATATTATACACAAGTTTATACTAGTTTTGCATAAAAAATCAAATTAAATCGAGGACTATACGAAACGATACAAAACATTTCAGATCCTTCCTATATGTTACAAAGGAAGGTTATTATGGAAGTCCATGCACAAAATCATCTTAAAAATAGATTCTACGAAACTTTTTGAAATGCAAGTTTCGGTCAAAAAATCGTAATATATTATACACAAGCTTATACTAGTTTTGCTCAAAAAATCAAATTAAATCGAGGACTATACAAAACGATACAAAGCTTTTCATATCCTTCTTATATGATACGGGGGAAGGTTATGATGGAAGCTCATGCAAAAAATCATCTGAAAATTTGATTCTACGAAACTTTTCGAAATGCAAGTTTCGGTCAAAAAATCGTAATATCTTATACACAAGTTTATACTAGTTTTGCTCAAAAAACAAATTAAATTGAGGATGATACGAAACGTTACAAAGCTTTTTCAGATCTTTCATATATGTTACGGGGGAAGGTTATGATGGAAGCCCATGCAAAAAATCATCTGAAAATTTGATTCTATAAAACTTTTTGAAATGCAAGTTTCAGTCAAAAAATTGTAATATATTATACACAAGTTTATACTAGTTTTGCCTAAAAATTCAAATTAAATTGAGGACTATATGAAACGATTCAAAACTTTTCAGATCCTTCCTATATGTTACGAGGGAAGGTTATTATGCAAGTCCATGCACAAAATCATCTTAAAAATAGATTCTACGAAACTTTTTGAAATGCATGTTTCGGTCAAAAATTCGTAATAATTATACACACGTTTTTACTAGTTTTGCTCAAAAAATCAAATTAAATCGAGGACTATACAAAACGATACATAGCTTTTTAGTTCCTTCTTATATGATACGGGGGAAAGTTATGATGGAAGCCCATGCAAAAAATCATCTGAAAATTTGATTCTACGAAACTTTTCGATATGCAAGTTTCGGTCAAAAAATCGTAATATATTATACACAAGTTTATACTAGTTTTGCTCCAAAAAAAACAAATTAAAACGAGGACTATATGAAACGATACAAAGCTTTTTAGATCCTTCCTATATGTTACTGGGGAAGGTTATGATTGAAGCTAATGAAAAAAATCATCTAAAAGTTTGATTCTACGAAACTTTTTGAAATGCAAGTTTCGGTAAAAAAAATCGTAATATATTATTATACAAAAGTTTATACTAGTTTTGCTCAAAAAATCAAATTAAATCGAGGACTATACGAAATGATACATTGTTTTTCAGATCCTTCTTATATGATATGGGGGAAGGTTATGATGGAAGCCCATGCAAAAAATCATCTGAAAATTTGATTCTACGAAACTTTTCGAAATGCAAGTTTCGGTCAAAAAATCGTAATATATTATACACAAGTTTATACTAGTTTTGCTCAAAAAACAAATTAAATTGAGGATGATACGAAACGTTACAAAGCTTTTCAGATATTTCCTATATGTTACGGGGGAAGGTTATGATGGAAGCCCATGCAAAAAAATCATCTGAAAATTTGATTCTCTAAAACTTTTTGAAATGCAAGTTTCAGTCAAAATATTGTAATATATGATACACAAGTTTATACTAGTTTTGCTCCAAAAATCAAATTAAATCGAGGACTATACGAAACGATACAAAACTTTTCAGATCCTTCCTATATGTTACGAGGGAAGGTTATTATGGAAGTCCATGCACAAAATCATCTTAAAAATAGATTCTACGAAACTTTTTGAAATGCAAGTTTCGGTCAAAAAATCATAATATATTATACACAAGTTTATACTAGTTTTGCTCAAAAATTCAAATTAAATCGAGGACTATACGAAACGATACATAGCTTTTCAGATCCTTCTTATATGATACGGGGGAAGGTTATGATGGAAGCCAATGCAAAAAAATCATCTGAAAATTTGATTCTACGAAACTTTCGAAATGCAAGTTTCGGTCAAAAAATCGTAATATATTATATACAAGTTTATACTAGTTTTGCTCAAAAAAAACAAATTAAAACGAGGACTATACGAAACGATACAAAGATTTTTAGATCCTTCCTATATGTTACTGGGGAAGGTTATAATTGAAGCTAATGAAAAAAATCATTTGAAAATTTGATTCTACGAAACTTTTTGAAATGCAAGTTTCGGTAAAAAAATTGTAATATATTATTATACATAAGTTTATACTAGTTTTCTCAAAAAAATCAAATTAAATTGAGGACTATACGAAACGATACAAAACTTTTCAGATCCTTCATATATGTTACGGGGGAAGGTTATGATGGAAGTCCATGCACAAAATCATCTTAAAAGTTGATTCTACGAAACGTTTTGAAATGCATGTTTCGGTCAAAAAATCGTAATATATTATACACAAGTTTATACTAGTTTTGTTCAAAAAATTCAAAGTAAATCGAGGACTATACGAAATGATACATAGCTTTTCATATCCTTCTTATATGTTACAGGGGAAGGTTAAGGTGGAAGCCCATGCAAACAAATCATCTGAAAATTTGATTCTACGAAACTTTTCGAAATGCAAGTTTCGGTCAAAAAATCTCAATATATTATACACAAGTTTATACTAGTTTTTCTCAAAAAATAATCGAGAACTATAAATAATATGAGATTTAGCTTAGTTTAAGTGAACAATTTCGCTTAATTTTAATACATTAATAGAGATTCTCTTATCTCAAAAGAATAATGTTCAAATATTTATTTTAATCACTTTTCATAATATTTCCCTTAGTAACTAGCACAATGGTTGATTATCCAAAGTAGATAACATCAACCGACCGATTATTAGTCTCTAAAGTTCAAAAAGGAAATACACATACCATATCTGGCCATGGGGTGCATTTTCAAGTGCAATTTTTATCAACAACAACACGAGAAATTTCAATAAATGAAATGGTTTCAAACTTGTAAACATAAATCATGCAACTATTTTTCATTAATATAAGCGCGTGCATGGTTTGAATAAAAAATAGAATAGAATAAATTTCACTATTAAGTAATTCACCTAACTTATATTATAAATAATATGAGATTTAGCTTAGTTTAAGTGAACAGTTTCGCTTAATTTTAATACATTAATAGAGATTTTTTTATCTCAAAAGAATTATGCTCAAATATTTATTTTCATCGCTTTTCATAATATTTCCCTTAGTAACCAGCACAACGGATGATTATCCAAAGTGGATAACATCAACCGACCGATTATTAGTCTCTAAAGTTCAAAAAGGAAGTACGCATACCTTATCTGGCCATGAAGTGTATTTTCAAGAGCAATTTTTATCAACAACAATATGGGAAATTTCAATAAATGAAATGACTCAAACTTGTAAACATAAACCATGCAACTATTTCTCATTAATATAAGCATGTGTATGGTTTGAATAAAAATATATAATGGATTAAAATTCACTATTAATTAATTCACCTAATTTACATTATAAATAATATGGGATTTAGCTTAGTTTAAGTGAACAGTTTCACTTAATTTTAATACTGTTATGAATCGGATATCTTAGAACAATGTATAATAGGTTTCTTTATGATCAAGAAACCTACAAGGATTAGGGATTAGGTTAACGAAGAATAAAAGAATTGGTTATAAATTGTTATTCTTTTCTTTCTCTTAAAACAAGATTATAAGTATACAAGAATAACAAATAACCCCTCTCACTTTTGAATTAGGGTTTTATCTTCCTATTTTCCCTTATATAAAATATTAGAGACTAGTATGTTATTTATAATAAAACTAACACACTAACCTAATGGACTTTTTACAATTACCCATTACAAGTTAACTTAGGGTACAAGCTAACTTAAACAATTGGATCCATAACTCAAGGCCCAATTAAACAAGAACAAGTGAGCGGACTTTGACGGCATGCTATTCGTACTAGGGTTTGTTCCAATATTCCACAAATCTCCACCTTTGAGCACACCCTATACTAACAAGAAACAAACTAGCTTTGTTAATGCAGCTTTATCAACTGCATATAGTCCTTCACACTTGAAATGTGCATTGCTTCAACTACCACTGTGACACCACTATTTTGCATAGTACTTTTATCATCTTGCTCTTTGGTATAAAATGTGTATCCATTAATTGCGTATGCGCTATAAGAAAACACAACCAAACTTGGACCATATGTTAAACATCTCAACCTTTCTGTTATTGAAGCGAAGTTTGAATAATACTTTGAATAAATATGATCCTTAAACCAAGTTATAAAACTTAGATTATGCCCTCTTACTATCCAATTCTCATTTCTATTTGATTTTAAACCTCAAAGAAAATCCTTGTGCATTTCAACATACAGCTCAACCTCATTCTCATTGTACAAAAAATACAAATGCACTTAATCCCGCTCGACCTTTGATATTGTCACAACTTCATTTCTAATTAACTTTTTTCCTTCTTTTTTCCAACAATATGAGATTTAGGGAGTCCAATTGACTGTACATTGGACATATATTCAGTACAAAACTCGATCACTTCTTCAACAATGTATCGTTCGACAATATAACCCTCTGGTCGACTTTAGTTTTTCACATACCCTTTTAATATTTTCATATAACTTTCAGCAGGGTACATTCATCTCATATAAGCTGGTCGCACAATTGTGTCTCTTTCACCAGATGAACAATTAGATCAACCATTATGTCAAAAAACGATGGAGGAAAATACATTTCAAGATCACACAAGCTAATAACTATTTCTTTTTACAATGTTGGTAAGACTGCGTGATCGATCACCTTACTACAAATTGACTTGAAGAAAAAACACAATTTAGTTATTGCGCTTCTTACTTCTTCTGGAAGAATAGAATGTATACCTATTAGTAGAAAATGTTTCATTATAACATGGCAGTCATGCATCTTTAAACTCCTTAACTTGAGGTCTTTCATAGGCACAAGTCTTCTAATATCTGAAGAGTATCCTTTTGGAACTTTAACATCACTTAGAAACTTACACAATACTTTTTTCTCCTTTCTAGATAGAGTATATGCCGCAGGTGGTATATATGTTCGTTTTCCTTTCTTCAAGGGTCCTAATTTAGTTCTTATCCTCATCGATATCAAATCCTTTCTTGCTTTAAGGTCATCCTTAGAATTTCCTTGTATATTGAGTAACGTACCAATAACACTATCAAATACATTATTTTAATATTCATAACATCGAGAAAATGTGTTACATACAATGACTTCCAATATGGCAGTTCAAAAAAAATGACCTTTTCTTCCACCCTCTCTTGACAAGTGTATATGCAAAAGGCTTACCAAACTGAGTACTCGCAACTTTCACCTTTTCAAAAATTTGATCACCAGTCAATATAGGTGGAGCTCTATCTTGTTCTGGCTTTAAATTGAATGCTTTTTCTCCACCCATAGTAGTGATGATTAGAATTTGAATCTACGGTGACCGAGAAAAAATTCTTCTGACCAAACTTCAATCGTGTCGAATCTGTTTTATCTTCACAAATAGGACACGCACATTGACCTTTTATGTTGTACCCTGGTAGATTTCTGTATGCTGGAAAATCATTAATTGTGCCAAACAACATCGCCCTCGAGTTGAAACTTTCTTTCCTATATCCAACATAAACCTCAACACCATTCTTCCACAAAAACTTTAAATCTTCGATTAAGGGTGCCAAGTATACGTCTATGTCATTCCCTAATTGTCTAGGACCAAAATTTAACATAGATAACATCATGTACTTACGCTTTATACATAGCCATGGAGGTAAACTATAAATCATAATGATCACACGCCAAGTAATATGTGAGATACTTTAAAGACTGTTTGAGTTCATTCCATTAGTAGATAATGCCAAGAGAAGGTTTCTTGCTTCTTTTCCAAATTCAGGATAATCATCATCAATTTTCATCCACTATGGTGAATCTGTTGGATGTTGAAACTTTCCATCAATAATTCTTTCATTTGCATGCTAAGTCAAGTGTTTTGAATCGGTCTCACTACGAAACATGCATTTAAATATCATAATTATAGGAAAATACCATAAGACTTTTGTTGGAGACAACTTTTTCTTATATCGATAGACGCTGCATTTAGGACACTCATTTAACGATACATACTCATTTCGAAACAAAATGCAATCGTTTGTACCTGTATGTATCTTATCATAGCTCATGCCAATAGAGCACAACATCTTTTTATCCTCATATGTTTGATTGGTAAGAACATTATCCTCTAAAATCATATCTTTCATAAGGGCCAATAACTTTGTGAAACTTTTATCTGACCATCCATTAATTGCTTGCCTTTAAGTTGTACAACTTTAATACTGCAGACAATCTTGTGAATTTAGTGCAACCATTATATAACGGTTTCTCTGCATCTCTTACAAACCTCTCAAAAATTTTGGGACAATCCTTAAGACCTTCTTCAAAAGGTTCTGTAATCTCTTCGACTCGATCATAATTGTATGTATTTGTGTCATTATCGTTTGAAGCATATGTCGTATTATCCTTTGGTTCAACATTCTCGTTAATTTTCTCACCATGCAAATTCCAACATGTATAACTTCTATCAATTTCACGCCTTTTTAAATGTGATGCCAACTAGACCGCATCAACCCGATTCCTAAATCAACAACCCAAGCAAGGACATATCATTCGACTGGGGTCTTTGGCATGCACAACAACAAACTTAACGAATTCTGATACCCCATTCTCGTACTCTTTCGACAATCGACTTGAAGACATTTATTTCTTGTCCATAGTTATACTAATCGAGCTAAATAAAAACAAAATAAAAAATATTTACCTGTAGGGAAACGATCCGACTTTCATACTTTAATCACAAGTAACCCATATATATATATATATATATATATATATATATATATATATATATATATATATATATATATATAACAAATTCAATAAGTTAGTTTCCAATCATTGCACGCATAACAAATCATCACTGTGTTGAAAAATCAACTTTTTAATCTAAAATTCAACTAAGAGCAGACAAATCCTAAGTATCCAAAACTCATTACACACTATTTCAAAAACAAGGAGAACCGCACAAAATGCTAATACGTTGATTATTTTAATAATACTACAGTCAGATTAATATTCTTAGAGTTAGAATATTAGCATGGAATATTAAGAATTAGATAAAATAGCATACAAGTACTGCAGATGCTTTAGCTTCCCAAGTTCAGGTGCCAAATGTCCAGATAGGTTAGAATTACCAAGATCCATGTACATGTATCATAAAATGAAATATCATTAATTGATTTTGTTGATCCAATATGTTAAGGTTGCACTATGTTAATCCCAACATGAATGAATCGATATTAAACTTCAAAAAACCTCAATTTCGTGAAGCAATTGACAAACTTTGAAAGCAAAAAACATAACGCAAACACCCTAAAGAATTTATATTAATCAATTTTCACTGATCACAACCATAGTTTCGAAAATATATTTATTCACATCCTAAAAATAAAAACAAACTCTACATTGACAGACTAAAAATAGCATACAATAATCATAAAAAACAAATAACCCACAAACAAATTTTAGAAAAACTTCCCTCAAAATCCAAAACCAATGGTCCAATCAAAGTAAAAGATCAAACATAACAAGACATACAATTTTATACATTTTCAATGCAACCGAGGAAATAATCATAATCATAGCACAAGTTTGAGAAAATTTTACACGAATTTGTCTTATTATGATTTTACATATTACCATTCCAAAATTATAATCTTATGAGGTAAATGAGGCATATTGAAATAACATTCCATCCCATTGAGCATAAGGTTAGCCTACTAAGAAAAGAGAAGAAGAAAAAAATAGTAAAAGAATTCAATTAATTGTACAATTATAGTATTAATTCCTAAAATATTTTTAAAACATGTTTAAGATCCCATTAATTATTGTAATTTTACATTGAGTATTTCATTGACTCAAATATAATATGCAAAATCATAGATTAAACAAAGTAAAATAACAAAACTTATCTTTAACAATGTACAACAACAACAACAAGAACAACAATAAGAAGAACAACATACATACCTCTTCTTCGTTTTTGTCTTCTTCTTCACAAAAATAGAACGATAGAAAGCACATAACGACGGCAAGAACGAAAGCAAGAACGATAGCAAGAAATAGTCACTTTATCAATGATTAAACGATTTTCAGAACGAAGAATGATTAAACGGTCGAGAGCATGAAACGATCGAAGAGAAGAAAATGATTAGAAATGAATGAATAAGGTTCTTTAAATTTGGTGTATTTGATATTTTAATTAATAAATGACCTAAGACAGCGCTTTTTTGAAAGCGTTTTCTTAAGTGCTAGATTTAGCAGCGCTTTTCTTAGAAAGCACTTTCAAATGTGGGGAGAATTTAAGGACTTAAGCAGTACTTTTTTAAAGCTCATTGTAAGGTTAATATTTAGAAGCTCTTTAAAAAGTGTTTACTTAGGTTATACCTTTAGCAGCGCTTTTTCAAAAGCACTTTCTAAGACTGCATCTATGTAGGGCATTTAGAAGCGCTTTTATAAAGCGCTTTCTAAAAGTAGTCTTTATCAGCACTTTTTTTAGCAATTTTTTTTAAAAACTTATAGCAGCGCTTTGTGAATAAAGCGTTGTTTTTTTGGTACTGCCAAAAGCGAATTTTGGCGTAGTGTCATCGCATGCCTGATACTTTTCCATCCCGCACACAATTTGAACTTGATGCATCACGCACATGATACTTTTCATCATGCGCTTGATTATTCCATAATGAAGATATTTCTCTTAGCTTCATTTTGCCAAAAAAAAACTTGCATCAAAACGAGTTATGGAACTCCATATATGATCAATTTACTGGACAACCGTCAAGATGTAAATTATGCTAAATATTACTCGTTTCTTCATAATTTCTTTCTGATTTCTTGGCTTTGTTATGTTTATTTGACTTCTTCATTTTTTTTCATACTTATTCATATTTAGCTTATCTTTAACTTGATATTTCATTGAGTTTATTACAAATACTCATATAAATCATGTAATGACAAACTCTCATCAATCTTCTTGAACTTGTTTATCATAGAAGTACAACTCGCTGTCAGAAGTATGTCATCCTTATAAAGACACACCAAAATCATATTTCCTTCAGATGTATGCTTTGAATGCACACCATATTCCATTTCACATTTTTTTAAATCCAAATGCTTGAAAATGAATCAATCTTCAGATTCCAAGCCCTTGGAGCGTGTTTGAGCCCGTACAAGGCTTTATGCAGCTTGTACACCATCACTTCTTTGTTCTCTTTCACATATCCAGGAGGTTCTAACACATAAACTTCTTCTTGCAATGGGCCATTTAGAAAAGTTGACTTACATATAAATTTATAATAGGTCAATTCATATTTGCAGCTATAGCAATAACCATCTTTATGGTTTCATGTCTATCTACATGTGCAAACACTTCAAATTAGTCTAAACCCGACTTTTATAGGAATCCTCTAGCTACTAACATTGTTGTATGCTTAGCAATTGAACCATTTGGCTTCAACTTTATCTTAAAAACTCATCTCATACGGAAAAATTCTTGTTCTAAAGTAGAAAAATCAATTATCATGTCTTGTTTCTTTCAATTACCACACTGACGAGATCAATAACATTTTGAGCTTCAAACAACACACACATCTGAATCGACCACTGATTCCAATTCTTTCCATCAAATACTGGAAGCTAAGTGTTCAAGCTACCATATGTGCAAAACACTCAATCCTCACAAACACTCGTGTTTCCCAAACCCTTAGAATCAAAATTTGTGATTCTCTCTGATTTCAAACTTCAATTCAACGTGAATTTCATAAACAAAATCAATTACACACCTCTCTACACTTGTTTTCCCTGTGAATCGAATCAAATCTCTAGTTATCAATTGTTGGAGTTCAACAATAAACCAACATTAACAATGCACAAAAATTGGAGAAGATGAGAGAGAGAGAGAGAGAGAGAGAGAGAGAGAGAGAGAGAGAGAGAGAGAGAGAGAGAGAGAGAGAGAGAGAGAGACTTTTCAAACTAACTTTCTCAATTTTAAAAAAAAATTGTTACAAATTCACTTTCATTTGGACTTATATAGATTTACCAAAATTTAAATGCACATTAAATACAAACTCAAATTGAAATACTAATGAAAACTAAAATGCAAATAAAATTCAAAGTTAAACTAATTTGAATATTAAATTACATTCAACAATTTCAATATTAAACTCAAATTTATTTAAATGAAATTATATTTTCATCAAAATGATTGATAATATATCTTGTTAATAAAATTGTAATCACAATTAACATTATTGTAGTTTACAAAAATAATTTCTAGTAACTAAAATAGTGTTAGAAATAATATAAAACGTTTTTAAATGTTACCAATACTAAAGCAAATGTTGCAAACTCAACAAATAAAATGTAACATTTTTTTAATTGTTAGTAATGGTAGTTAAAAAAGTTACAAAAACATGTTAGTAACATAGATTTTATTTAGCATTTATTTAAATGTTACGAGATCTAATTAGTAACATTTTCATTGATCTATTAATAAGTTTCAATTATATTGTAGTGTGAGAAAAAACAAATTATACAATATGAATCGTTTCTTCTTCTTTCTGGCAGTGGTTCTTTTATGTGCTGTGTCCACATATGCCATCAAAGTTGTGGATGTTGGCATCATTTGCAAGAATGTTGACGACCCTTCTTTTTGCTTAAATTTTCTCAAATCAAAACATGGTGTAGATCTCGTTACACTTGCTCAATACACAATTGATATGGCACGTGCTAAAGCAACTAGCATAGTTAATCTAACCACGAAACTAATTTCTCAAGGTGATATTGATCCCAAGGAAAAAGCTCATTATGAGAGTTGTTTGAGATCTTTTGGGTGGAATGGTGCTCTTACTGAGCTTGAGAGTGCTGAGAAATACTTAAAGAGTAGAGATTACTTTTCAGTAAGAGTGCAAGCAGATAGTCTCATGGCTGATTATTTGTCTTGTGTTTTAGGGTTATCACCTAGTGATCTACCTTATCCTGATAAAACTATGATACCAAAATATGCTAAGTTTATTGAGGAAGTTGCTGTTATTTTGATTACCATATCAAATTTTTTGTTGGAAAAGTAATTGTTTAGTAACAAAAAAATTGCAATAAATTGTTGAATGTGTAATCTAAATTCAGATTGTGTTGTATTTAGAGTTAATTTGGTTTTCTGTTTAGATTGCATTTGGATTGAGTTTGTGTATATAAGTTAAAACTTAGTTCAGTTTAAACAGAATTTTATAATCATTTTTCAATAAGAAGTTAGTTATAAAGTTTTCTCTCTTCCATTATCTTCTCCATCTTTCAACTTGTGCACAAAAAATTGGTATTTTTAGAGCTTTGGTGAAGATTCAGATCGGGAAACACGAGTGTACATGAGGCGTGTGTGATTGATTTTGTTTCTAAAATTCACAGTGAATTGAAGTTCGGAATCGAAACAGAAACACCTTTCTTGATTATGAGGGATTGGGAAACACAAGTTTTAATGAGACTTGAGGGATTTTGCACAAGATCAAAGATGGATGATGGAAATGGCAGCTTGAACACAAAGTTTCCATTCTTTAATGAAAAGAATTGGAATCGATAGATGATTCAAATACATGTGTTGTTTGGCGCTCAAGATGTTCTTGATCTTGTTAATGACAGTTACACAACGGTTGTAGCAGATGCAACCGAAGCACAAAGAAACTATTCCAGACTAGACCTCTAAGTTTGCGTCAGGCAGAGGCCCAATCAGTCGGGCAGTGGCCCAACCCGACGGCCAAAAGGTTCACACCATCACGCACACACATAACCCACTAGATGGTAGTATGGGAGACCACGTCTCCTAATATATGACACGTCACCCAACTGTCCATTATTATCTCCTTGAATATAGGGGCAGTTGGACCAAGGGCAAGACCATGTGCTAGGTTTTATACGCTTCTACGCGTTCCTTGGCAGTTCTTCCTTGAGCCTAGTTGATCCCGCCCAATGAAGAACCTTGGCCCATCGCTGGGGGCACGCTATAAATACTCTCTCTCGTTAGAGGGCCAGGTATTCTGAACATACTATTTTATTTTACTTCTGTACCCATACTCACTTAAGCATCAGAGTGCCTTGTAGGTACACCCCCCACCTTCTCTCAATCAACCGTCACGTTTGTTGCTCAGCACCTGGAAGGCCCTTCTGAACAAGTAGGATCAGTGGCGCCGTCTGTGGGAATAAGTTATCCCCATCTTCCACGCCAGAAGATCAAAGCTTCACTTCACTGTTCACCCTTCCAGCATGGCCGACGAACACGGTGACAACCTTGGCCTTGTCGACTACACTACGTAGGACAACATGATCGTCACTCACGAATCCGATGCACGCGACAGGCATCCTTCCACCCCATCGCCAAAACCTGAGGACAATGGTGTCCCTCAACCTTAGCCTGCAGTTCCCTTTCAACCCATCCTGGTGCCAGTTGAAGGGGACCCTACCATGATAGCCATGGTGCACGCGCTGAACCAGACCAATTTCATGCTCTCCCAACAGCACAAGAGGATAATAGCACTAGCGATCGAGCGCCAGACTGACTGTCCTTGACAGGGACATGGACTTCAACCCGAGAGACGCCATCCAGAGGCGACCAAGAAGCAGGGACGCTCACCTCCCCGCCGAGGGCGGCGTTCCCCTGAACCAAAGAATAATAAGTCCAGGGGGCGCCCCGAGAGAGAAAACGACAAGCCGAGGACTTCCCCTCGACATGAACAGAGTCCTAAGAACGAGGATTACTCCCCATTGATAAGTGATGAAGATGACCCCCGTTGTCCCCTTTCCAGGGCTATCATGGAGGCACCGCTCCCAGCGGGCATGGACAAACCCCTGAACCTGGCGACTTACGATGAGACGAATGACCCCGACGACCACGTCGACAACATCAATGTTATGCTCGACTACCATAATGACATTAGCGGGAACTTCAAGTGCAGGTTATTCTCGACAACCCTCGGGAAAGGAGCCATGGCATGGTATAAAAGTCTGGCCCCCGAAACTATCACGTTCTGGGGGAGCATGAGGTCAGCATTCTCGAGGCACTTCACAGCCTCCCGACGCCACCCCAAGACAGAAGCAACCCTTGAAGCCATCGTACAAGGGAAGAACGAAACGCTGCACTCATACATCGAGCGATTCAACCAGGAGGCTGTCGAGATGGATACAACCAATTATATGAAAAAGTATCTCCTCGAAAAAGGGCTCCTTCCTAGAAGCAAACTCAGTCGAGCAGTCGGGATAGAGCCTCCTCGCACCCTCGACGAGCTTCTCCATAAAGCCCAAACATACATCAGGTACGAGGAGAAACAGGTCACTCACAATGTTCGAAGCAACCACGGTCATGACGAGGCCAAAAGCTCCAAAAATGAAGACTACACTGCCCCCCGCCGTACCGGGGAAAATAGGAGAGACGATAAGCCTCGCGAGGTCCGCGAAGGAAGAGAACCAGCAGGGTGATTCTCCGAATATACGTTGTTGAACACTCCCCGCGAGCGCATCCTCGTTGAGTGCATCAACTCTGAGTTCAAACAGGGTTGGGTGAGGTTCCCTAAACCTACAGCACCCAAGCCTCACACGGACAAGTCCAAGTACTGCCGCTTCCATAGAAGCCACGGGCATGTGACCGAAGATTGTGTCCACCTAAAGGACGCGATCTAGATTCTGATCAAAGAAGGTCACCTCAAATAATACACCAAGAAAAGTGAGACTCCCCGACATGATGAAAAGTCCACGAAAAGAAATCGGGAAGACTCCCCAAACGATAGATCTCCCTTCCAAGTAGCAATGTGCGTATCACGTCCTGAAGATTTCCACCTCCCCGATGTTAACACGGGAGGGCGACTTGCTGCACACAACCCGTGGGAGAATTTACCCGCGACCTTGGTCATCTCTGGAGGATTAAATAACGAGAACGCCTCCATTTCTGTGAAGCGGAAGTTTGACGAACTCCTGTTGACCACGCCCGATCAATTGATTGAAGTGTCACTAGCGTTGGCCTTCCCAACTTCCAACAACCAAGCTGAATACGAAGCGTTCCTGGTAGGCTTGTGACTAGCCGAAGATCTTGGGGAAAAATAAGTGAAGATATCCACCGACACTCAGCTCATAGTATCCTAGGTACGAGGAGAATATCAGGCAAAAAAAGACAATCTCATCGAGTACCTAGCCCTCGTGAAAGACAAATTGGAAAAGTTTGACTCCTGGGAAGTCCAACATGTTCCCCGCGAACACAATACACAAGCAAACATCCTATCTAAACTAGAGAGCACATGAAAGAAAGGCAGGAACAAATCTGTGATCCAGGAGATCCTCCGACGACCAAGTATCGAGAAACCTTCACCTCCATTCAAAGTGAACGCCATCGGAGACGCCCATTGTTGGATGACTCCCATCCACAACTACCTCACAAAGGACAAACTTCCAACAGACCCAAAGAGGCATCTGCTACTAAGAGAATGGGCATGTTCTTACGTCCTCCTCGAAGGTAAACTCTACCGGCGAGGATTCTCCATGCCACTATTTAAATGCGTCGAAGAGGAAAAAGTCTCTGAAATCTTAGAAGAGATACACAGGAGAATTAAAGCTCAACATCTCGGCGGACGATCATTGGCATGCAAAGGATTACGAACAGACTATTACTGGCCGACTATGCAACACGACACAAAGGAACATGTCAAGAGATGCGACAAGTGTCAAAGAGACGTGAACATGCATCTGGCCAATCAGGTCACCCCGGTTCTTCAGAGTCATCTCCCCCTCACACTCATCTTCTCCAGGAAGAGCCATCTTCTCCAGCACTTCAACCCTTGAACGGAGACGCCCATTCTCCAACACGACCTCAAAAAAGTTGGCATCTTTCTCTTTCAGATTTTTATTCTCCTCAACCAAGGTCTCGTGCTTTACCTCATCCAGCTCTGATTTCAGCCCCTCCTAGAGTTTGTACTCCTCTTTGTAATTAACCAAGTTCCAGGAGAGATGATTCCTCTCGGCAGTGACAGCCCGGAGTGCCTTTCTGCACCCCTCAACACAGATAGCGAGCAAGTGTTGTCAGATAGGACCAGGGTCGTCTCCATGACCCTGATCACCGCAGCAACATCCTGATTTAGGCTGGCATGCCTACTCGCTACCTCTTGGTCAAGGATGGACTTGGTCTCAGCGGACATCACCTCGAAGGAGACTTCCGAGTTGAAAGCTTCTCGCTCTGTATAGCAGGGGGGAGAAGGTAGGCTCCTTGGTCTTCAGGTGGACCTCTGGGTGCAACAGTTGATCGACCCAACGTAGCCTCTGGACGGGGACATTTGGGGCGGGGAGAATCTTCCAGAAAATAGTGTCTGGCATGACAGTTACGGGCGGAGACTTCGGGCGGGAAGAATGCGGAGTGGGAATGGCACTCCCAGAACCACCAGCCACATGATCGGTGACCACCTGCTGGATGCGACCCTTGATCTTCTTCTTTTTGGTCGAGTCTCCAGCCTGGTTGGCCAACTTCAATGCTCGCTCCTAGAGTGTGGGTATTTCACCTGCAAAATGAACAAGTCAGTAAGGTTGATCAAATAAACAAAAAGAAAAGAGACAATCGAGGATAAGCTACCTAGAAGTCAGATGGCTTCCTCGTCCGACTTACACTCGAGCACGAACCTAATGTTAATCAGCCGAGGCTCTAAGACGGGCAATCCGTCGTCGCCCAATATCGGGTTATCCAGTCGATCTACCCAAATCACAGGCCTGAAACTTCGGACGTATGCCACTAGATTTTTCTAAGCCAGCTTGTCCTTGGCCCCTAGGTTCTCATGTTTTACCCTATAGTGGCTGGTTGACAAATTAAAATGGTCCGGACTCCACTCGAGAGAAAGCTTCGACAAGAAGTGCTCCCCGCCATCTGGCTTCCGTGGCCTGATGTATAGGCTATCGAGGGCCTGCTGGGTGATGGGTTTCACCGTATACCACATGTCCTTGAAGTTCTTGACAGAATCGTGATAGGTCTTGAAAAGCCTCAAAGGCTTCTTAAATAGACCCAGTTGTGTCGACCTTCGCTGCCCGACCAATGTATGTAGAAGACTAAAAAAAGAGGGACAGAGTACAGCCAATCCCAAGGTGCTGGCATACCAGTTCAAACGCCCGAATGAACGATATGGCGTTGGGATGGAGCTGCGAGGGTGTCAATATAAGCCACCTAAAAACCCCATCTGGAAGCCATTAAAGGGGAGTCACTTCCCCACTTCCCGGAAAGAAAACTCATACATTGCAAATCATTTTCCCTGGAAACTCAAGCAAAACCGCTACTCGGCGAAAGGCGCGTAACACTTCCAATTCAGAGGCTCGTCGGGCTCCATGTCCTCGACTATCGTATGCACAGTGGTGTGGTCTTCTATGAAGAAGGACTCTGTCTCTAATGGCTCATCAGCAACCCACGAGAGATCTTCACTCTCGGAAGAAGATAGTCCGCTCCCCTCCACGGGGCGTCTCTGGTCCGTGTTACCTGAAAAGCAGAAGGAACAAGTGAATTCAACGTTGCATCAAATCCACCTTTCCACCGCAGTTCAAGTGAAAGGGCGAGGGGATCAATATCTGACACACGTGATTTCCCGAGACATTCAAATAATGCTCGTAAACCCCAAGAGACCTATGAAGGTTTCGCCTGGGACATTCAAACAATGCCTGGTATGTTCAAATAACTCATAAAGATTCTGCTCGGGACACTCAAAAGATGCCCGAGACATCTACCTAAATCTCCTATTTTATGCCTGGTGTTTGCATGTCACACCCGGGACATTCATCCAAAATCCTAAAGAAAAACGCCTAAAAACATACATTCTACCTACGACGACAGGAAATTCACTAATATAACTAACTAATCAAACCCAAAATTTCCAGAAAAAGGGATTCAGAACGTTATCTGTCATGATTCTGATGATATGGTATCGGCGGTGGACGACGACGACGGTGGCAGTTGAACTAACGAGAGAGAATTTGGGTATCCGGTAAGACGTCTGAGGAGAGATAAGGGAAAAATGGAATGGTCCCCCCACCCTCCTTTTATATACGTCGCATGAAAGAGCGCGCCCTAGGCAATCATTACCTAGATTCCCTAGGGTGGCCTACATTTAATGCACGGAAGATGAAGCAACACACATTAAAGGCAGAGGACACGCCACCCCAGGGAATTCCGATGGGCGGTGAGCATGCGTTACACCCTCGACACCAGGAACGTTCCACTCCTCGCTCCGCCGGAGCTCGTAAATATCCCTGACATTAAGAGCTTTTCTCGGCTAGTTCTTAAGTCCTCACTATGTCCCAGAGGTTCGACTTGGGGGGCTCCTGTTCCGGAATGGGCCTCTAAGTCTATGTCGGGCAGAGGCCCAATAAGTCGGGCAGAGGCCCAACCCAACGAGAAAAAGGTTCATACTGTCGGGCACACACACAACCCACTTGCTGGTAGTAGGGGAGACCACGTCTCCTAATATATGACACGTCACCCAACTGTCCACTATTATCTCCTTGAATATATGGGCAGTTGGACCAAGGGCAAGACCACGTGCTAGGTCTTATACGCTTTTACGCGTTCCTTGGCAGTTCTTCCTTGGGCCTAGCTGATCCAGCCCAAGGAAGAACCTTGGCCCAGCGCTGGGGGCACCTATAAATACCCTCTCTCGTTAGAGGGTCAGGTATTCTTAACCTACTATTTTATTCTACTTCTGTACCCATACTCACTTAAGCATTGTAGTGTCTTGCAGGTACACCTCCCACCTTCTCTCAATCAACTGTCACGTTCGTTGCTCAGCACCTGGAAGGCCATTCTGACCAGGTAAGATCAGAAACACACATAAATAAACAAGGAAGAAATATCAGAAGACATTGTTCTATATCCATTAGTGTATGGATATGAAAGTGTTTGAGAAGATCGTTGATTCAACAACGACGAAGGTTGTGTGGGACACACTTGTACAATGCTACAATAGTGATGCATTAGTGTAGAAGGTGAAGGCTCAGTCTTTATGTAAGCAATATGAGAATATCAACATGAAGAACATTGATAAGGTACCATATTATATCTCTAGAGTGATTCTAATCGCAAATGAGATGAAATCTTGTGGAAAGACTCTCTCTGAACAAGTAATCATTGAAAAGATACTAAGATCCCTTACTCCTCAGTTTGATTACATTATTTTAGTAATTTAACACTCTAAGGACCTTAAAGCCATGGGAATTTATGAGTTGCATAGTAGTCTAAAGGCACAAGAGTTGCGTATGACTGAGAGAATATGTGAAATAGAGGTAGATCAAGCTCTAAAGGTGTCTTCTGGTAAGAAGAATCATAAGCAGTATTTATCAGAGGCTAAGAATTAGTCAAAGGCCAATAAGAGACATGATGGTGGTTATCAAAAGTTAGAAGTATCCAACTCTGATGAGAAGAAACATCATAAGGGAAATGAGAGGTTTGACAAGAAGAGGGTTCAGTGCTACTGTTGTAATAAATTTGGTCACTTTACTTCTGACTATTGGTCAAATAAGGAAAGGAAATCATAAGAAGCAAACATAGCAAGAGTAAAGTCTAATAATGAACATGTGATATTGGTGGCTTTTGAGTTTGGTGGTAGATATTCGGTAGACTGGTGGTATATGGACATTTAATACATGGTTGATGTTCTTCAAATGTGAATAACATCTTGAGCAGCTAACAAACTAAGAGGTTTTGTGTATCTCTTTGAGGAATGTGAGCATTCTAGGTTCAATTGGATGTAATATCAAGGAATAAGGATATTTATAACTGTGAAATTCAGGAGGATTTTGTACAATGTATGGATAGGTTCAGGAAGAGAGTGATCGATGGTGATTTTGGTCTCAATCCAAGAGTTTGTTGATTATGAAAGAAGGGTGGAGATCCTAGTATTTTCTCACTATGAACATGATGGTAGTCATGAGATATCATGTGAGCTTTATTGTTTCTGGTCAGAAGGAGCAGTGGACAAGGAGTGACTGTGTTTTGCAGGTGTGTTGAACAAGGAGTGAACTCTTGAAAACATGAAGACGAGACTTGCGTTTTCCATTCATCAGTAAGGTGTTCTTCTTACAAAGGAGCACTAATTATCTAGGACAAAGGTAGTTAAACTTTTTCCTAAGATATGGGACTGCAAGAGTGCAGTTGTTTCATGGGTTGCTTGGAGGTCAAGCAAGCAGTGATTGTTTTTATTCTCATGAGGATGGGATGTCTGGAAAGTTGTCGTGAAATGATATTGTTGATGTTGGTCGTGGGGGACTTAGTAGTTTTATCTTGGTTCTATCATTGGGGAGGCTATGAATTGAATCAAGGGCTTACATGCTTCTTGGGAATGACCTGAGATTTATCTAGATTTCTTGGAAGAATTTATTCTTCTCTAGTAATTAGAGGAAGAATCTATAGAAGTTCTATTCTAGTGTTTAATAGAAGATAACATGATTATGAATGAAAGAAGTTTTTTTAATTAGAGTACAATGAATAGGATTATTATTATGCTTTAAAGATGTTAAAAGAGATAGTGGACAATGTCTAACTAGATGCCAGGACATTGTTTGGGACATGTCGTTATGGAGCTTTTTGGACGGTGTTCCTTGGAGAGTGGAAAACATGCCTTTAGAAAAGCGTGCAAATATTGTTCATGCATTTTCTTTGGACGATTTTCATTAAAGAAGACACAGTCAAAACCGTTGGGGTGTACTTTAATCCTTGGTTAAGTTACATTCCTAAATTTACGGTCTCTTTGAATTGACCCTTGTTATTTTCAATGGTTCGTTACTTCCTAAGGAATTTGTTCGGGTATTTAAAGGGGTCATTTCTCCTTCATTCTTTAAGTCGTGTTGTCTTTCTTGGGGTGTGGTATTATGGTGTTTGTTCGTGTTTGGGTAAGTATGTCTTGGGTATGGGGTTTCCTTGGATACTTTTGTCAAGTTTTCAGTGAAAAGGGGAGAAGGGTTGTGCGGGGTTGAGAAATATGTTCTTGTCTGAGTCTTAGTCTGTTCTTCTCTCTTGTGTCTTGTGATTTGAGTTGTGAAACAGGTTGTGTCTTGTGACCTAAGTTACATGCTATATGTACTTAGTGTTACGTTGTCTACATCTGTTTCTTCTAGAGGGGGAGTGTGTTTGAGAGGGAGACATTGTTTGTCAACTCTTTCGGACTTCCTTCTAGATTCAGGAGTCTCCAATCTCTTTTCAGGCTGAAATGACTCTAGGACCATTTTCAACTTCACTCACTCTAAGGGTATTATTCAAAAGGGGCATCGTGTATGCAAAAGATGTTTTAGCCAAAATTTGTCAAAAAGGGGAGACTGAAAGCTCTAATGATTTGATTAAATTTTGGTAAAATATAATGCTGATAAAGATGAAGAAATCTGCCAAAGAACAAAGATGTCGCATGAGATGTTCCAACATGAAGACTCGACATCCTAGACTGTTATAACAGATGTTTTAAATATGTTTTAAATATGTTCCAAGATTCTAGGCGCAATCAGCAGTGGATCAAGGAATCAGAAGACATAAGATTTAAAGCCCATAGATCAACAGAAGGTTATAAATATAAGACTTAGACCTAGTGTTGAATAACTAACGCTTGTAACATTTTTTTGTAAAAAGTAGAAAATAAGGGTTTAGGGTTTTGAGAGTTGTTGGATTTCTTGTATTGTAAGTCACTTATTGTATTAGTTTGATACATTGTGGTAGACATAGTTGTTGAACATAATTCAAAAACCTGTAGGTAATGAATTATGTATTGTTCTTGGATGAAGCTTTTAAGTATATCCAAGTGTATTTGTTAGTCAAGAGTCTTGGTTCAACTTTGCATTAAAAGGTGGGTCTTTCAAGTAGAATGATGTAATTGTCGGGTTGTAACAGTTAGGAATCACATGTGGTGATTAAAGGGAGTGAGATAGGTTTCTCTTATCAAAGATGGAGTTTTGAGATAAAGATTACAAGACTAACCGATAAACAACTCACATGTATCATAGATTTCAAAAACAAATAAATGATCTCAACTTGATTTTTTTATCTCAAAAAAATATGACTAAACACTTAGCCCTTTAAGAAATTACAATCAAATAAACCGACGAATTGTTTTTAAAAAAATCACTTATATTTAAAGCTATTTCGAATAGCTTTTTATAAATAAAATAAAAATTATATATTCTTAAGTTTTTTATTTAAAAAATCATGTGACTTTCAAAAAAAGTTTAATAATACTATTTAAGTTATTAGTTGTCAAAATTACTCATTTAATTTATAAAAATAATTTTGTTATATATAAATTGATTTAAAATCATTTTTAAAAATTCTCATAAAAATCATTTTTAAAACATTAATTTTAACAAATACAAAAAACTGCAACAAATCCCATACTAAATCAATCTATTAAACCCTGGATCTATGCCACGTACTTTGTTCAATTTTATTTCTACAAATTACTCATGCAAATGAAGAATGAATTATCAATAAAAGTTTTCGTTTCAGTTACGTGCAAGCGATTATAAGTCCATGTAATTTGGCATTCATTTTTATAGAATATGGTCCATTTTCTTGTAGCGTAGAATATATGATCTAAAAAAACTTTTCTTTTCATATGAAAAGTCATGTATATTTTCAAAGTAGGAATATATTCACACATTAGGTTTACCAGTTTAAATAAGCTGAAACTTAAGGAGTACGTTAAAAGACAAAAGAAGTCGAAGCATTTATATAGATATGACAGAAAAAGAAGTCGAAGCATTTATGATATAGATTACTTAGAAAACAAGTCAACAATATATAGAATATTTTTGAACTTTTTGTTTGTTTTTGACTGGATAGAGCATCTGAACCTTTTTTTCATAGTTAGGAGCAGTTTCTCTTATAAAGCACCTAGCATATTGTTTATTTGAAGTTAATCTCCAATCAAATTAACTTATTTGTAAAAAAAAAGAATTCTCAAAATACTAATTATATATTCTCAAAATAATATTTGGAGTATAATTGATACATTTGATTTTCAAATTGATACTAATTATATATTATATGTTTTCAACTGTGATTACTAACGAGATCAAGATATTATGTAAAACTTGTTTTGCAGGTGATATATTTTTAACGTGGACAATAAATTTAGATAATGATAACTAATGTCTAATGATAACATTTGGACCTTATTAACAAGTCAAGTATACGCGGTTAAAGATACAAACAAGAATATTAAGATTTGTTGGACTTGACTATCTGATGATGCAAACCAGAAGATGCAAGTGAGGATTCTGTAATTTTGAAAGGATAAATTTGTAAGTTTACCAACGGAGTTTATTTTATACCTTGGTTTAACACTTTATCCTATTAGGGAATGTTTGTTTGAGTTAGAAGCTAAACTCGTAAAAAAAATTGGTTTTGGAACTGCGCGATTAAATCCTTGTTTAGGTTTGAAGGCTCAGCCTGTGTTAAAAGTTCGTATAGGTTCTTGGTTAGCCCATGGTGAAGTTTAAAGCTTAACCTGATATTAAAAGTTTGATTAGGTTTGAAATTAGTCTGGTATTAAAATCTCACAGGTTGTTGGTTAGTCTTGTATAAAACCAACATTTATGGTTCGTGAGCTCAGCCCAGTGTTAAAAGCTTTCAAGGTTTGTTTAGAAGCTTAAAGACTAATTGCTCCAAGATTCTCGTGGAAAAGAGATCAACCTCTTTGAATCGTTATTAGAAGGAATATTCATTGTTTCATTCTATAGTGTAATGTTTGGTTGGAAGTTAGCCTTAAACTTCATTTTTCTTTTATAAGGGGGTTCTTGAGTATAACTTATTAAAAGCTCTCAAGTTTATTGGATACTCTCAAGATCAATTCTTATAGAGAACATTAGTTTTTTTTTTTTTACTGAACTTCTATAATTTTCGGTGTCTTCTTTTTTCCCTTAAACTCTTTAATTTTCGCATTTTACATTTTGCTTTGTTATTTTCTGCTATTAATATTAAAACCTCTTTCAAAATGTTTTTACTCTAATTTTAATTCCCAATATTATTTTCAAAATCATATTTTTTTTAAACCACAACATGTTATCAAACAAAAAATTAAAAGAACTCTCATTACCAACAAAGCATGAGGAGTTATATTTCACATTTTTTTTTAATTTCTCCTCAAATAAGGAGGGAATGTGGTATTGAATAAAACATCTTTTCATAATGACTATAGGTCTAAGAAAGCAAGCCCAATGATTTTGGGAACAAAGAAACTCCCACCCAAGCTTAACCATTATGCTTCATTGATGTCAATATAATGTCCAAATCTTTTTCAAGAGTATGAGTACAAATCTCATGTCAAGGCATAATGATAATTTTCCTGATATTAATATCATATATGCGTGTAAATTTTCTTATCCATTTGTCAATAATATTGAGAAGACCAATATGTTAAGAATATTTAAGAAAATATTAAATCAGGATGTGCTGGATTGTTGGAATTATCCTAAAAACCCATGGGAATTTCGTAGTTATCACGCAGTAGAAACGTTAAAAGAAAGAAGAAGAATAGAGAAGAAGATTGGGGTTCTTAAGAAAATTGGAAAATATGAATGTTGTTGCCCACAAACCGTGGGACTTTCTTTCTCTTATTGCTACTCACTCTGCAACTGTGAGTGAAATAATGTTGTGATATTTTACAATGAGAAAAACTCCCTATTTATAGAATTAGGTTTGCTTGCATCTCAAAATAAAGCCCAAAACTATAAAAACTCAAAATATCTATTTTGAATTAAATATAATCTAGATCAAATCAAATCTTTCCTTTTGTCGAGCAACCTGCTTCAGCACAAGGAATTATAATTTAACACACCACTTAATTAATTGCGTCTAAGCTATCTATGTTCATCATAGACCTTAGCTTCTTGAATACTTCGACTTGTACTCCCTTTGTCGTGATATCTGCAATCTGATTCTCAGTTCTACAGTGTTTCAAATTCATCTTCCTATCTGCTACCTGCTCTCGAAGATAATGGAACCTCATTTAGATGTGCTTGCTTCGACCATGCGCTATCGGATTCTTCTCCAAATTGATAGCTGACATGATGTCGATCTTCATGGTGATTGCTTCATGACTCTTTGATGTAATCTCTTCGACCAAGTTCACCATCCATGTTGCTTGACATGCACAAAGAGAAGCAGTTATGTATTCTGCTTCACATGATGATAATGCCACTATTGGCTCCATTCTCGAACTCCAAGCAACTGGTGCACCACCTAACATAAACACATATCTAGCAATGGATTTTCAATCCTCAGCATCACTACACCAACTGGAATCTATGTATCCCACTAACTTGCATTCTTTTCCTTCATCGGTTGTTGGAAACAAAATGCCATAGTTGAGAGTTCCTTCCAAATACCTTAGTATCCTTTTCGGCGTTGCTAGGTGTGATACATTTGACTTCTGCACGAATCTACTCCTCATACCAACACTATATGCTAAGTCAGGACTTGTGTGACAAAGGTATCGAAGTGACCCAATAAGTCTTCTGTATTGGGTTGGGTCGACATCATCTTTTTCTGAATCCTTCAACAGTTTCAATTTGGGCTCAGCTAGAGTCAAAGTTGGGTTGCAATCTTGATCTTCCAAAGAAAGTGGATTTAGTTGAATTATTAAGCAGATTTGTGATCGCACCCATACTTGATGAACAAATAAATGAGATTTCTTACATTAGTGATCTTGCAAAAAAAAATCATGATATCATTTATATAAGATATGTGAAGGGACCTAACTAACTCAATTATTATTACTTAAAGCTTAATTTATCTTCATTGACCAAATTTATAATACATCTATTTAACACGTCTTTAACAAAATAAAATAAAAGAGTGAAGAATGAATCACCTTGTCTAACACACCTTTTACGTAACATTTAATGGTGTGTTATCACCATTTTCGTCGGACCTAACTTAAATTGTTAAAAAGATCGTTGAATATGTCATATACATCTCATCCAAATCAATAAATTAATTATCCTTATCTTATTTATCTAAATTATGCTAAAAGTCATATACATAATTACTATTTCCCTGTATTTAAACATATACGGAAAATCAAACCATTGTGGTTAATTTTATTTTAACTTTTACTTATCTTTAAGTTGGAAATTATATTTGATTAATCCAACTTAATAACTATATAGAGACATTAAATATAAGAGACGTGAATTTAAACTCGCGACATCTTACTTATTCGTTTTTAAAATCGTGAATTAAAATGACTAGACTACTTAATAATAATAAAAAGTTGAAAATTACTATCACATGCAAAGGAAAATCATGAAACCCTAAAATTAGTTATCTTATCCAAACACTTCTCTTGTGTCAATTATTCGTCCTTATAATAATCACATGAACCACTTTTGACTTTTCTTCACCTAACAAGAATCTTAACTTTTGCATCCATAAAACAAACAAGTACACGTCTCAAAATATATTAAAAGCCTAGCTACACTCAATCACTATATATAACCACATAGAGCATTTGAGTAAACCCAACTAAATCATCTTGCATTAATTGCATATAACAAATCTATGGCTTATTGCAAATCCATTGATGTGTTTTCATGGATTCAAAACCTTCCACCAATATCAGAATGGAAAACAAATTCCATAACCTTAAACTTATGTTCTTTAACAAACTCATCTCAACCCTCACTTAACCTCACCATATCAAAAAACCACCAATCTCAAAAACTCTCTTTTGCTATTGTGGCTGATTTCTATATCCCTATTTTTCTTTGGACCTCAAAACCATTCAAACCTAGCACAAAAATAGCACATGAAGAAACCATTTCAAATCTCCTTGTAAACTTCATACAAGACATCCTTCATTATGGCTCAAAAAACAAAAATAATAGTACTACTCTCTTCATTAAATTTCCGAAGCTCGAAACTATTTCGAACTTCGGTGATATTTTCAACCTTGCTTTCTTAACTCTATTTTTCTTAGTTTGTATCTACGAAGCTCCTGCCGATCTTCGTTACGGGTGTCTTAATTCTTTAAAGGAACAATTATCATGTTGTGGATCAAGAAATTCATCTAAGATGTTGATGAAACTCTTAGGTTCTAATTTAGAAGAAAAGTGGATGCGTTCTATTAACCTTGCTATTACAAATTGGATTGTGGAGTTACAAGAAGTAGCTACAATAAATCATAGAATGCTTAGAACACCATGTCCTTTGTTTTCTTATGCATTTTCAGCATTTGGGTTGTGGAAGGTTCAATTGTATTGTCCTCTTATAACTATGGATATTGTTAGTGCAAATAATCATGCAGCTGATGAGAGACTTCAATTCTCTCTCAAATATCAACAACTTGAAGGTGTTCTTCAATTCAATCACAAAGTCTTTGTCAAAGAGAAGTGGGTTGAAATCATGGTGAACATTGATAATATAAGGTAATATTATTTATGCTTCAATATGAAAAATGGTCCCACAAATATCAAGAGGAGGTTTGATTTTAGAGTTTCATAACTTTTTTTTTTGTTTTAAATCTTTTAAAGTTTATTACTTTTAAATTTATTCTTTTATTTTAATTATTATAAAATTAATTTATATATAAAATTTTGTATATGGAATTTTTAACTTTAATTAATAACCTAAGTAAAATTAAAATAATTTATTAATAATCAACATATTTAGGGGGTATGGAAAGCAATAATGTTGATGATTAATTTTTTTAAAAACTTTACTTAAGATATTCAATTTAAAAAATTCTTTTTTATCTAAAAATTTCTCCCATTTAACCTAATTTTTATGTACTTTAGTATTAATTTTAATATATATATCGTTAAACTAAACTCCTCCTAAACACCTAATATTAATTTTAATATAAATAATTAATTATTTTGTTAACATATGATAAAAAAAAATCTTCTCAACTAAGTTTATTATTGTTTTGATTTAATGTTTTTCTTAATATATGATGAATTAATTAAATATTAGAATTTTTGTGGCTATATAGATGTGGTGTTTTCAAACTAGTAGATGAGACTCTTATGAGAGAAAGAGGAGCTGGTGCATCTGAAAAACACTTTCCATCAAGAATATCATTACAACTTACACCAACTCTTCAACATCAAGTCTTAAGTGTATCCGTAGGAAAATCCTCAGAAAATCCAAGAATGGAAATAGGCATAGAAAAAGCCCTAGAAGCTTCATTTCAACCAACAAGTGTAGGACTCAATGTATCAGCTGGAGAATCATCAACAATGAGTTTAAAGCCATGGAAGTTCGAAGAATCGGTATACGGTTATAGTGCGAATTTGAATTGGTTTCTTCATGATAGTATGGATGGAAAAGAAGTGTTTTCATCAAAGCCTTCAAAATTTGATATGATTAATCCAAAGTCATGGTTTAGGGATAGGTATTCAAGTGCTTATCGTCCATTTACCAGAGAAGGAGGAGTTATTTTTGCTGGTGATGAATATGGAGAAAGTGTGTGTTGGAAAGTTGATAAAAATGCTAGAGGGAAGATTATGGAATGGGAAATTAGGGGTTGGATTTGGGTTACTTATTTGCCTAATAAGTATAGGACTTTTTATCATGAAACTAGGAGGTTGGAGTTTAGGGAAATTGTTCATCTTAATATTCCTTAGCTTAGGAATAAAGCAGAATATAAATATTCCTTGCTTGTCAAGAAAAATAAAATATAAAATAATAGGTGTGTTAGTATTGTTTTGCAATAAATTTTAGTGCAAGTAATATTATTGTAAGAAATTAATTTGTCATTATATCAATCAATTCATAAGATATTGTTTTTATCCACTAGCATACACATGATTTGTCGGTTTATTTTATTGGTACACAGTACAACTCTTAACGACCAAAGGTTATATGGATTTCACTATGACCCCCGAGCAAGGAAGAGTGTAATTGCTCCAAGAGGACATGATTTAAAGGAGAGGTGCTTGGAATTGCTCCTAAATTGACACAATATAATCATGATATTTAATCAAATATTGGGAGAAGGAACATTTGGATTGTTTAAGGAAAAACTCATGATCAACTATAAATAGTTCAAAAATATGGTTAATAGTAGCTTAAAAAATGTAGTCGTGTAGCTTAAACCAAAGGGTGATTGCCTTGATTAAAAGATTAACTTTGATTTGATGAACTACTTGATGGTTTCCTCTACCAGTCAAATTGTTGTAACTTACTTTGTCCTTGTAACTATTCTATCTTCCTTTGTCTTTCCTTTCTTTAGTCAACTGAGTCTCCAAAGCTACATTAGTCTCTGACTTGCTTGCAATTCTTTCGGTCATTCTTTGTTTGTGAGATTCAAGTGTCCTTTGAAGGTCTTCTTTTGTCATACTTAAAAATTCTTTGATTTTTCTATGACTACTACCACATGATCGAATTTTGGAGTCAATGACCTCAAAATCTTTGACAATACAAATTTTGATGTCAACACTTCTCCACATATCTTGATTTGATTCACTAGTTTTGTTACATTGGTGAAGAAATCAATCACACTTTCATTTTCTTCCATCTTAAGCAATTCATACATTCTTTTGTGAGTTTGTAACCTCACCTCATTCACTTTCTCAGCGCCTCCAAAAGATTTTTTCTAGGATGTCTCATGCTTCCTTTGTTGAATCTACATCATCAACTTTCTCAAAGCTGACTAGGCCAACACATTTATGGATTAAAAAGAGAGCCTTGTAATCTTTCTTCTTCAAATATTTGTGTGCGGCCTTTTTGTTCATCTATAGCATCCTCTGAAATTGGTGTTACTTCATTCTTCACAAGATCCCAAAGATCTTGATAACAGAAATCAACATTCATCTACTTACACCAATTTTCATAATTCTTAGTGCCTCACCTCATTCACTTTCTTAGCGCCTCCAAACGATTTTTTCAGGATGTCCCATGATTCCTTTGTTGAATATACATGACAAAGTTTCTCAAAGTTGTCTATATCAACACATTTATGGATTAAAAAGAGAATCTTATAATATTTCTTCTTCAAAGCTTTGTGTGCGGCCTTTTGTTCATCTGTAGCATACTTTCCAATTGGTGTTACTTCATTCTTCATAAGATCCCAAAGATCTTGATAACAAAAATCAGCATTCATTTACTTACACCAATTTTCATAATTTTTACCAGTCGAGATGTAGTTTTCAATGAAGTTGAGATGACTTTCAAGAAAACTGATGATGTTGTCGAAGAGCTGGAACAGGGAGAAATTCCTGTTGAGGTGGAGCATAGTGATGTTGAATTGCATAACCCATATGAAGTCGAAGAAGAAGCAGAAACTGATGTCGAAGATGAGGAGACTGATAATGACTACCTGCTGGCAAGTGACAGGTTGAGAAGAGTCATCAAGCCACCTCAGAGACTTGGGTATGCAAATCTTATAACTTATTCCTTAATCTCTGCAAGTGAGGTTCTAGACGAAGAACCTAGAGACTATAAGGAAGTTATGAGGAGTCGAAATAAGACTGAATGGTTGAAGGCCATAGATGATGAGATGAAATCCCTTCATGATAACAATACTTGGGAACTGATCAAGAAACCTGCTGGAGCCAAGTTAGTCAACTATAAATGGATTTTCAAAGTCAAAGAAGGAATCAAAGGAGTGACGGCGAAGAGATACAAGGCAAGGTTGGTTGCAAGGGGTTTCACTCAGAAAGAAGGTGACTTCAATGATGTGTTCTCTCCTGTTGTGAAGCACAAGTCCATTCGAATGTTGCTTGCCATGGTGGCACAGTTCGACCTTGAATTGGAACAAATGGATGTGAAGACTGCGTTCTTGTATGGTGATCTTGATGAAATAATCCTGATGAGGCAACCTGGAGGGTATGTCGAAGAAGGGAAAGAAGAGTATGTGTGCAAACTGAATAGATCTTTATAAGGCTGAAAAAATCTCCTCGACAGTGGAATAGGAGATTCGACAAGTTCATGGCACACATAAGTTTCATCATAAGCCAGTTCGATCACTGTGTTTACTTCAAATTTCAACCTGGTAATTCATTTGTTATTTTGTTGCTTTATGTGGATGATATTCTAATAGCAAGCAACAATGTCGAATATGTAATGAGGGTGAAGGTTGAACTCAATAAGGAGTTTGATATGAAGGATATGGGAGCTCCATCCAAGATTCTTGAGATTGACATCCAGAGAGATAGAAAGCAATCGAGATTATGCTTATCTCAAGAGGCATACTTGAAGAAGATTCTTGATAAGTTTGGTATGTCAAATTCAAAGCCTGTTGTGACTCCAACAAACCTTCAATTCAAGCTGAGTATAGATCAGTGTTCCAGTATTGATGTCGAAAGAGCTTATATGAATAGCATTCCATATGCTAATATATTAGGTTCTTTGATGTATGTTATGGTATGTACTAGACTCGACATAGCATAGTAGTAAGTCTTGTAAGCAAGTACATGTCGAATCCTAGAAAGACTCACTGGCAAGCATTGAAGTGGATTCTAAGGTACATAAATGAGTCTCTGAATAGAGTCCTAATTTATGGTGGAGCCTTGGGTGAAGATAGTAAAGCAACAATCGAAGGATATGTCGACTCTGATTATGCAGGTTGTAGGGATTCTAGAAAATCTATTTATGTATATGTTTTCACTATGTTTGGCACAACAATTAGTTGGAAAGCAACACTTCAGAAGGTTGTTGCCTTCTCAACCACTAAAGTGGAATATATCGCCCTAACTGAAGCTGTAAAGGAAGCATTGTGGTTTGAAGGTTTTGCAAAGGAGCTGAAATTTCAAGGTCGAAGTATCACTGTTAAGTGTGATAGTCAAAGTGCAATACACTAGGGATGGCAACGGGTTGGGTCGGGTGCGGGTTCCACACTACCCAAACCCGCACCCGAAATCAACACCCGAACCCAAAGACTATTCGGGTGGCAACATAACATCCGCGTCCACACCCGTTGGGTTCGGGTTTTTTCACCCAAACCCGAACCTGTAACAAAAATACAATTTTTTTTTTAATTTAATTAGTTTTCATATATTATATATATATTATGATTTAGTACATAGTTAATTATAAGAAGGAGTATAAGGTATATTTACTACTAAAATATTGTTGCTTACAAAATAAGATTTCAATTAAAATTTCGCACACAACCAGATATTTTGCACACCCATAATTATAATTAAAGTCTTCAACATCTTAACATTATAATTAAAATTAAGGTTTTCAACATCTTAACATTATAATTAAAATTAAAATTAAAGTATACAATTAAAATTAAAATTAAAGTCTAAGCGGGTGTAATTTCGGGTTTCGGGTGCGGGTTTAACACTACCCAAACCCGCACCCGAAATATCGGGTGGCACCGAACCCAAACTCAAACCCAGTCAAATCAGATTTTCACCCGTTGACTTTGGTTCGGATGCGGGTGTGTCATATCCTAAATTTTGACCGTTCGTTTGTTTTTTTTTATCATTTTTTCTCTTCTGGCGCATTTTTATCGAATTATTTGATAGTCAGTCATTTTTGCATTATAATCAATTAATCATCAATCATGCAGTTCTATTTATTTTACTTTTAATGTCATATTTTATTCTTGATATTTTTAGAATTACTTATTTCGCTTTAAGAATAGGAGTTTAGATTATATTAGATATTTTAGAATTAGTTTTAATTTAAATTTTATTTTGGTTCAATTCTAATTTAGAATTTTTTTTATATAAGTTAATTTAGATTTTAGTTTAATTTCAATTTCAATTTCAATTTATTTAGTTTAATTTCAATTTATTTAATTCAATATAATTTATTTTTTTATAATCATTTTCAATTTTTTTTTCTTTTTTATTATTATTATTATTAGTTTTATTATTATTATTATTATTTATTTTTATTATTACTACTTTTCTTTTGTTTTTCTTCATATTCAAAAAAGGAAAAATAGCAAGTGGGGTCCACTACAATGTAGTACAAACACTTCACATGGATTGTCAACTTGAAATTATCAATGGCCAAGAATCTTTCTCATAAAGTCACATGGATTGTCAACTTGGACTTATCAATGACCAAGAATCATTCTCACACTTCACATGGATTGCCAACTTGTATTTATCAATGACCAAAAATTATGCTCATAAAGTCACATGGATTGCCACATCAACACTCCTACCTCATTCACACTATAAATAAGATATATCTTTCTCTCATTTGAGACTAACAAGATCACCCTTATATTCTCAAAATCTAGCACATTCATAACATATTTTTCAAAGTCAAAATTCTTTTTTTTTACTTACACAATACCCATAAACATTCACCATCTTCACCACAACAACAACCTCCATCAAAACACATTCACTTTCTTCTACACAACAAGCTTAACATTTGCTAGCCTTGAAGTTTGTGAGTATCATTCATCATTTTCTTTTTATATTTTAGTTTGTTATCTATTTAAATTATTAAAAAAATTCCTTATTAGTTTAAGTTATTAGATTGACTTAGTTTCTTCCTTTCAAAATATAGTTTTGTTTAATTTATTTATTAATGTTAGAAGTAAAGTATATATGTGATTAACACTTAAAAATATAAAAAATATTATTGTGTAGTAAGTTATTTAAATTTAGTTTTTAAGTTTAGTCGTAATTTTGTTTAGTTGTTGATAAACTAAAAATTCAAAAAGATGTGTCTTTGCTTTTCAATTCCGTTTTGATTTTTATTTGGGCCGATGATATGACAAAGCCACAATAAATCGTTTCCGATTAATCGTGGCCGATATGAGGCCATCTTGTTTATTTTATTTTATTTATCCTAATTTCACAATTTATCTCATTTTTTTTTATTTTCTTTATTTATTTCATTTATTTCACGTACTCTTTTATCATATTAATTTCTAACGGTCTCAATCAATTCAGACACTGCACACACGCTTTCTCTTGGGCAAATTACAACGAGACCCTTTATTTCATCGCATTCTCGTGTAAAATTATTATTGTATCCCTCTCCCGTTTTTGTACGTAATTTATTCCATCCGCCTTTATTTTACCGGTTTCGTTTTCACTAGGAATACCTTTAGAAATTAGGAATCAAATCCACTTCATTCAATCAATTCATACGCCTACATTTTTGCACACACGTAAGTCGGTCACAATGTGATCACCATCTGCACGACTTATTGCGTATCTTAATTAACTTAACAAGGAATAGAGCTCCGGAGTCTAGCATTCTGCACGTTCTGAAACGAATCACACCTGGGCTAGCCCCACGCGTAGTGATTCGTTTACTTCTCTGTTATTAAAATTACGTTAAATCCAAAAATGTCTAAAACAAAATTATCCAACCTATTTTATAAATTTAATACGAAAACAGGGCTCCGGAGTCTAGCACTCCGCACGTTCAGGAATGGACCGCTATTGGGCTAGCCCCACTCAACGTGGTCCATTCGCCTTCCGTATTTCGAAATATCTAATTGCGCAATTTAACTCGTGAAAGAATAGAGCTCCGGAGTCTAGCATTTCGCACGTTCTAGAATGAATCGCTCTTGGGCTAGCCCCACGCGACGTAGTTCATTCGCTCTTTCATACTTAAAACAACTTAAAACTCACCAACCAATTCAAATCACTTTCATAATTAATCAGCGAAAGACGGAACTCCGGAGTCTAGCACTCCGCACGTTCTGGAATGCAATCACTCCTGGGCTAGCCCCACGCGACGTGGTTCATTCGCCCTTTCGTTTAAAACACCTTAACAAAAGTCAAACAGTTTTCTCTAAAACGAACATTGTTTAAATCATTCTATCTCGCAAACAAGCTAGCGCTTCAGCCTCCACCGCGAGTATAAGCCAACGCTTAGCAGATTAGAAAGGGTTTTAAACAATCGTTCAATTAAAAATCACAAACCGTAATCGTACGAACTACGAAGCTCTGACTTTTCCATTGCACAAGGGAATACGTAGGCACGAGGATTTTAATCCTTCGCGAGCACCCTAATAAACATTTAATCTTTTCTCCGTCATAATAATAATAATTTAAAACTTTAAACAAACGTATTAACAATCATTTAGAAGACAAAAACTTAAGATCAAACATTTAATCGCATAGTTAAGCTAAGAGGTTCCCGTTGAGTACAACGGACGTGAGGGGTGCTAATACCTTCCCCTTGCGTAACCGACTCCCGAACTTAGAATTTGGTTTCGTAAACCATTTCTTATTATTTATTAGGTTGTATCTATATCTCCCTTTTCTCTCGTAGAATAAATAGAATTAGGTGGCGACTCTGTTGTTTGTTTTAGGATCGTATTTTTCGAGGTACGACAGGGTGGACCCCGCATATTTGGGTCTTTCTTCACTCCCTACAATACACATGTCGAAGAATTCAGTCTATCATGAGCGAACCAAACACATTGATGTGAGGCTGCATTTCGTCAGAGGGGTAATCGAGTATAGAGAAGTCCAAGTGTTGAAGGTTTCGAAAGATCATAATGTTGCTGATATGATCACCAAGACATTGCCCAGTTGCAAGTTTTTCCACTGTATGCAGTTGATAAAGCTGCATGAAGAAAGCTCGTTTGTTTCTTGTTGGTATAGGGTGTGTTTCAAGGTGGAGATTTGTGGAATATTGGAACAAACCCTTATTCGAATAGCATGTCGTCGAAGTCTGCTCACATGTTAGTTTTATTATAAATAACATATCAGTCTCTCATATTTTATATAAAGAGAAATAGGAAGATAAAATCCTAATTCAAAAGGGAGAGAAGTTATTTGTTATTCTTGTATACTTGTAATTTTATTTTAGGAGAAAAGAAAGAATAACAGTTTATAACTCATCATTGGTTTTATCTTTGATAATCCTAACCCCTTATAGGTTTCTTAATCATAAAAAAAAAAAAAAATTATACTTTATTTCTAAGGTATTTGACATAAGACTTTAAAATTATATATAATTTTTATACTAGATAGAGTGTTTATCTTAGTTATTAAATAGAAATTGATATATGATTTTTATTGTTCTCTTATTGTGATACGTTGATAATAGTTCTAGTCTTCTTGATCTAACTTGAATTCTAAAGGAATCGGTCTTTATTTGCTTTATCGCTTTACATATCTTTCTATTTGATCTATTATTTTGTTGATTGTGGTGTTTGTACTCTTAGTAATCATTTAGATACTTCTTATGGTTTATGATGACTTTTATTTTTACGTGGTTTTACCTATTATATTAATATATTTTGTCATTAAAAAAAGTATAAACTTTTCTTTAATGTTATGAATCGTTTAAATTAATGATTCATTTAATTTTTAATTAGTAGTAAAGACAAGTTTATAACGAAAATGGAACGGAGAAAGTGAAGACTGCAGGCGAACATTTCGAAGCATTTTGCTGCAACAACTACAACAACAACACTTTATTTCTTTAACTACTTCGCCATTTGCATTAAATTTCTTCACTATAACATAACCTCTTCACACTTTCCCCATTCTCTACAACTGTCATTTCTTCCATGGATTTCTCCGCCGCCATTCGATCTTCTCACTGTATGTCTCTCTCTTTCTATTTTCGTATCTTCATTGCAATGTGACCTCTGCTTCTCTGAATCTGATCTCGCTGTTTGTTTTTCGTATTTGATTTGTTTGTAGTTTTTGCAATTTGAATTGCAACTCCGTTTTCTCCGCTTCATGCTTTGAATGTCTCTGAGTCACTGACATTCATTGATTGATTTCATTTTGTACTCTTTTTTTGGTTTACATTTGTGCGGAGCCTCGTGATTTATGAATGCACATTAAATTTGTATCTAGATGAAGATTTAATCCATTATGCTTTTAAAATTGTAATGATTATAAGGTTTTAAAAATCGGCTGCGGTTGCGCTTTCGCTCGGTATAAGTGTTGTGACACTGATTGAGATCGTGGCGGTGTGAATTTTCCACAATTTGTTCTTTAGCATAAAAACGTGAATATCGGTATCGAGATCTGCCAATACCGTTTTGTCGTAGAGGTTTTCATGGTCGCGGATTGTTTTTTAGAACCTTGTGATAAAGAGCATGAAAGATAGTTAGTCGCGTGTAATTGTGTATCATTTAACTGGGAACAGTTTTAAAATTTATTCAAATAAGATATTCATGTATTTATGTATGTAGCACCGACACCTATAGAAAAACAGTGTGTTTGTGTTAGTTTTAGTGTCTGAAACTGACACCGACACTTGTGAGAATGATGAATAGAGGTTTTATTATGGGACATGCAGTTTTCAAAGCCACTTTAAGTAATTTGGCCATGAGAAAACGTGTTTCGACAATCGATTTGTTTTCATATCATTTGTTTTTGACACTTTGATTTTCTAGCACTAGAAGTAGTCTATCTTTTACGTAGAGTGCAAAGGCTCATGCATAGTAAGTAATGTTGTGTTTTCTAGAACAATGAATGTAGTTGTTAAGAGGAATAGTTTTGACATTAAAAAAGGATAGCGGTGCAGCTTGTTGTGTGTTTGTCCATTTGTCCACAATTTTTGTGTAATCTTGATTATATGAAATTGAATGACTATTATTTGAATAAAAAAAAAATTATTTATATTTTTAAATTACTATCGATGTCGACGTGTCAATGTCGATGTCGTGTTTCCGGTGTCCGTGCTTTATAGTTTATTACTGTTATCACCATATTCTTAGTGATCATATTGAAAACCATTGCAATCAGAAGCTTAATGTTACTTTTTTTACTTTAAATGCCACAGGCTTTATGTCCCATATGCAATCTTCACTTCAGAAACCAGTTGTAATTCCCATAAGAAATGTTGGATGGAACTTTCAAAGTAGGACTTTCATCCGGAGCTTGGCAGTCATTGATAAGCACACTGATTCTCACAACAAATGGAAGAAACCACTAGTGTCTTGCTCAAAACCATCAGAAGCTATTGACACTACCAAATCCGAGGGTGGGTTACTTTAATTTTGAAATTAGTTGTGTACTTATATTCTATAATTTATTCTATGAGGCTTTGTGTTGAATATGGCAACTAACAAGCCTTATTCTTTATCATTAATATGTTGTAAGTATTTGATTTCTAGCTTTTTCAATGGTTATAACATTTTGCATTGCGTTTATCACTATAAAAGTATTTGCCCGCAGTTTATATTTCTATACATATTCAAGATTTATATTTTCTCTTACTATTACTATCTTGATCGAATTTGCAAGTCTTAACTTCTGTTATTGCCCGTAATTTGTACGTGAATAAGTTGACTTTTAATGTAAGAGCTATGTGTTATTTTTCATTTCTTGTTGTTTCTTTGCTTCTTTCAAAGGAATTATATATTTACTTGGATGCTTAAAATTCAGCAACAATTCTATTTATTTTCTGATAAGACTTATGTTTGCTAATTGAGAAATGTATTTTGAAGGTAACATGTTAATTCAATTTGGCTGTTATATCTTAAGGTCTGATAATTATGTTATAATGTTGCAGCTTCTTTGGACAACATTACAAAAGAATCATTGGAGAAAAATCCTTTGCAAAAAGCTACATTTCTTAATGGATTTGAGGTATATAGCTATTCTTTCTTATATTTACTAGTATTTACCAGGAACATCATGTAGCTTATTATTGAAAAATTATACACTTCTATGGCAATTAGCAATAGTGTGCCACTAATCAACATATTTTTCTACTTGAATCATTGTCCTGTGAATTGGAATATCTTATAATCCTAAGCAAACTGAACATACTTGGGCAAACATATTGACACTATTTTTACCAATCTATAGGACAAAGTTGCATTGCCTACATATTAAAATGCATCTGTTTGGTGATGATAGTACTTTTTATTATAATCCTACAAACTCCTTTTTGTCTTACATGGTCTGGTTTGCTTATGACAGGCTTTACTATTAGATATATGCGATGATACTCAAATTGCTGAAGTGAAATTAAAGGTGACTTTCTAGTTTCTTATTTTCTGCTTTCATAAAATTAAAATCACACTTCAAGTATAATTAAAGGATAAAATGGAAATTCATTGAATGCTTATAACCTTGAGACTATAGACATGGTACAGTTTCCACATTTTCTTTTTGTGTGTTTAAGTGTTTGACCTATATTATTTTTTTGTCTTCTTCAATCTTTCAACCTCTGATACTGGATTACCCTTCATTTGATAAGAAAATGTGCCATCTAATTGAATGCGTAAGATGTTTTTGGCTCACATGTATATATCCAAGATGTTGCTGGCCTTCATTTGATATAGCATTGTGTATGCAACAACTTAGATCTAACTTTGCATCTTTAACGGTTTATCCAAAGAAACATGTCTTTTGCTTTTTGAATATGGGATCTTGCGAATAATTTTAATTGATTTTTGTTATGAAAATAGGTTGGAGAGTTTGAGATGCATATGAAGCGAAGCATTGGAGTAGCAGATGCTCCAATTTCCAACATTTCACCAGCTACACTACCGCCTGTTTCAACTGAACTCATAGTTGAATCAACAACTTCAACCCCACCACCTAAACCATCTACACGAAAAAACAATCCATTTGTAAATGACTCCCATGGTAAGTCACCAAAGTTGGCAGCATTGGAGGCCTCTGATATCAAAAATTATGTCTTGGTAGAATCTCCTACGGTATGCCATATATAAATATATACGTTGAGTTTTGCTTTAACCTAGTTACCATCTTGGACATGAGCTAAGTAGAGTCTGAAATCACTATTTTTCTTCTCTCCTTTTCTGTTTCTAGGTTGGTTCATTTCAAAGAGGTAGAACTGTGAAAGGGAATAAGCAACCTCCTATATGTAAAGAGGTATTTGACATGTTCCTGTGTCTATTGTCCATAACCCATAACCGAATCCCAAATTGTTTTAACAAGTAGGCATTTTTGTTTCGTAAAATTATCTATGAAAATGTAAATTAGATATTTTACGTTGGGAACTCTGATATAGGTTGACCTGTATATTTTTACCAAGGTAATTTTATGTTGTAGCCTTAAAATGTTTGCCAGGATTTTTGTATTTTTGTATAAACTCAATTTCCTTTTTTCTATTTTGAAATCACAGGGTGATATAATCCGAGAAGGTCAAGTTATAGGCTATTTGGATCAGTGTGGCACTTCACTTCCAGTGAAGGTGATCTTTGTCGAATTCTGTAGCTATTCATCCTTCCTATGTAGTGCTGCTGACTTGTTTTTTTCCTTTCAAATCTTGCAGTCACGTGTGGCTGGAGAAGTGTTGAAGCTATTCTTTCAGGATGAAGGTATAATGTCTGTGACTTCTATTAAAATGCATTTAGGATTCAAGCAGTGTTATCAAATTGCCCCGCCATGGCCGCTATGGCGGATATACATGGCAGTTTTTGGACTCGCTGCAATGGTGAATATCGGCCACTATTGCGGGTTTTTCCGGCATAATCCGCTGTAACGGCGCCGCAAAGTGGTATGGCGGGATTTTGGCTCTCCGCCATGGACCGCCTCCGACAACACTGGATTCAAGTTGCACTCTCAAATAAGAGCAGTATAAGTATTTCTTGATGAGGGGTTCAATTCAACATCCATTGATTGAACATTCATTTCTTTTTAAATCTGTCGACATACATAGTTTTGAAAAGTTTCTTAGTGTTTTTTCTGCTTACTGTTTTCAGAGGCTGTTGCTTATGGAGACCCTCTTATTGCTGTCTTACCATCATTCAACAATGTCAACTGAGCCAGCCTTTCCTATTGTTGATGATTCGTTATACACCATTTATTCTTTGTATTCTAGTGTAACAATCCAGTAATGATTGGTTTTTAAAATACCATACATATTTTGCTTTATGACTAAGAAAAGAAAATGATGAAACTTATTTAATGAATGAACAAGGTCAACAAGATTATTATGCATCAAAATTCAGTCTTGTTTTAGACCATGTATCAAAAACCAAAAATGCACCTATTTTTGTTTGTGCAAACCAAACATGTTCATAGCTAGCCATTACGTGCGTGTAAGAAATAATAAGAATCAAGCAACAAAATAAGTTAAAAGAGAGCATAATAAACATTTATTTATCTCCTACTTTTTTTTCATCTATTTTTATTTGCATATCAAATCCATGAGAATGTAAAAGGAAATCTTTTTCTTTTTCATTTGTCATTGGAAAAACTTTGACCTTAGAAAACTTTCTTGGAATAATTCTCTGTTGTTGCACAACCAAAACAGAAGTCTTTGTTTCGAAATCCGGAGAAGCAAGCATGTCTCCAATGATTCCTAACTCAGGACACTCACTCCATTCCTCATACCCTTGAAGCAAACCAGTTTCTGCATGTTCCTTTCCTACCATAACCAAATCAAAAGAATCTATCCGTTTTCGTATCCTTTTTGACATTTCTATTCCGTCTTTTATAACTTCATCAACAGTCTTAAACCTACGGTTTCCCTTGTTTAAGTTTCGATATTCGCCAATAACATCGCCCTCGCGCCTCTTTACCGCAGAATTTTCCAATCCGTATTGTAGAAACCGAATCACCGTAACTCTCACGTTTTTATGCCTGCACATTCTTGAACTATAGGCTAGTGCTTCTATATCATCTGGACCTCCAATGAAGAACACACCGACTTGGTATGTTATTGGTGTTGTAGGATTGCAAAATAGTTGTTTGGTATTGTTTGCACCTCTATCAACTAGGATTCCTACAGAACATGGCGCCGAGTTGAGAACTTTAATGTTCATGTATTGAATTGATTTGTTTATTACTTCAACACTTCCATCAATCTCCCATTGCTTATGAAAAGGAAGAATCAAAATGTTGGCTATTCTGTCGATTGCTATACGACAAACATCATCGTTCATTGTTTCGAAATTCGAGATTGAAGAAAACAGTTCAACTGTTGCATTCCCTTTGTTGTGTTCTAAATATTGGTAAAATGCATGATTGACTTGTGTTGATTTCAACGAGGTGCACCGTAGGATATTGTGCGGTTGATGTGCGACGAGAAGTGGTCTTGATCTTCCTAAAAGCTCTACCAGAATAAGTGCTATCACTCTAACATTGCTATATTCACTTGCATGAGATACTTCCAATAGGTTCATCATTGTTGGGATGTTTTCGTGCTTGTAAACGCAAACCATGATCCGAAGATTATCCAATTCTCCGCTTGTATGTTGAATTGAGCTTCTTATTATAGGATGATATTGTTTTGAAGGATCATACAAGATTTTTATAAGCGGTGTTACGATAGCATTTACCGCGATCACAGAAAACACTACCAAAGAGAATTCTTGTTCTGATAGTAACTGTCATACACAAAAAAACAAAAAAAAACAAACAAATTCACATATTTCAAAGAAAAAACAAATGTGTTGAATTGAAATATAACAACAATTTTGTACCTTGGATCCCCTCCATAGATTATAAAGAAGAAGTTCTGCTATGCCCCGTGAATTCAGAATCAGACCGATCACGAAACATTCTTTCAAAGGTACATTAGTGTAATATCCGGAAAACATACAAGCTCCAATTTTCACCACAACAGAAACAATCACAAGGAAACACACAATCCACATAGACTTGTAATCAACTTTGAAGAGATTAGTTTTCATTCCGGAAATCGTAAGGTAAATCGGATAAAAGAATGCATAAGTAAATGCCTCTATTTTCGCAATCAAACTTGTTCCTATAGGCGGCCCTTCAGGTAATACCAATCCTAAAAGCAATGGTCCCATAACATAATGTTGTCCGATCATTTCGCTAACAAGTCCAGTTATAAGAACAAAGACCAAGATACAAACAAAGGACCATTCACTAACATGTTTTTCGCTTCTTAGTTTCTTCGAGATCCCTATAAGTATCGGTCTCATTACGAAGATAATCAAAATAATGAGTCCAAACAAAGATGAAAAAATACCTAGGAATTTAGAAAAAGCAAGACTTTTGTATTGAACTATCGAAAAGACAGTTACTGCCAATGAAAATCCAACAATGTCAGAAAACATTGAGACCGACATGGCTAAGCGGCCGATGTCCGAGTTTAGAATCTTTAGCTCTGTAAGGACGATTGATATGACCATAAAAGCAGTAAAGGATTGGGAAAGAGCGATAAAAGGAAGAGATATGGAGAGGCTTTTGTCCATGGGAACATAAAAAGTCATCAAAATGGATAAACTAGTTGGAATTATTAATGTGAATGCGAATACAAAAAGACTTATCACCATGGCCTTTTTTTCAGTCTTCCATAATGTAGCAGGATCCATCCTTACACCTATTATGAAGAAGAAGAACATAATTCCAAATGCTGCTGTTGTTTCAATCACCATAGAACCTTTTGGAGGAAACAATGCATTTGATATCATTACCTTTTTGTGACCAAGAAATGATGGCCCAAGTAATACTCCACCCTGTTCCCATGTAAGATTTGTTATTATATGATACAATAATAATGAGGAGAAATTTCACTCAACTCCGTAATATCTATTAAAATGATACTGATATAACTTTCTCTGAGGTTTCGTTTGACTGACAATCAAAAATCGTAGGTATAAATAATACTTACCTACGATTTTTGTCTGTCACTTAACATTTCATCAGTATATATAAATTCGGGGGAGGTTATTGTATATTTTAAAATTAAAAAAGGTGTTGATGCTATATAGTAATCAAACTAATAATATTAAGGAATAAAATGTATATTTCCTCTGATATTAATATTATATTGATGAATATAAAAGATGTTTAGAGTAAAGAAAGCTTACAAGAATCTGAGCTACAATGGATGATTGACCAAGAGGTTGGATACAAAGAAAGATAAATTGAGAAACAATGGAAAGCAAAGAATATTGAAGTAAGAAAAGAGAACGTGTGTTCTGAAGAGGGTTGGAAGAGTGCCAGATATCATAACTTTCATAATTGCGAGGATTTTGGCACAGAAAATTATGCTGCCCTTCAAAATTCATATATGTCAATCTATATGGGAACAAACAATGGAAGGAATTAAAAGATTACTTTCATGTGTGTTTTTCTCTTTCTTTTTAGTCTTTTTTTTTTCATAGAAGAAGTAAAAGATGTAAGGTTAAGAGAAAGAAAGGTTTAAAGGTAATGAAATTGATAGAAGAAAAATGAGAGGGTGGCCTTATATTTTGATATTCGTATCTTTTAATGGTTTACATTCAAGTAGGAGTCTATATTTATATTTTGTACATTGATTAATTGAGACTATGTAGTATGTACCAATATTCAACTATCTTGATTTTTGAGAATAAAATAAATTTTTATATTTGTACAAGTGATTTAAAAACCTAGTAATATTACCATGATTCTAAACTACTTAGTGGTAATCAAATGTATATGCATAGTTTAAAATCATGGAATTTCTTGATAGAATATTGTTGGGCTAATAAAATTCTACCAATATTAGCTTACAACACATTTAAAAATAAAATCAAATAACGTCGTAAAATTTGGAAATCCTCTCCTATTTTTTAGCTGAAAAACATGGAATCTTACAAGATGAATAAGAATTTTAGAGTGCGGTTTTAAGAAAGTCAAAGGCGGAGATCAAAATTTCAAGCAAGACTCAAGCATGTAGTTGGTGAATGAAGATGCAGTTGCAATGGAGAAGAATGATCAAGGAATTACGACACCAAAAAAGTCTTATAAGGATTCAGTGATGGGGAATTCTAATGGAAATGAGTAGAATAATGGTATTATGAATGTTGTTTTCTCTAATGAAGAAATAGATAATCTCTCAAGGGATGATAAGGAAAAATGTTTACCGGTATAAGAAAGGAAGATGAGTCCATATGATTGTCCAACTTTCATATTTCGGACAAATAATAAGTAAGGATTGTCAAACCATGGAAATTAGGAGTTATTGTTAAACCTTTTGGTAGAAATATTGGATACTAAGTCTTGGAAACTCGTTTGAAACATAATTGGGTGAGGAATGACATAAACAATATTATATATCTAGGTAATGACTATTTTCTTGTGACTTTTTCCGATAAATATGATCAATATCATGCTTTAATGGATGACCTTTGGTTAATAAATGATCATTATCTCACTGTTAGAGAATGAAGCCCTAATTTTCATCCAAACAGTGATCAAATTAAGAAGGTAGTGATTTGTGTGAAATTTTAAAGGTTACCAACTGAATATTATAATGCAAAAGTTCTTACATTCATTGGTAACATAATCGGTAAAATAATGAAAGCGGACAAGAATACTCTTCTACAGGAATAGGGTGAGTATGTAAGATTGTGTGTGGAGGTTGATTTGTCAAAGTGTTACTTGTTATGTTTACGATTAGAGATAAAGCATATAAGGTGGAATGTGAATGGTTACACTTGTTATGTCTCAATTATGTGATGTTTGATCATTATATGAAAGGTTATGGAGAGAAAGTAACTCTGGTAGTTAAGGAAGAAGATGGTGTACATGAGGGAGAAAAGAATGTGGAGTCCAATGGTAATCAAGAAAGTAGGAAGGTGCAAGAGGTTCCTTGGTCGGTTGTAAATAAATAGGGACATCCAAGTAAAAATAAGGAGAATGATTTGACGATGGTGCATATCTCTTCATACGCGTATTGGTGGTGTAAAGGCCTAAGGGTGTGACAGTCGGACAATACACGTATGCCCTTGTGCAATACGCGTATGACCAGGGTTGTGGTGCAATTTTGGTGTTTTCGCGATGTTTGTCCCGATTTCGCGTCTGATGGTTATTATCTTGATCTGAGGTGTTGGAGAAAACATTAGGACTTATTTAATCGAAGATTTGTGATGGAAAATAATTAATAACGAAACTTAGGTGGATTAATTAGATGATTAATTACTTAAGGTGTGCGAGGTACTTTCGGTGATTATGTGGATTTTATGTTGCATATGTGATAGGATGGATCATGAAGATATATAACGATATGTTTACACATGTTTGTGTGCATAATCATTGTCATGCATACATTAAGGTATTATTGATGGGATGAATCATTGTCGGATGAGTGTATGTGATTCATTTGTACTCTGTTGTGGAGAGTGTTTGAGATAAATCATTGTCGAATGGATGTATGTGATTTATCTGGATTCTTTTATGAATCGAGTTCGATTGAATGAACTAAGGTGAATTGGTACCACATGCATTGTGTCATTGTTGAGTCACATTGCATATTGATTATTGTTGAACCATAAGTCTTGTTGTTAAGTATTATTGTGGATATTGTTGTGTATGTTGATTGTGTGAGATACTACTCTTGAAATGTATTATACACCATTAATTATTGAATGTGTTTCTCACCCCTTTGTTGTTGTTGTATTCGTGCTTCCTTGGAAGTACATATAATCCAGGTACTTTAGTGTGCATGGATTACATGTTGCTTGTTCGAGTCATAAGATCACTCTGATACGTAACACGGGAATTGGGGATTTTATTTTGATGTTTTTATTTAATTGCCGTATTTTGTTACGTATCGCAATTTTGTTGACAACTTGTAAACCATAAGAGGTTGATTATTATTGTTGATGTTGGTGCATTGCCACGAGTTGAATAACTAATATTTTCTGTTGTTTTAATAAATAAGTTTTGTGGTTATTTTTTATGATGTGACATTCCACTTTGGATAAAACTTTTATTTATGCGTTATTTTATTATTTTATAAAATGGGAAAGTTGGGTGTTACACCTACTGCTGAGAAACGTGTGGAAACTCATGATATAAATAATATGAAAACATTCATTGCTAGTAAATCTAAAAATTCTACACATGCTCCTAGCAATGAGATGCACAAGAAAAAAGATAAGGTATTACCCCCACCAACTACTAATATAGATAATAATGATGGTTCCCAAATTAATGAAGTGGACTCAGTTCAATCAAATTATGACAAGAATCATATTGAGGTATCTAATCTCCCTAGACCCATTAACTCCAAGTTGAAACATGCAAACTTGCAGAATAATGTCGAGATAGACAGTGGCCAAGAAGGAGTACAGAAAGATGATTTTTTGGATGCTTATGATAAATGTGTTTCAAGCGCTGAAGATTCTGACATGGAAGTGATTCTAGAGACTTTAGATCTCTCTAACCATAGGCATCAATAGGGTTTGATGCTTCTCGATTATTTGTTTATTATGATTAGTCAATACAATAATATTCTTATGTGGAATTGTCTTAGGACATCAAGTTCAATCTTTTATCATACTTGTAAGCAGTATGTGAATACGTATCGTCCTAGTATCTTTGTGATCATGGAAACCATATTTGATCCTAATAAACTCAAGAAATCTTTTGAATTATTGGGTTTTGATGGTTGGCACTGAACTTATGTTAGAAGTTATACAAGAGGTATTATGGCTGTGTGGATAGAAGGTGATGTTATCATGAGCTTAATTGAGAAAAAAATTCAATGTATCCACTTGAGGGGTGTGTTTTCAAGTGTTAGTAATTGGTTTTTTCAGCAGCTTATGCTAGTCTAAATGAAGAGAGTAAAAAAAATTGGGAAGACTTGAAGATTATTGCAGCTTCTGTGCAGAGTGTGTGGTTGATCGTGGGAGATTTTAATGATATTACAAGTGTTTTGGGAAAAGGAGGAGACTCTCGAACCTGAATTTGGTTGCGACGACCATTTTGTTTTTCTTTAAGTGTTTTATCGATATTTCCACTTTTTTTGTGGAATAAATAAACATTGGTGGTGACTTTGTTATCATTCCGAACGTGCGAGCCTTCGTGGTTATTTTTCATGTCACGATAAACTTGAATAAAACAAACCCAAAAACATAAATATTAGTTTCATTTATAACATAAAACCTCAAAAACTAACATCAAATATGTAAAGATAACCTCCATTAGAACCAATTACCCAAAAACAGGAGTAAACCTAAAGATAGTTGAACAAAATAGAGGGATTGATAAATAGAAAATGGATAAACATAAAAACATAAAATCAAGAAACTTGGCTAAAACAAGAAAAAAAAACATAACATAAACTAGTTGACCCGTTTTCTTCTTCACTCACTTTCTCTTTGTATCAATTTTCAAGCTTTAAATCTGTAAGGTTCACACAAGAAAACAAAACATAGTGAATGAAAAATAAATAAATAAAATTGAAAGTGTAAAATGAAAACTTGGTGAGTAGTTCAAATCTATATTGGTTTCACCGTTTCGAGTAGTGACGGCTGGAGAAGGAGAAACGATGGTTAACGTCAAGATTACTCGAAACAAAAATCTAACCGATTCATTAGGAAGCTTGTGAGATGATGAATACGAACATGAATTTTTTTTCTTCATTTGAGGTGGAGAAAAGGGCGACGACACTAGGGTTTGAAAGGAAAAGACACTATTATGTAAAAGTCATTTCACAATGGTTGGAAAAGAGATACCACCATGTCTGACCAACCGTTGTGAGGTAAGGGGTGATTGCAATCACAGTTGTGCAACCAATTGTATGTATAATGTTTCCACCACAGTTGTGCAACTGTGTAATTATAAGATGTGTAACACACTACTTATCACAAAGACTACTTTGAATAACCGTTGTGATATTCTTTAATGCATAACATTTAACAACGATTGTGCTAAACAACCATTGTGATATATACATTAAGTTTATTATAAATTATGTGGAATGCTCATTTCGTCAATACTCACTAAACATATGGATATAATAAACTCATATTTTAAACAATCATTAACAACATTCATCAACAACAAACCTTAAACAGCATACAATATACAACAAACAACTCTTATTAAAAATAACAAAATTATCAACACATAGCATAAACTACATACAACATACAACTTTATTAATAACAACAACAACATATCAACTCATAGAATATTTTAGAAACATACATGTTCCATAATGACGTCCACAATGAAATGAGGGGAGAGCTGCAAACATGTGTTAATTTTGAAAGGATGTCATTCTGGTTCTTTCACACAAGTTTGCAACGCTCACTTTAGCTTCATCCCCGTTAATCTTTTTTCATTCATCATCCCTACCTACAAGCCAAAACAAGCATAAAGTTCAAACATTATGAAACAAGCTATTAAAACGTAAACAATAATACATAAATAGAGTTTGAAACATAAACTATTGTGAAGATGAACATGCAAGGTAGTCATTTGCTAAGATTTGATGCAACAAAGGTAACCTTCAAAAAAGACGAGCTCGTTGTATAAGTTTGAGGTTTCCATACGAGAGAGAGATGAGTAACAAAGATGTTAGAGTTTTATTTTGAGAGAGACGACTGTTATGTATTGAAGAGAGATAATTTTTCTTATATATAAATATGTAACAACTTTCATCATTATTGATAATACGAACCGTGATAAAATGATTGCACCTTACACCACAGTTGATTATAAGAATCATGGTGATATAAAAGGTCAAATTCACTAGGTCACAATAAATGAAATTCTTTTGGTGCTGGAATTCAAATCCTTTTACTCCAGGTACATTTGACCACGGTAGTTAACTATAATCGTGGTGAAATGTCTTTTAATAAATACAAAAAAAAAAAACTTAAAAAGAGAGTTATTATCATGATTAACAAGAAGACCATTGTAATGCAATGTTATGAAAAGTCTATTCTAAAATAATGAGAGAAAAGAGAAGAGAGAAAATGAGATAGAAGTCAACATGAGATCAAGAAAACAATGAAAATTGCATAAAAAGGAACGTAAAATTGAAGTGGGATTAGAAATATGAAACGTATAAATATCCATTTAGTTTGTTGGAGTAGTATTTGGGATGCTAAAATATTAACATTAGCTATTACATAAGTGCTTTTTTGATAGTGTAATTTTCTGAAAAGTAATTTATAAGAATATATCTATTCAATTTTAGTGAATTGATAACTGATATTTTATTGAGAGTATATTAATTAATAATTGTATTATAAAATTAATAATTTTTTGAAAGTAATTTTGTAAGAATATATTTATTCAATTTTAATGAATTGATAACTGATATTTAATTGAGAGTATATTAATGAATTGTATTATAAAAAAAATTAAATACCCTAACTATTTTTCTTTATAAACTTGAATTTTTTCTTCTTCTTATAAATCAAACTGGTGTAGTGTATTTTCCCATACACATAGGCTAGGATTTAAGCCTAGACTAATATAGGAAATTAGAAATTAGTCTCGATGATATCTTTGGTAATTTAAAACTAGATATAAAAATAAAAGGCAAATTAGTGGCTGAAATTCAAATAAATTATGATACACTAACACTGATTAGCTTATTCTATTATTATCAACGTTATTTTTCAACTTATTATTTATTAACTTTACAACTTTAATAATTTCCTCTCACAAACAAACCCCAATCACGCACGAATCTCCATTGCCTCTCTCTAACGGTTTCACCCATAGTAACGCGCGGCAACGGAGATTCACGCGCCACCATGTCATCTCCACCGACACTCCCCGTTTCCACTTCCCAATCTAACATAAACACCGGCAATTCTTCCTCCCAATCTCAGCCTCCCATCGCAACACCCGCCTTCCGCGCCTTCATCTCCCGCATCTCCTCCTCCCTCCGTCAAGCGTTCTCCCAGCGCCGTCCATGGTATGAACTCGTCGACCGTTCCTCAATTTCACGGCCGGAAACCCTAGCCGAAGCGTACTCACGGATCCGCAAGAATTTCACATACTTCCGTGTTAATTACCTAACCCTAATCGTCTTCGCGCTCGCTATTTCGCTAATTACGCATCCGTTTTCGTTGCTGGTTCTTCTCGGACTTCTAGCGTCCTGGTCGTTTCTCTACCTATTCCGTCCTTCAGATCAACCGCTTGTTATCTTCGGCCGTACTTTCGCCGATCGTGAAACGCTAGGGATTCTTGTTGTGCTCACTATTTTCGTTGTGTTTCTCACTAGCGTTGGATCGTTGTTGATCTCTGCGCTTATGGTTGGATTGGCGATTGTGTGTGCGCATGGTGCGTTCCGTGTTCCTGAAGATCTGTTTCTAGATGATCAAGAGGTGAGTAGTTCGGGATTCTTATCGTTCCTAGGTGGTGCTGCCTCTGCCGCTGCTCCGGTTGTTGGACGCGTGTAAACGGCGAGATCTTGATCCGGTGGAGTTTTCTATTATGAGGTTTGTTCAACCTTTTTATTTTGTAGTATGCTAAGATTGAAATTGTTGCACGATTTATTTTGGCTTTTAGATCCAAAGCAAATTGCTTAGGGTTTATAGTTATGACAATTTTACGCCAAGAGATTATTGTACTGTGCTATTAATTAATACAGTTTAGTCAGCATTTTTGGATCTAAATTTGCTTTTTTAGTTTTTCCTATTCTTGCACGAGTGGTACCTTAGGATTTGAGATTCTGGGAATGAGATTATTGAGAAATGTGCTATGTTTTATTCTCACTTTTGGTCGTAATATATACTGTATTTGTTTTCTTGAAACCTTATTGAAGTTATTTGAACTTTTAAAATCCAAGATTATATTTCAATGCCGAATAAAAATTCACCATTTATACATGATGATTTGATGATTGTGGGAGATGGAAAAGGTAATAAAAAATAGTGTTATCAAATATTTGTCATGGTGGTGCTATGGCGGAAAAAATGGTAGTTTTTTGGCTTGCCGCAATGGTAAATATCAATAGATATTGTGTGTTTTTCTGTCATTATGGACAAGTATTTTGTTGGGCAGTAACATATCTGTTGTTAAATTGGTAATTTGGGTTTAGAAAGATGACTTTTAGGTTGTTAAAAGAAAATTTAATACAGTCTTTCTTGATTAAAATTTGTAATGAAAACTAGGAATTAAAGTGGCTTTTGGAATTTTGACTTGTCTAATAAAATTCTAACAAACCCTTTGTCTTGATGTGTTTGCAATATGAAGCATCACTTTTTTTGTCCATTTGATGCTGGATATTACTAACCTTGAATATAAGTTTACTTATTTTAAGCTCTGAGGGAGGAGATTGATCCCTTTTCCCCTCTCTCTGTAATGACTTCATCGGGCAAGTTTCTATTGGGTGCAATGCAATAGCTCTCAGTCTGAGCATTGAGTAATTCAGAGGTTGGGTGGGCACCTTGGGCTAGTTTTGTCTGGATTTTCAATGATGTTTACAGAGTTCAAAATGGTTTTCTGTTTTTTGGCTTATGTCTTTAAAGATGTCTTTTGAGCATGTGTCATTTTGTTTGAATTCGATGGTTACATGAAAATGGGAGTTGGAGATCAGACCTGTTTGTGGGTCCTAAATAGATTCTTTTGTAGAATAACATTAGATTCTTTTGTAGAATAACATGACGAAAAGTTAATGTATCTTGTCTTGATTTATAATCAGATACATCAATTTTTTACATATCTTTTTGCGTGTATTTCATTTTGAAGAAAATAGTAAATGTATTTGATATCTGGTGAGTTCATTGAAATTATGATGATCCATCGTGCTTTTACAAACTCAGGGTGGTTCGTAGTAGTGCAGCGAATCTTTCCTGATATGAAACATGCAATTAAAAGCATGTTTTTGACTACAAAGTAGATGAGGTAAAATCTTGGTATATTGAAAAGTTTCACACATAGATTTAGGTCGAAATCCATCAGAATTGAGATAGGTAAAAATACAGGTCTTATTACTTTGGAAAGTGATTTTACATCCGAATATCCATGTCGGAAAGACTTTGTGGCACTACTGTGCCAACGCATAAACTATTTGCTTCGGCCATACTACTTCCACTGGTTACAAGTAGCCTCTTATTTTAGTGGAAAGCACAAACTACTATTATAACTACCAGAATATATATGACAAGGACATTTTGATACCAATAATATTAAAAGTATAGGACACCGATACATATCTGATATATGATAATATTTCATCTTAAAAGAGTTAAAAATATCATTATCAAAATTGTTGTCTTCGATTTTTCATGTATAACATTGCTTCAATATAATACATGTTTTTAACCCTTTAAAAGAAATACAAGATGTGTATATATGGTGTGCCGAAGGAAATAAAAAAAAGCAAATTCTTTTTAAACACTTGTGACACGAGTTGTATGAAGGTCAAAAAAAATTGGGACACTTGGTTAACTTTTTTGATATGTATCCTACGAATACAAGTATGAAACGGTGCATGTCGGAAACTACGTTGTGTTATAGAAAATATGTAAACAATTTATTATACTCTAAACCCTATATTAATCAAATCAACAATAACCATATAAAAACAATTTTCTTCAAAGTCACATTTTTCTAAGCACATGGAGTGTTGGAAGCGTAGTTTACTGGTGCCATCTATGGTGCATCACACTATCAATGTATATCATATACTTCAGCCTGCTTTGTAATCCTAGAGCTTCAAATGCATACCCATGTCAAAGATGCAGCTTTTAAGAGTAGCTTTCAAAACCAACTTGCTTTGTAACACTCGATAATATGCATATACAAACACTATCTTATTATCATATACAAACACTATCTCCCGAATGTGATTTAAGGAACTTTTCTAAAACAACAGAATGAGTTTGTGGTACTATAGGTTTAGAAATAAATTAATAGAAGTGTTTTTAAAAATGAAAAAAAAAAAAAAAAAAAACTCTATATCTGATCTTAAGATTGAGGGTCCGTTTGTTGACTTTTTTTAAAAATGATTTTTATAGTGTAACATAATTTTGTGAAAAAAAATTTACAAAGAAATTTTTCATAAAAGCTTCAATTGAAAATTTGGTTTAAATAGTTATTCTTAAAATGTTTTTTAAGATATTTCATTATCTTATTGAAAAAAAAAATTAGATATCAAAATTTTAAAAAATTACTTAATTTTAAAACTATTTCAAATAGATTTTCATAAAAATCATTTTTGAAATACATTTTTTTTCAAAAGTTGTGATTTCAATTATATTTTAGTCTTCAATAATGTACATTTATGGTGTACGATATCAAAATTAGTCTTGCAATTTAGAAAAAATGAATATAGAAAAATTTGTAATATTTTGAAAAACAGTTTTACAAAATCCATTTTTGAAAATACAAAGAAAATTTTCATTTTTTTAAAGTTAAAACAAACAGGCTTTGAGTAATATGAGAAATCAACTCTACCGTTTCACCGGTTTCATTAAAAACCAGGGTTTTAATTTAGGGTTAATATAATTTTATCCTTATCATATAGGTTAATTCTTGTTTGTCACCTTTAACTTTTTTTTATATAAAATTTAACTTTAGAGTATGAAGATTCTGTTATTTTAGATCCTGTAAATTTTATTTTGTAAAATTAATCTTGACATACGAAGATTCTATTGTTTTAGATTTTTTAAAATTATTTATTTTGTAAAATTAACCTTGTCATTTTCATACAGGGTTAGTTTAACAAAGTTAGTTTACAAACAAACAAAATTGATCGGGTCTAAACCAACATAATCTTTATATGGCAAGGTTAGTTTTACAAAAACCAATGTTACAGGGTCTAAAACAACAAAATCTTCATATGCTAAGGTTAATTTTGCAATAATTTTTTTTAGGGGTAAACTAGAATTAGCCTATATGACAAAGGGTAAAATGATATTAATCCTTTAATTTATATGGACCGATCCAAATATTTGAGGATATTTTCTATAAAAAAAAAAACTAGACATGCAATGGGTTTGTGGTCTTATTGGTTAAGCATAAAATAATTTTTTTTTGAAAAAATTTATATTCAATCTTATTGAGTTGAAGACCAACGAAGATGTCAAGCAAATGTGGAGATCCTTTCGCAGTAAACTAACAAAGGGTCCAATCGAGTTGGATGCGAAGTTGTCAAGATCTGTTGACGATATAATGAAGATGCTGAATCGTCTAGTAATATTTAGGTTTTTATTATTTATTAATAATGTTGTAATAGAGATGTTGCAATGTTTAAGTGTTGTATGTTTAAGGTGTTTAAGGAAGATCATTGCAATGTAATGAAGATATGTAAATAATATAATGTTATAAGAACGATGTTTGGGTAATATACATATAATACAAAAAAATATCTAAATAAGCCCACCACAATCTATGTGTGTAGCCCAAGCTAATGTAGTATAAGCCTTACCATCTGAGTTTACCAAACTCATGGTCTCATGCATAATCAGTGCAATCATATGGAATTGTTGTTGGTCCTCGGGGTGTTGTACTGGAGGAGGAGGAGGCAGAGGCACGTCACCAAGTACCTGGTCATCAGAAAATCTATCCTCAACTGGCAGTGGCGTGATGCGAGGATATGATACAGTGAGGTACAACTCTAAGCAGCTATCCCCACACTGCGCAGGGTATTGAACAGGTACGACTCGAGCTCTGATGGCACGACCAGAGCTGAAGAAGTGACTCTGAAACCACCAATCAATATTGGCAGACGGTGTATCTAGAAATATTGGTGGTATAAACTGAACGTAGCCATACTGACGTAGACATCTCTCAGGCAGGTGTCTAGCAACCAATGTCTCTCACCTCATATATCCTGAATATAAGGACGACTCCTCAAACTCATAGTGGACTATATAAGCATCGTAGGGTGTCCATATGATGTCATCAACCGTCAGCGCATCCATTCTCCTCTGATACTCAGGTATACCACCAGTATGTGACTATTTCGCCTTCCACCTCTTCGCCCATGGGTCCCCTACCGCATAATGTTGCAGCCTTTTGTCACATATGGTAGGGAAATACTCGTAGATCCAGCACTGAGATCACAAAGAATAATAAATTAGACTTAACATTATATGTAACAAATAAATATGCAAGTTGTAGCAAATATACCTGTAGCAAACTCAGGTACCCAACAAGTCGTCTGGTCTCAAACAAAGTCGTTACTCCAAGCGTTGCATACAACTAGACCAGCGTTGCACACCCCCAGGTCCATTTGTTCTCTTCGAGGTTACTAAAGAGACACAAGTATCAGACATGGACATATGTATCAGACTTGTCCTCAAGGAGAGTACATGCTATTACTTGTAGCATGTACGCCTGAGCGACAACCTGATATCTCCCAACAACTACTTGTTGATCATTAATCTTCTGAAGTTAGTGCATACGAAGGTGAGCACCTCTGGTATTGCCAAACTCCTTCAGCATATCTGCCTCAGTCAAACTCAAATCATGTGACACAATCTGACAAGCAGTGGTTATGCTAAGAACCAGAGTCGTCCAAAATCTACCACCGATAAGGAGATGGAACAAGGCGACTACATCATTCAATGTCACAATCATTTCTCCGAACAAAAGATGAAATAATGATGTCTACATGTGCCACCTCTCTACAAAGGCATAAAGCAATAGAGCATCCAACATGGTTAGTGAGCAGTGGGAAAAATGATACATATCCAAGTCATGTACGATCTTCCTGACCTGCTTAGGCATTAAGATCTTCAGAAAATCCTTTATCATGTTGCTATGAGACTGAACCCTTAGGATGGGTCGCTCATGTGATAACTAAATAAACAAAAGTTAAAATTAACCATAAAAACTAAAGTTAAAATTAAGCGTAAAAACCAAAGTTTAAATTAAATGTAACAACTATATACTTTGCCCTGCCATAATCGCAGGGCCACGTGCTAACTATACTCTGTAAGCACGGTCTGGTCGATGGGCCCTCCTGGAAATCCTTCATCATTGTGTACGGAGGGCTTGGTCGAATGAACCGTGACATCTGTCTCAACGGTCTCCTCTAAATCTCTAGTAGCCTCGTGCACAGCCTCCTGAACAGCCTCCTACACAACCTCTTTTACAACCTCCTGAGTAATTGGCGGCTCAACAACAAAAGGAACTACCTCCTCAACCACCGAATCAACCACTGTATCAACTACAAGAACGTTTGCACTCACCTTATATGTGGCTTGGGATGCAGATCGAACCTCACGATGGCAAACAGTACGAGGTTCCCAGAAATGACCTTGTTCCTCATGCTCGGCCATCCGCTTCTGGTGTGAATCGGTGGGGACAACTCGTTTACCCGTAGATGGGACGACTCAACATCAGCAGCACCACTCGTATGCCTATCTTGATCAACTGCTCTGTCAACAATAATATTGTCCCGTCCTCTGGTTTTCACTGCAAACAAAGGTAAAAATTAATAAGACAATAATACAAAAAATTTAATACCACAGGAATTTGAAATTACAAAAATAAAACATATTTTTTTTTAACATTACCGGTAATTTGAAATTCCCGGAATAAACAAATTTTAATAGTATCAGATATTTGAAATTTTCGATAAAAATCAAAATAAATTATTTGAAATTACCGAGAATTTCAAAATCCCCGGTATTTTTCACCGAAAATATTGAAATTTTAGGTAAATTATACTGAATATTATGAAATTAGCGGTAAAATATATCATATATTATGAAATTACCGGTAAAATAACAGGATATTATGAAATTACCGGTGTAACTCACTAGTAAAATGAAGAAAAACGAAATCTCTGGTATTTGATTTGAAAATCTCGATATCACCCTAAACTTTTGAAATATGTGTATCGGAACCGAAAATGTGAAAATTGGAGAATGATTTTTGTTTCAAGGGTAATTGTCTTTTCATTCAAATTGGCGGGGTGTCAGGTATTACTTGGGGTTACAAGTAGATTCCTCTTCTATTTGCTTATTTTTTGAGTCCATTTAAAATCAAATTTTTGCTTTGGACCAATGAGTCCAACATAAAAATTGTTAACATCCATCGAAATTGTCACATGAGACTTTCAAATGAGTGTTCTCATGTTCCAAACCTTTTAGTGCAAATAGGGGCGGATTCATACATTATATATTGGTGTGACTAAATATGCAAAAAAAGAAAGTGAACTAAATTATATTTAAAGTAAGAAATAATACTAATATTATTTAATGAAGTATATTTACAACGAAAATTGTCTACTATCCATTTTTTTAAATGAGTTAAAATAACATCATTGTTAATTATTTCAAGAATATATTTCTTTATAAAAGTTACAAAAATGATAATTTAACCATTGAATACTTGTATTGTTACATAGTTGATTCTTCACAAACTTCGTAGCTGGAAAAAACATGTTTCATGTTTGCAGTTGCTATCGGTAAGACTAAAGTCAACTTCAAAAGCTTACAAACCACGTCAAATGTGTTGCACTTATTTGTTTCAACAAGTTTTATATGAAGATCTAAAAGTCCTTTTAAATTTGTAAATTTTGGGTCACATCGAATATTTCTAACATAATTTTGAAGTTAATATCGCACCACCACTTTCGGTACATCTATAAAATCAGTTAGATAAATTTCAACCATCCTCAATAATTTTTTCACATCAGAAGTTGTAAATAACGATAAGGGACTCAAACATGAAACTCATTGTAAAAGTTCAATACTCTCTTCATCAAACCTAACATTTAGCTCATGCAACTACAAATCTAAAAAACTAAACACTACAACCATGCTTATTGCAAATTTCCATAATCCTAGATATAATTTCTTCTCATCCATCATTCCTCATTTCTTGTAATTCTTGTTTGATAGCATTGACAAGTGACAAAGCATTCAAAGGATATTGAGCATGCTTTTGTAGCACTACACTCAAATCATTTGTAAATCCTAAAATCTCAACCATAATATATAATATGAAGATAAAATCAAAGGACTGAAGCACGTCTAGAAAAAACATACTTTCACCATATTTTTCAAATGACATATCCTTCCAACTTCTTCAAGTACCCCAATAATGACACCATACAAAGTCATCAAACTAGTGAGAGTCCTAAAGGGGAACTCCAACGAGTGTCACCCACTCTAGCAATATATGATTCTTGATTTAATCCACTACCAGTCTCTATTTGGCTCTCTTCAATCAATTTCGCAAATCGAGTTACTTGTTAGTCCCGAAGCAATTCATATATCTTGTTAGAAGATCATATGAAATTAACAAGCATATTGACCTTATCATAAAAACCACTAGCGTCTTTGTGAGTCTTAGCATATGCAACAAGTGTCAATTGAAGTTGATGGGTGAAATAATGCACATAATAAGCAGTTGGATTCTTATTTTGGATTAAAGTTCTAAAACCACCAAACTTACCTCGCATATTGCTATCTCCATCATACTCTTTCCCCTTAATGTTAGATAAACTCAAGTCATTAATAAACAAGAACTTCTCAAATGACTCCTTAAGTGAATTATCATTTGTTTCTTTAACACATATAATGCCAAGAAACTTTTCTTTTACCAAACCTTCACTATTAACACAGTGAATAACAACAACCATTAATTATTTACCAGCAACATCACTAGATTCATCAATTAAAATAAAAAACACATCATCTGCAATATCACATGCAATTTGTTGAGTTATTTCACATGAACAATCAGCAACAAGATCCTCTTAAATCTTATGGGAAGTCATAAAGTTATTTCCCGAAGCACAATCTATCACCATATCTATCTCTAGATTAATTTCATTTAGAGTGTCCACCAACTTAAGAAATGACCCCTTAAATAAATAGATAAGGGACTCGTCACTCCCTCTAAATAGCATGCCACACCTCAAAATAAATTTAGTAGTTATAAGAGATGTGTTTACACGAACACGATATCCAACATTCAATTTGCTTCGTTTGATTAGTAAACTCAACCTTAATAATTTGGTTTGGCTTCATGAGAGTGTAACTCATATGCACACAATCAACATAACTACTAGAAGAAATGTCATGATTAACCAATCTTTGAGCATTCTTCCTATCACCAAACCTTTCTCCAACAAGGTGGTTTCCTCGTATTTAGAGACATTTTAAAACAAAAAACATGGTAAAAAAATGTTACGTCCTTAGATTCAGTATAATCAATCCAATCATACATATCAAACCAATTTTTGCAAAATTGGCGTCTTTGTTTACCTTGAGCAAACCAAGGCTAAATGAAATTGTAAGGAGGTTGATGACGATATATTTTTAAATAAGATTTTCTTATCTCATTTTGGATGTCAGGATGATAGATTAAAATTGGAGGTCTAATTCATAGATCCGTTTCAAACAATTCATGATCAACAACTTTAATCCTCTCAGTTGAATGTTGAGTTTCTGATGCTTCTAGATTAGCTGAAGAAGTAACTTTGTCTCTAAAAAGAACAGGAAAAAATTTCTTCATCGCATAAAGAGAACAATGAAATACTATAAATAGAACAATAAAATCAATTGATTATAAATAAAACTATTTATGAGAAATTGAGAAAATTAATTTTTTAATAAAGTGGGGTTTTAGGGTTCATCTCAAAAAGAAGAAAAAATAAGGGAAATGGAAATACTAATTTTACCTTTGATTTTCAACCACCCATAAATAACTGCAGTCAAGTCAAGTGAAAAAATTGGAGAAGGAAAATGAAGTATTAACAAATTTGAGAGGAAGTAACTGTTGAGACAGTTAGGGTTTTCTAGAAAGATGAAGAAGAAGAATAAGAGAGAAAAGAGAGAATGAGAATAATTGTATTGAGAGAAAAGTGAAAAATATTAATGAGTGAAGTTCAAACTAAACTATCAAAGTTGTTAACTATGAAAAATGTGTATTAAAATTACAACAACTTGCCTATTTATATGCAACCAAAGTCCAAGCCAAAAACATATAAAATTACACTTCGACACAATAACTATATGTTGTATTCAACTCTGTCGAATACATCCGACTCTACAGTTACTTTAATTAGGTTACACAACATGTCGAACACAAACTACTGAATGAAACCATGAATTACATCTTTTAACAAACCTCCTAATTAATGTTTTTAAGATTTCTCATCCTGGTGTTTCTCTTCATCTTATTAAACCTGGATTTCTTAAGGGTTTAGTGAGTATATCAACTAGTTGTCATTTTGTCTTGCAATGCTCAAGTTTAAGATTTACTTTATTTACTTGATCCTTGAGAAAATGATACCTCTTTTTTATGACTTTACTTTGACCACACATAGGATGATTGAATAGATTGAGAACTGACTTGTTATCGACAAATAACTTCATTTTCTTTGGTTCCATGATCTTGAGCTCTTCTAGCAACATCTCTATTCATGTTGCTTGACATGTTGCATATGATGCAACCACATACACAACTTCACACGGCTAGAAAGCAACAATGCTTTGCTTCCTTGAACTTCTAGAGATTGGAGCGTCTTCGATCAAGAATATACAATCCGAAATACTCTTCTTCTCTTCTTGATCTCTATTGAAACATGAATCAATGTATCCATATACCTATGTATCTATGTCAGTCTTCTTTTGCTTTAACATCAGAAACCATGATCAATTGTACCTTTATGTATCACATCACCCTCTTAACTGCAATGAGGTGACATTCTTAAGGTTTCTCCATGAATTTTCTCAACAACCCAACACTTTGACAAATATTTGGTCTAGTATTGCAAAGATACCTCAAGGATCCAATTATTTGTTTGTGCAGTGTTACACTTACAAACTCATCATTTTTATCATTCCTCAACTTTGCTTTTATCTTCAATGGAGTGGAAGTTGCATTACATTTGCTCATCTTGAACATTTTCAAGATATCTTGAGCATACTTCTTTTGATGTAAGAACACTCATTCAACTGTGTCTTTGAACTTCATCCCTAAAACATATTACAAGTTCCCTAGGTCGGGCATTTCAAATTCATGCATCAGCTTTGACGTGACTCTTCTTATCTCTGCTTCATTTGTAATTGTGATCAACAAATCATCTACATACACGCATAAAATAATTTGACTGACCATGTTTGCATCATTGACATATACTTCATGTTCAGAGAAACACTTTCTGAAACCTGCTTCAATTAGGAAACTATATATTCTCTTATTTCAAGCCCCTTAGGGTTTTCCTCAATTTGTACTACTTCTTCTCTTGCCCTTTGATTTCGAATCCTGGTGGTTGAGTTACATAGAGCTCTTCTTCCAATAGAGCTCTTCTTACAATAATAATATACTCATAGGTACAATTACAACCCATACTGGAACCTCTAAAGAATTAGAACTACAATATGAATAAGAACTTCAACTTTAACCATAAAAAATAGGATAACCATCCAAAAATATAAACCTTGAAGAATAACTCCCCCTCCACAGACACACACTAACACACAACAACAACTGTAGGAAATCAGGTCATGTGATATACAAGTGTAGGAACAAGTCAAGTTTTGCTTCATAGACTAACATGACTAAAGATCAATCCATTACTAGGGATGACAATTGTAACGCCCGTTTATTTAATTAATTATTTAATTAAATATAATTGTGGTATGTTGTGTTAAGTCACATTGATTTAATTTGATTTCCAAAATATCGGAATATTACGTTGATAATTATAAGTTTGTTTAAGTCGAATTTGATTAATTAAGTTGATATAAGTTGTGGAATACGATATATAATATTCTTCAGGTATTGTTAGATATGTTGTCGGAATTGTGTGAACCATTTGGTTGATAATTGGAATTTAATCGATTAATTCGAGAATAAGTATTTAGTCATTAATTATTATTAGGTTGATTTGGCATTATAGTAAATTAAGTCGTTAATTCGGAAAAATAAGTCGAAAGCCGTAGAATTAATTAGTAGAATTAATTATATAGTTGTGGTGTTAATTGGTTAGTGGGCTAGAATTCGCGTTTGGATTAGTAATATGGGAGGTGTTATTGTTAAGCCCATTAGTGGTGATAATATTAATTTAATTTTAATAAAAACAAATAATAAGAAACATATGAGTTAGGTTGTATCAGTGGAGGAAATTTAGAAAACTGAAAGTGTAAGAACGTGGGAGAGGAGTCGTGAGAGGAAAACTTCAATCGGAAGCGGTTTCCGGAATCCGATCGTAAGAGCAACCTTCAATCCAATATAAGGTAAGGGTGGGTTCGATTCTTATAATCGGGTATAAATTCAATACGATGATTGGATTGAAATTGGGTATTAGGTTATTAAATCTGTATTGTTATGTAGAATTTGTTTGTGGTTATTGTTCTGATTTTTAATGTGAAATTGGTGGTATGATTATTGACTTTGTGTTGGTATAAGTTGCTCTGGTGTTGCTGGATTATTGCTGATAAAAAAAACTGTGTTGTGAAATTCGGGAAATTCTTCAATTCGGAGACGATGAACAGAAGTCTGGTTGAGAAAATATTGGTGGAATAGCATGGCGCAGGCCATGTGGTATTATATATAATACAATATGTATTATATATAATATACATGGCACAGGCCATGTGGTATTATATATAATACAATATGTATTATATATAATACATGGCGCAGGCCATGGTGTATTATATATAATACATATTGTATTATATATAGTACAGGAACATACATGGCGCAAGGGGTTGGCACGGCCCAGGCCGTGAGTGTGAGTGGATTTTCATGGCCCAGGCCATGAATGTGAGTGGGAAAGGGTGGCGCAGGCCACCCTGTTGTGAGGGGAAAGGCAATTTTTAATAAATCCCTAATTTCTAATTAATCTAGTTAATCTTTTATGGAATTAAATAAATTTTTATGATTTTATAAAATTATAGATTAATATATTTTTAAGGAGAAATAAATTGGATAATGAAGATTAGCATTGTAAATGCAGGTAGAATAATCAGTAAATAAACCGTTCTAAAAATAATAATACTGTGTTATGCAATTATCAGAGATGTTGCAGGTTTAGCCAATTTGACAGAAACAATAGTAGCAGTCTATTTTCTAAGACAGGTGAGTTTTAACCAAATTTAGAAAATTCCAGTTTTGTAATAAAGTCGTATTAATCGCAGAAAGTAGAAAACCATACTAGTTAGTCGGTTTAGCCGAATTAGGTGAAAAAATGGAGTTGCTCGGAATTTAATGAAATTCGTCGGGGTAAGTCGGGTAATATGATAGTTGATTTTAATGAGTTGTTTTGCTAGAAATTATGTTTCCAAATGTTGCTACAAGTACAGCTGAGTTAATGTGTTGTTCCGGTTACGGAATTGTCTTAAGTTGATATGTTGTAGGCTTGTTAAGCCAAAGTTGAATATAAGTTGATTATGTTGAAAACATTGTCGTGTTGATCTTGTTGACATGTTGTCTGAGTTGTAGAGTCGTGTATGCATTTAAGTCATTTGCATTTTTCGGAGCCGTTGCTCACACCACGTTGGCCTGGATTGGCAATTTAAGTTGAAAGTTGAAGGCTTATGCCTTGATGCCTCGATAACCTGGCAACGATTTAAGTTGGGAGTTTTACTCCGATGGTACCATATGCATAATTAGTCGAGTCGCATTAAAGTTGCATTTTCCTTGAATTGTTTATGTTGATGCTTGATTGAAGTTGTGAAGTGGTGTTTTGTTTACGATCCTTATTCACTGTATTGTTTTCATATACTGCTTATAATTATCGTAACTCACCCCTTCTGTTGAATGTTGTCCTTATGTGACAACGTGCAGGTAATCCTGAGAAGTAGCCGGTTACCGTTGGTCGAGTCGGTGGTCAGTCGCTCTAATACGTAGCACTCGGGGGGATTGTCGCGTGTCTGTTTTGTTGATTTTTTATTATTGCTGAATTTTAATTAGTCGAAGAACTTGGAGTTGCTTAATTCTTATTTTAAAGTTGTCATTATGTTGTTTAAAGATGCTATGAATCAATTTATGAATCCGCTGCGTGATATTTTATGAAGTTGAACTATTGGAGTGAATGACGTTGTTTATGTTGAATTTACGAAAAAGTGCTATGTATTTAGTAGGATTTCCTTAAATTGGAAACTGTTTAAAGTTAAATATGTGATATCCCGTTTTGTAGAAAAATTTTACGAACTCTGATTTTGTTTATATTTCGTGGGTAGAAAATGGGGTGTTACATTAGTGGTATCAGAGCAGGTCGGTCCGTCTGGTCAATGTTGTCTAATGTTGTTAATTCCTTAGTACGTGACATGTGTGTGAAACACTGTCGGTACTTGTTGTTAATCTTAGTCGTTGTCTGCAGGTGTTGGTTAGAATTAAGTGGGGGAGAAGCTTGACTCCCGGACTGTTGTTAGAATGTCGGAGTTGGTTCAAGTTGATGTGATAGCAAGAGTGCAAGGTTCTTGGAAAGACGTTGTTGCGGACCGGTGAGAGCATGGACTCATGAGTTTGTATCGGTCAGGTTCAGGAAGTGCGTGGATTTTGGATGGAGGTTGTTTGAGGAAAAAGGTTTATCCCAAATGAAAATATAAGTTGATGGATTAAGTCGGTAGATTTCTATGCTTTGAAGGTAGTTGGATTAAAGTCAAGTGATTTCGAAGTTGGATGTAGAGTAAGATTTTGGTAGATCTTGGAAGCAAGAGAGAGGTGGAATTTATACTCATCGACCTCACAATTCTGGTTTTTGCAATCTTGGAGCAGCTGTCACAAGAAGTGGCTTAACATTTTAACCGTGATTCAGATTGAAGCGGTTCTGGACTTTTTGGAAAGCTTGCAAAATTCCCTACAGTTTGCATATAAGATTTGCATTCAGGAGGTTTATGATGAGGGAGATAAGTAGGTTTTAATAGTTGGGTCTGCTGCTGATTTTGGAAATTCTGCATACGAAAATTGTTGACTAGTCTCATTGTGATGGGGATAACTTTTTACTCGTAAGTCGGATTCGAGTGATTCTTGAAGTCTGGAATCTGCACAAATTTTTCTTCATATTATAATATAATTTTGTGATTTGGAGGTTTGTATTGGAGAAGATAATTGCATTCGAAGTAGAGCGTGTGTTGCTGAAAATTTGGAAAGATGAAAATGTTATTAAATAATAAAATGTTGGTATCGGAGAATGCATAGAGATACGATTTATGTCGAATGAGGGCAATTAAAGTTCCTATTCTAGAAGATGGTGATGTTGGGAGAAAGATGAAAGTTGATTAATGTTGTTAAATATTTTAACTTGGATGAAAGTGGTAATTGGAACAGACAGTTTTGGATGCTACTTGTTGTAACGACTCTGGTGTTAGATGGATATTGAAAGTCGTGTGGTACTATGTGTGTACATAAGAGAATGTGTATTGGATTTTTGGATGTTTTGTATCGTTGATGAAGTTGGAATTAAGGAGACTAAGAAGGAGTTGATAAGCTGTAGAGAGTTGGCGGAGTATTATGCGTACGGACTCTGGGCACAAGTTGAAGTATGCTATGGCGTTGGGTAATGATGATTGATGCCTCTGTTATGGTTGCCGGATGTCTTTCAACAAATTAAGGAACTAATCACCCTTAATCTATTGTTGATAGTAGGCGGAATCATAATTGATGGATAGATGTGTCATGCCAACTAGTATAGTATGTACGTCGAATTGGTTGAAGTCAAGCCAAGTGCTTTAGTATTGTTTGTTTTGTTGATGCAAGTTATTATATGAGAGTATTAGTTGGAATTTAAGAGGGAAGTATGAAGTTGCATCTGGATTGAGCTGTAATAAGGAAACTCATAGTTGAACTCTGAATAATTGGAGTGTTGGTTAGTGAGGGAGTAATTCGCTTGAGATTTGAAGTTTTCTTAAGATGATTAGAAAGGAAAGTATGTGGATATGTAAAAGGATGATTTGATAAGAATGTCAGACAAGGTTAAGTTGCAAAGTATTATAAGAAGCGAAATTTTAAGTTAGACTATTATAGTACGATTTTTGATTGGAACAAGGAGAGTTGTTTGGTTGTATTGATTCGGATAAGAATTATGAAAGGTTGTATCGGTATGAGTACGAAATCGAGTATTCGGTGGATTGATTTAGTCAGAAGTGAAGGGTATGAGTTATCTTGTGAAAATTCGTGGGAACCAAATACCTTATGTTGTTGTAATGATGTTGTGTATTTAAGAGGAAAGTCTATGGAAATGTAAAACCATGATTTGACAGGCATGTTGGCAAAGTTGTAATTATGTTGAGGATGATTGAGAAGTAGAAGTATATCTTATCTAAGATTTGGAAGTAGTCGTGGTGGTAAGTGTGTTGTACGTTAAGAGGTATGTCTTATGAATATAAGTTGGAAGTATTCGGTAACTACGAAAGAGTTAGAATACCTATTAGGATGAAAATTCTGAGGAATAAGTTGGAGGCTTTGTTAATATGTTGATTTTGGTGATTGTAAGTTGGGGTTAAAATCGGTAAACTTAATCAGAGTGCGCAACGAGCGCGTGGTGTGGTGTCGTCATTGTACACGAATGACAACGATGTTGGTAGCTTGGTTGTATTATATGTTATGTTTAAGTGGTGTGTTCTTGTGTTGATGTGTTCTAAGTTTTAAGTTGGTTACTCGTTGTATCGTGTTGATAGTTGTCGAGCGTATTCCTTGAGAGTTCTTCGTTTTGTGCTTGACATCGAAGTTATGTATTATTGTTTGTGGTATATGTGGGTTGCCTTTGAATATGAGAGTTGATTAGTTGGATGGAATGAGTAGTTGGAGTATTTGAATCAGATAAATTTTCGAGGACGAAAATATTCTAAGTGGGGGAGAGTTGTAACACCCGTTTATTTAATTAATTATTTAATTAAATATAATTGTGGTATGTTGTGTTAAGTCGCATTGATTTAATTTGATTTCCAAAATATCGGAATATTACGTTGATAATTATAAGTTTGTTTAAGTCGAATTTGATTAATTAAGTTGATATAAGTTGTGGAATACGATATATAATATTCTTCAGGTATTGTTAGATATGTTGTCGGAATTGTGTGAACCATTTGGTTGATAATTGGAATTTAATCGATTAATTAGGGAATAAGTATTTAGTCATTAATTATTATTAGGTTGATTTGGCATTATAGTAAATTAAGTCGTTAAGTCGGAAAAATAAGTCGAAAGCCGTAGAATTAATTATATAGTTGTGGTGTTAATTGGTTAGTGGGCTAGGATTCGCGTTTGGATTAGTAATATGGGAGGTGTTATTGTTAAGCCCATTAGTAGTGATAATATTAGTTTAATTTTAATAAAAACAAATAATAAGAAACATATGAGTTAGGTTGTATCAGTGGAGGAAATTTAGAAAACTGAAAGTGTAAGAACGTGGGAGAGGAGTCGTGAGAGGAAAACTTCAATCGGAAGCGGTTTCCGGAATCCGATCGTAAGAGCAACCTTCAATCCAATATAAGGTAAGGGTGGGTTCGATTCTTATAATCGGGTATGAATTCAATACGATGATTGGGTTGAAATTGGGTATTAGGTTATTAAATCTGTATTGTTATGTAGAATTTGTATGTGGTTATTGTTCTGATTTTTAATGTGAAATTGGTGGTATGATTATTGACTTTGTGTTGGTATAGGTTGCTTTGGTGTTGCTGGATTATTGCTGATAAAAAAAACTGTGTTGTGAAATTCTGGAAATTCTTCAATTCGGAGACGATGAACAGAAGTCTGGTTGAGAAAATATTGGTGGAATAGCATGGCGCAGGCCATGTGGTATTATATATAATACAATATGTATTATATATAATATACATGGCGCAGGTCATGTGGTATTATATATAATACAATATGTATTATATATAATACATGGCGCAGGCCATGGTGTATTATATATAATACATATTGTATTATATATAGTACAGGAACATACATGGCGCAAGGGGCATGGCACGGCCCAGGCCGTGAGTGTGAGTGGATTTTCATGGCCCAGGCCATGAATGTGAGTGGGAAAGGGTGGCGCAGGCCACCCTGTTGTGAGGGGAAAGACAATTTTTAATAAATCCCTAATTTCTAATTAATCTAGTTAATCTTTTATGGAATTAAATAAATTTTTATGATTTTATAAAATTATAGATTAATATATTTTTAAGGAGAAATAAATTGGATAATGAAGATTAGCATTGTAAATGCAGGTAGAATAATCAGTAAATAAACCGTTCTAAAAATAATAATACTGTGTTATGCAATTATCAGAGATGTTGCAGGTTTAGCCAATTTGACAGAAACAATAGTAGCAGTCTATTTTCTAAGACAGGTGAGTTTTAACCAAATTTAGAAAATTCCAGTTTTGTAATAAAGTCGTATTAATCGCAGAAAGTAGAAAACCGTACTAGTTAGTCGGTTTAGCCGAATTAGGTGAAAAAATGGAGTTGCTTGGAATTTAATGAAATTCGTCGGGGTAAGTCGGGTAATATAATAGTTGATTTTAATGAGTTGTTTTGCTAGAAATTATGTTGCCAAATGTTGCTACAAGTACAGCTGAGTTAATGTGTTGTTCCGGTTACGGAATTGTCTTAAGTTGATATGTTGTAGGCTTGTTAAGCCAAAGTTGAATATAAGTTGAATATGTTGAAAACATTATCGTGTTGATCTTGTTGACATGTTGTCTGAGTTGTAGAGTCGTGTATGCATTTAAGTCATTTGCATTTTTCGGAGCCGTTGCTCACACCACGTTGGCCTGGATTGGCAATTTAAGTTGAAAGTTGAAGGCTTATGCCTTGATGCCTGGATAACCTGGCAATGATTTAAGTTGGGAGTTTTACTCCGATGGTACCATATGCATAATTAGTCGAGTCGCATTAAAATTGCATTTTCCTTGAATTGTTTATGTTGATGCTTGATTGAAGTTGTGAAGTGGTATTTTGTTTACGATCCTTATTCACTGTATTGTTTTCATATACTGCTTATAATTATCGTAACTCACCCCTTCTGTTGAATGTTGTCCTTATGTGACAACGTGCAGGTAACCCTGAGAAGTAGCCGGTTACCGTTGGTCGAGTCGGTGGTCAGTCGCTCTGATACGTAGCACTCGGGGGGATTGTCGCGTGTCTGTTTTGTTGATTTTTTATTATTGCTGAATTTTAATTAGTCGAAGAACTTGGAGTTGCTTAATTCTTATTTTAAAGTTGTCATTATGTTGTTTAAAGATGCTATGAATCAATTTATGAATCCGCTGCGTAATATTTTATGAAGTTGAACTATTGAAGTGAATGACGTTGTTTATGTTGAATTTACGAAAAAGTGCTATGTATTTAGTAGGATTTCCTTAAATTGGAAACTGTTTAAAGTTGAATATGTGATATCCCGTTTTGTAGAAAAATTTTACGAACTCTAATTTTGTTTATATTTCGTGGGTAGAAAATGGGGTGTTACAACAATGGGCAGAGTTTGGGTAGGGTACTATAGTACTCGTCCCCATACCCACCGTTGAAAATAATCCTTGTACCCGAGCTCATACCCTCTTGGGTACAAACATTGGCACTCATACCCGTACCATATGGGTATGTAAGTGCTCGTACCCATATATGTTATCCGCATTTCTAATAAAAATAAATATATCAAGTATAAAATATCATATTATTTTATGTTATTAGAAACATTAAAAAAAATTAAAAAAATTAATTGTTGAATTATGAAATTAATGATCACTTATATAAAATATGTAGTAGTTTAAAATTGATGTATTTTTAAAAATTGATAGACATTTATTTTTATATAATAATAAATTAAAAGAGTCATGACCAACTTATTCCAAGAGTAAGTAAACGTGTATGGGACATGTTTCAAGCATTTGATAAACAATGGATCAACAATTATCTTTATATATATATATATATATATATATATATATATATATATATATATATATATATATATATATATATATATATATATATATATATATATATATATATATATATATATATATATATATATATATATATATAACAAGTGGCGTGTTGAAATAAATATTTGCGTGGGTTGAGTGAGTGCACAACGCTCCATTGCATAAACAGAGAGGACGGAGAATAAACGGCATTGTTCTCCATTTATAGGTTAAAACGACAATTAAGTGTTGTCAAAGGACACATAGTAATGTGCTTTCTGCGAACTTGCTCTGTGTGTGGACCAATGCCCACAAACCCTTCTAACATGAACTTCATCACCATCATCACTAACTTTCTACCACACCCCTATCTTTCTATCAGCAGTACTTGTCAATATTCTCTGTGTTTAATATTATAAATTAAAATAACTATTTTATGATATTTTAAATTGGAGTTAAATACAATTAGTATTCTATGTGTCCTTTGACAACTCTTACTTGTTGAAGAGAAAAATATGTTTAATGTATTTAACATAATGAGTGTTGGAGAGAAAAATGTGTCATTTCTCATATACTGTTTAAATTTAAATTTTATTCATTGATCGTAATTTCATATTGACTTGAGATTTACAAGATTAGTTCGTCTTCCATCATATAATAAGCTCAAATCTTTCTTTGCAATGCATCTGCATTGATTTTGATTCTCGTGCTGAATAATTTATTTTTATATTTTATACAATGAAATTTATTAAATTACTCTTTTCTATATATTATTTAATTATAATTTTACTCTTTTATTTTATCTCATTCATTAATCTAATCATTTTATTTTAAATCTTTGAACGAAATGATATACTATTTTTAATTTTATTTATAAGAAAAAGTCTTATAAATTTTTTTAGTTTATCAATAAATCTAAACTTATTTAATATTTTTATCCAAAATTATTCTTGGATTAATTATTTAATATTATAAGAAAAAAGGAAATACACTGACAATATAAAATATTTTATACTATCATTCTACATATTTGTTTATCAATACCGATTTAGTCTGATCGCAGTTATAGAAAATCGAACCGTGATTCTTCCTACCAAATTTAACATCAATCACCCTGGACCAACTAACGATCAATAAAAAATATATATTTTATTTATTCAAACCAAACTACTAGTACTATCATGTTTTCCGAGTTACACATCATAAAATCTATAATTAACTTATTTTGAGTCAATTTACGGTCAAACTATCCTATGTGACCACATACTGTTTCCCAAACATAAGGAGTAAGTGACAAGGGTAATTACGTCATTTAACTCCATTTTGTAATTTTGCTATCCGAAACTGAACAATGCTGCACAGAAATGGGTTGGTCGGTCCTACGCATTAGAGAAGAAAAAAACTAGCCGTTAGAACTTGGGAGTTCGGACATGCAATAAAAGTAACTTAATGTCTTTCATTACTTAACCTCCTCAACACTCAACACAACCAAATGCTAATAATTCATATACACCTGACAAATTGTAATTCATATACAAGAAATACTAATAATTCTAACAAAACTAGCCGTTTGTGATTTTAAGAAGAGTCTTTCTTTGCACCTGACAAATTGTCTTCACATTTTCTGCTCTTTCTCTCTCTTCCCAACACAAGATTCCTCTATACCCCGCGCCCCACACTCTTTCTCATGACCATCCATCACGTGCTTCTCTCTCTCTCTCTCTCTCTCTCTCATTACAAAGCCATCTTCCATAACTCTTGTTCCACTGTTTCATTTCTATGATCTTTCTTTTTCCACTCTCTTCTCCCACATTTCAAACACAGTGTCTTCATGCTCCATGGACACTACCAACAACACTCACCAACTAAATCATCTCTTCTCTTCTCACATGACAACTGCATACAAACTATTTTTCATTTTCATCATCTGGGTCCATTTCATAATCACCCCAGTTTCATGCGAAGAGCGTTGGGACGGAGTTGTTGTAACACAATCAAACTTCCTCGCACTTCAAGCCTTCAAACAAGAATTAATTGATCCAGAAGGGTTCCTCAAAACATGGAACGACAGTGGCTTCGGAGCATGCTCCGGAGCTTGGGTCGGAATCAAATGCGCTCAAGGACAAGTTATAGTAATCCAGCTTCCATGGAAAGGACTAAAAGGACGAATCACCGAAAAAATCGGTCAACTTCAAGCTCTCAGAAAGCTTAGTCTTCATAACAACCGCATTACTGGTTCAATCCCTTCATCTTTAGGACTTCTTATCAATCTAAGAGGAGTTCAGCTTTTTAACAACCGGTTAACAGGTTCAATCCCTTCTTCGTTAGCTTCTTGTCCTTTGCTTCAATCTCTAGACTTCAGTAACAATTTGTTAACAGGAACAATACCTGAGAGTTTTGGGAATTCCACTAAGCTTTATTGGCTTAACTTGAGCTTCAATTCTTTGTCTGGTTCTATACCAACTAGTTTAACTAGTTTGAATTCTCTCACTTTTATGTCACTTCAACACAATAATCTCTCAGGTTCTATTCCTAGTTTGAAGAATGGATTATCTAGCCTTCAAAATCTTGTCTTGGATCATAATTTCTTTACTGGAACTATTCCTGGTTCTTTAGGTCATTTAAGGGAGCTTAGAGAGATTTCTCTTGGTCATAACCGTTTTAGTGGACACATCCCTCAGAGTATTGGAAAGATTTCAAATCTTAAACAGCTTGATTTGTCAGTGAATAATCTCAGTGGAGAAATTCCTGTCTCATTTGATAATCTACTTATTCTGAATTTCTTCAATGTTTCTTATAATAATCTTTCTGGTCCTGTTCCAACTTTACTAGCACAGAAATTTAACTCAAGTTCGTTTGTGGGAAATCTTCAACTATGTGGTTATAGTCCTTCAACTCCATGTTCCTCTCCGGCTACTTCAGAAGGAGAAGGTGCACCTTCCGAATCATCGAAACATCGGCATCATAAGAAACTTGGTGCTAAAGACATAATCCTAATTGTAGCAGGAGTGTTGCTCGTAGTCCTGATTACAGTGTGTTGTATCCTGCTTATCTGCCTGTTCCGGAGAAGAAAAACATCGAATGACGTAGAGGGGCACGTTACTGCGAGATCAGCAGCGGCTTCTGCCAGGACAGGAAAAGGAGTCCCTCCTATCGGCGGAGAAGTTGAAGCGGGCGGTGATGCGGGAGGCAAACTAGTACATTTTGATGGACCGCTCGCCTTCACGGCCGACGATCTCTTGTGTGCAACTGCTGAGATAATGGGAAAGAGCACCTATGGAACAGTATATAAGGCAACATTAGAAGATGGTAGTCAAGCTGCAGTGAAAAGATTGAGAGAAAAAATCACTAAGAATCAGAGAGAATTTGAATCTGAAGTTACTGTTCTTGGAAGAATTCGACACGAAAATCTCTTGGCAATGAGAGCTTATTACTTAGGACCTAAAGGAGAAAAGCTTCTGGTTTTTGATTACATGCCTAAAGGAAGTCTTGCATCATTCCTACATGGTATGTCTGATGTAAAAGTTTGCCATAACATAACATAATCATGGTTTTTTCTTGTCTCTAATCATGTTTTTTTTTGCAGCTCATGGACCTGAAACAAGAATTGATTGGGCAACAAGGATGAACATAGCACAAGGCATGGCTCGCGGCATGTTATACCTACATTCACACGAAAACACCATACATGGGAACTTAACATCAAGCAATGTGTTACTTGATGAGAACACAAATGTCAAAATAGCAGACTTTGGTCTATCAAGGTTGATGACAACAGCTGCTAACTCCAACGTGATTGCAACGGCGGGCGCATTAGGATACCGAGCTCCCGAGCTATCGAAGCTAAAGAAAGCGAATACGAAAACTGATGTATACAGTCTTGGTGTAATCTTGTTAGAACTACTAACAAGGAAGCCACCTGGTGAGGCAATGAATGGTGTTGATTTACCTCAATGGGTTGCATCTATTGTTAAAGAGGAGTGGACAAATGAGGTTTTTGATGTTGATTTGATGAGAGATTCGTCGACAAATGGTGATGAGTTGTTGAACACTTTGAAACTTGCTTTGCATTGTGTTGATCCTTCTCCATCAGCACGACCGGAAGTTCAGATGATACTTCAACAGCTAGAAGAGATTAGACCACAGATGGTGTCATCAGGCATTTCTAGTGATGAAGGAGCCATTCCTACAAGTGAATGAATTGGCATCATGTGTGTCACAACTTTTGCATTGTTTAGGATAGTGTTTTTGTTATTCTTTTATTCTTATTTATTGATTACATTTTTTGCATGTTTGAGTGTGTACATAGTAATGTATTTTAATTCAGTGAGTGTTTCCTCTTTAACACTTCATCTTTCATAATGGAAATTAGTTTGTTCTACTTGCTCTTCTCCTCCTCCATGTTCATTAAGTTTTTATCATTCTTTTCTCCTGAAAAACAAGTTAAATTGTCAATCGATTCTCATAACAAGACTTATATGTCATTTGATGTTTTATGTATGGACATTTAGTGTTTTGAGTTCATTCAACCACAAATATTGTATGTTTTTTTTAAATGACTATTCGAATTACTTGTGGATTTTTGTTGGTGCGGTAAAGCGGCAAGTAAATGTTTTATGTTTGGAAGAATTTTCGGGATTTGTCGTATCCACAGGAATCAGTGGAAGGAAAGAGCGCCGTTCAACAGTCTCTATATTTCTAAACTTGTTTGTTAAAAAGTGATTGATAGTTCAACGACACAAATAAAAGAAGAAAACAAAAAGACGGAAAACGTAAATAAATAAAGATTTAAAATAAACGGAGTCTTGTTGGGGTTGGGATCTCATCAATCGATAACACATGTATTCTTTTGATCATTTTAAATACAAATCACTCATTCGTCTAATATCATCATGTATCACTCACAATATGTATCCTTCTGGTCCCGATATCGTGAGTGTTATTGTAACGATCGATAATTTCTCTCCCACATTACCAATCAATACAATGTATTTAAAAGTTACGTGAATGTTAAACCTAAACCCATTACTGGCATCTAGATCCAACAGATACTACTATAACATCCATATCAAACTAATGATTAATTCATATACAAAGTCGTGATCAAAATACGTACACATGATTAATCATTTTTACATGCATTCAACTCATTTATTTCATATATGTGAACAAGTTATTCATCAATATTCTCACGCACCATCACAATATCGTTCGTCAAGCGTTATCGCGGTCTTTATTGCATTAATTACTAGAAATTATTCATTCTAAAAATCAACACAATACTAAAAAGCTAAGATGCAAATGAATATCAAATCAAAATCATGTCAAAAACTTGCGCATTGATAGATGAAAATCAAAGATCAAGGATTTGTTAAAGGGTTTTGTCATACCCACAAACAATAAAACAAAGATAAACAACAATATTAACTCAAAACAAATTCACATACATAGATTAGAAGAAATACATAAGGTATCGAAAGATTACATCTTACCACAACAAGATATCGAAGCTTTTAATCGAAGATCAAGCTTCAATTTGCTTCGATTTAAGTTTCTCCCTCTTAGGATTTGAGTTTCTCTCTCTAGAAATATGTTACAAGTTCTGAGAAATGGAAAAATTGAGAGTGCTCTTTACAAAATATCTAAAGTTTCCTATTTTAACATGTCTCATTAAGTGTCAGCAAGTGGCACAACGCTAAGCGCCAGCAGAGCGTGCTTAGCGCCATCAATTCAAAGGCGAAAAATATCGGTAGCGCGCTGAGCGCGATCTTAGCGCTAAAACCCATAATTGCTACTGCCCTTGCTCCAAGAAGTGTGATGCAGTGGCACTGAGCGTGCTAGCACTTTCAAAAAGTCTCGAAATTGATCTTCCAAGCTCTCGTTCATCATCCATAGGTTCCAAGCAAGAAAACCTATAAAAAAAATCATAAAATGATAAATGAACAAGTTTAAAACGAAAGTTGTGTATTTATACTAAAACAAATAGATTTAATATTAATATATAAAAAAAACAATTGAAAAGTACCATAAAATACTATCTACAATAACTACATTTTGGCACTTAACATTTTTTTCAATCTTAAATTTATTTATCTTTTAAAAATTATAAACATATATCAAAATTAAACTTCATTTGGTTCTGGGAATTAAAAATATTTAATGTAGTAATAGTAAAGAATATGTCAATAGTCAATTTAAAAAAATGATGGAATGAAATTTTCTTGCGTCTCTCTTGTATTGACACATCCTCTCAAAATGGTATAGTCGAAAGAAAAAATTGTTCAATTAATAATTTCATTTACAACTTATTAATTGATGTTTCACTACCACTTCTTTTTGGTACCATGTTTTTCATATGACAACATATCTCTTAAACATTTTGCAAAACAAAAATATCAATTTTCAAATACTATTTTAGAAAAACATATCATACTTTCGCCTGCGAGTCTTTGATTGTTTATGTTATCATTTATTTCATTCCACTATGATACATAAGCTTCATCCTCGTTCCACACCATGTGCCTTCTTAGATTATTTATCACATCTTCGTGGTTACAAATATTATAATTTATTATCCAATAAAAACATTATTTGTCTCCATGTAATCTTGGATGAAACTCAATTTATCTTCAAGATATATGCTCCAACACCCGCAACATACAATTTTTTAGATAATGGTTTCTCACCTTCATGATTAATCATTTACTAGATGATTTTATCTTACAAAATCATCTACCGACACAAATCTCATATTTTAGATAATGGTTTCTCACCTTACATGATTAATCATTTACTAGATGATTTTGTCTTACAAAATCACCTACCGACACAAATCTCATATCCTCGACCTCTCTCTCCCACCCGGTTTCCCTTTCTCCCAACAACCGAGTCTCTCTCTCTCTCTCTCTCTCTCTCTCTCTCTATATATATATATATATATATATATATATATATATATATATATATATATATATATATTGTCACCACCACTATCAATCTCAACCTTGGTCTGAAGAGATAATGTTGGATGCGGTATTGGCCATTCAACGAAGATTTCTTTAGGGTGAGGTCGACGAAGTTAAAAAGGTTTATTGGATAAGATGGGACGATGTATGTAAGGCTAAAAAGGATGGGGAAACATGTCGGGAGGTTTAACATTGTGCTCCTTAATAAATGGTTATGGCGGATGTTGGTTGAGAAAAATAATTTGTGGTATGGTTTATTAAAGGTAAGGTATGGAATTTTGAATTACAACATTCGTTCTAATTCTTGTGTTACTAATGCAGTGATTCAAAAACAATCGTTGTGGTAGAGAGACATTAGTGACATTGAAACAGTGTTCAACCCAGGTGCTAATTGGATCAATGAGTTCATTCGTGGGAAATTCGGTGATGGTAACATTATTGATTTTTGGAAGCAGACTTGGATCGATTTGAAACCACTTGTTGTTTTTCCATACTTGTTCCGGATTTGCGCTGCAGGACCGACCAACATAATGACGATGGGTGATTGGATAGACGAAAATTGAAAGTGGAATATTTCGGGCAGTAGCAGCATCCTTTCAACGCAAGAAGCATATCAGTTATTGAAGTTGCAACAATTATTAGAGAACGTCCGGCCAAAGCGCTTGGGAGAAGATTTGTTTGTGTGGAATTTGGATTCCATTGGTTTCTCGACAACAAGTAATTTCAAACTATTAGCAGCGACCAATGAGGAGGTGACTATGACAAAGACTTTGGTTCTTAAAGGATTGACGGATATTTGGAGTTTGAAGGCGCCAAGTAAAATTCAATTTATTGGTTGGAGATGCTTGTTGAATATGTTATTTACAAAATTGAATTTATTGAGAAGTGGTATTATTTTATGCAAATCCACTTGTCTGTTTTTCTCTGTTTTTCTTCAATGTCAACGGAACTTTATTTCATCTTCTCTTTTATTGTGATGTGGCTCAATTGATTTGGGAACATCTATGTGGGTGGCTTGGCATCGGGTTAGATATCTTTATGCTCTTTGTTTTTATATTTCAAGAAATTATGTTCAAATAAGTTCAAGATTGAGTTCCATTATTGTTTGTGTTTAGGGTTTGTTGGCCTTGTGGTCATCTAGGAATTCTATTATCTTTGAAGAAAGAAGATAGGAGGAGATGAACATTTTAAGAATCATTAAAGTATTGTCTTGTAAGTGGTTTTTGGTCAACTATAATGGACAAATCGATGTGAATTAGTCGTTAGTTGGATAGATCTTTCTCCTTCTTCTTTTTTTCCTTTGGTGATTCCTTGTATTGTAAGGGTTGAACACCCATGTGCTCTATTTTAATATATTACTTTTGCTTATAAAAAAAATATAACTATTTAATCAAAGTAATTCTTAATATTTAATCACACTTAGAATTCTTTTGAACATGTTTGCGGGACAAAAAAATTCCTAGACAAGAATTTTCACATATTTTGACATTAAGCTCGTGGTGCCACCATGGCGTTGGGATGCAAAATCCACGACACCATAACTCTTGCAAAATCCGCAACACCATAACTCTTTCAATAGAGCTGGTTTTGTTTTAAATCTTGATATTTGACTTTACAAACATCTAATCTAAGAGGATCCTGACTAATCCAAGACGATCTCATCACCAATCATGGTATCAGACTTTGTAAACAACTAATCTAAGAGGATGATTAGTCGATGGTATCAGACTTTGCACCAATCGTGGTATCAGACTTTGTAAACAACTAATCTAAGAGGATGATTAGTCGATCCCATCGCCAATCTTGGTATCAGACTTTGTAAACAACTAATCTAAGAGGATTTCCACCGTTCACTAGCGGGGGAGTCTTGTTGTTTGCTCCTCCTAGGATTAGAAAAAGAAATTCACTCTTAAAACCCAAATCTTCATCACTAAGCCAAAATGCACTGAGTTGATTTTCTGCTGGCTCAATTTGACAACGCTAATGACACCCCATAACTCCTCATGCTGAAACCATGACTATTATTCAGAAGACCAAATCTCATTTCTATACATACATGTGGATTAAAATGCCATCGATTTATTACATGAAAAAATTCAAAATTCTTCAAATCGTAATAACTAATGGATTAATAAGTAATCATTAATATCGGAAAAGGAGGATTGTAATGGTTTGCGGTGATAGAAAGTTAGAAACTATATTAACAAAGATTGTGGGGGTCACGATTAGTACTAGTCAATGCAATTTTCTAAGTTGGAATACTGTTCATAATTAGACAATAATATACGCTGCATGTACAAATCTAGTTACTACATAAACTAATAAGATCTAGAAAGTAGCTTAATGAAAACAAAATTTACAGCCTAGTACATTTTAACTGCTGTCTCTAGAATATGTAGCTGTTTCTTCCGCAAGCTTCTCCCACACAGCAGCCATCTTCTCAGCATAGCCTGCCTGTAAAATGCATATTGTTGAATAAATTACTGTTCTCAATCATAAATAGCCAAGCAATTTCATAAAACAGCTTACGAAGATGAGATAAACGAGGGGAGGGTTACCTGATTGACAACAAATCCTCTCAGCATGCTTTGAAAGTCACTTTGCCTTTCCTGGTCAATTCTTTCAAGCTCACTCCTATTATTTTCCTGCAAAGTATGCACATTTGCATGTTATTATCTGACATAATATTTGAAGAAAGACTTCAGGGCATTGGTTCCTTGGCAATTTTTGCTTTTTTCACTAGAAATGTAGATTTGAAATGCGCATGAATTCAGATATCAGACAATAGAGAGAGAAACAACCAAATCATGGCCCGACTTAGCATCACAGTTCAAAATTGATGGGCAGAATCATGAGGTCAAAATTACTCAAGGGTGAAAGGTGGTGGACTGGGTTCCCCCCTCACTGTCATTCAACTCAGCAGCTGGGTTCATCAACCTCTTTGGGCTATCGGGTTCTTTGCACACACTTTCCAGACTTGCAATGTTGGTTCTGTCTTTGTTTTCTAGTTTGAGAGTTGAGACTTCGTTTATGTTGGGAGCAATGGGATTGAAACTCAACTCAATACAAACATCATTTACTTCCTATATAGGTGGGTAAAAGTTGGGACGTAGATGCACATATATTATAGTTAAGTGCTACAATCAGATTAACTTTTTGTGCATTGCAAAGCCTTGCCATTTTAGGAATCTGGTAGAAAATAACCATCATGTTGAAAACTTGGCATTCTATTCAAGTCTGAATAGGAATCTACTGGAGTTTACAGTTTTATATGTGAGTTAACTCTGTTTTCAAGCCCAAACTCTTGCGATTCTATGAGTTCACTCAACAATTTGCCACCATGGATATGAGATAGTCAGATGGCATGTCTCTGCTCACTTTCTTTGCATGATATAACCCTTGGATACTCCATGTTAGGATATAAGGTAATGAGGAGTTTGATAGGATATGAGATAAGAGGGGAGTTTGTTAGGATGTGGGAGAGGAGTTAGTAACAATATAGGATAAGGAGGAGTTAATTAGGGAAGTTAGTTAGAGACATTATGTATAAATAGGAGAATACAATGGATAAAAATCATCTTTGAATATTGTAATTGCGAATAATGTACTAGGGAAAACCCTTGGAGGAGAGATTCTCTCCTATTCCATCATATTTCTCAAATAAAGTGTTCCTATTCAATTCCAATCTTGGTTTGGTAACACTATACTCGCTATCTCATGGGGAATTTTCAGGTATAGCCTCCTTTTATCTATCATACATGTTTTATGCCACCACTCTCTAACTTGTGTGGGACTTGGAAAGACTAAGCAAAATGATAGTTATCCCTGGCTTTTACATTTGTTGTAAACTTGGATATTCCACAATTTCCACTCGCTAACTTATGTTGTATGCTTGCATGGTTTGATTAGTGAATTGTAAAGTTTTGTCTTTACTAATTAAATTATCAATCTGGTTTTTAAACTATCGGATTACATATTGAGATGGAAATAGATTTAGAATTCAATTTCCGATTGACATAATCTACCATGAAACATTTACACGTGCATCAAAATATGGAAATAAAATCCAATGATCTGGTTTTAAAAACATTGGATTTTACATGTGGAGATGGCAAAAGATTTAGAAATTAAGTTTGGATATGCAACCAAATCAGCTATCAATTGGTGACTTTGATGGAAGCATGCATTCTATGCAACACTCAACATTTACAAATGCATCAAAATACGGTTTTGACACTGGTTTTGTTTTGTTTTTCTTTCTACGCGAAAGACAATTGCATTCTAAGCTCAGACATTGAGTAATAGTGTCAAATTTTCTCCCTAGGCTAATGTAACTGGACACATGAAAGCAAACAAAGACAATATCTTCAAAATATGGCAAAGCATGGATACATGAATTATATGGGTGCCAAATTAAAACAGAGAAGTCAGCTCTAAAAGCACAGATATGCTAACATGTAGGGGGAAGGGAAAGCTCAATTTTACAAGAATATAATGGAGTCTGAGTTACGTATGCTAAGGGAGAGAAGAGAATCCGGGAAACATAAAATGTAGTTGCATGTTTACCTTGATTCGTTCATACTCCCTATCTGCACAAATTTTGGCGTTTTCAGTTACTTTCACGGCTTCTTTTAACTCTTCAATTTTCCGCATCCTAGACTTGTCTCCACCAAATATTCTAGATGAAGCAACTTCAAGCTTCTCAATCCGTGAATGTAAAGAAGCTAGTTCCGATGACAGTGTTTGAACCGTCAACAATGCACTTGATCGGTCGGAAAATGCATTATTGATGGCTAGCATTGTCCCAAGGTATTCATGAAGTTTATCCTGCAACATACATAAAATATTACTCATCAACAGAAAAAGAGATAACGATTATACCCAGAAGCTAACAGAAATGTTATCGTACATTTATATACCAGTGGTAAAAAGTTCTATCGTAATAAGTAATTAAAACTTGCACTTACCAGATGTTTGATTGTTTGTGTATTCAGCTCTCTATATAACCTGCTTGCTTTGACAGCTGCTGTTGCTACATTTTTCATGTCAGCAGCTCGTACTCTCTGAGATTCAAATTCAGCTTCTTCCGTCTCAAATTTAGTAAGTTTCACAAAAGCCAAACCTAGCTCGCCCATTGTTTCACCCATGTCTTGCTGATACTTGACAAGGGATTCAGCCTGCAACGAGTCATTGCAGATGATAAACAAACAAAATCAACCCTAGCAAGGAAAATAACAACAGCATTCTGAAACAATTCATTCAGTTCCACATGACAAAAATGGCAATGCAATTCTTAAAGGAGAATAATTTAAACAAAAAAATTCCATACAACACAATGGCATTAGTACATGAACGTTTTTTAATCAACCAATGTTCAGTAAAGAAACTCAAATAGACAAAAAAATGGTAATGCAATTCTTAAAACGAGAATAATTTAAACAAAAAACTCCCATAAAACACAATGGCATTAGAACTTGAATGTGCTGCAATCAACCAACTATTGTATCATGTTTGGTAAAAAAACTCAAATAGACAAGAGACTTAGAGAGACGGTTGAAATTTCATCCAAAAAGTAACAGTTCTAAATCACTGTAATAGCCACATCAGGATCATTGATATTAGTGGTGTCAATTGTGTAGCGAAAAATAGCAATTTCTTTAAACCCTGGTACATAACACTAATATAGCGCCGTTATTTGACAAAATCTTGTATTAAATAAAATAGCTTATCACGGAACAATAACAATTTGTTCAAATTATGCTATGCTATAACACCTCTATAGTTGCTATTTAATAACACTAATCAATACTGTAGAGAATCGCGATGAAATGCAATTGATATGGCCATAGTGTAGCCACGTTGTTGTTGTGAGGATATCATAAACCACAATGTTGCGGTGCATATTGCGGTTGCAGACCCTTTTTTGAAACCCTAAATTAAACCCACTTTGGAGTTAATGCATCATGCTTGAGATCTCTTCAATGAACTACCAAACATGCACTAAGAGGTCACAAGGGCTATCTAGAATAGATCCACAATAAGTTCTATACTAGCCTCATATTCCATTTTGGTGAAACAAAACGAGACAAACTAACAGATTTTAATTTTGATTTCAAGCTCTACCAAAGAAAAGTTCATATTATCACTACCTGCTGAGAAACATTGCTAAGTTGTTGTTCAAACTCCATCAACTTATCCTTCTTCTCCATAAACTCCTTATCTTCTTCCACAACTAATGGCTTGGCAGCAGTCCAATCATTGGTAACCGATTGTTTCAACTCTTTGAAAATCCTAAGCAAGTCTCTCCCACTCTTAGCAGGTTGAGCCACATCATTCAAATCAACAGCCACACTCTCCGAACCAAACAGCTGCCGGGGAAGCCTCACTGCTCCATCGAGCATCCTCGACGCAACATCAGTGCTCCTCACCAACTGCAACTTCCCCTGAGCTTCCAAAAATAATCTAAACTCTTCACTCTTCCCAATCACAGGGTGTGACCCTAACTTCCTCAGATACTTCTCCAAAGCAACCCTCCTCTGCTCAACAAACTCCTCTTTCGGCATCACCTTCCTCTCCATTGAACTCTTCTCCGGTCTCACTGGAATCACATAACCACGATACGCCTCCGATAATCGCTCCGACAGTGTAACCACCTCCCGGAACCTTCTCCTTACACCGTATTCCGATTTGTCTGTCCTTGTCGTGATGAGATAAGTATGATACGTGCTTCCACCGGGAACGAGCGAGTTCGTGAGTTCCTGCTCTTCCTGCGGATCGGAAACCGAGATTTGCATGCATTCAGATTCGGATCCGGATCGCGTCGATTGTTCTAGGGTTTGATCATGACCGTTGGAATCGAATGAAGTGAATATCGCTTCAGCATAAGAGGGAGGGTCAAGAAACGAATTGAAAGGCGATTCAGGACTTTTCGGCTGCGGTTGTTGAATATTTCCGGAGGAGTCATTGTCGCCGTCGTCGTGGAGTACCAGTGACTCCATGTCGTCATCTTGGGAAGCGCGAAGAATGTGATCTTGGTTCATCATTTTATTTCTTTGATTCGATTAAAAAAATGGATTAAACGGAAATGGATTTTCAGTGTGTCACGGTGAAGATTCCGAAGAAGATGAAGACTCCGGTAAGAGCGAGCGGGTTTGAGTTGTGACTCGGGATTTTTATTGAGTCAACTCGGAAACGGGGTAATTGCTCTTGGATTTGGGTAGTTCGAGAATTGCATGGGTGCCAGCTGATAAATTGAGAAGCACATTTTTCTTACGTGTCACGAGTTGCAAATTGCTGACATGGAAACCAAAGTAATAAAAAAAATTTAAATCATCTAATTTAAATTTGTTATAGAAATAATTTCAGCCAAATTTTACTTACGTGTAATAATTAAAGACTTAACAATGTGATTTTCTGGAGATTAACGTAACAAAATGTACTATTATGTGAATGCAAACCAGGTTTGTAAAAGACAAAAGTAGTAACAGTGTTTTCACTTTTCAGGCTTGTGGATGAAGACAGGCTTTGACTATAGCGTCACACAATCCAAATGGCAGATGCCAAATGGGTTGCCAAAGTTTGAGCTGGATTTGTAAATGAATTTTTTTTGTTCATCAAAGAATCTGATTTCTTTTTCTATAATTATTTAATTTATTAATGGTTTTATATTAATTTATCGTAAGCTTCAATGATTTTTTAAGAAAATTATTTTTAGAGATTATTTAAACAAAATTGAAGCATGAAAAAAAATGTTACTTAGTGTCCGCACTTGTTTTTCGTACGAACAATTATTGGCCTTCTATCGAAAGGTTTATTTGTAGGATCGGTCAAACGAGTTTCAGGACTTTGTGGTTGGAGTCTATGCGATCTATGATAGTGTCTGATGGTTGTAGCGTGTTTTTGTGCTTTGGAAACTGACAAGTAAAATGCTCGGTAAAGAGAATGCTTGGTAAATTAGATTGAATTGGAAAGCAGCCAAAGGATGCAAAGAAAAACAAAAGGCAGATAAAGGACAAAAGAAAGATAAATGCAAGTATTAAAATGACTGTAATTTAAATGACTCGAATTGATAAAGTGTTGGACGCGATCATACATTTTATTTATGGGGTTAACTCGTTTTTTTTAACGCTTGGTACTTTGAGTGTTTCCCTTGTACAATGTAAAGAAATGCGACATTTATTTCTGACAATGAAATTTGCTTAAATAGACGCTAAAAAGGTAATCGTCGGACCCTTCTAGCAAATATGGTGATGACACGTGTCATTCCACTACTCTTGATAATTGCCCACTATGTCTTCTCACTTCCTTGATCGGTTTCTTTACGAAGCTTTATGTAGTGTGACGAAGACCTTCAACAAGCGATGTTACTAATGCAGTGTCGAAACACTTCGACGAACCTCTTCGGAAATCCTGACTTTTGCTAGTTTTCTTCTTTGTGTCGACCAGTCAACACGTTTTCCTTTTCCTTGTGTTGACAAAATCCTTTATGGCTAACAAATCCCCCCCCCCCCCCCGCTAAAGGCCAGTTTCGATGGATCATTGTGTCGGACGGGAAACGATTTTTTGTGATCATAAAGCGATTTTGACCCAAATCTTCATCGAAGTCCCTTTGTTTTTCGTTATAATGGTCCTCCGAGCTTGGTTTGGGAAAACGCAAAATTGTGTCGCTTTGATATCCTCTTCTTTCAAAGGAACACGTTTCAATGGCCTAGGAAGTATCACTTTCTGGGCAGTGGTCTATTTTCAAGGTTGATTTCACGTTTCCCAATTTTTTACCGCCTAACCAGGCGATACAATCAAGAGACTCACCTCTTATAAATACCGTACAGCTCTCATCTACGCTCCAATTGAGTTTTGACATGAGCACCTCCTCCAAAAACTCGGTGGCCCAGAAGGTGGTTGAGACGGTAAAAAAGAAACTTGAATCGAATGTCGCGGCTTCAGCTGAATCATCCATTGGAGCACAATTGACTGGGAAAAAGTACGTGACCAAGTGTCATACCCCAAATTTGTCCTACCCGCGCCAATTTATTTTACTGTCTAACCACCATTTCAAAAGAATCCAGAAATATGTATTACGTTATTTTTCTGTCTAGTATTCGAAAATTCAAAAAATGCATGTATTTCCTTTAAAATTTAAAATTTAAAATTTAAAATTCAAATTCTTTTTTATTTTGTTATTTAATTCACTATCCCAAAAAAAATTTCAAAGAATTTTTCATTATTTTTACAAAAAAAACCATTGTTACATTTTTTAGCCCATTGGTTCATTTTTCTACTCTTAGCCCATTACTAAAAAGTCTAAAATTATATCATTGTTATTATTATTATTTTTTTTGTTTGTTTCATTTATTTTTCATATCACCATTTTTCATTTTTTAAAATTATTATTATTTTTATCACAACCATTATTTCTATTATCTATTTACCATTATTATTAGTATTATTACTATCTTTATTAACTTTCATTCATTTTTTCTTTTCTTCAAATAAATCATTTTTTTATTATCTTTATTTCATTTAATATAATAGATATTATTCTTATTTTAAATATTCTTATTATTATTTGCATTACTATTGTTATTTTTTCTTATTGTAATTATATATGCTATTATCATTAATATTATTTTTATGTTAACTTTTTCTCTTTCCCAATCTAATCCGTATCTCACAACAACCAAAAATCAATACAAGCAAATAACCCATTTTCCCCACCTTGAGAGGTCGTACAATGCGTATTCCCAAACAGGCACAATAACGCACTACTAACAAATTCACAGTAGGCAATGCATAACCTCCACCATTAGTACTAACCATATTTCCAGCTCATCCATCCTACTCACGTCACTATTCTTATCCATTATTTTTGCAGAAAAAATTCCCAAAGATACCCTGCATCTTCCCCTATATAGGATCCTCTTTCTCATTCCATAAGAAAGCTTGAAAATCAATAGAAAACCCCCTGCAAAGAGCAGAAATAATTCCAAGTTTCAAAACAAAATTCATCGACTTCATCAACCTCAAATCAGAACCAAAACTTCAAAGAAAATTTCTACAAAAATATAGAACCAACAACCTCATAACTGAACAAACACCATGGAAAAAAATCAACAAAAGAGAACTAAGTCTGAGATTTATGAAAGCGGGATTCAAACATTACAACAGACCCAGTAAAACGAACCATCCGCGAACGAACCTCCAACACTATAACCCAGCCACCGCCAACCATCCATTTCCTTTTCTTCAACCCCTCATCAAACCAACCCGCAAAGCCAAAACAACCACAAACGATACTGAGAAAAACACCATTCACCGCCACACCCACAAATCGCTCCCAAAACGTTTAATCGCTGAACCGAAAACAGGACAAGCACAAAACGCCGCCTGAAGCCATCACAGAACCGCCACAGATCCGAAACAACATCGTCCATCACCGTAACGCCATTTCCTCTTCAAAACCGGCCACCACACCTCAACCGGACCACCATCAGCCGCTCAGACCGAGAGAGAGCCACCGTTGCAACACCAACGACCCGCGACGAAATTTGAACGCAAGTGAGACAGAGCTGAGACAGAGAGATCGGAGCTTAGCCGCCGTGAGGTTCGAACGAGAAGGAGGGAGACCGCCGCGAAAACGAGAGATCCGAAAAGCATGAGCAGAGAGATTCGCGGTGAGAGCCGCTGAGAGAGACAGAGACGCCGTGAGATTTGTCGCTGAAGAGTGAATTCGAACCGAGAATCCGCACGAACGAGACGGAGCTGAGACAGGAGAGAAAGGATGAACTGAGATTTCCTTCGTTATGATTTGAGGTTAAGTATCATTTTCTTCTTTTCTGGAATGTGATAAAAGAGGTTGTCTTTAAATATTTGACTTTTGTTTGTTTATACCTTGCTTCTATTTAAAAAATCTTCACTTTTTTTCTATTTTCTGTGTTTTTTTTCTGATTCTTTTAAAAAAAGGGAGAAACGCATTTCACTTTTTTGAGGTTCTTACCTTTTCACGATTTGTTTTCTTTGCCTACTTTGGCTGATTTTTTATTATTATTTTATTTAAATTCTTTTTATTCTTTTTAAACAAATGATGGGCTCAACTCATCTTTTTTTGAGGTTGGCCATTGCAATGCATAGTCTTTTGCTACCCACACACCATTCATTTGCTTTATTTTCATTTCTGTTATGTGCTTGTTGGGCTTGATAAATTCACAAATTGGTCCTATATCTACACTCAATTCCTGCGGACACCTCTGTTTCTTGTATGTTGTTATAGTTTTTTTGTTTTTTTTTTGTTTTCTATAATTTCTTTTTATTTTATTATTTTATTTGTTTTAAAAATTAAATTTCATTTTGTTCCCAATTTACTTTAGATTTAGTCGAATACTAATGTCATCAATTTTATTTAATCGCTTCTCAATTTCGGGCCAATAACTTGACAAAAGGCCGTTTTTCGCCCGATTACATTTAATCGGTGATGAGCGGTCAATATGAGGTCCTCTTTTTATTTTATTCTATTATTTTTTATTCTGAACAAAAACTTGTAATTTAATTCGTTTTATTCATTATTTAATTTATTCAGTTATTCAATTTATTATTCTATTTAATATTTCGCAATTTAATTTATTCATTTAATTTCGCATTAAAAAAATTTACGATTCGACTCCTCATAGAGCGATTTCATTAAATCGGCTCTAAGGCAGTAAACGAACCAAATTTCGCCGCGTCCCGAAAAGGTCCAACGCCTTCGAATAGTTGCGCTCGATTAAAAGGTCCAACGCCTTCGAATAGTTGCGTCCCGATTAAACAGGCTGAATGCCTTCGAATAGTTGCGTCCCGATTAAACAGGCTGAACGCCTTCGAATAGTTCAAAACATACTGCACACACGCTTCCTCTTGGGCAAACTACAATGATACCCTTTATTTCTCGCAATCCCCTGTATTTATTTTGTATCCCTCTCCCATTAATTTGTACGCACTTTTATTTCTCGCATTTTATTTCTGAATCCTTGGTCCAACGCCAAGCGATTGCACTTGCACACTCGCACTTGTTATTCGGTTTTCGTTTATTAGGATCCTCATATCCTTGCGAGCCGAGCGCTTTGTGCCTCGCTGACAAAACCACAAAAACAAACCTCCAAGTTGCATTTACCCTTTAACCTCAAAAAACCAAAACGTTTCGATTAGATCCAAACCCTTGATCCAACGTCAAGAGGTCTTAGGAAATAAAACATTCTAATAATACGAGAAGATTTGTACGCCACGAGCCTTAAGCGATAGAAAGGAGGATAACGAGCTTTCGTTAATCACTCTGATTATTTCGACGCAGGACACTCGTCCTGTTGGGCGAGATAAACTATCCATAGTCTTTAGTGCATTTCAACTCCTAAACCCTTTCATCGAAGAAAGGTAATAAAATCGAGCAACCATTACCCTTAGTAGGCCGAACTACGAGGCTCTGACTTTCCCATTGCACACGGGAGTACGTAGGCACGAGGATCTCAATCCTTGCCGAGCACCTAGGTTCAATCTAACTTATAATTCAACTCATTTCCCTCTAGCAAGCAATCCGTTTAAGCATAGACATCCTTTCGCGCGCGATAACTTAGATGGTTCCCATCGAGTACGATGGATGTAGGGGGTGCTAATACCTTCCCCCTGCATAACCGACTCCCGAACCCAGGCAATGGTTCCGTTGACCTTTGTCCTCATCCTTTTCCTCCCGGGTTGTATCTATATCTTCCCTTTCCCTCCTCGGGAATAAATAGAATTAGGTGGCGACTCTTCAGTCAGTCCGGCGCGCGGCTCCGTCCATTCGGATCGCGTAAGGTCGTATTTTTCGGGGTACGACACCAAGATGAAGTCCCTCACGAATGGTCGTGCTTAGAACCACAATTTTGATTCAGACGTTGATGAAGACTGGATGACTTTCCTTAACTCGGGCGGCTGGAAAGGAATGGGTTAACTTTTTTTTCTCTGTACTTGTGGTTTTTATTCTTCTATACCCCTATTCGTCGGATTATCTTTGAAAATGACATAGTTTCTCCGGAGCCACAAACACCAACAAGTTGCTAGCCAAATTAACATCTTATTGTTAATTGCTTTACCCTTCATATTAGCAAGGTTTTTTTTCAAGATTGTTGATAGAAACTTCCTAAATATGCTCCATCTCAAGCCAAACTTCAATAACTTTCCACACTTTAGCAACAAAGGGACAAGAAAATAGGAGATGATTAAGGTCATTTTTCAATGCTAGATAGGAGACACACATAAGGTCAATGGTAAAATTGAAGATTCCCCTCTTATCAAGCTCTGACTTCGAAGGGAGTATATCAAGAAACACACGCCAACAAAAGGAAAGAATTTTAGACCGAGCCTTAGTTTTCCAAAGTGACCTTAAGAGCAGATTGTCGCCAATACTTCCCATGCCAACATCTTGCGCCTTAAAGAGGAAGTAATAACAAGAATTAACTGGGAAAAATCCTGAGGGATCTCCCTTCCAAAAATAACGATCAATAGCTTCGATGTCGGGAGCAAGGACAAGAAGATTGTTCTACAACCTTGAGAATTAAGGTGAAGAAGTAAAATCTACAATAGAAAAAATAAACTAGTTCCAATGCCATACATTCACTTCCTAATGACCGAAATCACGAAAAAATGCAAAAGATGTTGTTCCTGTAACAAGATCCGGACAACGATTTCCCAAGGCCTCGGTTCCAAATCAATTGTTTCACCAAAAAAATATTATGTCCCCACGACCCAATTTGCAAAGAATAGATTCCCCGAACCAGTTGATGTTATTGAAAACTTTGGTACCCACCAAGAACAAGTCCCTCCACCATAATGAAAAGGATTTCGATGAAGAAGTTTGAGTGTGGCAGAAAATATGATCCGAAAGATTACCGTATCTAAACTCAATAATGTCGTTCCAAACTGCTTCCCGATCATAAATGAATCTCCATTTCCATTTAAAAAGAAGTACCTCATTGAAAAGAGAGATGTCTTTTACACCCAATCCGCCTTGATCCTTCGGCTTGCAAACATTTTTTGAGCCAACCCAAGAGATCCCCCTCTTGTCAACTTCACCTCGCCAAAGGAATCTCAATTGAATGGAGATAATAGAATTCAACATCACCTCTAGAGCTTTATAAAAGGATATCATATATATGAGGATACTTTTTAAAGTTGAATTAAGAAGTGTAATTCTGCCGTCAAAGGAAATAAGCTTACCTTTCCATGATGAAAACTTTGATTTCAGGTGATCAATAACTTCCGTCCGAGCGGAAATTCTTCTTGGATTTGATCTAACTAAAATACCAAGGAATTTGAAAGGGATTTGTGTCGCATAATAGTTAAGAAAATCCACGGTTGTTTCGAGGAATGAATTGGAGATGTTAACTCCGTAGAGCTTACTTTTGAAGAAATTCACCTTCAGACCGGAGATCATTTTGAAACCTCTAAAGATTGTCTTTAATGTCCAGAGAGTATCCCAACTACACTCTCCTATTAGAATCGTATTGTCCGCAAATTGAAGAATATTATAAAAACAATCGTTGTTGCACTTCAGCCCCTTGTATAAACCTTTATCTGCAACATTAGAGACCAAAGATGCCAAGCCTTCAACAACTATTGCAAAGAAAAAATGTGACAGGGGGTCACCCTGTCTTAGACCTTTCGAAGCAACAACATCAGTGGTAGGACTACCATTAACCATAACAAAAAAATAAATTTTGAAAATGCAGTCCTCCATCCATAGATTTCATCTAGAATTGAACCCGAGTTTTCTGAACATGAAACGAAGGAAGCTCCACGAAACACAGTCAAAAGCTTTTTCAAAGTCCATTTTCAAGAACAACCCATCCTTCTTGAACATGCTTGTGTAACCAATGAGTTCGTTGATGACGACAACACCATCAAAGATATGACACTCATGGATGAATCAGGTTTGAGAATTGGAAATGACTTTGCCAATCACATTCTTAAACCTATTCGTGAGGATCTCTGGCATGAATTTATAGGAACTAGTTATGAGACAGGTCATGCGATAATCACCAAAGGATTAGGGGATCTCCACCTTGGGAAAGACAACAATAAAAGCTGTTGAGAATGCCTTCGGGATGATACCGGAAAAATAAAATTCTTTAAGAGAAAACATGATATCAAACAAGTTTTACTACCCTATTTTATCTCATCCAAGAAAATAGTTTCATAATTTCAAATTCAAATAGTTTAGGTCCCTCTCAAAATTTTTCATTCAAAATTTATGACGTTTCAATTTGTTAATGAATGTAACTTATATATTCTTGGGTTAATGAAGTTTTTGGTCCTCCTAAATATCTATATTTCATTTTTAGTCCTAAAAATTTCCTTCGAAGAATGATCCTCATAAGAATTTTTATTTTAACTTTTAGTCCTTCTTGCCAAAATTGTCGCTAAATAAAAAATTGTCGCTAAATTTGTCGTTAATTTTGTCTCTAAGTTGTAAATCCGTCGCTAATTGGCAGGAGGGACTAAAAGTTAAATTAAAAATTTTAAGAGAATCATTCTTTAAAAAAAATTTTTGAAGAGACTAAAAATAAAATATTAAATCTTTAGGAGGACCAAAAATTTCATTAACTCTATATTATTTTTAATCTTTATAAGTACACATAGATTTTTTAGTCAATTTCTCATTTTATTATATTGAAAAGTCGATGACGTGTCCAATAAAAATAGTATGTAACTTATATATTTTATTTTTTGTTTTATAAAGGTTCTTATATGATAAATTGTCATACTTATAAGTAAAATGTCATTTAAAAATAGACTAATCATCAATTTTAAGTTCATAAATACAAAAGAAACCAAAACTATTTGAATTTAAAATATAATGATTATTTTACATGAATGAGATAAAATAGAAGGACAAAAATTGTAATTTAGTTTCAAATAATAAAAAACTTAAAATAATATTCTATGAATAACTTTCTAAATTAATTTTTTATTTTAACTTTCTTAAATCATTTATAATTTTCTTTAAGAAAATACTATGAAAATTATTTTTTAAAAATTGAAACATATTTTTCTTTAATTTCTTGAACCATTTTGGGTTAGACAAAACATTGACTTGGATTTAAAAATTGCCCAAAATTCACACCAACTTTTAACTAACCATGAAAATGAAATCCAGAAATCAAAAGTCCAAAACATGTGCAATAATTATTTTAGGAGAAACTTAATAAGAAAAGTTATTCTTGAGAGAAAGACCAAGCAATTGAGTTTTTCTTTTTCTGTTCTTGTGTCAATTATAATCTTTCACTTTTTTATATGAAGACTTTTGAAGTACTTGCTAGTATTTTCCATTCTTAAGAAAAAAATATTATGATAATGATAAAGTCATTAACAAACTAACAAATTCATGTCTCTTTCTATGTTTCTTGTTCACCCATCATCACTTGACAAGGTTTTGTTCTTAGTTTCTAACGATTTTAGTGACACTTTCATCTTCTTCCTTGTGATTCAAGATTAAAATTGTACTCTCACATTGGATACTAAATAGACTTGTGCAAGTGTTAGCTTCCATGTCTTTTTCAATGTCTATGTATAGAAAATCTCAATTAATCAATCAACATTGAGATTTAGAGGAGTTAAATTATTGAGATTTAGACGAGTTAAATTGATTACTTACTCTCTTTCAAGATGAATGATCCAATTGATTATTTTGTATATATTAAAAAAAAAAGAATGAGAGAATACTATTTTTATTAAAGTACTGGTACACATTATCAAATATTGAAATTGATGGAAGTAATACATTAATTAGAGTATAAACGGAAAATGTGCATTGGAAAATGAAATTAATAATTTTTTTTAAATTTTTTTTTAGGGTTAATGAAGTTTTTGGTCCTTCTAAATATCTCATATTTCATTTTTAGTTCCTCCAAAAATTTTCTTTAAAGAATGGTCCTCATAAAATTTTTAATTTTAACTTTTGGTTCCTCTTACCAATTAGCAACGGTTTTTACAACTTAGAGACACACTTAACGACGATTTTTTTTACTTAACGACAGAATTAACGACGGTTTTAGCAACTATTTTGGCGGGTGGGACCAAAATTTAAAATTAAAATTTTTATGAGGATCATTCTTTGAAAGAAATTTTTGAAGAGATTAAAAGTGAAATTAAGATATTTAGGAGGACCACAAGCTTCATTAACCTTTTATTTATTTATTACAAATGAGTCACTCATTATAGGACAAACGAAGTAATTATTAACATTTATACAAATATAAGTATTATATCTTTTATGTTAGAGTTCAACAATGAACCTCCATTGATGCATAGGAATTGAAGAAGATGAAATAATTGCATAGAATAGAGAATGAGAAAGAAAATTTCTTCAAACTCAAATTTATCGTTATGTTAATTCTATTACAAATGCAACCATCATTTGAATTTTATTATACAATGCCTCAAATTCAAATGCACATTAAATGCAAACTCAAATGCAAATGTAAACTTAAATACAAGTAAAACTCAAAATAAAGTAATCTTAAATGTTGAATGACATTCAACACCATCGCTTAATTCACTTTCAAGTTTAAAAATCAACAACATCAATTCCATTTCTCAAATTGATGAAGTGTTTAGTTTTGATTGTCGTGGTCATCATAAAAACTTCTTTCGAGCAATGAGCAAAACTTGGTCATTTCTTAAGAAGAATAGTTAAGGGACCTGATACTACTACTTGGATCTGGAACCTACATGTTGATGCTCATGATTTCGATAGACATACTAGTGATTTTCCCCATTTTAAGTTGTTTCTGAGTGTTGTAGTGAACAACCTCAAACACTCCATTTTGAACTTGATTGAGAAGAAAATGATACTTAGTATGAATGTGCAAGTTTCTTCCATGCAACAACGAATTCTTAACAAGAATTATGGTCGATTTGTTGCCAATCATCAACTTGACTAGTTTGCTCACCATGAACTTCAATCCTTGCAACAAATTCATCATCCAAACAACTTGACATGATGACAACACACCAACTATGTATTATGCTTCACAGGTTGACAGAGCAACCATTGGTTTCTTCTTGGAACACCATGAAATGAGATCTCCTAGATACATAAACATGTATCATGTAATGCTTCTTCTTTCTACTTTGTCCCCACAATAGTAAGAGTCAGAATAACATATCATCTTAGCATCATCTAACACTCTAGATGGAAACAAAATTCCATGCCTCTGAGTTCGATTCACATAACTCAAAATCATGATCGTAACTTGGTAATGTGGTCACTTTGGCTTACTCATAAAACCTAATCGCCATTCCCAATTGCATAACATATGTTAGACCTGGTGTTACACATATATCTCAGACAACCAACCAAGTATTTTAAGTTATAGCATCTACATCCTCACCATTATCATCAGAGTCCATTTTATGATTTGTCTCAGCAGGTGTGATTGTTGATTTGCAATTCATCGACTCAAATCTCTTCAGCAACTCAACTTCATATTTCAGTTGGTGCACAATGATTCCATTTTCAGAACAGAGAATCTCCATCCCTAGAAAATATACCATATTTCCAAGATCAGTCATATCAAATGCATTCACCAACACCTTTACAAACTTGTTTATCTCAAAAGTATAACTCCCTATCTGAAGTATGTCATTTACATAAAGACACACAAGAACCACATTGTCATCATAAGTATGATGCACATACACACCATATTCCAATTCACATTTTTGAATCTTAACTGCTTGGAAAATGAATCAATTTTTAGATTCCAAACCATTAGAGCTTGTTTCAGCTTGTACAAGACTTTATGCAGCTTATACACCATACCTTATTTTCCCTCTTTCACAAATTCAAGAGATTGTAACCAGTGGCAGATCTAGAAATATTTGTTAATGGGGACTTATAATTAATCTATACATTTTAACTAAAAAATTCATGAATTTTAAAAAAAATAATAATGATAAAGAAAATTAAAAATAAAAAAATTCACAAATTTCACCTATCTATTTTGAGTTTTTATATTCTAAAAAATATTCAATAATTTATCTAATGTTAGTGCTATCTAATATGCTCCTATGTCTATGTAACTAAATAGTATTTCTTATTTTTAAAACACAAAAAAAAATATAAAATATAATTAAAAATTAAACATATAAAACTTAATTTTAAATTGTAGTTAGACTATAATTAGAACATAAAATAGTTATATTTATAAATATATATGGTGATTTATGCAAATTCTGTTTATGGAATTGTAAATAAAAATAATTTAATTATATGTTTCTATAAAATAATAAAAATACGTATATAAGTATTATAGTGTGATTTCTTTTAAATATTTAGAAATTTTATAAAATTGTGGCACTGAATTACAATAACTTGATACACCTTAGAATACTTACTCGCAATTATACCAATAAATTATGAAAACAAATTAAATATCTAATAAAACTTATTTTTTTAATAAACTATAAAATACAAATTATTTAAAAATCAATATTAATTGATATTGAATAAAAACTTTAAACTCAAAACATTAAAAGGAGAATAATAAAAAATAACTTATATTGCTTTATTGAAAAGAAATGATTCTAAAGAATTAAAAAAAAAAAAGAATGAGAGTAAAATTAAAAAGAGATATTATACATAGAGAGTTAAAAAAAATTGAATAGTAAAACGTTAAGAAATTAATTAATAAACTTGAATGAATAAATATTAAATTATTGGCCTATTTAATGGGAAAATAAAAACAAATATATAAGAATTATTAAAAGTTATTAAAGAACTCTTTAATATGTTTGTAGGGGCTTGAGCCCCAAATCCAATAGCAGTGCACCCGCCTCTGATTGTAACACATAAATTTCTTTTAACAATGGACCATTTAGAAAAGTTGACTTTATATCTAAATATATCAGAGGTCATTCTTATTTGCAACTATAATAATAATCAACCTTATGGTTTCATGTCTAGCTACAAGTGCAAACACTTCAAAATAGTTTAAGTCAAACTTTTGTAGGAATCCTCTAGCTACTAATTTTACTTTATGCTTAGCAACTGAACCATCTGGCTTCAGATTTATCTTGAAAACCCATCTCACACTAATGATTTCTTGTTCTAAGATAGAACATTTAATTCACATGTCTTGTTTCTTTTAATGTCCTCAAGATATTCCTTCATAGTGTTCACTCGCTCATTCTTCTTGATAGCCTCGTTGATGCTGACAGGTTCAAAGTCCACCATCAAGGCACTCTGTATGACTTCCCCTTCAGAGTCAATCTCGATATCATGCAGCAAATCAAAGTTTACAAGTCTTTTTGGTATCTGTCTAATTCTTGGGGGCATATGGAATTGTGCAAGTTCACCTTCAGAGGCTCCTCCTTCAGAAGCTCTAACTTCATAAGTTCCACCTTCAGAAGTTCCACTTTCACAGGCATGATCAACTTCAGAGGTTGAATTACCTTTAGAGTCAGGTCCACCATCAGAGTCAAAGTCACTTTGAGAGTCAGACTCACTTTAAGAGTCAGAGTCATCTTCATATTCAGACTCTGCTTAAGAGTCGGGATAACCTCTAGAGGAATAATCTCCTTCAGAAGAAGAATCAGACTCTAGTGTTGACACTACACTAGATTTGGATTGAAACTTGCTCCAATTCCATGTTTCTGATTCTTTCACTATGACATCCCAGCTGAATTCAACTTTGTTGGTGACTATGGAATATAACTTATATTCACTATGGTAACCTATAAGCAATATGACTATGTTTCTCTCATTCAATTTCCTTATAGTATCACTTGGTATATGTTTGTAACATACAAAACCAAACACTTTGAAAAGGCACTCACTTTGCTTTCTTCTAGTTCATTTCTCAATAGGAACTACTTCTTTTAACTTCTTTGTTAGACATCTATTGAGCACATATATTGATGTAGCAGTTACTTCACCCCACAATTGCTTTGGTAGATTCTTCTCCTTCAACATGCTCTTTGTCATTTCAAGCTGAGTACTATTTCTCCTTTCAACAATACCATTATGTTGTGGAGTGTATGGAGTAGTCACCTCATGCTCAATACCATGTTCCTCACATAAATTCTTGAACTATGTTGAATTGAACTCACCTCTACCATAAGTTTCAAGGATCTTCAATCTTTGTCCACTTGGATTTCAAGCCTTCACTTTGAACTTCTTGAACTCAGTAAACACCTCATGTTAGAACTTAATGAGTGTTGCCAATGTTATTCTTGTAAACTCATCCACAAATGACACAAAGTACTTGTTCCTTCCAAATGAAGGTACCTCAAGAAGCCCACATACATCAGAATGCACCACACCCAAGGCATGGCTTACTCTTGGAGGCATTTCTGATGAGAAATAAAATCTTGGTTTCTTTTCTCTCATGTATATATCACATGAGTTATCTGGTGCGACACTTTTAGGAATTCCATGTACCAACTTCTTTGAAATTAGATGCCTGAAGCTTTTGTAGTTTAGATGCCACAATCTCTTGTGCTAAATCTCACTTTCCCCTTTAGTATTGCTGGCACTAAGGCGTTGAGTGTCTTCTATTGCAAAATTCACTTTGAATATTTTTTTCTTCCCAATTCATACCGCATAATCAACTTCTGATTACAATCATATAACTTCAAGATATTGTCCTTCATGGTTACTGAAAAATCCTTTCAATCAACTTACCTACACTCATCAGATTTCTATTCATGCCAGGAACATACCATACATCCTTAATCAATACAATTTTTCCATTATTCAATTTCACTCTGACATTTCCCATTCCTTAAGCATTCAATTACTCATCATCAACACATCTGATCTTGGTTCTTTTACCAAATTCAAAATCAACCAACAATTGCTTGTTTCCACATAGGTGATTTGAGTAGACAATGTCCATATACCATTAGTCTACCATTGATCCACTTGCATTCTTAGATGGCATTAATGACACATGTTCATCATCATAATATCATATGGCTGTGTTGGCTTATTCACCTTTTCTAACCTTGTTTGACAAGCAATCAACAACAAAATGGTCAAACGTTTTGTAACTGCAGCACTAAACCTTCCTATTATCAAACTTCTTTCTTCCATTACGAACATTCTTATGTTTATTCTCTTTAAATTTGGAAAGTTATGACTTCTGAAGACCTCCACCACTATTTTTCTTGTTCTCAAGCCATGCTTGCTTATGGTTCTTCTTGACAAGAAGCTTTCAGAATCTGGGCTTTCAATGTCTGTTTTGACTCCCTTTCATAGTTTCTTTCAGTCAGACGTAACTCTTGTGCCTCTTAACTATTCTAAAGATATTCAATTCTCATGGTGCTGGTATCGTTAGAGTTTTCTAGGGCTACAACTATGTAATCAAATTGAGAAGTAAGCGATCTTAGCACATTTTCAATGATTACTGGTTCAAATAAAATTTCCACTAGACTTCATCTCATTAGTGGCCACAACCACCCTAGAGATGTAATCAGACACCTTCTCATGTTCTTCTTGCTGAGATTCTCATATTGCTAGCGTAGGGACTGCAACTTGACCTTCTTCATTGATACGTCACCACCGTAACTCCTCACTAGTGTATCCCACGCCACCTTCGTTGTCGTCTAATTAATAATTTTCTCAAACACCTTTGTATCCACACACTGGTGGATATAAAAGAATTCCTTATGATCCTTCTTCCTTGTTTCACAGTGCACATTTATTTGCGCTTCTGTTACATTTTCTGCAACCAGTGTGTAACAGTCATTGACGAGATCAAGAAAACCTTGAGCTCTAAATAACTCACACATCTGAATCGACTACTGATTCTGATACTTTCCATTGAATATTGAATTTTTTATGTTCAAGATACTATTTTCGTCATTCATCTTTGTTCTTGTGAAAATCACTCACTTTTCACCAACATTCGTGTTTCCCAAACCTTGAGAATCAAGATCTGTGATTCTTCCAGATTTTGAACTTGAATTCAACATGAACTTTAGGAATGAAATCAATCACACACCTCACTATACTTGTGTTTCCCTGTGAATCAAATCGGAGTTCTGCATACCAATTGTTGGAGTTTAACAATGAACATCCACTGATGCACAAAAATTGAATCTTCCAACTTCACCAATCTGCTCCAAGTCTTTGTGTGTGGAAACCACCCTTGATCCAACCAATTTCTTAAGCAATGAACTATCTGAAGATTGAGAATAACTCTTACCTCGTTTGTAGGTTTTCAGACAACACTACCAAGGTCAGCCTAGAGAGAAAAGGCTCCTTATTTTTACTAGAATTTGTCATAATAAGTCACACTACCACAATCTTCCAAGGCTTCTGAAATTCTTTACACAACCCTTAAGAAATGTTAGGTTCAAGATATGTCTCCTTAAATAAATACAAATCTCTCAATCAATATCTAAATCAAAGCTACAGGCTGAAGACACAAGAAATTTGTTTGCAAGTGTTCCAATTTTTTTTCAAATAAGTGGTTTTAAAATCAGAAAGAATTGAAGTGGTAAAAATTCTTACTTCTTGTTGACTTCAAAAAGTCAATTGAAATCTATGAAATATGCGTAAAAATCATGTTAATTTGAAGTGATTAAAGTAATTTATAGGTGCTGGAGATAAAGGAGAAAAACAAGATAAAAAATAGTTTATTTCGAGTTAAGAGCATTTGTTGATTTGAGTCAAGTGAGCAAGTAAAATAAAACAAGATCAACATTAAAGAAGTGACCTATTTTCCGGTGATTTGAGTCCGGGTTATATTTGTGATTCTATTCATGAAAGGTCATGATTTGAGTCATGCAGAACCTGTGATTTGAATCAAACTGGATAATAGCCAACAGGAAAATGTGAGAAACTGTGTAATTCGAGTTATATGTAAGCGGTGATTCAAATCAAACTGGGCATGTGATAACATTAATTGCGTAATTCAAATCAAGTGTAACTTGTGATTTGAGTCACAATGTTTCATGATTCAAATCAAGTGAAAACTATTATTCAAGTCAGCTATGTAAAAACCTTATTATTTCCTCTGTTTAAATTGATTCAAATAATCTTTTGTGAATGATTCGAGTCACAAACATGAAATCTTAATTTTTAAAGTTTTTCAAATAAGTTTTAAATTCCACTTGACATAATTTGAACTAACATCAAATATGGTTTTTGTTCCATTAACTTAATCAATTGAATTAAAACATAATGATCATACTAAAAAACAAACACTTGAATTACACATGCTAAAACGGGTGGATTAATCCAAAGATGTACAATCGAAGAGGAAACTAAATAAAAAATTCTAACAAAACGAAAGCTTAGGAGACAAGCAACAAAATAGTATTGGGGGGTTTTTCCTTAATGTATTAGAGACATGTAACTTCAATTGACTCCACCACTTTATTTTTATTATATATTGAACATGAGGAATAAACATTAACAAGAAAAACATGAATGTTTTTCCAAAACACATTAATCCCCACAAATCTCTCTCCTCTAAAGCTAAAAGATAATTGGAAAACACATGGTTCTATATGAATAGGAGTTCACCAGACCTTCTTTGAGATTCCTTTCTAGACTACTCCACCTATTCTCCTCCCTATAAGGAATGCACAATTAAAGCTTGAACCTTTTGAATTTTAGTTTCTTGGAGCATACAAACATCGAAAGAACTTCTATTAATGATGTGTATCAAGTTCTTTCCTTTAAGTGAGCTCCCACACCCACAAATATTAAGAGACAATATATTCATTGACAACCATTTGATTTAAATTCCTTCTGATTGAATTTTCTTTGGCCCCATGCTCCAAACATTGAATGTCTTCCACATGAACTGCATCATCCTCCATGCCTTTGACCCCAAAAGAATTTGCCTTATCCCAGATTTTACTAGTTGCTTCCCAATTTTTTTCCCTTGCATGACGTCAGAATCCATTGTTGAGTCACAAAAAAATGATCCACCCAAGAATCAAGAACCTTCGTCATCATCATTCTTTGAAAGAGAGGGAATTCAACTCAGTTGGATGGATTTTTTAGGAGCCTTAGCGATTCCAAACTTAACAATATAATTGGATTTAGTGGAATTTATAACAACAAACTGCAATCCGCAAACATCTAAATATAGGCCCATCTTGTTTCCCTTGACACATATCTTTGTGGGCCCTCTTGCTCCATGACCACATCATTAAATCCTTAACATTGGAATTTCTACTTTATCCACCTTTTTGGTTTTCGTACGTCGAGGTTTCTTCTTGGAAACTTTAGTAGACCCCTCAAAATCTAAGGTTGACTTAAAATTCACTTCAGAAGTTATATCAAACGCTGACTATATTCATCCCCTTGACTCTAACCAATCACTAGATCCGCTGAAAGGCTCATCAGAGGTGCATAATTTATTAGTTTCCTCACCCTCTCTTTCAACTACGTTTCCCATAGGGCTATAATTTTATTGGTTGTTTAGTGCCTCGAAACTGTGCAAATCATCTTCTTCCCCAAAATTTGAATCTTTTGATAATGAGTCAGTATCCACCTCCAAAACAGAGTATGCGACATTGCTATTTATCGATGTTGTATCTGTGATTCTTAGGGGGCCATGCGATTATTCCACCACTTTGATGTTAAAAATCATGCTATCATTGTTCACGTTGAAGATTTCATTTATCACCATTGAGCATCTAGTTCTGATAAGGATCCTGACCACATTCATTTTCTTCTGAGCACCTGTTTCATCGTCAACACACATATAATGCCCAAATGGTTTTGAAATGAGCATGAAGAACTTAAACTCCCATGCATGGCAGGGAAGCCACAAAATCATAACCACGTTACTCGGTCGAGGCTAACATCCTTTGGCTCCCATTACATCACTTATTTGAACCATTGTTTCAACCATCCATCATCGAATTTTACCAATTCAACATGTTCTCCTTATTCTCTCTCTTCTTGCAAACATGGATTTAACAAATGGTGTCACCTTAATGGAAAAGTATACCTCGAGGTGAAAATATTCTTGAATATTCTATTAATTCTCAGGATTGTGAACAACTCCAACAAAAGCTTTATTGAATCTCATCCTCTCCTCTACTTTCGTGGACATATAAAGTTATGTATGTAATCATGTCTCCATCCTGACATGCTTTTTCAAGACGTCTTATTGATTACTAGTTTTACACGTAAACTGATTATCATTACTTACACTAACATACAAGTTTTATCCTTTAAAACCACCCATTATGTCAAACCTTCTTACATCCATTCCCTTCCCGCCTAAGGACTCTCTTAATATTGGTTTAGTCGTGAATTCTTAATTTTTCTCTCTTCGTCTTCATAGGCTCTTGGGAACGAGGATTCCTTTTGAATCTTGGTAGATTGAGAAAGATCTTCCCACTCCCCAAGAAAATATTGTCTAGTTTATTCCCTAAACCATAAACCCTAAACTCTAGTTTATTCCCCATCATCCTAGCATTCTTGATTTCGAAGAATTTCAAAATTCGTATCTGTAACCACGAGTATACCTCATTGCATGGATGATAACCAAATCAATGTTCCCAAAACTCTATAAAACTTCATGTAAATCATTTTCCTTGACCTCATCTAGAATGGACATGAAAAAGAAAGCTGTAGTTTTTTCCCGCTGTCTTTCACTGAACGGTACATTCCAAAATTGTCCCAATGATTTGTTCCCCTATTAAATCTGTTGAAATTGTAATTCCTTGTGTTATATTTTATTTAGATTTGATTTAAATCTAAAATAGATAAATTTGATTTAGTTCTAAAATAAGTATTTTGGACTTTTATAGTTTTGGACTTTTATAGTTTTGGACTTTTAGCTTGGGGAGAAAGCTAACCAAAATCTATAAATAGGGAGTAACCCTTATTTTGTATTCATTCCAACATATTGTATTCACATAATTATGCAGTTGCATAGTGAATAAGAAATATTTTTCCACAGTTTGTGGGCAGAGAGATCTCTACAAAATATTCTTCTTCTTCTTCATCCTTAAAACTTAATCTTTCTCTTCTCAATTTTTCTTTAAATTTCCGATGTGCAACAATCTTATTCATCAAGATTGATTAAAATTCTCCATAGGTTTTGGGGATTTCCAACATCTGGTATCAAAGCTTTTAGCTTGAGGATACAAGTGTATATGGAAGAGAGAGCTTTCACTTGAGGGGGAGAATTGTGTATAGACTCACACTTGAGGGGAGAGTGCTGAGAATCAAATGTGAGGAAGAAGTCTCACATTAATTAGAAAAGGGAAGATTGAACACTATATAAGTGAGAGAACTCACACACCTATTACCTTAAGGTTTTATGTGGATATGTGGTGTGTCTCTCACAAAGGTGAGTCCCAAGTAAAAAAATGCTCACTTGTTGACCCCCTCGAATCGCTCAAACAGTGGTATCATGAGCCTTTGGTTTCGAGTGAAGGGACCGACTTACTTGTATCGAAATACTTCCTGCAGGTGTGGGTAAAAGGTGTTCCGTTGAGTTCAACGGTGATATAAGTCTATATGAAATATAAAGCTTCTACTTGGGGATGAACATTGTGTATAGACTCGCACTTGAGGGGGAGTGTTGAGAATCAAGTATGAGGAAAAAGTCTCACATTGATTAGAAAAGAAAATATTGAACACTATATAAGTGAGAGAACCCACGCACATCTATCAACTTATTCGTAGGAAAATCTGCAGGTTTCCTGTGGATTTTCTTTTGAATTTTCTTGCGGATTTAAATTCTGCAGATTTCTTTCGAATTTTTCTACCGATTTTTTATTTTAATGATTAAAATCAAAATGATTTTAACATTCAAAGACTATTTCAAAAAAATTATGGATTAAAACAAAAAAAAAACCGCCGATTTACCGGAAAAAAAACTATTTAAGCCTAAATTTTAAATATATTTTATAAATTTATTTAATTTAAGTTGTGAGGGCATGAAAAAATTTGTTTGAAAAATTAAAAAAAAAACACTTAAAACAAACTAAATCAAATTGATAAGAATTTCATCAATTTAAATAATTTTTATTTAAAAATCAATCCAAACCTTATAGCATATGGAATCAAAAATCATAAGATTAGGTGGCATCGATATTCTAATTTCCAAACATTAATCGTTTCTGATAATTACTAAGAATTTTCTTACCTAGTTTAACCTTTACCGTTTATAATTATGATCATATCAATTATTTTGTCATGTACTTCAATAACATCACAAATGCAAGCAAACCAAGATTACGCCGGCACCATAGTAAACATTCGAACAAGTACATAATGACAAAAATGGGTCCATGACAAAGACAATCTCTTGTTATTTTAGCATAGCAATTGTCAAATATATATATATATATATATATATATATATATATATATATATATATATATATATATATATATATATATATATATATATATATATATATATATATATATATATATATATATATATATGCATGTGTGGAAGGTAAAACCTAAAACCAAATAAGCAAGAGTAAGTTGGTATTGAAATTAAAATGGAGTATTGTTGCAAGGAGTTCAAGGTGGGAAAGTGTGAAGGAGAGAAGATAGTGGATGGAGAAACCCTTCCATTGGTGCTAGAACCTCGTGAGGCAAACAAGAGTGATTTGGAGTCATTGCTTTTGGGTTTGAATGAGAACAAAGAATGGTTTGAGGAAATGATAATAAAGAACAGTGCTGTTCTTGTACGAGGTTTTGATGTGAAAAAGGCTGAGGATTTTAATGATATTATCGAAACATTTGGTTGGGAAGATATTCGGTATGTCGGACCAGCACCTCGGACACATATTTATAAAATGGTTTGGACTGCTAATGAAGGTCCTCTCTCTGAGTTCATTTACTATCACCATGAAATGGTTTTGGTAAGTTGTTATTATTCAAGTCATTACTCAGTGTGGTTGCAGGTTTGAATTCGCGTCTATGCAATCCGATGTTTTTCACTTTTTTTTAATATTTATATTATTCAGATTAAGGAGTTTCCGAAGAAAGTGATTTTATTCTGTGAGATTCCTCCACCTGAAGGAGGAGAGACTCCTTTTGTTCCAAGCTTCAAAGTGACTGAAAGGATGATTGAGGAGTTTCCGGAAGAGGTGAAGGAGATGGAGAAGAAAGGGTTGAAGTATTCCTTTACAGCTCCTAGTAATAGTGATACTAATTCAATGAGAGGTAGAGGATGGGAAGATGCTTTTGGAAGCTCCGATCGTAAGGAAGTTGAGAAAAGGTATCTTCGTTTACGGTCATTTTAATTTTTTAGAGATTTTGTATATGTTCGTCACCTTAAACTGTACCAAAATAAATACGAGTTATATTTAGTGACAGTTTAAACTGTGATAAATTTAGAATCAATATTATAGTTTATTTGATATGATCGTAAAGACGATTTTGAAGTGTATGTGATATAACGAGTTGTATTTTTGGTATAGGGCAAGAGGTCTAGGAATGGATGTAGAATGGCTTGAAAATGGAGGGCTAAAGACAATCCTTGGACCAAGAAATTTAACAAAAATATTTGAAGGAAGAAAAGGGAGAAAAATGTGGTTTAACACAATAGTAGGAATGCATGGAAAGGCTATAAGTTCAGCCACAATGGCAGATGGAACAGAGATTCCAGAACATGTAGTGAAAAGGTGTGGAGAGATTATTGAAGAAGAGAGCATACAATTCAAGTGGGAGAAAGGAGATGTCCTTTTCTTGGATAATTATGCTTTGCTTCATGGTAGAAGGCCTTCACTTCCACCTAGAAGAGTCCTTGTTGCTACTACTAAATAATTTCAGTTTGTTTTCATCTTGTATTGCTCATCAATAAATGTCTCATTCTTCACCACTTTCTTATACTTTATTAAATAAAATTGGGTGAGAGACATTACTTCATCATTAAATTTGTGGGCAAGGTTGAAATTTAGTCATAGCTTATAGAATTTTCTTGTGTTATTATCCGTAAATTCTAGTTCAACTAACATAATATAATATTATTAGGTTGAACTCATTATCAGAATTTCAATTTTTATATTTATTATTGTGTGATATTTTTTAATAATAAATATAAAAAATTGTGTGGCATTGCTCTAATTGCTATTAAAGATATAAAAAAAAATTAATCTATTAGGATATAATTTTAATTGATTAGTAGAGGGTCAAAGGATGACATTTCTTATAAGTTTTTATTTGACCATGTAGGAGTCCTAGATGATTGATTAGGTGATGATTTAATAGATTAAAATAAATGGTTAATAATTTATATGTGATTTTATACCTAAAGAGTATTTAAGTAGTGATCTAAAATAGTATTAAAAGGAATATTATAATTTTGTTGACATCAATATGACTCTTTAAGTTAACTCGGGCGTAATTTGTGAAGCACGAGTACTTTCTTTTAGATAAAATATCGGTATTAGGTACGTACCAAATATCGATACACATTCGGTGTTCTAGCGGGTACATATTGAATACTCGAACTCAATTTTTTTTATGGTATAGTTTTGGGTAACTTATAGGTATTTCACTCATTGAAAATATATAGACTCAATCTAAAAATGGTTGATGATTTAGTTTTTGTTCATAAAAATCTTAGTATTCTCTTGAGAAATAGTAAGACTTATATTGAAGTAGCGATAAATTTGTGGAATATTAGCAGAGACGAATTGGATATATTTGATGAAGTTGATATTCTTGAAGTTGCTAGTTTTTCTCTCGATGAACTATAATTAGAAGCCACCCTTTTTAATGATGTTGGAGAGAGAAATATTAATATTTGATAATTATTTTATGATTTATTAACACTTTTGTAGTGTGATTTATTTATCTTATTGTGTAGATATTGACTATTTTTAAGCAAATTATTTTTTAATTTTAATGTTTTGTTGCTATTTAAAAAATATAATTTTTTGCTATTTCTAAAATTATATTTTAAAAACAATTATATCCGCGTACTCGTACCTAAGTTTTTTTTCTGAAAATGACGTATTCTGTATTAGTACTCGTACCGAATACATACTTGTACCTTTGCAACGCAGGGTGTAATTGTTGATTATTATATTATTAAGCTTTTCCTTATGCTATAATCATGAGAGTTTTTATTTTATTTTAATAAAGGCCTAAATAATATTAAATCAAATAAACCAGCTTTATATTATGGATCACAATTTGGGCTTGAGTCCCATCATTGTGTCTGCGGTTAGCAACCTCAACAAAAATCTTAGCTAACTTGTGTGCTCGTTTTGATCCCATCATCAATGACCATGGTTAACATTCTCAAATTCAAACAAAAACACCTTCATCGTCTCGTAGAAATTTTCAGCATGAGTTTTAGGAAGATCCTTGTTCTCCATATTCATCATCATAATGAGTTTCGCATTATCCGATTCAAATCAGATATTTTTGATATCTTTAATGTTCACTCTTTCCATCGCAAGCTTCATCACTATGATTTCCGCAGTAAGAGGATATTATTCTCCATTTCTAACTTATCTCATCTCTTCAATGAGATTACCTTTCTGGTTTTAGAAGACCGTTCTCAACCCCCATTACCCTTCGTCTTCAAGCTTTCATCTGTTGTGCATATGATTATGTTATTTATATCCAGACAAGTATCATTTTTTAATCATTATTCCTCATTTCGATTTTTTTCGAAGTTTGATTATTAATAATGATTCCTTTTCTTCTGCTAGAGCTTCCCTAGTTTCTTTCATTATTATGCATGTGGTCATCGTGTACTTTCTTGATATTAATATATATTCCCCTGCCTTTACATTCCTCGTAGTAAGCCATCTCTTTCCCTTTGTTTTTACTTCCCTTATGATTGTTGCAATTGTTAATATTCTTTTTCCTATTAGGTTTATGGTGATCTGGATAATCTTCGATTAACTGACAATGGTTGTATTGTTTCTCTCTATTATTAGCCTCACTACCTTTCGTATTATCATGTTTTTGATTCCCCATTGGCTTTTCTTTGTTACTCTTCTTGATATGTGTTGGAAATTGTTACGATTTTTATGTATTAATTGCCTATCATTATATATGTTTCGTACACAAGTGTGTTGCGTACATTTATTTCTAAAATGTAATAAGAATGAAAAAAGAAAGACAAAATTATTTAACCAAGAAAGTTTATTATTTTTAAAAGAAAACAATATTTTTAATTTTATTTGGAACATAATAGGGGTTTTTAACAAACCAGAACCTGTACTCGTACCCTATATTTGGAGCATATATATATATATATATATATATATATATATATATATATATATATATATATATATATATATATATATATATATATATATATATATATATATATGTATATATAGCACATCAACTGAGAGTGATTTTATTATGAGAGATGAGAGGAACAAATATCAACTATTAGATCAATCACATAATTAAAATTATATTATTTATTAAATAATTAATGTGGCTATTAAATAGTGATATGATTGATCTAATCACTACTACGAAAAATCCATTTAACAACTATTGAGAAAGATATATAATGACGTTTGCACATGCGTTGTTATGTAGTGTGTTGTTGTATATGTCGTACTTACAATGACGGTCCTGAAACCGTTGTTGTATTTTTGAAGCGCAAACCATTTCACAACGGTTAGTTTACACAACTGTCACGATATAACTAAAGGTAATATGGTTCGATTCTAAGCGAAAACATTGTTTTATTTATATTATTCAACATACAACTGCGATTAGATTTTGTAACCGTTGTCAAAACATTTGTTCTAAATATAAAAATTCACTGCTTATTATCAAATTCTTCCTTTATGTTATCATGTCAATACAATTTATGTTTACATATAACATAATATGTGCAGCAAACTGAAATTATGTTCATCAAAACAGTGGTTGTTTACATATATATAACACAATTTATGCATCAAGCTGACATTATGTTCATCAATTTTACATCAAAGACTAACATTATGTTCATCAATCTGTCAAAAACATTATATACGTACATTAAAAGCTAATTGTCAAAACAGGTTTGCTTACATAAAAAAATATGTTCAGCAAAATATATGTTGAGGAATATTACTGATAAATCAAACAACTTGTTGACCCTTAAGCAGATTGTGCATAAGAAATTGGTTATTTAATTTGGACTAGGGTCCAATAATCCATTGTGGTTATCCACATGGGGAGGGGTTGTATTACTTCCTCTTGTAGAAGTGCGATTTACAACACTTATACTTGGAGTTTGATGATCATCAATTTCTTATGTATTTTTAATTTATCATAAGGCCTTCTTTTATAGTAGATTCACAAAAACGGAAACAATTGGAAAAATATCATATATGAACCATAATCAATTATGGTGAGGCCGTAATTAATTATGGCCTGACAAATAAGAAAATATTTGCTTGGATTCCAATACATAGTTGATTATAAGGTATTCATAAGTCATTACTAAGCAAAGCACGTCTAATCATGGATTACGTTACCACCATAACGATTTATAGGCAAATTTTACTTCATAATTGATTATGCTTAGTTAAACAAAGTTTTGGCTTTTTCAAAGGTTTTTCTAGAAGAGTTTGAAAAGAAATGAAATTTTGAACCATGGTTTTGTGAGCAACACACTAAATAATACTAGAAACTAAGAGAATTTCTTAATACACCCAAAGGTTTCTTCGGCATCACACGAAATTCCTTTTTTACCCTTTGCTTCCAGATGTCCATATTCAGACGCACCATTTAAAAAAAACGTTGATTTGTTTTGGAGGTGCATATGCGGAATGTTTTCTGATGTTCACATCCGGAACAAATTCTTATAACTTCGCGCCAAAGCATTCTCCCCTTTATTCTTAACTTTTCATATTCTTAAAACTTCAAATTCTCTCTCAAACTCTCAAATTTTCATTACTCCAAATCCCGTTTTTAATCACTCGAGTTCGACACAGAGCATCTTCCACAACAATCAACACACTTCAAATCCTTTGTATCTCAATTTAATCAGTAAGTTTTCGAATTTTAGAGTTTCAGAGTTATTTGTGAGTAATCGTTTTAGAGTAGACATTTAGGTGTAGAAATTGTTATGTAGTATAAATAAAATATGTTAGAGAAAATATATGTATTGTTTGTTGCTTCAAACAGACGATCAAGGCATTAAAATGCCCTTTTCTATGGTACAATAACCATAGCTGGGTTTTTTATACTTGAAATACGTATCGAATGTGAAAATCAGGAAAAATTATAAATTTGATTGCTTTCTTGATGTGCACATTCAGAAAAACCCAATGTTAAATATTCTGAGTACTTCCGGATTTGCATCGACGAAAGTTTTCTCGATGTGCAAATCCATAAGCAACTTGTTTTTTTTGTTTATTGTTTTTTTTTTAAAATTATTTTTAAAAAATTCTAATTTATTTATTATGCTTTTCAGATTACATGACTGGCATAAACGATTATATGATACATGGACAGACAACCATGATTGTGTTTGTCCGACGTGAGCGGACACAACCTACACCTGAGGGTTCCGACGTAGAGGAAATTCCTTTGTCAATCCCTAAAATTGAGGGACATTATACACCACAACATTCCATATCACAAGTTCATGTCATTCCCCTGTCAATCGCCGCTTCTACATCTCGGAGGCTTCGGGATCCTATTGTTGCTTTATTAGGGGGCCCGTCCACACACAGGCATCATCCGGAGACTCATGTCCCATCACCTGCTCCTGTTCCATCACCTGTTCCTGATGCACCTACTGAGGAGCTTGATCATGTTTCTGAGGGTGATCACCCAATACATGAGGGTGGTGACAGCGATGACGATTTCGATGAGTTGGAGGGTTACCCCGGGGGACTGTCTGATATGTCCCTACTCTTGGGGTACTATGATCATACTTTCGTATATGTGTGAGAGATGACATCCTGAGACACCCTCATTCCATATATTGTACGAAGAGCTCATGATCACAGTCAACGACATCTCGTGCCTTTTACTTCTACTGATCACGAGCACCCTTCTCCATCACGGTAAGATGTCGAAGGTGGACGCGATAAGTATGCTGACTAAGGAGCTTGAGGCTACCCCAGATGATACACTTGCGGAGGTGACCGTGTTATGAGGTGCACGTTTTCCCATTTCAGGTGTGGATATTACAACATTTTCCCAAGATTACTAGCCGAGAGAATGTCTTGGATTACACTAAGGATATGTCGCGTGTTACTGCCTTTATCCTGCTCAGAGGGAACCAAACGCCCGAGCCCTACAGAGTTTATCTTGATCAGATGGCTGCTGAGGACATATTTTATGACACCTATGCTGATCACCGTGTGACACGGCCGTTTGATGAGACATTGTTGTTCTTAGGATGGTTGGCTTATAGCTCGACCATCACTGCTTGACATCTGTCGGAGCGCGTCTTGCGTCAGTTCGATTACATGCAGACTATCCCCAAGATGCCTCATTAGTTTGCTCCTCTAGGCTTGACCCGCGTGCAGATAGGTGAAAGATATGCTAACTTCCAGAACCACTTAGTATCGAAAGAGGCTTGGGCGACCAGAGCCCCAAGAGACTTGAGCGTTGTTGTCGGGTACATCATGTAGTTCTATATCGTCTCACACCCATGCATGATGCCCACTGTTGAGGGATCGCCACCCATACCTGCACATCAGGAGATATTAGAGAAACACCAGTCTCAGCTGAAGCATACGCAGGATGTCCTACCTCGCTGTCGTGAGATAGAGTAGATAATGCGGGAGGCCATTACAGACGGTCAGCTCCCTGAGGGCTCTGGTGGCAGACTTGTCATGGATATGATTATTGAGATTGCTCGGGGGGCACTTCGTCATACATAGTAGTTTTTTGTTTGATGTATTCTATTTTTATTATATTTATGTATTGTATTTTGACATGAGTATATATATATATATATATATATATATATATATATATATATATATATATATATATATATATATATATATATATATATATATATCATTTTATTTTATATATAGATGTTTTCGAATGTATATTAAGTTGCGACGATAAATTAACATATGCGACCAACAAACAAAACTAATTTAAAAAAAAATTAAAATTCTGGTATTTTTCCTGATTGGAGATCCGAAAATATTCTTGATATACTCATCCGAAACAAATCAACGTTCTTAAAAGAAAATGGTGCGTCCGGATGTTCATATCCGAAAATTGGGGACAAAAACAAAAATTTATGCGGTACCTAAGAAACCTTTAGGGTGTAATAAAAAATTCTCCAGTCATTATTTTTGCATAAATATTTGTTCATTTGAAAGTGTTCTTAATATTTGATCCTTTTGAGTCAAATATCATAATATTCTTTTTTTTTATAAATAATTTACTTCAATATTTTTTCTTCATTTGATAATGCTTATGATAATTTTTACTTTATTTCCTTTTGTCATTTTCAAAATCTATTATTCCCTTCTATCACAATTATAAACAAATATAATTATTTTCACACTAGTTAAGAAAGCTAATTAAATGTGACTAAGTGTCTTGATTTCATATACAATTAGAGTAAAATTTACTATAATATAAATATATTTTAGTTATATTTAATGAATCAACCACCAAGATTAAATAATATTGAATTAAATTAAAAGTATATTAGTAATACAAATATTAATTACTTTAAAAGTTAATGATTTATGCTTATAATAATGATCAAAATTTAGAATTATTTTTTTGTTTATAATAATGTCCGGAGGGAGTATATCTATTAAGAGAATAGAGTCACATAATAAACAAGTTGCATGTAATAAATAATGTTTATAAACTGATTACAAAAATGTTGCAAAGGAGGGGGAAAAAACTTAAGAAAACAATGTTTGTCAAATTAAGCATCTCTGATCATGACCAGTCCTTGTGTTACAGTTTGATGTTGATGATCCATGTTTGAAATGTTGAGGGACAGGCCACCTAATTTAATACTCATAAGTTACATTTTTCATAAGTATCTCTAACTAAATTCTTGTTAAACCCAATCAAATCACTTCAATTTTCAACCCTTTTTCATATTTTAATATGTTTGTTAGATCCCTCATTAGGACTAATTCTTCAACCACCATAACAAAGAAAATGTCTAATTGGACCAACACAAAATTAATTTGCACTCTTATTACTTTAGAAACTTCTAAGATGTATAGTATTCTTTTAATATGTTATTTTAATTTTATAAATTAAAATAATATTATTTCCATTTTTTAGTATATTAATTTCAAATTATTAATGAAAAATGTTATGAATTCTCTATTTTCATTCTTCGTTTTAATATTTTTCTTTTATTAAATAAATTTTATAAGAATCACTCACTCTAAAAAGAAATTGGTGAAAAAGAGTAAATATTAAAGATAATTTAAAAATAATGTTTTATTAATATCTTTTTCTTTTATATTTTATCTGGTGGAAAATTCATTAGTGAATTGCATTTCTTTATTTTGTCTAAAAAAACTTTAAATATAATTTAATTTGAAACAAGTAAAATATTTTTAACATATTTTTAATTAAATATTTTATGTCATTTATTAAAACTAACTTTGACTTTTTTTATAGACAACTTTGACCTGTTTTACATATATTAAAAAATGACTATGAATTTAATATGTCTAAAGTTGTATGCTGATTTTCAAAAATACAATTGTATATTGATATGTATAGGCTATATCTATAATTTTAATATTTTAACTTAAATTTGTAGTACTAATAAGAAAAGAATATACTTCTAGTAAATTATTGCACAAAAACTTATATTAAATTATTTTCTTTATTGAAAATGAGCTTATAATTAGTGACTAAGAGTGTTTGAATCAATGTTTCAAAATTTGAAACAAAAATCAACTCAGTTAAGATATTTAGTCAGACCATTGAATCTCTTATATGTATAATCTATAACCAATTCCCTTTAAATCTATTTGTGTTTAAAGAGGAACGTTGTGATAGATGACATCCACAAATGAAGGTCAAATTCATATTTTAATATGTTCTTGAAATTATGAATGATAGTTTTCCTTCATTGAAAGTTAACACAACTAAGGTGTAAAAGGTTGTTCATCGTGAATTGGGCAAAACATATGGAAATGGTTTGTTCTTAATCCATCAATGTGTGGACCCATTATAACATTTCAACTATACGACAACGGTTGAAAATCGTTGCAAAAGCTCAAAAACCCGTTGGTGTTTCCTACCAGAATGGTGTTTAGGCCATGGTAATCCTAGGCGTTGTTGTAGCCTTTAGGAATAATTATTTGACCAACGACAACGCCTTTATTAGAACCAGTGATGTTGATTTCTTTTGAGAACAGTTTCATATAGCAACGGTTTACGACTGTTTTCATATAAAAATCGTTGCTATTGGATTTTTTTAGGGAACAATTGTTTTCTGGAATTCAACAATGGTGTATGGCCGTAGTAATTTTATGACCGTTCTGATAGATACTTGTCTTAATTTCTTCTTTGAAGCTACAATAACACTTCAAAACTGTTGCAAGAAATGATCTTTTTTAATAAAATTCAAATTCATTTAAATTTTAAACCTAAAATAACATCATTTACACATTTTCTTATATAATAATATTAATAATATATAAATTTTAAAATGATCTTAAATGTTAAAAAATTACATAACAAAACAGCATAATATATATATATATATATATATATATATATATATATATATATATATATATATATATATATATATATATATATATATATATATATATATATATATATATATATATATATATAATGTCAACCATTGATTCATAATATAAAAAAACATCTTCAAATTACATATTTAAATGTCAATCATCATTCATATTTAAAATAACATATGTAATATATAAAAGTAAACTTAAAAATCTACATCTACACATCTCATCATCTATGTCTCTTCATCTTCGAATGACTGCAAATCTTCATTGATATCATCATTCAGTATCTGCAAAATAAAAGCATTAAGATTATTAGTTGAAGCATAAAACAAGATTATAATTTAAATAAGATTGTTATCTGAAGGCTCTAAAATTATAATTTAAAGCATACAAAAATTTAATATTACTTGATCATTAGTTGGAGCATGTGATGATGTAGAAGAACGTAAGGAACTGTTAGCATCAGTTACAAAAGCAGATATCAAAGTTGTCAAAGCCTCTATATCCAACTCTGAGGTGTTCTGATTCAAAACGGTCTTAAGAAGAAGTTGAATTTTTCTATTCGTTTCTTCCTTATCTTGACGACTTTTCTCCTCCATCTCGTGTATCCTATCATTAAATTGTCTAACCTCATTAGCATGCTCTCTTTTAAGTTTTTTAATTTCTTCATTTATTTTCAAGAGAGTCGGTGTTGAGGTTCTTCCATGGCAACACAATCTCCTGGATTTTTGTTTTCCCAATACGCTTTCAAAAGCTTATGAAGAAGATTGTCCATGATTTCCAATCAAGTCTTTAAGTTTTATCTAGCATACATAATATAGTAGTAGTAAAGGAAAAAGACAAAACAATCAAAATATTATAACCTTAAGAAAAGCTATTCTACAATATATCATAACAAAATTGAAAGATAAAAGCAGTTTCAATTGGACAAAATTATGTAGTCCATAGTGTTCTACATGAAGGAAAAACAGACAACACAGTTTCAATGTAGTAATCATTAGTATTGTCAACAAAAACTGAGTATGATTCATATAAATGTCACCAAATAACTCCTAGTATAATATGCAGGTCTTGTACCTAAAGCTATTTTTTTCACATTTAACTAGAAAAAGTTAGGTTTTATTACCAAAGCACACATGTTTGTGATATGTCCTAATTTTCAAACCAGTAAGATCATTAATTTACAATTGCATGGTTGGTTTTTTTATCTAACTCCTTTCCCTTCCTACTTTGTCGTGTAGCAATGAACATTTCAGCTTGAGTCGGGGGTTCTTTATCTTCATTACTTTCATGTTAAACCAAATAAAAAAGAGTTTGAGAATATTGATGAAGTAGCATAGTTTAATATTCACATAGAATAATTTTAAATAGAATACAATTTTTTCTCTTATAATGGAAAAACCTTTATTTCCCGTTCGATGTCTCCATTTCATTTGAGCTATATTTTGGGAATTTTGATGATTGACTTCCTACATTCATCGATATACAAAAATAACTTTCGCTAAACATAATATCACACAAGTACATGTAACTATAAAGTTGACAGAATTATAACATTCATTTTCTTCTCAATTTATGTAATATATATAGTTATTACTAGCAATTATCATTATATCCACTATATATTAATTTTCCAACTGATCAACATTTTGAATATGTTGAACTCTCCGCCTCTTCTAGAAAAGCTCATGTATTCACCATATGGTGAATATCAACATATTCATCATACTGTTCTCTATTCAACATACTATCAATGTGACACTACTAGTGATCAAAGAACAAGGTCCAAATGTTCACAACAAAATGACAAAGAATCAATTACAGTAGAAATACATTATGAAAAGTAGTATGTTGAGATAACAATTACAATAGCAGTACATACATTGACATAATCAATTACAGTAGCAGTACATAACAATGATGAATCAATTAACTTGGTTACATAATTGAGTTTGACATTAAAAGTATGAAGATACAAATCAATACATTATGAAAAATAGTATGTTGAGATAGCCACATATTTCCAGATATATTAGAAGTTTTAGTGTGACCAGTAGGAAATTTCATAGTAAAAGAATTAACTATGGTAAAATCCAAGACATGATCTATAGAGAAGTCCCAAAAATTATAAGTAATAATATCAGCCAAGTAAATAGGAAAGCAAAAACAATTCTAAATGAATATGAATATATTTACTTGATTTTTTTATCTCTCCAATAATCCAATAACTTTCTAAAGTCTTCTTCCGGTACCTCTTATGGACATTTTTTAGCTGCTCACGCAAGGTTTTGTACTGACTAAAATGCTTCTTTTTAAGAAAGCATTTGTATCGTCTCCAAGCATCATTTACAGTAGCAAATACAAACCTCCTTCCTTCCTTTGGGACATTGTATTTTTGCTGCAAAAATATATACTTAGAAAGATATATACATTAAATTATGCTAACAAACACACAATATCAAATAAAAAAGTACTTACATTGACATAATCCCACATAGGGTCTATCTTATTTTCCTTCCAGAACTTAACCAAAGCAATCCAACTAGAGAAAGTGAGTGGACATAAAACTGAACTTCTTCCTATTGTCCCTAAAAAACTACTAAGTTCAGACCATGTCTTTTCATCTGACCCAATTGGTTGTCCATCATCATTCAAGGTGATTTCTTATCTATTTTTGAATTCTCGTGCATGAATTTTCTAACATAAAGTCATTCCTCGTCTTTTATTAGTCACTAGGATGAAGCACCTAATATTTTTTTTATAAGCAACTTGTATTAATCGGAGAAAAAAGGGGATTCTCCAACCCGATACAAAAAGGAAGAAATAAAGCAAAATAGCAGAAAGCCTAACAAATTACATAAAATCTAATGGATGTTTCATCCAATCAAACAAACTACACTTAACACTTCCTATTTCCAACCATCTCCAAGACAAAATCTGAATATGAAAGAAAATATCATCAACATCACAAATCCTTCTTCAAAGGTGATTATATTCCTAGCACTCCATATGCTCCAATGAGAGATGAACCAAAAAAACATTTCATTCCTACAATACTATTTTTCCCAATAACAGAAAACCACTTCAAAGCATGATTAGTAATTGAATCCTCTGTAAAATATGGTACACCAACCCAAGAGAAAATCTTAGACCAAATACAAGATACTTTAGAACAATTAAGAAAAAGGTGCTGATCTGATTCGTCTTCCCTAAAGCTAATCGCACAAACCTTATCAAGAGAAGAAGAGAGAACCATTTTATGCACCAAATTCATTTTCGTTGGCAACCTCCGAATCACCAATCTCCAAATAAACAATTTAACCTTCATATGAATAGCAGCCCTCCATAACTCTTTAAGAACCATCAAATCGGAATCTATAATATTCGGAAAAATAGGATCATTATTAATAAGATTATAAAGCGATCTTACCGAAAAAATAACATCAGTTTCCAAGTTCCAACTCCAGCCATCTTCCTTAAATTGGTTCGGTGAAAAATCACTAATCAGATCAGTCAACACCTGTATTGCTCTGATATCCACGCCTTCCGCTTGAGGCCAGAAGTCATGGAAACTCCATTGCCAAACTCCATTAACGAATTTCCCACATTCAGCAAGATACGTGAAATTGTTTGTGACAACAACATACAAAATTGGAAAAACTGATTTGAGGGCAAAATCTCCACACCAAGCATAGTGCCAAAACATAATTTTGTTGCCTTTTCCTACTAAAGGTCTAACACAATCAGCAAAAGCAAGAGGGGAGCTAAAGTTCTAAGGTCCAAGATATCTCTCATCCAAAGAGAATACCTTCAACTTTATTAACATTTGTTCCATCAACTTCCTCACCATCATAGTTGTTATTATCCATATATTCTTCCATTTCATTATCTTATATATCTTCATTGTCAAATCCCTCTACTCCATGTTTCTTCTTAAAGGCTTGTTGAGACTTGTTCTTAGAGTTGACGAGGCTTTACAGAATCTGATTGTAAAAGAATAATTAGCTTAATATCAACCAATAATAATTTTGATTCCATTTACCTTGGTTAAAGCTATAAAAAAACTTGAGAGCTATGCCTTTATAGTCATTCTATGGAGATCTAACATGAGGTGCACTTGTAAGTGTTGTAATTGAGAAGTATAGACACATTTAGAATACTTAAATACTACTTCAAAGTCTTAACTCTTTGGTTTTCTCACTAGTGTTATTTGAGGCTTGTGATTCAATTGAACCTTTAACTTGATAATCCACCGTAGACTTCAACTTCTTAAAGATTTCTACTTTTGATTGCCTCATACTATTACTGTTTTGTACAAGCACTTTGCTGGATTCGGTATTTTTTTCTCAAAGGCTTGTTGAGACTTGTTCTTAGAGTTGTCCAGGCTTTGCAGAATCTAATTGTAAAAGAATAAGGAGCTTGATATAAACCAATAATAATAAAAAATCCAGTTAAGAAAACAATATTGCATTATCTAATCCTGCTACGATTTCCTCACACAAATCACCCAAATCAGTCAGTTCATTTAATCACCTAATTCACAATATTATCGACCAACAACAACATCTACCAACTAAATAAACATAATTTTTCCCAATTCCACACAACATCAATCCATAATCTTCAACCTACCAAATTCCCATTATAAAACCCTTAAGATGAAAGAATCCCACCCTTACCTTAGGTTTTGTTGAGAATTTCTTCTTCTTCGTGAACTCTTCTTCACGATTAAGCCTTTTCCTCTTCTTCTCCTCTTCACAACTTTCACGATCGCTTCACGTTCCCTCTAACACGATTATGTGTTTCCTTCTTCCTTATTTCCAACATAACCCCTAAGACTCAACTTATGATCTTCCAATTTTACCCTTACTACTTCTTCCAATTGACCACCTTGTCCTCACCTCTTATTTTATTCCATTTATTTTATTTATCACATAATAATACAATTATCCACCACAATATAATTTTCAACCACAATTATATTCGATAATATATATTATTCTTCACACATCACAACACAACATTCTGAATAAAATATTTAAATAAAATTCGGGGCGTTACAATAGTGACCCAAATATCTTTGAGAAAATTATTGACAAATATATGACTAAAGGTATCTGGGATTCACTCAAGAAGTTGTATGGGGTAATAAGAAATTGGAGAAAGTGAAATTGCAATCTTTGAGGAAGAAATATGAAAACATGCAGATGAATGCTAGTGACGCAGTTATAAATTTCTTCTCAAGGTGTGCATTATTGATCAATCCGATGAAGTCATATGGTGAGAATATCATTGAATTGTAAAAGGTTGAGAATTCTTGAGAGAAAATTTCCAAATTTGAACACATATTCATGGAAATTGAAGAATCTAAGGACCTGTTAGAAATGAAGCTTGGAGAGTTGCAAGAATCATTTGAGGTTCATGAGATTAGGTTAAAGTAGATGAATTCTACTAAGGCACAAAAGAAGCTCTACAAGCCAAGTTCTTCAAGAAGATGAAACAAAATGCCTCAAAGATCAACAAAGGTAAATAAAATGGAAGATGTATAAGGAATGATAAGGGTGTTGGCAAGAATTAAAAGAATCAAGGAGTGGCATGAAAAAAGGGTGTCACTCACAACAATAAAATTAAGAAGAAGATTGATATGAAGGAAATGAAATGCTATTATTTTCAGAAGTTTGGCCAAAAATATGCAAGAGATTGTTACTTCAATAAAGAATCGAATGCAAGAGACAAAGAAGAAGTGGAGTTTACACATACATGAAATATTGAATTTAATGAGGTGTTACTAATGGCCAATTCACATTTGGCACACGATAATGCTAATGTTTGGTATCTTGACATAGGTTGCAACAATCACATAAAAGGAAACAAATATTGGTTTATCAAGCTTGATAAATTGGTAGGAAGAGCCATTAGGTTTGTTGATAATTGCAGAGTCACATATGATGACATGTGAAGCATTATTGTGAAAATGAAGGATGAACAAGAAGATATAATAAGTGATGTCATATATGTTTCTTCAATGGTAAGAAACCTACTTAGTTTGGTCTAGATGGTTGACAAGAACTACACCATGTGTTATATGACAAGGAACTAAAGATATTTGATGCAAATTCTAACCTAATTTTGTAACCACTTCTATCAAACAACAAGACTTTCAAAATTATTATCAATATACTTAACCATCAATATCTTGCATCAACCATTAATTAGGTTTAAGATTTGATTTGACATCAAAGGTATGACCATATGAATTTTAGAAGTCTTAGTCTAATGCATATGAATAAAATGGTGATTGGTTTTCCTCAAATCAAAATTATAAATTAATTATGTGAAGATAGTTGATTAGTCGAGTTAATTAGGAACTCATTCAAGCATGACTTACCTATGAAGTCAAAGCAAAAAGTAGTGATTGTTCATTTAAATGTATGTGGTCCATTTGAAGTAAATTCAAAGGGAGGTAGTTGTTATTTTCTAACCTACATAGATAAATTCACCAGGTATATATGAACTTAATTTATGGAGAAGACAAGTGAAGTATTTACTAAATTCAAAAAATTTAAGTTTTTAGTTGAAAAAACGGGTTGAAAGTGACACCAAGAAGGAATTTGGTATGAGATAATTGCTCACTAAACACCTTAATGTAAGGTAAATCCATATTTTTGTGAGAAAGAATGAATACGGTTGTAGTTTACTTGTGTTGCAAGTGAGTGACTTGTAACATAAGCAAACCGTTGATAATTAACAGTTTTCAAAAATTAGTTAGCTAGTTGGCTTTTAACTATATATATGATATATGATTGTAATGTGTTGTAATTGAATGAAATCAATACATAAAGTTTCTCTCTTCTCTAATTTCACTTAGAATCTCTCAATACTCATCATCTTCTCTAATTTCCCTTAGAATCTCTATACTCATTATCTTATAACATAAGTAACCAAAACTCTATTTTGAATTGAGGTTCAAGAAAGGGAATACAATTTCAATTTCATATATATTTTTCACTCTCCTAAGGTGTATGTGTAAATAAAAAGAGTTCAAGTCTCATAATTCAAGCAAACTCAACTCTTAAATGATTTGACCTAAATTATACTTTAAAAGGCTTGAACATATAGTCTAAAGTCTAAATCATCTAAGTGTCATTCATATGTTTGTTTACAACTTTCTATAGTTAAGAGTTTCTAATAGGAAAATGATAAATTTTAAAAATTATTATTAAAAAGGTCTCGAACGAATTTAAAAGTAAAAATCTATGAGTTTAAAAGATACAACACATTCTCTAAATATTTTAAACTATACATATACCAAAATTTAAAATAGATAATAAAAAAAAATCAAAGTCTAAGCGGAAGAATTTAACTTGTGAACCCCCAACTTATATCTTTTATATCTCTTATATTTATAAAAAATATTCTTATTATTATTTACCAACCAAATTTTATTTTTCTACCAAAATTTTCACTCTTACTAACATATAAAAAAAAAATTCTATATTTTTTCGCATTTATGAAAATTCTAGCATTTATACTGAAAATTTTAAAATTTATGGTAAAGTATACCAAAAATTTCAAAATATATGGTAAAAAATATAGGAAATTTCAAATTTTCAAATAAAAATCCAAATTTCTCTGCAAAATTTTAAACCCATGTCGAAAATTTCCAAAAAATCCGTAAAAATTTCCAATAAAATCATGTAAATTTCTAAAATTTCTGAAATCCATTCAAAAATATAACTAGATGTCAAATTAAATATTCTTAAACGGACCACATATTGAATAATTTGGTCCACTAACCTTGGTCCATATATCCAACTCTATATACAAAATATTTACTAATAAAAACCAATTAACACAAGTAATGCCATTAAACATCTCCACATGAAGAAAAAAACTTTGGAGAGTCAATTTGATTTTATTGTTGGAATGAAATTTAAACACTTTAATTAATGGTTAGTTGGTTTAGTAGTGATTGAAACTGAATTTGATAATAAATATCTTTTTATAATTATGATTAAGAGGAGATTGAAATCATTTGATGATATAATTGATCCCGAATTAGATTGTCTGAATATCGGTGGTGAATAAAAAAAATTAAACGTGATAGTGATTTAAGAAAATGTTTAAATTTAAAGAAACCTATACAATTTAAAGATTAAATATTGAAAACAAATTGTTACATAAAGTCAATTTAAAAAGGAAAGAAAATATTAAAATATCAGTCCAAAAAAACTCAAATTTTAATGACCACCATATTAAGTTTTCCTTATTTATAAACAAACACAATTTCCATAGAGAAATTTGTTTGAACTAATTTGCAAAATTTGTTTAGCACAACTTCTAAACTTTAAATATTTAGTATCACATACAAAATGAAAAAACCTTTAAAGTGTATTTGGATTGAATACTTTAATAAAGAAATGTAATTTCTAAGAAAATTTAAAGTAATTAAAATAAAATTTATTATTTGAATATAAATAGGAAGAACTGCTGAAATGATTAATTTTGAAATGATATCTAATATAAATAATTTGAAATTTCCTTTTTTTACTCCATATAATGTGAATAATGGATTGAATATTATTCTTAATTTAAATTTTGTATGTTGGTCTCTATATTTTAAAAATTTATAAATTAACTCTTAAAATTTTCCAAAAGTTATAAATTGGTCAAAATTTACAAATTATTTTATTTAAGTTTTTAAAATTGCAACTTAGTTTCAATTTTTAAAATTTTAAATTTATCTAAAAAAGTTAAAACTTATAAAGCAACCCCAAAAATTTAACAATAAATAATGTTAATATTCTATTCTTACAAAAAAAAATTTAAAAAATTAATTTCAACTGAATCATTAAATTTTTTAAAATTTTAAATTTGGATGAAAAGTTTTGACGAGGTAAAATAATTCTTTTGAAAATTTTAAAATAATTTGATCGAAATTCATTATTTTGATGAAAATTATGCATAATATTTAAAATGATAGAAATCTATAAAATATGTATCTTTCAAATACATCTAAAAATTAAAAAATTTGAAATTTCTCTCTCACTTTATATAATATAAATGCCAAATTGTTTATTATTAATTTTTTAAATTTTAAAAGTTACTCCACATATTTTTAAAAATAAATTAAATGATCACCAAAATTTGTAAATTAGTCGTTATTAATTTTTTGAATTTACAAATCAATCCTTTTAAATTTTCAAAAATTGAAAATTAACCTCTATATTTCAAACTTTAAATTTAATTACAAAATTTATAAAAATAACTTTATTTCAATTGATTCATTTAAATTATTTAAAATTTAAATTTCTTAAAAAATTTCAATTACCTAAAAAAAACATTCTATCCCCATCAAATGTCATACTTCGATAGAAAAGAAGAAAGAGAAAAATTAAATTAAAAACCCATCTTATTCCCTTTTAAAAAGTGTAAAAATAATCACCCTTTTTGAAAATTCAACTTTTCTAACTAAATGAAGACTTGAGATAGAAGCAAACTTTGTTGAAATAAAAATAATTAACCATCCTTCTGGTGCAACAACTTTCATTGTGTTGAACTAAGTTTCTTGATGTATTTTACATCTTATAGCCGTATATTACAACCTAATCCACCAACCTTAAAGACTCTAATCTTCACTATATAAACCATTCTCTTCCACTCTTACCATCACTGCATTTTCCAACCTCAATAACCTTCATTACATTCATAACTAAGTATTCAAAATTATGGAACTTTTCAACACCATGTTCTTAGCATTTTTTCTTCTCCTAGTTTCTTTAGCTAATGCCAAAATTCAAGAACACGAGTTTGTCGTAAGTTTTATTTTTTCATTTATATATTTCTTCGGAATCGTCTTTAGTTTTAGGAGACTCTGTGTAAGTTAACCACAGTTCAATTATGACAAATGTGTCAAATTTTTGGTCTTGTGCGGTAGTCTGTCTTGCACGCCTTTAAAGACGAATTTCTTCATTTTATTTACTCTTTGTGAGATCGGTTACTAAATTGATATTTTTATTGTGATAGGTTCAAGAAACTCCAGTGAAGAGGCTGTGCAACACTCACATGAGTATCACTGTGAATGGACAGTTTCCTGGTCCAACATTGGAAGTTAATAATGGAGATACTTTGGTTGTTAAAGTTGTTAACAAAGCTCGTTACAATGTCACAATTCATTGGTAAAATATTAAGCTATGACTACTAATTAGTACTAGCTTTCACTTTCTTTTTGACAAATTAGAAACTTTGCTTCATCCACAAGCAAAACTTTTTATTAATTTTTATTTTCTTCACACACTTGTATACTAATTGAGGTTGCATCAATCTGTGATTATATGTGTTTAGGCATGGAGTTAGACAGATCAGAACAGGGTGGGCTGATGGGCCGGAATTCGTGACACAATGTCCTATTCGTCCCGGAGGAAGTTATACCTATAGATTTACCATTCAAGGACAAGAAGGTACACTTTGGTGGCATGCTCATAGTTCATGGCTTAGAGCCACAGTTTATGGAGCTTTAATCATTCATCCAAAGGAAGGAGATGATTATCCTTTCGCTAAGCCAAAGCGTGAAACACCCATTCTTCTAGGTAACTACGATTACATATTTGTCTTTTTATGTAGCACTGACACTTCTGAACAAATCTGTGTCTGATGTGTGTCAGTGTCGTTGTCGTGTCTGTGATTGATAGGGTTTAATGGTGAAAATAATGATGGTTATGATTATTGATTAGGGGAATGGTGGGATGCAAACCCTATTGATGTTGTGAGACAAGCAACACAAACAGGTGGTGCTCCAAATATATCTGATGCATACACTATCAATGGTCAACCTGGTGATCTTTACAAGTGTTCTAGCCAAGGTTTGATCATTTTCTTAATTTTTTCGACTTAACTCATTAATCAACATATCTTACTCGAATGATCAGTCTCTGCAGTTACGTGCAGAGGATATTCGGTTCATGAACATGACAATGACTATATTTCATGCAGGCATAACAATTGTTCCAATAGATTCAGGAGAAACAAATCTCATTAGAGTAATCAATGCAGCATTAAACCAACCACTTTTCTTCACAATTGCAAATCACAAACTAACAGTAGTAGGTGCTGATGCTTCTTATGTTAAACCATTCACAACCAATGTCCTTATGTTAGGACCAGGCCAAACCACTGATGTTCTCATCAACGGCGACCAACCACCATCACGATACTACATCGCGGCTCGTGCTTACCAATCCGCTCAAAATGCTGCGTTCGATAACACAACGACGACCGCAATTCTCGAATACAAATCATCACCATGTCCTGCAAAAGGGGGTGCAAATATCAAACCTGTCATGCCTTCATTACCTAACTACAACGACACAAACACGGTTACATCGTTTAGTAAAAGTTTCAAAAGTTTAAGGAAAGTTGAAGTTCCTTATGAAGTTGATGAAGATCTTTTCTTTACTATTGGATTAGGACTCAACAAATGTCCATCAAATTTCAATTCAAATCAGTGTCAAGGACCGAACGGGACGCGGTTCACTTCTAGTATGAACAATGTGTCTTTTGTACTTCCTAGCAAGTTTTCACTCCTGCAGGCTCATAAACTTGGAGTACAAGGCATTTTCACAACCGATTTTCCCGCGAAACCGCCGGTGAAATTCGATTACACCGGTAACGTGAGTCGGTCGCTGTGGCAACCGATTCAAGGGACTAAAGTTACTAAGTTGAGATTCGGATCAAGGGTTCAGATTGTTTTGCAGGATACTAGTATTGTTACTCCTGAGAATCACCCTATTCATCTTCATGGCTATGATTTTTATATTGTTGCTGAGGGATTTGGAAATTTTGACCCTAAGAAAGATGCTTCAAAATTTAACCTTGTTGATCCACCTATGAGGAACACTGTTGCTGTGCCTGTCAATGGTTGGGCAGTTATCAGATTCGTTGCTGATAATCCAGGTAACATTAGTTCAATCCCTACTTTGCATTATGTAATAATAACTATGAAACACTGATACTTAAAACACGACACTGATCCTGACACGTCGATATCAATAATAATTTTCAAAGAGAAATAAATAAATTTTAATCACAAATATAAATGTCAAAGTTAGTTTCAACTACCATACTGACACGACACATTTTTCATGATACTGACACGACACATTCTTGTAAGAGATATCAGTGATAAATGAATAAAATATCGTGAATTCGAACACACTTCTGAAGCTACCAACTGAACTGATTTAATGTGATATACGTAGGTGTTTGGATTATGCATTGTCACTTGGATGTTCATATTGGATGGGGTTTGGCAACTGTGTTCTTGGTAGAGGATGGAGAAGGACTATTGGAATCCATTGAAGCTCCTCCTGAGGATCTGCCTCTATGTTAGGATAATATGAAGAATCAAATTTGTAATTTTATTTAGTTTTGAAGTTCATTGCATGTTTCCCTATATTGGGGAAGTTTTACTACATTGTTGTGTTTCATAGAGATAAAATTGGGTTTAGAAAAAAAGATGGTAATGTGATTTCAAACACAAATGCTGTCTTATAGGGTTATAAACCTAATTGATATTTCTCTTTTGTAATAGGTTTTATAATGAAAATATAAATTTTGATTATTTCGAATCAGGGATGTAAAACAAGTTGGATTTGTCTTTGTTTTTCCGTAACGAGTCAAAGTTTTAAATTTTATATTCTCAACTTTATTTTCTATCTCATTATAGGTTTTTTCGAACTTTTACATAACAGGGTTAAGGACATTTAAGGACATGTCGATTTCACAAGCTCTATCGACACTTGCATAAAATAATTACAAGTTTTTCTATAAAAAAAACTAGAATAACTATAAGTTGATGAAGTGGATTATTGAGCCAAAGTTTTTCTTATGTTAGATGACCAAAAATATTACTATCTGTTTGACTAGGTTGAGGGGTAATAATGTAATCTGATAATCATGTTCTCAAATTATGAAGTGAATGTCAATATGGGTACAACTGCAATAGTGGAAATGTTACATAAAATTCAATCTAACAAGAGAATTCAAAGAGTTAATGCCCCAAAGAAAATATTTTGGTCTCCAACTTTTTACTTTCTGAACAAACCAATATTTTAACCTTTAACTCAATTTCTATATATAAAAACTTGTGTATATATTTGATTTGTCGGTAGAATAGACAGGGATCATTGCATTTTTTTTTAAAAACTAACATTTGGTAGTTTTAACAAGATTTCGGTGTTGTGTGATGATTTCTAAAATCTTGATGGATTTTTGTAAATTCATATCAATTAGTCGTGTCTTATAAGTATGCACCTTTTCATTCATAAATTTTTTAAAGAAATGGATTGAGTAATCATCATAAATCTTTGGAAAAAACTTATTCCCCGCATTTTTTTTTAAATTCAAAAAGATAAGTATTGCTTTCGAATATCCATATTCAGCCGTATCTAAAATCAATTTGTCATCGTAATTCAGTTATACACTCCATTTTTGTTAAATTTTAGTTCGAAGATGTATCGCTGTAAATTTTTAAGAATGAATCAAAAAATGTATCTCCGTAAAATCCCTTGAAGTCATTTTAGACAAAACGTGTTTATTGTACTTATTGATATATATATATATATATATATATATATATATATATATATATATATATATATATATATATATATATATTATATATATATATATATAAAATATTTTATAGGATATTCCTTAGTATATTTTAGAATAGAATAGGATATTCTCATTTGTAATTAATGCAATGAGCGGTATAATTTCCTATATAATGCAATTCCCATAATACTATTCAGTCATTCAGTTTATCAAATGTCTCTTAACTTCTCATATTTCAATATGGTATCGAGAGCCTATTAAGAGACAAATATTCACCGTACGCTACCGGTTGACCCACTGTCTTCCGGTGAGAAATTTCCTTCTAGAAACCGTGTCATCATTCCGATTTGCCTCACTCTTTTTTTTACTGATTGCACTGTTCACAAACCGCATTGTTCATCGATCGACATTGTTCATCAATCGACATTGTTCATCGATTGGGGGCTATTCATCGGTTGTCACTATTCATTGATCGTACTATTCACCGCTGCCGCTACTGTTCACGAAAAAAAATCTCGATTAACGTGTTTTCGATTCCAAATCTGTCATCTGATATTTTTCGTAAATGAAAAATATGTTTCCTCATTAAACAAAAGAAGATAATTTATTCATATATTCTTGTATTATGACCTCATTTTTAAAAGAAATAATTCATTTTTATATAATTAAAAAAGTTGTAACAAAAAATTGTTTTAGCTTGAGATTCAAACCAATATTTAACCTTTAACTCGATTTCTATGTATAAAAAATTGTGTATACATTTCATTTGGGTATTAATAGATATCCATCATTGCAATTTTTGTAAAACTAACATTTGGTAGTTTTAACAAAATTCTTGTGTTGTGTGATGATTTCTAAAAGAGATGGATTGAGCAATCATCATAAATCTGTGGGAAATTCTTATTCTATTTTATGGATGCATCCAACATTTTTTTGAAAATTCAGCTACACATTCTATTTTTTTTTGTTAAATTCTAATTTGAAAATACATCTCCGTACATTTTCAGGGATGAATCAAGAGATACATCTTCGTAAAATTCCTTAAAGTCATTTTAGGCTATTGAAAACGTGTTTATTACACTTAACAAAGAATATTTAACGATGCATATTCAGAAATCCCCTTAAATTCTTTTTAGGAAGTAATATTGTCATAATTTTGACATGTTTTGTGCGTAAACATTTTAGGTCATTTTAAACCATAAATTAAAAAACATATATACTAGTTGATCCAAACGTACTACAAATACAAGGTAAAAAAAAGGCATTACAAATCCATAAAAAAGTCATACATTGATCAAATTAAATTAAAAATATATCGATCATACATAATTTATTCCGAAAATACAAAAAATAATGCAAACAAACCTAAACTACTGTGTATGTCTAATCCCCCAGTTTCTCTGCCTATCCTGAAAGTCATTCTTCAAAAATTATTGCCTCTATGTTCGATCTTACCATATTCCATAGTATGTCGACATACGTTGCTTACCTCTTGGGTGTGGTCAGCCCTAGCCTCTAGCACCTTATAATTAGAAGGCTTAGAAGGTCTTCCAAGAGCGTCAGGTTTCATGAGAGGATATGACACCCTATAAAACCATGTCATGTAGCCATCTACATAAGCCCAATGTACATAAGTTGACACCTTACGATAGTCCTCTAGTACCAAATGATTCTCGAAATCCTCAAGTATGACATCAATACCTCTTCGGTGGACAATTGGAGGAGCTGACTCTGAAGGTGTCTCGAAATAACCAACAATTATTCAAAATGGTGCATCACTCGCTCGGGCAGATACATATATATCTAAGCAGACCCACAAGTCAGTCATCCAGAGTATAACAAAATGAAGTTTGTTGAAACAAATTTGGTTCACACCATATATCCTCTAAAGTTTTGATGATAATAAGGTATTTGAAAAATAATTAGAATTTCTAACTAGATGGTTCTTGTGTACAAAATCTTATTTACTTGATGAAATTGGTTCTGACACGGAAATAACTATGGTTCGGTTCTAGTTATGTACTTGGGAAAAAGTCTGATCAGAAAGTTACTGTTAGTACATTTCAAAATCATAAGCGTGTTATATCTGCCTCTGAAATTGAGTAGTGTCAACTCAAGCTCTATTAACACGGGACTTGAGAATTGTTAACATTATCTTCAAAAGATTGTGTTGTACTTGTTTTATAGAAGAATTCTCTGGACAAAGGCCTTGTTCGGTGGATAATTCTTGGTCTACAAGTTCCAACACCTGCTTTATTGGAAAAGAAGACGTACTAAAAGATTTGATCTGATTATAGCCATTAAGGATGCTTCAACAACTCTATTTCTTAAGTTATAAAAGGAGTAGAAGAATTGAAGATCAACTTAAAAGAATAAATTTGCAACTTCAACTGAAATATACACGCATTCCATTCATATCAGCTTAAGAGAAACTCATTGTGAGATATTGGAACGAACTCTAGGTTTAGCATGCCTTCGAAGTCCACTCACATGTTGTAGTCAAATTGGGCCTTGTGTTATGGATCCAAATGTTTAAGTTAGCTTGTACCCTAAGTTATCTTGTAAAGGATAATTGTTAAAAATCTCATTATATTAGTATGTTAGTTTTCTTATAAATAATATATTAGTCTCTCATCTTTTGAATAATGGAAAATAGGAAGATAAAACCCTAATTTAAAAGTGAAAGAGGTTATTTGTTATTCTTGTATACTTGTAATCTTGTTTCAAGAGAAAGGAAATAATAGCAGTTTATAACCAATCCTTATTGTTATCCTTGGTTACCCTAAACCCTAACCCTAGTGGGTTTCTTGATCATAAAGAAACTTATTATACTTTGTTTCAAAGGTATCTGATTCACAACACTAATTTATTAAGAGTTATTATTCTTGTATAGCTTAAGAATCCTTAGTGTTTAAGTGTGTTGTGTTATATTTAAACACCCATGATTGTTAATCAAGTGGTGTTGTGAGTTATTTCTTCTCTAAACTATAAATTTAGATAAAAGTCTCTTGCCTAGGGCTTGAGTAGTGAAGTCTTGGATTCGAGGAATCTGAGCAGGAAGTATTGGACCAAGGGTTTGAGAAGAATTATTAGGAAAAGTTTCTAAGCAAGGAAGTCTTGAACCAGAAGGGATTAAGCAAGGAAAGTCTTAGGATCTGAGGATCTAAGCGAAGAAGTCTTGATCAGATGCTGATTAAGCAAGAAATTCTTAGGTTGTAGGTCTGAGCAGGGAAAACTTTTATACTTGAAGGTATAAGCCGTTTGTAATATGTTTGATTATAGTGGAAATCTCTTGTGTGGAAAGGGGACTGGACTACTCTCAGTTGGAGAGGAACTAGGATAACTGTTGAATGTTTTCTTGTTATTTTTATTTACTTTTGTTGCATTCTCTGCTGCACTTGTTATTAGTTTCTGAACTTTGGTTTAAAATCTTAACTATGGTCCAGAAGTAGAAACTATTTGGTAAACACAATTCAATCCTCCTTCTTGTGTATTTTTCTTGCATTCAAAGTCCATTTGATGCGTATCACGGTGACCGCTGTATGGTAAAAAGGCAATGTCATATGCTACATATCATTCAAGATATATTTGAAATGTCTCGATCTCATTATTCCCTCTTAACAGGGCAAAGGCGTAAGCATGTGGCCAATCTTCTATGTAGTCAGGCACATGTTCCCACCCAAAAATGCGAGGAAAGTGAGATGATTCATCTCTTAAAATAGTTTAGATAAAATATTAGTTACAAGTATAATAAAATAGTTGAGAAAATATTTGTAATAGTAAATTACCGTAAGCATCCTGCAACTTTTTATTAGTTGTTTTGTCTTCCAAAGAGAACCCTCACCCAAATTCGAGTACAGGTATATCAAACAAGTGGCCTCCTAGTTGTACTTGCGAATCACCTTCAAGTTAATGAAGTATTTAAGATAGACCACATTGATGTAGGTTGCCCTTTTATCCACAAATATGAACGTGCCTACCAGGAACAAGATTCAACACCTCATATAAAGTTGTTATATTTTTTGGGAGGTTTGAATCAACAATTTTGTCTTTCACCTTTGTTACGCCTCTTAGACATTTGAAGATATTTACGGGGGTTCCTTGAGGATCTCTATAAGGGGGTTTCTCGGGCTTCGTAGATCGTATCAAGGTTTAACACATAAAATTTAATGGCATACTCCTCCATAGTTAGTAGTTAAAATCGTATTAATATTGGCTCCTCATTTATCTATTCATTTTGTTAAGTATATTTGTGTCACATCACCCTTTTACTTTTTTTCTCTAGAGGTTCCTAATAATGTACTTTCCAAAAATGTGCAATAGGGATAACCCTGTATTTGGGAGATTGTATGTGGTGTTTTAGGGTTGACAATGGTGCTAAAACAAGCTCACACAGAGTGGTGAAAAGCTTTGTATCTCTAAATATTAGGTGCATTAAATCTCCCTTATGACCCTCGTGGATGAGGTATTTATAGAGGTCTACTGGGTCTGGATTCTTGGACCAGAGAGTGGTTATTCCCCTCTCTTAAGAGCATATAAGTTGTCAAGGTTAGAAAAACAAACAAGAAGGGGGTTAAATTGTGTTCACAACAATAAAGTTACTTCTGAATCAGAGTTCAGATTCTAAAACCAAATCCAGAATCTGACTTAAATATGCACCTGAATAATGATTAGAAGTAAAGTAAAAATGCATTAAACACACAGTAGTTATACTAGTTCCTCTCCCAATTGAGAGTACTCCGGTCCCCTTGCTAAGCAATATATTTTCCACTATAATCAACTAGATTACACTTGCTTATACACACTTGTATAAGGCTTTCCACTTGCTTTGAGCTCGTGTCTAAGACTTTTAACCTGCTTAATCAACTTCTAATTAAGACTTCCTGCTCATACCACCTGTCCAAGACTTCCCCTTTCTTAGAGATTGTGTCTAAGACTTTTCCTACTTGAACCACCTGTTCAAGACTCAACCTGTGCTCAAGGCTACAACAAGAGACTTATATCTAAACAGGTTTGTTTAGAGAAGAAATGACTTACAACAACACCTTATAGAAATCAAAGGTGCATAGAATGATACAACACAATATTATAGAAAATCATAAGCTATAGAAATTAAAACTCTCTTAGCAGTTTTGCTTCTGATCTCAGTGTGTGTATATCACAAATTTAGTTGTAGCGTTATTTCTTGAGTTGATTTTCACGCCAACTGCTCCTTTTATAGCAGAGGAAAATATAGATTGTGAAGCTTCTTCAAAGGCTATAATCAGATCAAATCTTCTAATACATCTTCTTTTCCAATAAAGCAAGTGTTGAAACTATCAGCAACTGGATTGTCCATTGAACATGATCAGTGTCCAGAGGTTTTATCCATGATTCAAGTACAACACAATCCTGCAGAAGATAATGTCAATAAATCTCGAGTCCCGTATTAGCCAGACTGAGTTGACACTACTCAGCATCAGAAGTAGCAGCAACACGCAACTGATACTGGAGTGTACTAGATATTGCACTCTGATAAGACATTTCCAACTAGACTGATCAGAACTGAACCAAAGCCTTTCCTGCGTCAGAAATTAGTTCATCAAGTAAATATAAGTCTGCACATAGAAACAAGCTAGTTAGAAGTCCTAATTGATTTTCAAATACTTTGTTTATCATCAAAATATATTTGAAGGATTCATGGTATGAACCAAACTTGTCTCAAAAAGTTTTTAGTACCCTTATTCTTATGGGGAACGTGATTACCCCATTTGGCAGAGTTTTCATATCATTAGGGCCCAATGGCACGTCAATCCTCGTGTTTCATAAGTGGGTGATGTGTGATTTAACTCAAGCCCAACATAGAGCGAGTGATGCAAACAACAGGTGAGTGTTGTGATCAATGAGCAACTAAAACCCAACCATGTTGTCATGTGGTGTTAGATATATAATTTTCCAAAAGTGTTTTGTATTGCTTCCCTTTGGTTTTACCTTCTCTTAGGAAAAACCAAAGTATCATATACATGATCCCTCAAGCATGAGGTCTTGTAAAGGGCGGAGTGATTTTGGTTGGGTCCATCAGGGGGAACTTTAAGTTGAGTATCTCATGTGAAACTTTAAGTTGAGACACTCATATGCGACTTTAAATTGATTTCCTCATGCAATACTTTAAGTTAAGTTTCTCATGCAGGACTTTAAGTTGAATCCCTAAGGTGAGACTTTAAGTTAAGTCTCCCTAGAGAGAATTTAAGTTGAGTCCCTCGTTCGATACTCTTAGAGTAGCTCAGGAGAGACTTTAATTTGAGTCTCTCATGTTAGACTTTATGTTGAGTTTCTGATGCAGTTTGAGTCCATCAATAGTACTTTTAGTAGAGTTATTTATTTTGCCACTTATTAGAGGATCCAAATTGTGATATATTTTATGACCTAGCAAGAGGGTTAATTGCGTGTGAGTTGATGAAGCATGGGATTTCTTAAGTATTGGCCCAATACTTGTATTTCCCATTGGGAGGCAGGAATCTAATAGTGGAAGTCAAACATTGATATTGCCTCTACGGAAGGCAATGAGCTTCAAGTGAAGTCCAACATTGATATTTCCTCTGAGGGCAACAAGGATCTTCCAGTCAAAGTCCACCATTGATATTGAATATAAGGGTGACAATGATCTTTAGGTTAAGTCCAACATTGATATCTCCTCTAAGGGTGGAAAGGATCTTCTAGTGGAAGTCCAACATTGATATTTCCTCTAAGGCAACAACGATCTTCCAATGGAAATACAACATTGATATTTCCTTAGAGGAATGTTATGATCTCAAAGAGATTTATAACATTGATATTTCATATGAGAGCGGAAAATATATTACAATGGAAGCCCAACATTTATATTGTCTCTAAGGGCGACAATGATCTTCTAATGGAAGTCAAGTATTCATATTGCCTCTAAGGAAGGCAAGGATCGTCTAGTGTAAGTCCAACATTGATATTACTTATGAGGATGGCGAGAATTTTTCCATGGAAGTCCAACATTGTTATTTCCTCCGAGTACAACAAGGATCTTCTAGTGGAAGTCTAACATTGATATTTCCGATGAGATTGACAAGGATCTTCCATTGAAATTTCAATATTGATATGAACTGGCGATGGGCCTACTTTATGGGAATATGATACCAAGATAATTTTAATAAAGTTCATATATTGGCGAACTAAATGCATTTTGCCTTATTAAATTGAAAACATGAAAAATGTTAACTATAATAAATAATGAAACTCGTGATGTCGTCCATATCAGGGAATCCGCCACCAAACAGAGGGTAGCCAGAAGATATAATTCCAAATTGGTCCCCTTACATAATCGACTTCCGAATCCCGATATTGGTTGTGATGACCTTATCTTTTTCTTTCCGTTTTCCTAAATTTTATCAATATATTATATTTCCTTCTTTAAAAATAAATTAAATTTGGTGACGACTCTTCTGTCGGTCCATCATCCATGAACTTTTTTTTTGCGAGATTATATTTTTCGAGATACAACAATATATAAATATATATGTTATATATCTATTTTTATAGAGTGATAAATTAATAGCATAAATAAGAGATGCATTTATAAAATAGAAATGAATACATCTAAAAATTAGTAAAAGTCTCCTATTTATACACACATTTGGATTTGTATCCCTATGTAAAATGCTAAGGCTTTGTTGGCCTTCTATGTTCCACGCACTTGTTTCTCCATCATACTTTGATTTAGTGTATCTTTAGTTCTCATTTATGTTGACTTCTTTTTTAACAAGCAAAAATATTTTATCAACTATAGTCATGCCTAAATCCAGAATAGAATGTTATGTTGAATTGATTTGGATTTATTTGGTTCATCAAATATAAAATAGACTATTTTCTATAATTAAATAATTGTTGGAGTAATAATCACCACATGTGCATTGTGTAGTATTGTCTAAACTATGAATTGAGGTGTAACAAGATTCTATACATTCCATATTTATCTATTTAATACATGTATGGATATTTATAGGCAAGATGTCAAGGCTCTACTTCTACACACATGAATAGATGGACCTCACTAGTTTAACAATTTTCTTTGTTAAACTTCATTATTAGCCAAATTTTCTTTAAAATAATTAATGATATTTGATGTCGATTTTGGATATTTGATGTCGATTTACGTGTGTGGTTAGTTATACTTGGTCGACTTTATTACCCTAATTTTGGATTATTATTTTTATTAGTCTAATTTTCATTCTAATTTTTTATTTATAATAGAGAAAATCTTTTTCAATTTTGGCTTAATATCCATTTTAGTCCTTTACTTATATCTCTAAGTCCATTTTTTTTTTTTTTTTAAAGTTTCAATTTGATCCCTCAAATATTGGCAAATGATGTTAGTTAAGATGACGTGTCAAATGAGGTGGCGACAACAAGGACTACGTGGTAGATTATTTTTTATTAATTTTTTTAGAAAATTTATTTAAATTAATTTTCAGAAACTTTAATTTAAAATACTTGGGCATGAAGTCTATGAGTTTTACACTAACAACCCAATAGTTAAGATTTATTATTTTAATGTGAACAAATGTTTTATAAACACTCAACATTTTTATTATAAATTCGATGTGGGACTTCAACAAAAATTGGTAATGGTAACGTGCATTTAAATGTTTTAAATGTAAGTAGTTTTTGAAATAGAAAGTGGTAATGGTAAAGCAAACAATAAGAACCATTAATGATTCATTCTATTAGTATAAGTCAACTTTTCGCGATAATGTGAAGGGAATAGAGAGGAAGAAAATGCAATGTATGAATAAGCAATGTGAAGTTACACTAACCTTTGTGACAAGCATGGAAACCATATAGAACTCTTTAAGGCAATTCTACAACTGCAACAGATTTTACTAACATGGTTCAATACTTGTATCGTTACTTCTTGAGGAAATGAAAATAGTAAATACGGGTTGTGGCAAACATGTATATACTAGATTATTGTTCTGACTCCACCTTAAAACACAAGTAAATCGAAAAGTACACATGGGAGCACTGTAATACTAATTTTCAAATAAGAGTGTTGCAAAAGAAAACATGACAATGAAAAACTATCAAAACAACATATGCTTAATAGGGAAGTACAACCCAACCCGATGACACAATCCTTCTCGAAAAGCTAACCTGCCTTGAGTACTAATGTTGTGTGACATAATTGTCGGTATTATGGTTATATTGATGTTCTTATGACGGTGTTAACGATTATGGTAACGACCTTGTGGTGTTCCGGTTCTAGAGCGAATGAGATCCTAAGGTGATGAGACAAGGAGTGAAGTAAACTGGTGTGTTCATAACTCAGTAGCATTACATCTTGTTGGATTGTTGTGGTTAACGATGTAGAGTTTGGATTAGTGGTGTTCAAATGATTGCCAACACGACGTGGAAGTCGAAGAGAAGGATGCGAGAGTCGTATCTAGAGTTGGTTACATCAGATAATTTTCAGGGACAAAAATTCTTTAAGTAGGGAGAATTGTAACACCCCAAATTTCATAATTAATTAATTAATTAATTAATTAATTATTTATGATTATTGTGAATTATGGTGAATTATAGGACACATTGTGTGGAATTATGATAATAATAATAATAATAATATAGATTGTGTTATTTAGATTATTATTATTATTATTTAAAATAAGATGAGTAAAAATAATAAGGGCAAGGTGGTCATTTGTAAGGATTTAAGTGAGGACAAAGTTGAGAAAATCTTATTAGGGGTACTAAGGGCAAGTTTGACATAAGAGAAATAGAAGTGATGAAGATTATTTTGAACAATTGTGTTTTGAAGAACGACTTTGAGGAAAAAGTTGGAAGAGGCTAGGGCTCAGAGGATTTGTTGCAGAATTCAAGGAGAAAGATCAAACTGAGAAATCTAAGGTATGGGGAGTATAACTTTCATTATGATTGATTATAGAGTTTAAAATATGTCTAGGATGGGGTTCTTTGGGGTTTATGAGGAAATAGGAAGAAATTGATGAATTTTAGATGTATGAATTGATAATGAATGATATAGACATTGTCTATTATGAGTGTTGTTGTTGTGCTATGATAATATGATGATTTATGTGTGTTTTGGGGTTGTTGGAGGTCAAAAGTAGGAGTTGGGTCTGTTGAAAGGCTGGAAAATGAGAAAAATCGCACAAAATCGCGTGAAAAATATGGTTTTCTGGGCTCCGTTACGGACCGTAATGTGTATCACGGGTGGCCGTAACGTCCCTTTGGATTTTGCTGCCAGAAACATGAGAAAAATGAGATTTTGGGTTTAGCGTATTACGGGTCGCAATGTGTCTTATAGGTGGTCGTAATAGCTCCCTAATTTTTGTACTGTGAAATCGTTTTGGTCGTAACTTTTGATCCGTAAGGCTGTTTTGATCGTCGTTCGAACCTTGAAAAGTTAATACAGTGTACTTTCTTGTAAAAATGATTTAAAATCTTGGAAGTAAAATTAACTAGGGCGTGATGAGGCTTTATGGTGTTAGTGTAAGATGTTGGTGTCGGTGTTTGTTGAAAAACTTTGATCATTCATAACTTTAGTTCTGCAAGTCTGATTCGTGCGCCGTTTGAAGTTGCTTAAGGATGAGATAATATAATTTCATTTAATAATAGTTTCATTTTGCTGGAAATAATTTAGGTGATAGGCATTGAGGTTGGAAGGTGTATAATTGTATGTTTTGCTAATGATGTTTTGTTATGAATGATGAAACTTGTGTGTTGTCGCTATGATACTACTGTGATGTTATTGATGACGATGTGATGATATTTTAATGATGTGTGTGTTCATATATATATATATATATATATATATATATATATATATATATATATATATATATATATATATACACACATACATGATATATGTGTTGATGATTATATGATGATGATTATGTGTTGATAATTATGTGTTGGTGATTATGTCTTGATGATTATGTGAAGGGTGTTATTGTGAATGATTCCATGAATGATGATGCAAAATTAATGGATTATGTTGATAATGATGAAGATTTTGTTGCATCATGCATTCATGGCATACTATGTTGGGACTTCAGTCTATTGTTGTTGGCTTCAATCTCACTGTGCGGATTGTAGTGATTATATTGTGCTCCATTGTGGAAGGTTAATGACCAAATGTCCATTTATGTTGATTGGTACCACATGCATGTTTTCGATGATGTTGCATTTCATAATAAGTGTTATTGCGTGTGTATGAGTTAATGGTTGAGTGATGTGTGTTTTATTAGTGATGTTATGATGATGTTGAAGTTGTCCTATTTGTATTCTTTCTTTTATATATTTTATAATGACTTGTGAATACTCACCATGCCTGCTTGGAAATATTTCCTCTATGGTGGGTAACTTGCAGGTGATCAAGATTAGCTCGTAGATGTCTGAAGATTTAGTATTGGAGTCATTTATTTTTTTCGTCTATTTAAAATGTGTCTTGCTCTGATAATGTAACATTGAGCGGGGAACGCTTGAGTTTGAAGTTGTGTTGTTTTATTAAACATATTTTATGAGTTTTTTACATGTTGAATTTATTTGACGATAACTTTTGACAATGACAAAAATGTCTTTATGTTTGATGAAATAAATGAAGTTATTTTGAAACTATGATACCGCTGCGAAGTTTGAATTTCACTTATTGATGTTATCAAAGGAATAATCATTACAAATGTTTGAAAACTCGTTTTACAGAGCAGGATTATTATTAGGATGTTTTATGAAGAATATGTGACACATTTTTGTGTTGTACTCTGATATAGTTATTATTTTATTGCATATTTTTTGTGGGGTTAGAAGGGTGTTACATTAGTGGTATCAAAGCAGGTAGGTCCGTCTGACCATGTTGTCTAATGTTATTTGCTTCTTAGTACGTGACATGTGTGTGAAACACTGTCGGTACTTGCTTGTTTTCTAACCATTGTTTGCATGTGTTGGTTGGAAACACGTGGCGGAGAAACTTTACTTCTTTGAGATGTTTTGGTTGTGGAATGTTAAATTGGTGTGTCGTGGATTTTAAAGGTGTGAACATCGTGGGAGTTATGTTGTTTTCGAAACTGAAAGAAATACAGAGATAAAGCTTATGGAAACTAAGAATTTGTGGCTAAGGTTGCTTAGTGCACAAGATGCAGGGAACACTATTGTAGTTTGGTAAATATGGTTTATGTCCCAGCTTGATTGTCGGTTATCTATTAACAAATTGAGGAACTTATCACCCTTAATCTCTTGTGGATAGTAGACAGGACCATGTTGGATGGGATAGACGTATATTGTTGGCTCAGTTGGCGTATACGGTGGATTGTTTATAGTTAAGCCAAGTGCTTGCAATTTTTTTTGATGATTCGATCAAATTATTAGATTTGAAGATGAAGGGAGTTTGAGTCTCTTGTCTGTCGGTCAAGTTAGAATGTCTTGAGGGAGAATGGTCAGGTGTTGTTGATGTATGCTTCTTGGGGGATAGAGGGAAATGTTATGGATAATGATGTTCCAAATGTGTGTGAGTCCTGATGTCTTCCCGGGGATGATTGAGACTTTTTGTTAGAGCGAGATGTTGGATTAACTCGAGGATACTCTTGAGGATGAACGATTCAAAGTTAAACCAAGTTCTTTGAATTATGGAGTCACTACAGATTTTATTGGCTGAACATGTTGTGAATTCAAGGTAGCTGTTAGTGATATGCCAAAGGTGTGTAATTCTCGATGTTTTCATAAGGATTTCTACGACTTGCCTCTAGAGTGTGGGATTGATGTTGCTATATATTGAATAATTGATGAGTTGTGTATGAAGTCAATGTTTCAAGTGATGATAGAGCGGCAAATTACTGTAAATTTTGTTGTGGAATCATATAGGTAATTGTCAGATGTTGTTAATATTATTGGGTTATTGTGAATCGCGATTCAAAGTAAGAACTCGAAGATATGAGTGGTATTGTGGAAAGAATTAGAGTTTTTGGTGTTTTGAAAAATTGGAGTTTTGACAAATTGATGTGTCTTTCAAATTATAAGGAGAATGAGGTTTTAAATGAAGAGGAAAAGTGATTTTCATGTCAAAAATTATAGAAAATATGGTTTTGACAGCAAGTAACCAATAACTTGAAATCGGGTAACTCGTTACTCCGTTGTGTCGAAATTTTTTGTGGAAACTTCAAGAATTCATAACTTTTGAACTGTAGCTCCGATTCGAGTTTCGTTTGAAGTGTTAGAAAGCTAACATAATGAACTTTGTTTTAAAAATTGTTCCAGCATCTAGAATTAATTTATTTATCATGTGGTGATTTTGGATGAGGGGTGGAGTTTGCTATTGATCTCGTTCTTGGAACCAGACTTGTTCTTATGGCACCATACAAGATGTTATCTCTAGAGTTGGGAGAATTGAAGAAGCTATTGGGAGATGTGTGGGGAAATAGATTTGTAAGACTGAGCGTATCACTTGGGAGCTCCAGTGTCGTTAATAAAGAAGAATGATGGTAATATGAGGTCATGTGTTGACTCGAGACAGTTGATTAAGGTAATGAATAAAATAAAACATCCACTTCAAGTGATTGACGGTTTGATGGTTCAACTTGGTAGGCGAGCATGTATTCAGTATAGTCGAACCGAGGTTGAGTTACTTTCAGATTTAGGTGAAGGATGCAAATATTTAGAGGAAAGCTTTTAGAACTTAGTATAAGCATGTTGAACGTTGGAATTAAAGAAGAGGTTAACGACCGCTCCGATACTGACTTTGCCTAATCCGAGTGAATCCTTTGTGGTGCATTTTGACGCGTCGAAGATGGGTTTTGGTGGGTGTTGATCCAGAATGGTTAAGTTGTTGCTTATGCTTCCAGACAACTAATAGTTCATGAAAGGGGTTATCCTACGCATGATCTAAAATTCGCAGTTGTGGTGTTTGTGTTGAAAATCTGGTGACATTATCTTTTTGGCTCTAGATTCGAAGTGTTCAGTGATCATAAAAATTTAAAGTACTTGTTTGATCAAAAGGAGTTGAATGTAAAACAAAATTATCAGTTAGATCTTCTTCCCTACTGCTACCAACGATTTCATCCTCCCCCGACAACCTCCGACTTCTCATAAAAATAGAATTTTTAGAGAATTCCTCGATACTATCATCCAGAGATTCGCCTTCTTCCCCCAAAATAGCATTCTCCTCGTAACATTCTTCCGACCAACTGTCTTTTGAGCTAGAAGATACTAGTTCAGTAGAGTGAGAATGAGGATTACCTGAGCAGCACTTCGACGAGTTGAAAATCTCCTCTCTAACAATCAAACAAACCTTCCTTCCGTCTATGATTACGCACATTGAATCAGGTATCCTGAAAGCTACCGGAATACAGACACAAACTCTCGCCACATCTAGAATAGTTCCCTTAGCCGTATTATCATCCAATTCGCAAAATGAACCCAACGAATTTGCCACATCCACGAAAAAATCGGTGTTCCATGCTTGCACTAGAACGCCAAAAATTCTGATCCAAGTTGGTCGGTCCACATCCAACTCCGCTTCACTACATCTTCTCACCTATTTGAACCATTTCCTCCAACAATCATCGCCTTCCGCCCTCAACTCTTCAATTGTACCCTCATCCAACTCTTCTAACAAGCAAATATTGTCACCTAGTGGGGATACTTTAATAGTGAAGAAACCCTCCTTCTCAAGGTTTTCTTGAATTGCATATGAAGAACCTGGAAAATTAACAATTCCCACAAACGCCTTTTGTAATATGAGTTTATCTTCCTCTTGCGAAGAATACCTCACCCAAACTTTGTTGCCTTCATTTGTGGTTGCTTCAGCCCCCTTCAAAGCCTCTGCAAACGTTATGACCCCCTGCCCCTCCAACCTCCACCCTCTTCTCCGAGAACATTACCAGCCTGCGAAACAAAAGAAAACTGCTTATTCTCTTCCTCCATCCTCTTGCCTGTTGTAACAGCCACCTGCTCAGAGTTTCTCGCAAACCTTGGGAGATTCCCGTGAATCTTGCCGCCATCAATGGTAACCTTGTCCAACTCCAAAGCCAACATCCTCGTATCTGTTACCGCTCTGAACTTTGCGAACCCAAGGCACTTGTCGAAATTATTCCTTCTAGGTGAAATAGCAGCTTCAACAATGTCCCAAATGCACCCAAATATCCCAAACATATCCTTAGCTTTGCATCTGTCTGGAAAAACTGAGAAATAAACTGAGATTAGTGAAGCTTCCTCCTCTTTTCCTAACCTCCTTCCAACTGGAAACGTATCTCACTTCGGAATCCACCTCTTGAAAACAATCCTTTGCACCTGCGTCCATCCTTCCCTTCGATGCCATCCACCATCGCCGTTCATAATGGTGAAGTTGCGAAACCCTAACCCTCTTTTTGAGAGAGGTTAGAGTTTTTTTTTTTGAGTGAGAAAGTTAGGTACCACTTCCTTTACTTGTAGATTTTAAGAAAATTAATAAAATAATATACTTTTTTTTTGTTATTATTAGTAGATTTTAAGAAAAATCTTAGTAATAGACAAATAAAGATCTATGAAAATTTGAGTGTCACATTTGGTTCCTCATAACGAAACATAACATCATCTACTAATAAATATAGTACTATATTCTTTCAGCATTTTAAACTACTCTCTCGTCATTCTCTGCAGAAAACACAGAATCAAACAAGAAAACTAGAAGAACCACCATTCATGAAGTGGTCATCGACAACACTCGTAAACCGCAAAATGAGACGTGTTACCACTAGCATGCATAAAAGTGTCACAATAGCTACCTTGACACGTGCATGCATTTTCATGTGTCATCTGTACATATGCACACTGTCTGTCTCATTACTGTGATTCATATTCCTTAGATCAAGGAATCCATTAACTAGCTTGCACGTTCATTTGTTACGTGCCACTTATCCATTTGAACCATAATTGGAATAGTAGTAGTTGTTGTATATTTGAAGAGTTCATTTATGTTTTTACACTTTCTTTATTTCCGATTTTACTTAATATTATTGAAGATAATGTTTATCATTTAATATTTCAATTACCTGATAAGGTAATGGGTATATATGTACCGCTTTTTGGAAGTTGATTTATACTCTTCTGCTTATTGTTGATTCTACTAGTACTTTTGGCTTTTGCAATAAAACAATAAAACGGCGTTTTGTTAATTTAAATTCTATAAATGACAAAAAGATACTAAATCTTAAATGGAATACGGCGGAGATGAGTGATGTACCTAGAAGGGTTTGTTTGTTCTAATATTTACGTTAGTGAAGCTTTATGAAGAATTTAGAAATTTAACTTAATGGAAAATACACCTTTTATCTGATAGTGAATTGTTTTATAGTAATGACATATAAAATACACTACAACAACTACGTTTTATCCTATTAGGTGATATCGACTACATGAATCAATTTATATTATAATATTCTATTCAAGACCAAACTTTTATCCAAATCATTAAATTTAAGATCCTTCTTGATAACTTTTCTTATAGTCTTTTTGGGTCTTTCTTTTTCTCGAATTGTATTATTTCTCTCCATCTGGTCTACTCTCCTTACTACTGAGTCTACAGGTCTTCTCTCTACATGTTCAAACCACCTAAGTCTATTTTCCACCATCTTCTCTACAATAGGCGCCACTCCAACACTCTCTCTAATAATTTCATTTCTGATTTTATCCCGTTGAGTCTTACCTCACATTCACTGCAACATCCTCATCTCCACTACCCCTACTTTGTTTTTGTGTTGGTTCTTAACTGCCCAACATTCTGTTCCATACAAAATCGCAGCTCTTACCGCAGTCCGATAAAACTTTCCCTTTAACTTAATTGGTACATTTGCATCACATAAGACACCTGATGTCTTTCTCCATTTCATCCATCTAACTTGAATTCGATGATTTACATCCCCTTCTAATTCTCCGTCATTTTGTATTACAGACCCCAGATATTTAAACCTTGTGACTTAAGGGATAATATGGTCTTCTACTTTCACCTCTAAGTTAACTCTGCTTCTTTTGTTGTACTTACATTCCATATACTCCGTCTTACTTCTTCTTAGACGAAAACCATGTGTTTCTAAAGCTCGTCTCCAAGTTTCCAACCTCTCATTTAAATCCTCTCTCGACTCTCCAAGAAGGACTACATCATCTGCAAAAACATTGCATCTCGGGGCTATCTCTTGTATGTGATCCGTGAGTACATCCGAAATATAGGTAAAAAGATAGGGGCTTAGGGTTGGCCCTTGATGCAAACCAATTGTGATGAGAAAATCGTTTGTCTCTCCACCCTATGTCTAACACTAGTCGATACCCTATCATACATATCTTGGATAGCTCGAATATATGCAACCCTAACCCTTTTCTTCTCTAGAGCTTTCAACAGAATCTCTTTAGGCACTATATCATACGTATTCTCTAATTCAATAAAAAGCAAGTGTAAGTCTTATTGGTCCATTTGATACTGCTCAATCACCCGCCGTAATAGGTAAATCGCTTCCATGGTCGACCTTCCCGGCATAAAACCAAATTGATTCTTAGTCATTTGAGTCTCTTTCTTAATCTTTGTTCAATCATTATTTCCCATAATTTCATGGTATGACTCATAAGCTTGATTCTCCTATAGTTTGCACAATTTTGTATAACCCATTTGTTCTTATATATTCGAACTAAAGTGTTCATTCTCTATTCATCCGACATGCGTTTTAACCTCAAAATTTCATTAAAGAGTGGTGAGCCACTCAATACCTCTATCTCCAAGAATTTTCCACACTTCAATATGTATGACGTTTGGCCCCACTGCCTTACTACTACTCATTCTCTTCAACGCTTCCTTTACCTCCAGTTTCTGAATTCGACTATTGTAACTAAGGTTCTGATCCTCTTCTCTTATGTATAGTCTAATAGAGTCATACCCATATCCCTCATTAAATAAGTTATGGAAATATGTCTTCCACCTCTCTTTTATATCTTTTTCCTGGACTAAGACTTTGCCAACTTCATCTTTAACACACTTAACTTGATCCAAATCTCTAGTTTTTCTTTCTCTTCCCTTCAGAAGCCTATATATAGATCTTTCTCCCTCCTTGGTTCCTAAAGATTGGTATAGTCCATCAAAAGCTTGGTTTCCTGCTTCACTCACCTCCTTTTTGGTTTCATTTCTAGCTATCTTATGTTTTTCCCAAGTTTTAGAATTTCTACACCTAGACCACTCTTTGAAACAATCATTCTTTACTTTAACATTGTTCTGGACACTTACATTCCACCACCACAATTCTTTAACCTTAGGTCCAAACCCTCTAGATTCACCCAACGTCTCTTGAGTCATTTTTCTAATCTCTTAGGCCATCTTGTTCCACATATCATTAGCACTTCCTTGTGATTGACCTAACCATCCCTCCCATATTCTTTGTTGGAAACTTCCTTGTTTCGCACGCTTCAAATGCCACCATTTGATCTTTGGTGCTACCATATGACTTATTATCTTCGCCCTTTCTTCAATTCTAACATCCATCACCAAAACTCTATGTTGGGTAGTCAATCTCTCTCCCGAGATCACTTTACAGTTCAAGCAAATCTTTCTATCAGACATCCTGATAAGAAAGAAATCTATATGAGAACATGTCCCTCCACTTTTGTACGTGATGAGATGTTTATCTCTTTTCCTAAACCATGTATTGGCTATAGAAAGATCTAGAGCCGACGAAAACTCTAAGATGGATTTACCCTCCGCATTCACCTCCCCTAGGCCAAGAACCCCATGTACACTCTCAAAACCTCTTGCCACTCTACCCACATGTACATTGAGATTCCCTCATAAAACATATTCTCTCCTTGGGGTATACTATTAAGTACACATTCTAAATCCTCCCAAAAAATTTCCTTAAGGTGTTCTGCCAACCCTACCTGAGGTGCGTACACACTAACAACATTAAAGGTGTCTTGTCCCATTATAAGTTTCAAGGATATAATTATATCTCATACTCTTATTACATCAACAACATCCTTCTTCCACTCCTTATCCACAATAATACTCACTCCATTTCTTGATCTAATTTTTCTAGTATACTAAAGCTTAAATCCCGAGTTGTCTAATTCTTTCGCTTTATCCCTTGTCCACTTAGTTTCTTGTAGGCACATCAAATTGATCTTCCTCCTTACCATAACATCCACTATTTCCATAGATTTTCCCGTGAGTGTGCCTATATTCCATGAATCAAAGTGAATTCTCCTCTCCTGAACTAGCTTCTTTACCCACACTCGTTCAGAAAAATGTGGGAATCCATGCTTATTTTTCATTACATCCGGGAGGCAATGCAGAGACCCTTGCTCTTTTGACACTGTACTCGAGCCATACATTCACATGCTTATTTTTCATTACATAAGGGCGGCGATGCAGCGACCCTAGCATTCACATTATTACATAGTTGATCCATGTCATAGAGATTCTACAAAGTTTTACGTTGGTTGTCGAAAGCCTAACACAACCCTCTTCTTTCATTCGGGCTTGTGACCGACTAGGTATAGCAAAGCTCACCTAGGTAGGATTACATGTAAAATAGACCATTACATAAATAAAAGTATAATATTTAAAGATATTTTTGACAACATATTTGCACATATTTCGCGGTATAACATTTATTTTAATTAGAAGTGTTATGTTGAAGTCCAATAAATTTAAATAAATTATAAGTGTTAATTTATCTTGACTACATAATTTGAACTCACACGTTGTTATTCATCTTACAAAGACCTAAAATGCTCTACAACTAAGAGATGAGTTTAAGTTTGATTGTGTACTTCGATTTATAGTTTATGTTTTGACGTTTTAGTCGAATGTTAGAGGAGTGTACTTGTAAACACGCTAATATTCACATAAATATTATAAATGAGAGATATTTTTAGGATTAAAACGTACATATCTAAGGTAAAGGTCCATTTTAAATTTTTTTTAGCAGTCTTATAGGGTGTCAAGTCTCTAGAACCTTTCCATCCAGAGACATATATCTTCTTTAGTTTCTTATTTGTTGATCGTTTGTCTTGATTTGATAGTTCTCGATGTTTGGAGGCCATTTTAGACCTTCATTATGGAACTCTGGCTTTATTAGGCCATTTATTATACTCGTCGACCCAAGCGAAAACAATAGTCCTCATGCCCAATCTGACGTAACCGAATGTGGCTTGTGATTTGGATCATACATTCACTAATATGTCAATTTTCATGTCCATTATTATTTTTTGAATAATTTATCTTTCCAAAACTATGATGTGTTTCTTAGTTTTATGGTATTTTTCTGGTGAATAGCACAATTAATGTTATCATTCATTATTGGATACAATGCTTACCCATCCCCAAAATTGTTATTATTTAGACTGGCAGTCATGAAGCTAACAGGAAAAGTCCTGTTGCTTAGCATATTGTGTGCAATCCCAAAAGACAAGGAGGGATGAATATTTTCAATATGGGAATGTGGAATAAAATTGCTATGTTGAAGAGCTTGTGGAATCTTTGTAAAAAGACTGATAACCTATGGGTTAAGTGGATCTATTCACACTATTTGAAAGGCAAAACTGTGATGGAGGTAGAGATTGGTATGAGTAGTTCCTGGGTGATAAAGAACATCTTGGGCCTGAGAAACCAAATTAGTAGATTGCAACCTGTTTGGGACAACATGATAAGCAGAAGATGTTGGTGATTTTAGTATCATCAATGTATTTTAGTAGTAATGTGATTTACAACAGGCCAATGCAATTATGCGTTAAAGCTTGGAAACGAGTTAGGGTAGTGTGGAGTGCACGCTCGTCGAGCCAACATATAATTGAATGCGAATAATTCAAACGGGGGTTCCAAGGGGCGAAGCCCCTGGCGGGGTGCGGGGCAGCGCCCCGTGGGGTTCCAAGGGGCAGAGCCCCTGGCTGGGATTATTGATCATTTTCGTTTGAGCTTTTGAACCCTTTCCCTACAGACATAACCATTTTCCGAACAGGTGTGTCTTTTCGTTTTGAATTATTGATCTCCTATATAAGGAGTCATTTGGCCTCAGTTGGCACACACATAACAAAACTGAAAACCTTCTACATTTTGAACAATTTTCTCTTGCCAGAAACAATTCGTTCTTCAAGAATTATCCCCACAAAGATTTCGTGAACCCATGCAAGAATAGGGTCGAAATACTTTGTTCGGAAAGTGTACGAACACGATTCTTCGAAGTTATCCTAGATTATCATACCCAATTTCTAACAGAAGTAAGTTTAGCATGAAATCTCTCTATGAGGCTATGATTGATGATGAAAATAGAGTGAACTTGAGATTCTTATTCAAAGGAAATAATGCTAGACCTAGAGCCATCCATACAACATGGCTCGTCTGTCATGGCAAATTAAGTACTAAAGACAAATTAATGAGGTTTGGAATGATTAATGATACAATATGCATCATGTGCAATTCTGCATATGAGACTCTTTGTCACTTGTTTTTCGAATGCAGGATCTCAAAGAGCATCTGGCAACACATCCTGCAGTGGATAGATATTCAACATGACCCCAAGCATTGGATAGCTGAGCTTGGCTGGATTTTGGAGAACATATTTAGGAAAGGTTGGAAAGCAAACATATTGAAGCTTGTTATTACATAAAAAATTATGAATAGTGGAAATATAGAAATGGAAAGATTTTTGGAGGGAATACTCAAAAGAATACGTATACCAAGATATATGAAGATATTATAGATTTTTTATGATATAGTTTTTTGTTGTTGGATCATTTGATCACCTTGTATTTGATTATTTATTGAATTAATAATATATCTCTTGATTAAAAAAAAGTGATGAGACTTTACGGGATCTGTCGCCTTTATTTACTAATAGGGATGTTATCATTGTTGTTTAGGAATTATAATGGTCATTGTGATGAAAGGTCATTATGACTTTAATTACACAATTTTTGTTGACATGAAACTTTGCACTGGTCAAAAATTACACATGTGCGTTCCCTCTATAATGCCAAGGAGATTCAAAGGCCTTAGTAGGTATATAACACGTTTGGATGGTGAAAGTTTACTCACGGTAGCACGAAGTTATATGCAGTGGGTATTTAGGCTATTTTAGGGACCAACTCACGTGAGGTGAGAGACCCTGTTGGCGGTCGTCGCAACAAGGATTGCAAGCGAGCAATTAGGATAATCATGTGTTATGGTTACTGAGAGCATGATTCTCTTTTAGGTAGAAAAAGATGGGTATGACTTAAAGTTTGTATATATCCTCTTAAAAGGTGATGTATTTATAGGGGTCTCTCAGACCTAGGGTTCTCTTCCCATACATGGTATTAACCACTATCCTCTTACTATAGGAGGTTATTGACCATCTATGTTTTAGGAGTCAGTGGTGACTAATTTTTACTTGACTCTCACATTTGATTGACTCTTTGGGTGAGTCTGTAGGATCCCTCCAAGGCAGGAAAATTGTGGGGTGAGGTTGCCATAGTCTAAGACTTTGGCACATATAATACTACCTAGTCCCTCATTCACAATGACTTTTCTTTTAAGGGGCAAAGTGTTTAAAAAATAATCCCCCTTATTTAGGATGTATCCCTCGCCCCATTGACGATTTTCTCGACTTAGAATGGCCCCTTTATGGGGGAGTCCCTCAACGAAGTGCAAGTCTTGTTAGAACAAGTTTGGTTCTACAACTATCCTTAAGTTTTGATGATAACAAATTGTAGAGAATAATTTTGTACTCTAACCATTTTATTGAGTGTGCAGAAAATAGAAAACAGATTGTGACTCTAAAGATATCCAGACTCTGAAACAAAGGATAAAATTAAAAGCGTGTTTACAAAAAAGTCAACTTTGATATGTCAAGTCAACATTTATGAACATAAACCATCTATATAGACTATGATAAAGGTTATGACTACCAGCATTTGAAAGTCTCAAAAATTTATAATCCAAAGACTCTGAAAGTCTCACCAAGTTCTCAATATAAACTCTGAACTCTACTCAAGTTTCATCAACATGTATAAGAAGCCTTTAAGTAGAAGATTAAAATCCAAAGGCCAACAATTTATTGTTGTGACAAAAGTACAAAAGTAAATTTACTTTCTATGAAAATTATCGTACCTTGTACTAAATAAGTTTCTCACGTCCCATCATCCTCGCCAACCCCCTGCTGCAAACGTCACTCTAATGTTTCAATATGAAGTGATTTTCATACAATGATTACATTGAGGATATTCCAACTCCGACCTCCAATAATTTTAGTTTTTGAAGTTTGGAAAAGATAATGATTGAATTTGCATATCAACGCATACAATAAATAGAACTTACGTGAAAAAGAAAAAGAAAAGTAGTGTTTCTCATACTCATACACTTAGAACATTTTCTTTGAATATCTTTGTTAAAAGTAATATTTGATTTAAATTTGTGTATCTAATTGTTGAAGAATCTTGTAAACACAAACCTTATTTATCTTAACTTTTGGTTAATTTCCTTGAAAGACTAAGTTTAGTCAAAATTCTAAAGAAGTTATAAACAGTTAGTCTTTGAGTTGTCTTCCTAGAGAGACCAGGGTATAGTCAGGATTTATCAAGAAGTATTAGGTTGTGAGTCTTTGAGTTTGATGTAATAATATTGATAATTGGATTAAGTCCTTATTGAGAAGGAAAAATCACTCAGGCGGGTGGACCAGAAGTAACTTAGTTTACAACGAACCAAGATAAAAAAAATAATTGTGTTATTATCTTTATCATTAATTTTTATGTTTGAATTATTGGGTTACAAAAGCTTTTATATCCAAAAAACCCAATTCAGACCCCTTCCCTTCTTGTGTTTCTTGCACCTTCAATTAGCATCAGAGCCCCGATTCTGGTTTTTGACGACTTTGTGTCAACAATTAAGCGTGTCAGATAAAGATCCATTCTTTTTGAAACACATTATGACACATGCAAACAATGCGAATATCATTATTTTGCAAAACCTTAAATCTTTGATGAATAAAAGTTCGACTATTGGAAAGATATAATCAAATGTTTCTTCATAGGTTGTGATGCCTACCTATGGGATAAAGTGTTAGATTGTTACACATATCTTGTAGATATTGAAGGCACTAAGCTTGAAAGAAGAAAAATGGATGAACAACAAAAGAAGGACCACAAGCATCATCATAGGTCCATAACTATATTGTTAAATGTTATTTCTTAAACTGAATATGAAAAGATAACAAATAGATACTCTGCTAAGTCTATATTTGATTCGTTGAAAATGACTCATGAAGGAAATGAGCCCGTTAAAGAGACTAAAGCTTTGGCTATGATCCAGAAATATGAATCTTTCAAAATGGAAGAGGATGAAATGATTGAGGAAATGTTCTCAAGATTTCAAACTTTTCTAGTCGGATTGAGATTCCTGAACAAAGGTTATACCATTTCAAATCATGTTAAGAAAATCATAATAAGTCTGCCTAAGAAATGGAGACCAATGGTGACAGCACTGAAGGTGTCAAAAGATCTTAACAAAACAACTTTAAAAGAAATTATAAGTTCTCTGAGGAGTCATAGGATTGGCCTTGAGAAGATGACCCTCAGAAAAAGATTAAGTTTGTGGCTCTAAAATCCAAAAGTAAATCAAATAAACACTCATAATAATCGGCTCATATTTGGGATTCTAAATATTATTACTTGTGATAATGAGAAAAATGGGGGAGTTCCCATTGACTCAAATCTAACTCACGTTATTAATAATACTTTCTCTGATTACCATATGATTGATCTAGGTTATGAAGGCCATATGAAGACCTGGTGTAACAATCAATAAGGGAATTTTTTTATTTCTATCAAGCTTGATAGATTTATGACAACTAAGGGTTGGATGCAAATGTTTCCTTATTTTCTAACACTTATCTCCCCAAATCCAAATTTGATCATAATATCATTCTTCTGGAGTTTCATTCTGATCTTTAGCAACAAACTAAAAGAAATCCTAAATATAAGCCTAAAAGATTAAAAAAATATTTGGATGGAAAGTAGATAATAAAGACTCTATTCGTCACAATTGAAACCACAATCCCAATAAAAATACGAATTATAAACTCTATATACCTTTGAAACTTTGTGGGATTGTGGCAGAAAAAAATTTGCTCATCCTAATAGGGAGATTAACAAGTTGAACAATATTCTTAAAAACCTTCAGGATACCATCCATCAAAACAAGAACTATGTTCAAATGGGTGAGATCCAAGACAAAATTGACCAGATGCTGCACCAGGAAGAGATTTGTTGGACCCAAATGGCTAAAATCCATTGGCTTAGAGAAGGATGCATGAATGCTAAGTTCTTTAATCAAAAACCCAATCAAAGGAAAGACAAAAATAGGATTAAGTTTATATTGAAACCTAATGGAGACATCACCTACAGGGAAGATGAGTTCCGAGACATTATGATGCAATATTATAGAGAGATATTCAGAGCTGATAGATTATCTATTCGTCTTGATTATTTCCAAAATTAGAAGAACATTACTATTGAAGATCATGCTCATCATCTTGAGAGTCCATTCACAAAATAAGAGGTTTTCAATGCTATGAAAAATCTTAAAAGTAATGTTGCCATATGTCGGATGAGTTTCCAGCCATGTTCTACCAAAACTACTGGAATATTGTGGGCAAGGATATTACTACCTCTATTGTGAAAATTTATTAACAACTAGGAGAACCCCAAAAGTTTGAACAAAACTTTCATTAGTCTTATCACTAAAACTAATAATCCAACCAAACTACTGATTTTAGACCTATAGTGCTTTGTAATGTTATTATGAAAATCATTACAAAAACTATAGCTAATATGATTAAGCCTATTATCCCTACTATTATCAGTGATAACCAAAGCGCTTTTGTTCATAGGAGACTTATTATAGACAACCTTATGGTGGCATATGAGGTTTTCAATGACCTGAATAAAAAACAAGAAAGGTTATGTAGGTTTCAAGATGGATATGGAGAAAGCCTATGACAGGTTGGACTAGAATTTTATATATCATAATGATCTTACCTGATCAGAAGGGCCTTCCACGGGTCGAGCACGAACAAAGTGAGATGGGAGAAAGAAAGGGGGTGTACCTGCAATGCACTCCGAAGCATAAGTGGGATTGGGTACAGAAAATGGTAAAGAGAGAGTGAATCAGAATACCTGACCCTTTAGTGAAAAATGGTATTTATAGTGAGCCCCCAGCGCTGGGACAATGTCCTTTCTTGGGATGGATTAGCTAGGCCCAAGGAAGAACTACCAAGGTACGCGTTAGGAGCGTGTAAGACCTAGCATGTGGTCTTATCCCTGGTCCAACCGCCCCTATCTTTCAGGAGATAAAAAGGGGATAGTTGGATGATATGGCGCATGAAGGGAAGACATGGTCTTCTAAGCGCCTACGTGATAGGTCGAGGTGGGTGTCCGACCTCCTCGTGAGATGCTCGTGGGATCTAGTTCTGCCCGACTATTATGTGCATCTGCCCGACATGATTGGGCCTTGGTCCTGAGGGGATTTTGGGCCTACGCCCCAATTATGCCTTGGAGGCCCAGTCCAGAACAGGTGCCCCCCAAGTCGAGGCTCTGGGACGGAGCGATAAATTTAGAAAAAGTTAAGTCGGGCACCATTGCTATGTCGGGGATGAACTCACATCATGTAAGTAGTCGGGATCCAACGTTCGCCCAGAAAGGATTTGACCTGTCGAGTCGAAGACTTCGTTCGAGGAACAAATTCGGTGAGTCGTGACGAGCATAAGATCACACTGGAGATTGCGCGAGCATCATTTCTTGTCGTGAGGTTTTGTCGGTGCACGACATCTATAGATGTCGGGGATCCTTGTGGGTGCTCGACGTCGTTCATAATTCTTCAAGGTGACGTGTCAAGGAATTCTATGTGTGTCGCTTCGTTTCCCGTGCCACAATACATTGAATTCCAGCCGACCTATGGAACCTAGGTAATGATTGCCTAGGCGCGTTCTTTCATGCGCTCTTCTTGTATATAAAGTGGGGGGGACCATTTCATTTCACTTTTTCGCTCCTACGATTAACCGGACTTCTATAGAGTAACTCCCACTTCTCAGTGTAACACCGTCGTCGCCGCCGTTCATCGCCGCTACCTGTCCGCCATCACCATGTCAAGTAACCATTCAACTCCCCTTTTAATGGAAATTTCTATGTTTATTAGGCAATTATAGTGACGGTTTTCGTGCCTAAAGTAGGTAGATTTCTGTTTTAGGTGCGATACTAGGGTTTGTGTATGAATTCCTCGGGCACAACTTGAATAAGTCAGGTAGACCTAACATATTTTTATGAATGAATCGATCAGAACTAGCATGATTAGATGAATGTTGTGAGCGTCTTATGAATACGCCGAGCGAGAGTTTCTTGATTTCCTTAGGACTTTTGGGGTGTTCCATGAGTTCCCAGGTGAGATCCTTATAGGTCTCTTCGTTGGTTAGGGCAATTTAATTATGAGTAGGTCAGGTGTTCGGCCCCTTCACCCTTTCACTTGAACTACGATGAAAGGGTGGATTTGATGCGACGTCGAATTTACTTTTTCCTTCTGCTTTTCAGGTAACGCTAATCGAACACATCCTGCGGGAGGAGGTGCGGCCTCTTCGTCTGGGAATGGTGATCTCGCCTGGATCGTCAATGAACCGATGGAAACGAAATCCATTTTTGTCGATGAAGACGTCGTCGCTTTTGCACGGGTCAAGGATCTGGGACCCGAGGAGACCGCCAATTGGAAGTGTTACGCTCCTACCGCTGAGCAGCGGATATGCTCGCACTTCTTGGGAAAGTGCTTCCCAATGTACGAGTTCGCCTTCCACGAGGCCGGAATACGTCTCTCTTTCAACGACTTCCAAATGGGGGTATTTCGATGGCTCAGATTAGCGCCCTCACAACTTCATCCTAACGCCATCTCGTTCATCCGGGTGTTCGAACTGGTGTGCCAACATCTGGAGATCGGTTGCACCTTGCCCCTATTCTTCCGTGTATTCCACCTTTAGCGTTCAGGCAGCGAAGGATGACATAATTGGGTCTCTTTCAAGCAGCCGTCGAGGTTGTTCAAGACCTATGTTGATTTTGTCCATAATTTTAAAGACAAATGGTACACGGTGAAGCCCGTGACCCAGCATGCCCTCGATAGTTTATATTATTTGAAACGGGAGGCCAATGGCAATGAGCGCCTGATGCCGAAGATTCCCCTTAGGTGGAAGCCAAACCATTTCAATCTATCGACCAACCATTACCGGGTCAAGCACGAGAACTTAGATGTCGATGACAGAATGACTTATAAAAAGTTGGTGGCTTATGTCCGGGGTTTTAGTCCAGCGACCTGGGTAGACCGACAAGACCAACTAATACGGGGAGACGATGGTTTGCCCATCATAGATCCTCGGATGATCAATGCTAAGGTCGTGCTCGAGTTTAGTTCCGATGAAGAGACCCTTAGATTGCTAGGTAGTGTCTCCTCGATCTTCCTGCCTTTCATTTTTTAACTTGTCTTACTGATTTCTTTTTATTTTGTAGGAGAAATTCCTCGGGTTCAGGAGCAAGTACTGAAGCTGGAAGCTCAGGATGGGCCCCCCCAAAATCTAAAAAGAAAAGCAAAACCCGCGTTCAGCAAGTGGCTGTCGGGAAAACGGCTGGTGGGTCGGGTAGCACTAGCCCGACTCAGCAGTCGCCCAGGGTGGATACTCCTCCGGTGACTCTCGTTCCTGCTGAGACAATCCTTCTGGATGATTCTCCCCGGGCTAAAAATCCCCGCCCAGAGGGTACTACGCCCAGGAGTTTTGTCACTGGTCAATGGACTTACCTCATACCTCCCTTCCATACGGAGCGAGAAACCTTCAGCTCAGAGGATTCTTTCACTGTGTTGTCTGCCGAGAAAAAGGCTATCCTCGATCAGGAGGTGACGAGCAGACGTGTTAATCTCGCTCAAGATATTGCTGCTGTGATCCGAGTTATGGAGACGGCCATGGTATTATCGGACAACTCCTGCTCGGTGTCTGCATTGAAGGGTGTTGAGGAAACGCTTCGGGAAGTAACCACCGAGAAGAACCTGCTCTCCCAAAATTTGCTGCATTACAAGGAAGAGTACATGCTTCGGGAGGGGTTGAAGACCGATCTGGAGGAGGTGAAGCGCGGGCGCGACACCCTGGTCGAGGAAAATATGAAATTGAAGGAAGAGAAGGCCAAGTTTACTAAGGTCGAGGAGGAGAATGGGAACCTTCGGCAAGGGTCATGGTATTGGAGCATATGGCTCTTCCCGGGGATAGTGAGACCGAGGAAGATCTGAACCTGAAGAACCGGGGATGACCTGATTGCTCGGATCCGGGGCTTGAAAAAGACGTTGTTGAGGTCTTCGAGGATGGTTTCAACAACGCGACCGAGCAACTCAAAATCGTCAATCCCTGGCTCGTGACTGATGGAACAACGTTCAGCTATACTGTGGCTGACAGGGAGATCGTCTGCCCCTATGATGATGAAGAAGAAGATGAGGGAGGTGAGAGGGAGGAGAATGATGGCAACAATGAGGAGGTGTAGGTCTGGGTAGTGTGCCTCAGTTTGTTTTGAATTTCTGGCCTGCGTGCCTGTTTTAATTTTGTTGTAATAGCCTGCGTGCCACTTTTATATGTACTTTAATGGCCAGGTTTTGGCTGGGTTTAAATATAATATTTCGATCGGTTTTTGATGGTGTTTGTTAACTTTGTTTGAAATGATATTTATTTGAACTTGTTTGCTCAATTGTATAGGCTCGTCGGTATAGGGAACCGACGAGGTGGCAGGTTTTACGTCTGCCTCGAATTGGGACTAGGGTCACGGTTGGACACCCTGATCCCGGGGCTTGGGCCTTCCCATTGCGAGCTGGGTGCCCTGCCGACATGGTACTGCGATGTTGGAGCTCGTTTGAGATGTCCAACGCCAGGGAGTGTTGTGATCGCCTTACGTGGGAGTTGTCCTCCCTTTCGATCAATGACCAAGGTTTATGGTCGTACCTCCCACACCTTTATAAGATGTTTTAGCAATAGTACTGCTTAAGTTTTTCTACATTCCATGGTCGAGCAAGTTATTCACCTTGTAGGTTTTCGAGGTAATATACCTCGTTGTCCGTCTTATCTCGGACACGGTACGGGCCTTCCTAGTTAGCGGCTAACTTGCCTTCTTGTGGGTTTTTCTGGTTCCGTCTGAGGACCAAGTTGCCCACTTGGAATTCTCTTTTCATGACTTTTGCGTTGTGGCGTAAAACTACTTTCTGTTTAAGTGAAGCTTCTCGTAGGGCTGCCTCAAAGCGGATTTCCTCAACAAGATCCAGCTCGACTCGCAGAGCTTCGTCATTTAGTTCCTCGTCGAAGGGTGCTTCTGTGTGCCGCGTCAGTTCTCGAATTTCTACGGGGATGACCGCCTCGGTCCCGTAGGTTAGCCTAAAAGGGTCTCCCCGGTTGTCGAGTGTGGGGTCGTGAGATATGCCCAAAGTACGTTGTGTAGTTCCTCGAACCATGTTTTTTTCGCTTTGCTTAGTCTACATTTTAGCCCTCGTAGGATTACCTTGTTGGCCGCTTCCGCTTGGCCGTTAGTTTGAGGGTGCTCGACGAACGTGAAATGTTGCTTCGTGCCCAAACTGGCGACGAAGTCCTAGAATCATTTGTCCGTGAACTGTGTTCCGTTGTCGGTCATGAGGACTTAGGGTATGCCAAAGCGGACGAGGATATTTCTTTTGAAGAACCAGAGAATATTTTGTGCTGTGATTTTGGCCAGGGCCTCGGCTTCGATCCACTTTGTAAAATAGTCCACCCCTACGATGAGGTATTTGTTATAGAATGAGTTGGTCATGAAAGGTCTGAGGATATCCATTCCCCACCACGTAAAGGGCCACGGGGATGAGAGAGTTTTTAGCTCGTTGAGGGGAGTGAGGTGCATGTCGGCGTGTATGAGCTCATTCCTTCCTCCCAAAATCCCGTGTAATAAAATGAAAAGTATGGCCTCTAGGTTTTGTTGGGGAGATAACAATGTCAATTGGATCAAATGGAAAAGTCTTTGTAAATCTAAGATGGAAGGATGCTTAGGTTTTAAAACCCTCCAAGAGTTTATTAAGGCTATGTTTGCTAAACAAATATGTAGACTCCTCGTTGAATTTAATTCTATGGTAGCTAAAATCCTAAAAGCAAAATATTATCTTAACTATGAAATCCTCCAAGCCAACTTGGGGAAAAGGCCTGACTATTTGTGGAGAAATTTACACCACAATATTTGTATTATAAGACAAGACAGTTGTTGGGATATTAGGACTAGAAATTTGATTAATGTTTGGGATGATAATTAGATTCCAAACCAATGGAAGTTTAAAATACTAAGACAAAATCCCTTAGTACAAGGACAATTGGAGTCAGGGACCTCATTGATTGGGAAAAAGGTAGTTGGAACCAAATCCTGATCAATCATTCCTTCATCCATATAAACATAACTAATATTCTACAAAATCCTCTAGAAGGATGGTCACTATATGATTAGAACAAGTTATTTTAGTATTTTAGAGTGGAAGAGAAAAAAAGAATGGGAATGCTTTAACATAAACTTAGATAAGTAGATTTGGGGCAGAGTCCGCGGTAGTAAGGTGACCCATAGAAAACAATTTCTACTATGGAGATTTCTAAACAATATTCTCCATGTTAAAGAGAATTTGAGCAATAAGGGAATTAATAATGATATTATATGCCCTAGATGTAACTCTAGTATGGAGTTTACTAACCATTTCTTTAAGAGTTTTTGGTGGACTAAGTATGTCTAGTTTGGTTCTTAGTTGAACATAATTTTCAACAACATACAACCAACTAATTTTACAGAGTGGTGTAGAAATGATATTAGGAAGATGAAAAAAGAAATCTTAGATATGTTCATCAACAATTTTGATGACATATGGACAACTAGGAATGAAATCATCTTTGAATAAAAGAGACTTACATGTTGTAGAGGTTATCCAGAATGCTAACCAAAGTTATAACGATTTTCATTCAAGCATGGTTAATAAGGATTAGGATGATAATAATGGTAGCAAAGAAGACATAAGGGCTCATGTTAAGAAAACAAAAGAGGAAAAAATCATTAGAGGAATCTCATGAATCATAATAAAGATAAAAGAACAGGTCAACAAGGGAACACAAGAACTTATACGGAGAAGGAAGATAGTCAGACATAGAAGAGGAAGAAGAATTAATCAGGTGACAATGGAAAGCATAATATTAGTGTCAAAGACAAAGGAAAGCATGATGATAACAAGAATATGGAAAAAGGTAAGAGTAAGGAAACATAACCTTGTCACAACATATGGAATCAAAATCAGAGAACTGTAAACTTTCAAGGCATCACGATCAACCATACAAATTATGAGAACAACATCAAAGAGCCCAATAATCCTACATAAAATAAAGAGACGAATAAGGTTCACGCACTTCTTCGGAGAAGTGGGGAGGGAAAGGATGGCATGCATCTTAAGGGTCAGAAGACGAAGAAGAAGAAGAAGAAGACGAAGGAAAAAACGATAAAAAAAGTTGACCATATGATATAGATGAATTACCGTCATGGAAAAGAGATGGTAACAAGGATGAATATCGTGTCTGAAAACAAAGAAGGGCAGTAAACGATAAAAGTTAAAAGATATAGAACAAGAGTCACGCATCTGTTAAAGGAGCTCATGTCACAAAATAAAAAAACATGTAAAGACCAACAAGAGATCCACATATTTGATTTAGAGGATAGTGAAGACCAATTATGAGCGAAGAAGAAAGAGAAAGCTGAAAAGGGAAAAAAAATAATCTCACTGGTCAAATCAGGAACAATGATAAAGGAATTAGTCAAGAAAAAAACTTTTGTAACACATATATGTTCCAAACCCAGAGTATCATTAGTAATCAAAGTATCATAATCACAGCCAACGATCTAATAAATAATAATGTGTCTGATGATATTTAAATACTCCACCAAAGAGGAAATAAAGGTATAATCAACATGCAAAAAGATATAAAGGGTTATAAGATAAACATGCATATGAAACACAAGGGTAAAACAAAGGCTCAAGCGAAGGAAAAGAGTTACTGTCATAAAAGGGAGAAGGAAACCACAATGAAGATTGATCTTAGAAACAACAAGAATAAGCAAATAACAAATGTTAAAAGCAATCTTAATAAGAGAGTGGAAGGCGTTAACAACAAAGATATTAAAAGGATACCTTAAAAAGACGGTTGGTTGATGAAAAATAAGGATACGAGCCTTATTGAAGATTGAATATGAGGGTTAAGAACGATTGTTAAGAATATAAAAGGTCAAACAATCAACCAAAATTCATGTAGGATGCATGAAAATAGAGGTCCGCTAGCGGCAAAAGCTTTGAAAATAGCGATAAATCAAACTCTCAATATGATTCGAAATTATTTTCACGACTTTTAAAAATAAATATTTATTCACAATTACTTATATATAAAGAAATGGTTACCAATGAAAATAAAGAAGGCGATGAAAAAAAATTAAATTAAGAAAAAATATATTTTAAAATATTTACATTTAATATATTAAAGTTAATTAAATATTGTTTATTGTAGATCTCAAAATACGATATTTTTTCATAAATATCTGAAAAAGATTTCTCAAATGAATGGCATAATCGAAAATATTTACAAAATCAATGGACCTATCGGAGACATTCTCGAAATAAATAAAATAAAACACAAAACTTGTGAAGAAGGAAAGCGAAACGAGCGTTCAGTTATTCGGGAAGGTTCGAGCCACACGTGCCACGAGGCTCGGGAAACCGAAGCAAAACAAATCGATTAAGAAAACGCCACGTCACCAAATACCGAAGCAAAATTTAATAATATCAGAAATATCTAGAGAAGGTTATAAATAGATATTTCAGTGTGCGAAATCAAAAGAATTTTTCTGAAACCGTAAACACTAACTAAAAAACAAACGTTGTACAAATCAAAACAATAACGTTGGTAGTTCCATTGTTTCGAAGCTGAAGCGTCTTGTTACCCTCCTCAGGTATTAGTTTCGTTTATGGTTTTTGTTTTGTTTTTATTTATGGTTTTTGCTTCTTTCAGTAAATCTTGCCCACCAAGTGTTTGATTTATTGTTTCTATTACTTGGTGGCTAAGAAAAATGGATTTTTGATTTGGTCTATTCATTTATTGTTTATTAATTATTATTTATAGCGGTTTGTTGGGAAATTTAACTTGTTCTTTTCCACCTTTTAGGTTTGATTTTCTTGGAGTTTTCTGGAGATTGATCTTGATTTGGTTCTTTCTTGGATTGTTGAGTGTGGAAGATGGGTGCTACTGTTTATGATCAGAGTTTTAATGTTAATCTTGCGCCTTTGGAACCATCTAGAAAGAGGAAAAGTAGGAGTAGAGGAAAGGGGAGTAAATCTGTGGCTGAGATTTTGGCGAAGTGGAGGGAGTATAATGAACATCTTTATGAAGGTAAAGAGGATGGTAAACCGAAGCGGAAAGCGCCGGCGAAAGGTTCGAAGAAAGGGTGTATGAAAGGGAAAGGAGGGCCTCAAAATTCGGAGAATAGATATAGAGGTGTTAGACAGAGGACTTGGGGGAAATGGGTTGCTGAGATTAGGGAACCGAATAGAGGTAGTAGGCTTTGGTTAGGTACTTTTCCTACTGCTCAAGAAGCTGCTCTTGCTTATGATTATGCTGCTAGAGCTATGTATGGTCCTTCGGCGCGGCTTAATTTCCCTCATATATCGGATTATAGTTCTATTAGTGAATCTTTGAAGGACTCTTCTTCCTTGGCTGCTGATAGCTGTCCTTGTTCTTCAGTGGCAACATCTACATCTGAAACTATGTCTAGTCATTCTGAGGTTTGTGCCTTGGATGATGTTAAGGAGATACCTAAACTACCTGTATATATGAACAATACTCTTGATGTTTTTCGTAAAGATTATGAGGCTTCATCTCCAACTAGTAGAATGAAGCAAGAGCCAAAGGATGAGCATGTTCATATAATAGATCCTGGTATTGATGAAATCAAAGATGCTAAATCAGAAGGAATACAAAATCATACACAGACAAAGACAAAGACAAATGATGTTGTGCAGGTTGAAGAAGGTGTATATAATGACCAGATGGATCTATCATGGATTGATAACTTGGAATTCAATGGTGATTGCTTAAAGAATTTCACAATGGATGAGTTTTTCCATGTGGATGAGCTTCTGGGACATATAGACAATAATCCAATAACTGATGAACATGGGATGATGCAAAATTTGGATTTTGGACAAATGGGTTTTCCTGAAGAGACCAATCCTCCTCAGGTTGGAACTGAAACTACTTCAAGCTTCTTTTATGAATTGGAAAATCCAGATGCTAAGCTGTTGGGGAGTTTGCCTCATATGGAGGAAAACACAACATCAGGTGTTGATTTTGGCTTAGATTTCTTAAAAACAGAAGAACCTGGGAACTATAATGATGCACTTGGAGATACACTATTTCCTGTTTTGGATTATGATGTGAATCTTGCTTCAAGACAAATGTAAAGAAGTGAAGGAAGAATGATTAGAGAAGACTTTGTGCACAAATTTCCCTCATAGTAGCTTGTCTCTTGGATTTGTTGGTTCTTTTTTCTGTTGGTTCTTTTCCTTTTAGACTGAAATTCTCTGCAGGTTTTTTTGAAATGGGGGAATTTATCTGACAAACATTTGTTTATTTTTTTTGTTTACTTATTTTCTGGGTTTAGTTTAGACTACCTTAGAATTATGTACATTATTGTATATGTCTAATACAACTTATTGACCACTAATTTTGATGTTAGTTTTCATAATATATGTTCATAATTTAATGTTTTTGTAAGTGTACTTTTGATTATGTTTTATCTCAAATTTGGTGTATGTCTAATTTGATAACTACATAAAAAAATTCTGTTGGAGATCTCAAGTAACTGTTTCACGAGATAATTCACTCATATTTCTGTCAATCCTGTTTACATTTTGATGTCTTCTGTTCCGGTCATGTTGAAATTCATCAGGTGTTTGTTGATAAAGATCGACGAACATCAAAAAATACATTATGACATAATATATATAATAAAAATTAATAATATATAATAAAAATTAGGATTAATCACTTATAATAAAGACAATTTTTTGGGATTATCAATGGATTTACTTGCGAATTTATCTATGGATATTGGTAAATCTATGGATATTGGTAAATTCAGCAAGTAAATTCGCAGGTAATGTCAAATCTGCATGAAAATTCACAGATAATTGGATTTATCTGCGATATTTTTTTTACGAAAAGTGGGACGAAAAGTGGGATAGAGCATGAAAATTTACAGATAATTGGATTTATCTGCGATATTTTTTTTACGAAAAGTGGGACGAAAAGTGGGATAGATAGAAAAGTGGGATAGATAGAAAATTAGTTTGAAAAATTGGTTATTTGAAGACTTTTTTATTTTAAAAAATGAGATATTTAAGTAAAAATTTCATCTTGGGTAAAATCATTTATAAATAAATTCTAATTTAATCAACGTAACATCAGCGTTATAGTGCAATACATCTATAGTGAGTCTCTTTTTATTTAAAATTAAAATTTATTGCATATTAGTTCTTTACTAAAATTTATTGCATATTAGTTCTTTACTAAATTATGTAATTTTACGAATTTAAATATAATATTTATTTAAAATTAAATTATATAATCTAATATATAATAAAGGAAGTTTCCTGGATAGTCATTAAAATGACTTTTTTTTTGGTGAAATCATTAATCTGACCAATAAAAGCAACACATCTCTAGTGAACCTCTTTTTATTTAAAATTTGTATTTATTGCATATTAGTTCTTCACTAAATCATGTAATAATTTACAAATTTAAATATAATATTTATTTAAAATTAAATTATATAATCTGCAAATTAAAAAATAAAATGATTTCTTCTTCTTGTTCTTCTTTATTCTTCTTCGTTCTTCATTTTTTCATCTTCAAATAACCATTATTGGACCACTCCAAACACCACTTCACACAGATTCTCCTAACAAGACTCTCTAATAGCAACCGCATACCGCATTTCAGATTATTTTCAATCATAGTCAAAATCTTTCGAATAACAACCTCAAATTCAGATTGTACGACGTTTTATTTGTATGACGTTTGGGTGAAGACGTGAATGTGCACAACAATGGTAGAACACAATTTGCAGATTATTGGTGGTATGAGCTGAACATGAATCGGATACAAAATTGAAGACACAATTGCTAAGGTGAATACAAAATTGTTTGTTAAATTTATTTGACATGAGTTATTAAGATTTACTGATTTCGAATAAATTATAATTGGAGGTTAAATTTGATTTCAATTTGGGAATTAGGGTTCATGTCTGAATTTGTTTTTTATATATGTGTATTTCAATTTGGGAATTAGGGTTTATGCCTGATTTTATTTTTTGCATATGGTTTTCAAATGTAATGATTTCGAATTTATTTTTTGCATATGGTTTTCAAATGTAATGATTTCGAATTTAAATTTTGACCAAGGACTCTTGGAGCTGACTTGTCCAGTTTTCTGGATGACATTGATGGTGATATGAGAGGAGGTGGTTTGATTAGCAAAAGATATGTGTATGCCAAGTTACAATAACACAGAAAAAATATGCATTTTGAATTAATCTACAATTTGATTACAACCCTATATCTTCAATTTTTGAAGCTTAAAATCCCTAAAATTAAATGAAAAAATTGAAATCCAAATGTTTTATAAATAAATCTTAAAATTACAATATAAAAATTAAGTATGATTAAATAATCTTGAGTTTTTAATAACAATTTCTAAATTCATACTTTAAATTGATGTAAAGGAGACACTTTGATGGTGGTAGAGTAAAATCCATACTGTGAATAAAAGTTGAGTGGTGGCAGTGGGTGGAGGACACACTCGTGACAGCGAAGAAGACACGGAGACTCGGATTTGGCGGCGACAACATCTATAACAAAATGTGGCAAATCATGGATGGTGGTGGTGACTATAAGTAAAAAATACATTTTGTTAATTTGGGTTTCATGTAGAAGATGCTGGAAAAAAATTTGGGTTTCATGTAGAAGATGCTGGAAAAAAATTTGGATTTCATGTTAAAGAGATTGAGGCAAATTTGTCTTAATGTTAAAAATTATATAAAAAAATATATTTTGTTAATTTTTAATCTGAACTATTAATCAATTAAAATGTCACGTGTCAAACATCCGTGAAAGCAACTGGGATAACTGGACAAATTTGAAACTGGAGGTAATCCGAACTCGTAAAAATGAGAGGAAAAGTGTGTTTATAAGAAATTAAATAAATAAATATTAGCAAGAAATCTAATTAAAATTAAGACAAATTTTAATACAAATCTGTCTACACAATTGATTGACTTCGGCATAATTTGAACATACAACTGAAATAGAAAAATTCTTAAAGATTGACTAATGCCAATGCTTTCACAATAATACAAACATTAAACATCAAACTTCAATCACATTTCAGTGATGCCTTAAAATGATTTTCCTGATTAATCCAATAAGATTTTGACCTTGACACCACTTCATCTAGCAACACATTATTGGCTGAATGTACCAAAAATAGTGCTAATTTCATTCTTGTTGATGTCGAAACCTATATATAATTAAAAACATTTAGGACAATTAGAAATATAATTACAAGAGACATGTTTAAATTAATCATTTTCATATAAATTCAACTTACAGTGATATCATCTAAATACCACCATTGTAAGCAACACTCAATCATCCATTTGCATACCCAAACTCCACAGTCATTTCTGCGTTCAGTCACCAAGTTCATTAGTGACACATAATAGGTATAATACTATGAATTGAATAAACAACAACAATGTATGAGTACTTACGATCCAGGTCGTTGTTGAAGGCATGTCGGTTGACATATGCTGAATGTTGTTATTACATTTGTTGGATAAGGTAATTTGGTATCACAAAAGGATTCATGCATAAAAAATTCCTCAAGAAATATGGCCTGCGACATAGTACAAACCAAAGGGAATAAAAAGCTAAACAATTGATTGGAAACTATAAAAACTAATTCGTACACACACGCATACCAATTTTTTAATTGCACAGTGTTTGATATAATGTCTTTCAGGACAATCCCATGAGTCAAACCAAACCCATTTTTTGTCCAAAATATCAACAACAAATAGAAATCAGTACACACCCATGTTGTTCATGGGAATAAAAATTTGCAAAAATTTAATATTTAGTTGTAGGATGAATTTTTTTTTATGTGCCTACTGTTTTGGCAACAAAGTGACACACAACTCACCTTGGAAATCCATTCGTTTGGTCTCAATATGGAAGGTTGGTATATATTCCTCACATATTCAACATATTGAAATCCGCTCAGGGCATATTCCTGCAGTTAGAATAAGTGTATCTTAACTCAATAATTAATATTAAAGGAATGTACATTTAAAGGTACTATTAGTAGTAGTACTCACTGCAAACTCAGTAGGCAGATGCCAAAAGGACTTAGATTTTCCCATATTATTTATGAACCAGTTTTGTCTTGAAACGACATGATTGATAATTTGTATGGTCAAATGAAAATAATCTTAACAAAATTAATCATATTTAATTGCACAACTATTATATTAGGGTTAAGGTTAGAGTTACAAATTGGTTTAGGGTTAGGGTTAGGTGTAAATTTATGGAGCTTCTTGGGTTTTTTATTTAAAAAAAAATTAAAGTTTTTTAATTTTATAAAAAAATCAAAGTATTTTAACTTAAAAAAAAATTATAGTTGAGTATCATCTATTCATCTGACACATAGTTGAGTAACATTTATAAAAAATATCAAATTTTTTTAATTTTATAAAAAAATCAAAGTTTTTTAATTAAAAAAAAAAAGTTGAGTGTCATCTATTCATATGACACATAATTGAGTGTAATCTATTCATCTGTTGCATAGTCAATTGTTATCTATTCATCTAACACATAGTTGAGTGTTATCTATTCATCTGACACATAATTGAGTGTCATCTATTCATCTGACACATAGTTGAGTGTCATCTATTCACCCGACACATAATTGAGTGTCATCTATTCATATGACACATAATTGAGTGTCATATATTCTTCTGACACATAGTTGAGTGTTATTCATCTGACACATAGTTGAGTGTCATTTATTCATCTGTTGCATAGTTGAGTGTCATTTATTCATCTGACACATAGTTGAGTGTCATCTATTCATCTGACACATAGTTGAGTGTCATCTATTCATATGACACATAGTTGAGTGTCATCTATTCATCTGACACATAGTTGAGTGTCGTCTATTCATCTGACTCATAGTTGAGTGTCATTTATTCATATAACACATTGTTGAGTGTCATCTATTCATATGACACATAGTTGAGTGTCAATTATTCATCTGTTGCATAGTTGAGTGTGTAACACCCAAAATATTTCCCACAAAATTTTCAAATTAAAATCAGAGTAATTAAAATTTAAAACTAAAATTCGAGTGTTACATTCACTTCCAAAACACGGCTCAGTTGATACGTAACACAAAAGTATATTTGCAGCGTTAATCTCAAAAGAAAACATAAAATAAAGGTTCAGTAACAACATGTATTTATTAAAAAAAATAAACAAGAAAATAACAATTATCGTCTGCGACACCCCAAAGTACGTATTAGAGTCGACTCCTCTAACGTGAAGTGCACCGACTTCACCGACCACAAACTCTACTATTCCTAATCACATGCACGTTACCAACATATGGTAACATTCAAACAGAATGGGTGAGATACTTACACCAACAAAAGAGAAAAATAATACAAGTAAAAGCTAAGTATCATCAAATGTTCACCACTTCTCATCAATCAACAATTAAACAATCACACTAAAACCCATTATGATATTATGCATACAAACAACAATCAATGCAAATGAGACTCCACCAGACTCAATGCATTTGGTACCATTTAACGATCTTTGTTTCATGATTCAGTTCCAGTCAGAACTCTCGACCCCTATTTCATGGTCTAGTATGATCCCTCTTTCATGACCACATCCACGATTCCAGTTTCATGGTCACGTATGTCCCTATTTCATGACCACACCAACAACACAACGATTCCCTTTTGAAATTCGGATGGATATTGTTACTCTACCTTGGTACACCATCCCCAACTATGCACATGCCATGCACCATCAATGACAACATGCAATGTATACAACAACTTCCTCATGCAATAACATCAACAACAACATATAACAACAATAACAACAACACATAACAACATCAACAACATGCATCAACAACTATAACATCACATAACAGCATCAACAACATATATCAATAACTATAACAACATATAACAACAATTACATCATATAACAAAAACGACAACAATAACATATAAAAACATCAATGTGAATATATACATATTAACTCATGTTTCTACTATGTTATGTTCAATATCCTTTAACAAGCATGTAACCTCTCAATACATGCCCCTGACATCACTACATCAATCCCCATTCATTAATGTATTAAATAAAAGATTTTATAGAAATTTTCAAAATAAAAATAAATTATTTTTCACTCCAGGTCTTGCTAAGCGACCTCCAGCTCTCTAAGCGCGTGACTCTCTTCCTGGAAGGGTCAAAAGTTTTCAAACGCTCTCTAAGCAAGCTACCTCTCGCTAAGCGAGAAATGTGATTCTGCAGAATTTCCTCTGTGAACTCAACCCAATTCTACTACGATTTCTCTTCCCCAAAACCTCCCTAATTCTAGAAATATACAGAAAATCATCCATTCTTCCTACAATTAATCATCTAATTCAACTAGTTCCAACAATTCCAACAATTCCTAATTGTTCTATCATACTTTTCATCAAATGTTCCTCAAACATCATGGATTCCCACTTAACAATCCTATGCTCAGTACTCATATTATAATACCCTTATGAGATGAAAGAAATCTCATCCTTACCGTAATTCAATGGACGATATCTCTCCCTTGCCGGAATTCTCCTCTTCTAGCTCTTGCCATAGCTCCTCTTTCTTCCTTTGTTCACCCTTCTCAACTCACGATCAGTTTTCCACGAACTGACTTCCTTTTTCCTAAATTCCAAACATAACCCTTAGACCCCAACTAAGGATTTCCCATCTTGCCCTCACTATTCCTTCGCCTAATTACCATTCTATCCTTTCACTTCATATTCTAATTTCAATATAATTTAAATTATTTAAATTCATATAATATTAAAATAATATCATTCTTCCATCAACACATCACCAACTTCACACAACATAAAATACATAACAATTCTCAATTATTTAAATTAAATAATTAAATAAATAACCGGGGGGTTACAACTCTCCCCATTTAGAATGTTTTCATCCTCGAAAACTTACCTTATGCGAATAAACTCGGATACAACTCTCGCATCTTACTTTCCAATTCCCAAGTCATGTTCCCACCTGCAGCTCCACCCCATACCACCTTTACGAGAACAATTTATTTGCCTCTCATCTGCTTTACCTCTTGATCATCGATACGTTCTGGTAGTGCTTCAACCGTAAGATTATCTCTTACCTCAACTTCATCCATCAGTATCACATGTGACGGATCCGGAACATACTTCCGAAGCTGCAAATCATGGAATACATCAAGCAAAATTGATAATCGCGGTGGCAACGCCACTCTATAAGTAACATGTCCAACTCTTGCAGAAATATGGTACGGACCAATAAATTGAGGAGTAATCTTTCTCGACTTCAAAACCCTCCCAACACTGGTCATCGAAGTAACCTCAAAAACACATGGTCTCCTTCTTGAAATTTAAGATCTATCCTCCTCTTGTCGTGATAACTCTTATGCCTGCTCTGTGAAGTTCTCGTCTTATCTCGAATTAACTTTACCATTTCAGAAGTCTGCTACACGATATCAGGTCCAAGTACAACACTCTCACCGAACTCATGCCAACATAAAGGTGTTCGACATCTTCGACCATAAAGTGGTTCAAAAGGTGCCATTCCAATACTGGAATGATAACTGTTAATATAAGTAAACTCGATCAACGACAAGTGACTATCCCAAGCACCCCCTTATTCAAGAACACAAGCCCTCAACAAATCTTCCAAAGATTGTATAGTCCTCTCAGTCTACCCATCAGTTTGTGGATGATAAGCTGAACTCAACTTCAACTTCGAACCCAATGCTTCTTGCAAGCTCTCCCAAAATCTAGAAGTAAATCTCGGATTTGTATCCTAGACAATACTCAAAGGAATCCCATGTAACTTCATAATCACACTGATAATCTCTACAAGAAAAAGGTAATACCAATCGGAATAAAATGTGTTGACTTCGTCAATCTATCAACAATCACCCAAATAGAATCATGCCCTCTCGGAGTGTTGGGTAACCCTGTAACGAAATCCATCGAGATACTATCCCATTTCCACTCTAGAATATCCAACGGTTGCATCAAACTAGCAGGTTTCTGATGTTCTACTTTCGAATTCTGACAAGTCAAACAAGCATAAACAAACCGAGCCACGTCCCGCTTCATTCCAGGCCACTAAAATATCTTTTTCAAATCTTGATACAATTTTGTAGCTCTCGGGTGAATACTCATATTACTTTTATGTCCCTCTTCAAGAATCATTCTCTTCAATTCGAGGTCATCAGGAATACAAATACGCTCCCAAAATCTTAGTACTCCATGTTCATCGACTCGAAATTCATTACCTCCAGCCCATTCATCACTGACCGTCAAGTCCACCAATTTGACATCCGATTTATGACTCTCCCGTATTCAATCAAGAAAGTCATTGTTAACTTCAACATTCCCAACATTACACTATAAGGTGTCTGCTCGCAACCCAAACTCATATCTCAAAACTTTCTATCAATTTCAATTCTCTAGCCATCATGATCGACATATGCAATGTCTTCCAACTTAAGGCATCATCCACAACATTGGCTTTACTTGGATGATAATTCAAACTAAAATCATAGTCCTTCAAGAATTCCAACCAACGCCTCTGCCTCATATTTAACTCTTTCTGGTAAAAAAGATACTTCAAACTCTTATGATCACTGTATACCTCAAATCTCGAACCATACAGATAATGCCTCCTAATATTTAAAACAAATACCGCGTCTGCTAGTTCCAAATCATGGGTAGGCTAATTCCTCTCATGAATTCTCAACTGTCGCGAAGAATACACCACCACTTGACCATCTTTCATTAACACTCCACTCAAACCCATTAGAGAAGCATCACAATAAACTACAAATGGTTCATCTGGTTTAGGCAAAGTTAAAACCGGAGCGGTAGTCAACCTCTTATTTAGCTTAATGAAACTCTGTTAACACTGGGCATCCCACATAAATGCCTTATCCTTAAAAGTTAATTGAGTCAATGGAAGTGCCAACTTCAAAAAACCTTCAATGAATCTTCGATAATAACTAGTTAACCCCAAAAAGCTTCTAATTTTTGTCACCAACTTCAGAGTCTCCCATTGTAGAACCGCATCTACCTTGGATGGATCCATATCAATCCATTTTCCCGAAATTACATGACCAAGAAAACTCACTTCCTTCAACCAAAACTCACACTTCGATAACTTATCATACAACTTATTCTCTTTCAACACTTACAACACAATCTGCAGATGTTCAGCGTGCTCTTCTTCTGACATAGAGCAAATGAGAATATCATTTATAAAGACAACAACAAACTGATCCAAATAGTCATGAAAAATTCGATTCATATATTCCACGAATACTCCGGGTGCATTAATAACTCGAAACGACATCACTACACATTCATAGTGTCCATATTGAGTCCTAAAAGCTATTTTCTTCACATCTTCCTCTTTTACTCTTATCTGATGATAACCCGATCGCAGATCAATCTTGATAAACACTATAGCACCAACCAACTGATCCATCAAATCATCTATCCTTGGAAGTGGGTACTTGTTATTAATTGTCACCTTATTCAGTTTCTTGTAATCAATACCCAATCTCATACTACTGTCTTTCTTTTTCACTAATAATACTGGAGCCCCCCATAGCGACACACTCGGCCTTACAAACTTCTTTTCTAACAGTTCCTCTAATTGTTTCTACAATTCAGATAATTGAAAAGCTGACATACGATATGGTGCCATCAAAATCGGCCTAGTTCCGGGCACAAGATCAATACTGAATTCCACCTCCCTCTCTGGCGGAACATCCACAATGTCATCTGGAAATACTTCCGGAAATTCTGTTACCACTAGAAATTCTCCAATTTCTATTTTATTTTCCACAGATATGGATGCAAACAATGCCAATACTTGAGATTTTTCATTCAAAAGTTCTTTCAACTCTCTAGTAGATAGATAACCAGCTTCGTCTTCCTCTTCATCAGGAATAAGAAATCGAACTGACTTGCTAAAACAATTAATGTGAACATGATTGAATTCCAACCAGTTCATTCCCAGAATCACATCTAAACCTCATAAAGGCAAACAAATTAGATCCACACCAAAATCCTTACCATATATCAATAAAGGATAGTTTAAACAAACTAGAGAAGTAGTTAACGATCCATTAGCAGGAGTCTCGATAATAATTTATCCTTTCATAGGGGAAACAACAAGACCTAATCGTCTCACAAAGTCAATAGAAATAAAGCAATGCATAATGCCTGTATCAATCATAGCAATCAAAGGCGTATTATTAATATAGCAAGTACCTCTGATCAATCGATCCTCACTGGAAGGCTGCGTTTCTGTCAAAGCAAACACTTTTCCTCCAGTCATGGATTTCATTGGTTTCTGATAGTGAGTGCTAATATGACCTTGCTCTCCACAGTTGTAGCAAGTCACCATATTAGTCTTGCACTCTGCAATCAAATGTCCAGGTTGGCCACATTTGAAACACTTCTTCTCGTCACTCATACATTCACTGATACGATGACCTAGTTCACCATACGTGTAACATTTCAGAGAAGCAGGGGAACCTCCCCCACTTGGCTTCTTACCCTCAACATGATTCTACTTACCTTTATCAGCTGGAGCTGCATAAGGGTTCCCACGATGCATTTGTTGCTGTCCTCTTCTCCCAGCCAAACTCTTAAAGTGATTCGATTGAGCCTTGCTGTTTTCTTCAAAGATTCTACAACAATCAACTAAATATGGGAATCTTCTGATCCTTTGATAACCAAATTCCTGCTTGATCTCAGGCCTCAAACCATTCTCAAACTTAACACACTTCGAGAACTCAGCAGTCACTTCACTATAGTGCGGATATAACTTTGTATGGTCAGACAATTTAACAACATACTCCATAACCGACATACTTCCTTGCTTTAATTCCAAGAACTCAATTTCTTTTGTCTAACATCTTCATGAAATTACTTCCTCAAGAATTCCCTTCTAAACATAGTCCAGGTAATTGCCTCACTAGGCGCTTCCAATCGCTGACAGGTGCCAACTCACTAGTCACCAGCCTCTCCTACTAACCTGTGAGCACCCAACCGCACCTTTCAGCCTTCAGAACATTCCATCACTCAGAAGATCCTCTCGATCTCCTTGAGCTACTCTTGTGCTCCATCCGGGTCATACTTTTCCTTGAATGTAGGTGTATAATTCTTCCGAAACTCATCATTCTCACGATCCCCAGCATTCATAGGATTTTTCACAGCTTGGGCCATAACCCACATAACAGCGGTAAGTGCAACATCATTCCTCCCAGCCATTCTAAATATGCCACACAATAATAACCAAAAAACTACTAAGAAATCTATAACAACACTCAATAACAACTCGACGATTCAACTACTTGGTCGGACGGACGGACCTGCTCTGATACCACTTTATAAAACCCAAAATATTCACCACTAAATATTCAATTTAAAATCAGAGTAATTAAAATTTAAAACTAAAATTCGAGTGTTGCATTCATTTCCAAAACACGGCTCAGTTGATACGTAACAAAAAAGTATACTTGCAACTGTAATATCAAAAGAAAACATAAAATAAAGGTACAGTAGCAACATGTATTTCTTAAAAAAAAATAAACAAGAAAAACAATCATCTTCCCCGACACCCCAAAGTACGTATCAGAGCCGACTCCTCTAACGTGAAGTGCACCGACTTCACCGACCACGGGCTCTACTATTCCTGATCACCTGCATGTTACCAACATAGGATAACATTCAAACAGAATGGGTGAGATACTTACACCAGTAAAAGAGAAAAATAATACAGGTAAAAGCTAAGTATCATCAAATGTTCACCATTTCTCATCAATCAACAATTAAACAATCACACCAAAACCCATAATGATATTATGCATACAAATAAAAATCAATGCAAATGAGACTCCACCAGACTCAATGCATGTGGTACCATTTAACGATCCCTGTTTCATGATCCAGTTCCCGTCAGAACTCTCGACCCCTATTTCATGGTCCAATATGATCCCTCTTTCAGGACCACACCCATGACCCCTGTTTTATGGTCACATACGATCCCTATTTCATGACCGCACCAACAACACAATGATTCCCTTTGGAATTTGGATGGATATTGTTATCCTACCTTGGTGAACCATCCCAAACTATACACATGCCATGCACCATCAATGAGAATATGCAATGTCTACAACAACTACCTTATGCAACAACATATAACAACAACTACAACAACACATAATAACATCAACAACATGTATCAACAACTACAACAACACATAATTTCAACAACATGTATCAACAACAACAACATATATCAACATCAATGTGCATATATACATATTAACTCATGTTTCTACTATGTTATGTTCAATATCCTTCAAAACAAGCACATAACCTCTTAATACATGCCCCTGACGTCACTACATCAATCCCCATTCATTAATGTATTAAATAAAATAATTTTTAAGAATAAAATTAAATTAATTTTCACTCCAGGTCTCGTTAAGCGACCTCCTGCTCGCTAAGCGTGCGACTCTCTGCCAGGAAGGGTCAAAAGTTTTCAAACGCTCGCTAAGCGAGAAACACAATTCTGCAGAATTTCCTCTGCGAACTCAGCCCAATTATGTTGCGATTTCTCCTCCCCAAAACCTCTCTAATTCCACAAAAATACAGAAAATCATCCATTTTTCCTACAATTAATCACCTTATTCAAATAGTTCCAACAATTCCAACAATTCCTATTTGTTCTATCATACTTTTCATCAAATGTTCCTTAAACCTCATGGATTTTCACTTAACAATCCTATGCTCAGTACTCATATTATAATACGCTTAGGAGATGAAAGAAATCTCACCCTTATCTTAATTTGACGGAAAATTTCTCTCCCTTACCGAAATTCTCCTCTTCTAGCTCTTGCCCTAGCTCCTCTTCCTTCCTCTGTTAACGCTTCTCAACTCATGATCAATTTTCCACGAACTGACTTCCTTTTCCTTAAATTCCAAACATAACACTTAGACCCCAACTAAGGATTTCTCATCTTGCCCTCACTATTCCATTCCCTAATTACTATTCTATCCTTTCACTTCATATTCTAATTTAAATTATTTAAATTCATATAATTTTAAAATAATATCATTCTTCCCTCAACACATCACCAACTTCACACAACACACAATATAAGACAATTCTCAATTATTTAAATTAAATAATTAAATAAATATCTGGAGCGTTACAGAGTGTAATCTATTCATCAGACACATAGTTGAGTGTCATCTATTCATATGACACATAGTTGAATGTCACGATGACGTGAAAATACACCATTTGTTTGACTTGATTATTGCACATTTTCTAGTTGTTTTGATTTGAATTTGCACTATTATTTTAGTATTTTGTTTGTTTTCAGGTATTTATCCATTTAAGAGTCTCATGCGAAGAAATGAAGCAATTCATATGAAAAACGAGAGAAATGGAGCAATTTGCACACAAGACATTGTCCGATGATTTTGACCATAAACTTTGAATCGTAAATCCGAATGACGCCCCGTTCGAAGCATTGGAAAGCTAACACAGAGAGCAACATCATGGAAAATGGACATAACACTCATGGCGGGCTCCATGAGGCACATAGAGGGCGCCACCTTCACAAAAACGGTTTCAGTAAAAAACGGTTAGAGAAAACCACCCATGATCACCAGTAACTCACATGGCGGGCGCCGTGGCAAGGGTGGCGGGTGCCACCTTTGTTAAATGCTTTCCCTCCAAAAAGAAGTTGGGGGGAACTTCAGTCTTTCCTCTCCTTTTCCGTTGGCTATAAATAGATTTCCCATTGTTCATTTCTCTTCATCCAAGCTTAGTTGCAAACTTAAGCCATATATTTTCTAGTCTTGTAAGTGACAATCCCTTCACATTGAAGAGTTATCACACTATCTATTGAGTCTATAATTGAGTTTAGATCACTCTAGTAGAAGTTAATCCTACCGCCATTTTCATTTCCAGTTTTGTTTATTTCCAGTTATACCTGATTCAAAGCCTTCGATTTGGAGCAGGTTTCTATTTTATTGCATTTGTGTTTTACTTCGTTTATTTTTATCGCAATTGCCTTTACTTTGTTTAAATTTTCTTGCACTCGCTTTAAATTTGTTTATTTCTCGTACACGTTTTACATTATTTATTTTATCGCCATTGCCTTTAAATTATTTATTTCTCACACTCACTTTTAATTTCCTTTATTTCTCGTACTTTCTTTAAATTATTTATTTTCCTCGCATTCGCTTTTAATTTACTTTTAACATGGTCCATTTTAATATGTTCATTTACATTTTCATGTCTAGCTAAATTTTAAAGGTTAGAATGTAAGGATCATGGTAAAATAATGTTTCATATAATGTGTTTATAAAATTACTTAGGGGCTATTTTGATTTTTAAACAAGTTTTCTATGCTTTAATTTTAGGGTAAGATCGAAAGTCGTCCAACCTTTAGTTAAACTTGGTTAGTCTTAACTGTTCAAAGGAAGTGACAACGCTTTGTCCAGTTAAGTAGGAGTTTTTAACACTATAGAAAAAATGATTTTAAAACTATTTTTAGACGTGTTTGTAGGTTTAGAGTCCGGTTCGCATGAACCTCTATTTATTGAAAATCCCAAGTCAAAATACTTTTCAATTGAGTCTAGAACTATATTTCTTAAAAATAAGTTTATTACTTTTACGCAATGCGTGCCTTTTCATAAGTGATAATAAGAGGGTTTGATTAAGGGATAAACTCGGTTCTGAATACACGAAAGTGACAGTTCCCATTAAATTAGGTCTTTTCATAGTAGAAAATATTACCCATAAATAGTTATATTTACAAACATTTGGAACATTGTTAAACTGTGTGAATTGCATTTGATCCCGTTGTTTTATTTGAGTTTACATCCTCGTACTTTATTTTCAATGTGTACTATTTACTCCTGTTTTTGATTTGCCTTAGATAAACATCGTAAATATAGATAACGATAGATTGACGTTTGGTCTCTGTGGAATCGATAATCTTTTATATTACTCTGACGCGATTCGTATACTTGAGAAAACACCGCATCATGTCATCTATTCATCTGTTGCATAGTTGAGTGTCATATATTCATATGACATATAGTTGAGTGGGAGTTATCTGCTTGTGCTTGCAACATCCACTTGTGCTGTAAATTTCTTTTGCACACTTCTATCACCATTGCAGCTTCTTTTTATTTTCTTCTTCTATTAATAAAAATAAACTATTATTTCAATACCGATAATTACACAATATAATTATAAAAACGTATAATACCTTCAAAATTTGGCTTAAAGAATCAGTTACTGACACCAACTCCAACTCAACATTACACTCGGATGATGCATTTTCTGTACTCTGCAAATTAAACAATAACAATTGTTATGGTTAAAATAAAACAAGACATTGACTCTAACAATCAAATCACAATTTATCGAACTTACCGAACAATTCCTTTCATTATGAGTTGTACTATTGCATTTTGAACAGTGTCTGATAGCTTTTGTGTCATTCTTTCTTTTCTTCGAAACACCTTTACTATTCACAGTTATTGGATCACCTACAGCTGACCTTGGTATCCCAATATGATCGTCAGTACTGCAATATTTTTTTGTGTAACTTCATGATGTTCTCCTTTATTTCCCCGTAAACACCATTCTTTTTTAAGCTTCGTTGCAAAAACTAGTAAAAAGAGAATAATATGCACCAAAAAGAGCAACCTCAATCAAATTTGAATCAACTGTACCATTATTAACCATGTTCAAATATTCAATTTTGGCAACCTTTGTCCAACGCGACAAAACCATATAACTAGCAATTTTTTCAACATGTTCTTCCTTCATTACATAAAAAAATATGAGAGCATGGAAGCCCACGAGAATCAAATAACTTACAAGAACATTAAAATGTTGTACCTTCATAAGAAACTCGTCTTTCATAATTCTCCTGACAATATTTTGTCAATATGTACATCTTCAGATCACTGTGTCTTACATAACTCTTTAACGATCAACGCACCAGCCTCCATAATTTCATCTTTAACTTCTTTGAAAATCTCGGTTGTATAAACTTTGGTGGCATCACTCTCAATCAAACGCAAGTGAGTTGTCAATGCGGGTTCAGAAAATTTCGATTTAAAACCAGCTACAAGTTCATTGTTTCTATAGTGTTTAAGAGCCTTATGAAAATTGTGCATAAATTCAAAAATTCAGCCTTTCTTCCTTATGTAACTCTTGATTATTGCATTAACCGCTTCAAATTGAGATATAGTTCTTATATGTCCAAAACACTTGTCACGTAAATATGCAGTTGCCCACAGTGACTTGTTCTCATACGTCTTGGTTACCTATGGATTTCCTTCAAGTTCATTTTCTTTAATTAGCTCTGACCAAAATTCTTCAAATTAATCCTTTGAAAAATTTGAATACATTGCTTTATTAAAGCCTTCCAAATATTCCGAGTTCTTTGCATTTTCACATGCATTCTTATTCAAATGCCAAGCACATAACCAATGGTTTGCATCGGGAAAAATCTGTTTTATAGCCTCCCTCATAGCACCATCTCCATCTGTTACCGATGTTTGTGGGTATTTGTCATCCCTGCACTCTAAAAAACAACCCAACAACCACTTATAGGTATCTATTGTTTCATCCGATACCAACGCATCAACAAAAATAACTGTTTGAGAGTCATGGTTACACCCTAAAAATATAACCAATGGGTAGTTGTATTTGTTCTTCTTGTAAGTTATGTCAAAAGCAATCACATCTCCAAAACGAAAATAGTTGGATTTACTGCTCCCATCAACCCAAAAAAGAGATCTCAGTCGTCCATCACCGTTGACGGAAAATTTTACATATAGCATGGGATCGGTAGATGACTTTACATTTAGATAATTTAAAGAAACGACAATGTCACCATATTTAATGGCATCACACTTTTTTTTATCAAAATAATTGTACAAATCATTCTTTATAAATCCAACTTCCGCGTATCCACCCTTCTGAGCAACCATGTGCCCCATTATATGACAAGTTCTAACCCGCATGTGACTGAATACCATCAATCTGAGCTCTATTCGCTTCAGAAATTTGACTGTAACCGGGGTGTAAGTGCATAAACTTATATGGGGTTAATTCATGGTTATAAACTTCTTCAAAAATTGACACTACATATATACCCTTTTTGTATTGCACACAAAGCCTAGCTAAGCATTTAGTATGGGTCGTACGTCTCTCCTCTCTTTTCCTAACTAACCTAGAAAAGTGTTTATTCTGTCTTAAATCACGCCTATTGCATACAAACTGCCTCATTACTATTATATTACTACCTTCAGCTCATCTACTCCTAATATCACATTTCCTAATAACATATAGAGCGGATCTGTAAAGTGTTGTAGCATTTCGAACAATCCTCAATTTAATTTGATTTTTTGACCAAAACTAGTATTTCAAAAAGTTTCATAGAATCTAATTTTGAGATAATTTTTTTCATGGACTTCCTTCATAACCTTCCCTCGTAACATATATAGAGGATCATAAAAGTTTCATAGCATTTCGAACAATCCTCAATTTAATTTAATTTTAGGCCGAAACTAGTATAAAATTTTGTATAATATACTACGATTTTTTGACCAAAACTAGTATTTCAAAAAGTTTCATAGAATCTAATTTTTAGATAATTTTTTCATGGACTTCCATCATAACCTTCCCTCGTAACATATAGAGAGAATCTTAAAAGTTTCATAGCATTTTGAACAATCCTCGATTTAATTTGATTTTTGACCGAAACTAGTATAAAATTTTGTATATTATCCTACGATTTTTTTGATCAAAACATGTATTTCAAAAAGTTTCATAGAATCTAATTTTGAGATAATTTTTTTCATGGACTTTCATCATAACCGTCCCTCGTAACATATAGAGAGGATCTTAAAAGCTTCGTATCATTTTGAACAATCTTCGATTTAATTTGTTTTTTGACCAAAACTAGTATAGAATTTTGTATAATATAATACAAATTTTTTTGACCAAAACTACTATTTCACAAAGTTTCATAGAATCTAATTTTGAGATAATTTTTTTCATGGACTTCCATCATAACCTTCCCTCGTAACATATAGAGAGGATCTTAAAAGTTTCGTAGTATTTCGAACAATCCTCGATTTAACTAAACTAGTATTTCAAAACGTTTCATAGAATCAAATTTTGAGATACTTTTTTGTATGGACTTCCATCATAACCTTCCCTCGTAACATATATAGAGGATCTATAAAGTGTTGTAGCATTTCGAACAATCCTCAGTTTAATTTGATTTTTTTGACCCAAACTAGTATTTCAAAGAGTTTCATAGAATCTAATTTTGAGATGAATTTTTACATGGACTTCCATCATAACCTTCCCTCGTATTAAATAGAGAGGATCTTAAAAGATTCGTAGCATTTCGAACAATCCTCGATTTAATTTGATTTTTGACCAAAACTAGTATTGAATTTTGTATAATATACTACAATTGTTTTGACCAAATCTAGTATTTCAAAAAGTTTCATAGAATCTAATTTTTAGATAATTTTTTCATGGACTTCCATCATAACCTTCCCTCGTAACATATAGAGAGAATCTTAAAAGTTTCATAGCATTTTGAACAATCCTCGATTTAATTTAATTTTTGACCGAAACTAGTATAAAATTTTGTATATTATCCTACGATTTTTTTGATCAAAACATGTATTTCAAAAAGTTTCATAGAATCTAATTATGAGATAATTTTTTGCATGGACTTCCATCATAACCTTCCCTCGTAACATATAGAGAGGATCTTAAAAGTTTCGTAACATTTTGAACAATCCTCGATTTAATTTGATTTTTGACCAAAACTAGTATAGAATTTTGTATAATATACTATGAATATTTTGACCAAACTAGTATTTAAAAAAGTATCATAGAATCTAATTTTGAGATAATTTGTTTCATGGACTTTCATCATAACCTTCCCTCGTAACATATAGAGAGGATCTGTAATGTTTTATAGCATTTCGAACAATCCTCGATTTAATTTGATTTTTTGACAGAAACTAGTATTAAATTGTGTATATTATATTACGATTTTTTGACCGAAACTATTCTTTCAAAAATTTTCATAGAATATAATTTTGAGATATTTTTTTGCATGGACTTCCATCATAACCTTCCCTCGTAACATATAGAGAGGATCTGTAAAGTGTTATAGCATTTCGAATAATCCTCAATTTAATATGATTTTTTGACTGAAACTAGTCTTTCAAAAAGTTTGATAGAATCTAATTTTGAGATGATATTTTGCATGGACTTCCATCATAACCTTCCCTCGTAACATATAGAGAGGATCTTAAAAGTTTCGTATCATTTTGAACAATCTTCGATTTAATTTGTTTTTTGACCAAAACTAGTATAGAATTTTGTATAATATAATACAATTTTTTTTGGACCAAAACTACTATTTCAAAAAGTATCATAGAATCTAATTTTGAGATAATTTTTTTCATGGACTTCCATCATAACCTTCCCTCGTAACATATAGAGAGGATCTTAAAAGTTTCGTAGTATTTCGAACAATCCTCGATTTAACTAAACTAGTATTTCAAAACGTTTCATAGAATCAAATTTTGAAATACTTTTTTGTATGAACTTCCACCATAACCTTCCCTCGTAACATATATAGAGGATCTGTAAAGTGTTGTAGCATTTCTAACAATCCTCAGTTTAATTTGATTTTTTGACCGAAACTAGTATTTCAAAAAGTTTCATAGAATCTAATTTTGAGATGAATTTTTACATGGACTTCCATCATAACCTTCCCTCGTATTAAAAAGAAAGGATCATAAAAGATTTGTAGCATTTCGAACAATCCTCAATTTAATTTAATTTTTGACCAAAACTAGTATTGAATTTTGTATAATATACTACAATTGTTTTGACCAAATCTAGTATTTCAAAAAGTTTAATAGAATCTAATTTTCAGATAATTTTTTTCAAGGACTTCCATCATAACATTCCCTCGTAACATTTAGAGAGGATCTTGAAAGTTTCGTAGCATTTCGAACAATCCTCGATTTAAATTGATTTTTGACCGAAACTAGTATATAATTTTGTATAATATACTACGATTTTTTGACCGAATCTAGTCTTTCAAAATTTTTCATAGAATCTAATTTTGAGATAAATTTTTGCATGGACTTCCATCATAACCTTCCCTCGTAACATACAGAGAGGACCTGAAAAGGTTTGTAACATTTCGAACAATCCTCGATTTAATTTGATTTTTTTGACTGAAACTAGTATAAAATTGTGTATATTATACTACGATTTTTGACCGAAACTAGTATTTCAAAAAGTTTCATAGAATCTAATTTTGAGATAATTTTTTACTTGGACTTCCATCATAACCTTCCCTCGTAACATATAGAGAGGATATGTAATGTTTTATAGCATTTCGAACAATCCTCGATTTAATTTGATTTTTTGACTGAAACTAGTATTAAATTGTGTATAGTGTAATAAATTTTTTTAACCAAATATAGTATTTCAAAAAGTTTCATAGTATCTAATTTTGAGATAATTTTTTGCATGGACTTCCATCATAACCTTCCCTCGTAACATATAGAGAGGATCTTAAAAGTTTCGTAGCATTTCGAACAATCCTCGATTTAATTTGATTTTAGGCCGAAACAAGTATAAAATTTTGTATAATATACTACGATTTTTTGACCAAAACTAGTCTTTCAAAAAGTTTCATAGAATCTAATTTTGAGATAAATTTTTTCATGGACATCCATCATAACCTTCCCTCTTAACATATAGAGAGGAACTGAAAAGGTTTGTAACATTTCGAACAATCCTCGATTTAATTTGATTTTTTTGACTGAAACTAGTATAAAATTGTGTATATTATACTACGATTTTTGACCGAAACTAGTATTTCAAAAAGTTTCATAGAATCTAATTTTGAGATGATTTTTTACATGGACTTCCATCATAACCTTCCCTCGTAACATATAGAGAGGACCTTAAAAGTTTCATAGCATTTCGAACAATTCTCGATTTAATTTGATTTTTGACCGAAACAAGTATAGAATTATGTATAGTGTACTACGATTTTTTGACCAAAACTAGTATTTCAAAACGTTTCATAGAATCTAATTTTGAGATAATTTTTTGCATGGACTTCCATCATAACATTCCCCCGTAACATATAGAGAGGATCTTAAAAGTTTCGTAGCATTTCGAACAATCCTCGATTTACCTAATCTAGTATTTCAAAACGATTCATAGAATAAAATTTTGAGATACTTTTTTGCATGGACTTCCATCATAACCTTCCCTTGTAACATATAGAGCCGATCTGTAAAGTGTTGTAGCATTTCGAACAATCCTCAATTTAATTTGGTTTTTTGACCGAAACTAGTATTTCAAAAAGTTTCATAGAATCTAATTTTGAGATGATTTTTGCATGGACTTCCATCATAACCTTCCCTCGTAATAAATAGAGAGGATCTTAAAAGTTTCATAGCATTTCGAACAATCCTCGATTTAATTTGATTTTTAACCGAAACTAGTATTGAATTTGGTATAATATACTATGATTTTTTTGACCAAATCTAGTATTTCAAAAAGTTTCATAGAATCTAAGTTTGAGATAATTATTTTCAATGACTTCCATCATAACCTTCCCTCGTAACAATTAGAGAGGTTCTTAAAAGCTTTGTAGCATTTCAAACAATCCTCGATTTAATTTGATTTTTGACCGAAACTAATATAGAATTTTGTATATATACTACAATATTATGACCAAAACTAGTATTTCAAAAAGTTTCATAGAATTTAATTTTGAGATGCTTTTTTGCATGGACTTCCATCATAACCTTCCCTCGTAATATATAGAGAGGATCCTATAAGTTTCGTAGAATATCGAACAATCCTCGATTTAATTTGATTTTTGACCGAAACTAGTATAGAATTTTGTATAATATACTACGATTTTTTGACAAAAACTAGTATTTGAAAAAGTTTCATAGAATCTAATTTTGAGATGATTTTTTTCATGGAATTCCATCATAACCTTCCCTCGTAACATATAGAGAGGATCTTAAAAGTTTCTTAGCATTTCGAACAATCCTCGATTTAATTTGATTTTTGACCGAAACTAGTATAGAATTTTGTATAATATACTACGGATTTTTGATCAAAACTAGTATTTCAAAAAGTTTCAAAGAATCTAAATTTGAGATAATTTTTTGCATGGACTTCCATCATAACCTTCCCTCTTAACATATAAAGAGGATCTTAAAAGTTTCATAGCATTTCAAACAATCCTTGATTTTATTTGATTTTTGACCGAAACTAGTATAGAATTTTGTATAATATACTATGATTTTTTGACCAAAACTAGTATTTCAAAAAGTTTCATAGAATCTAATTTTGAGATAATTTTTTTCACGGACTTCCATCATAACATTCCCCCGTAACATATAAAGAGGATCTGTAATGTTTTATAGCATTTCAAACAATCCTCGATTTAATTTGATTTTTTGACAGAAACTAGTATTAAATTGTGTATAGTGTAATACAATTTTTTGACCAAATCTAGTATTTCAAAAAGTTTCATAGAATCTAATTTTTAGATAATATTTTGCATGGACTTCCATCATAACCTTCCCTCGTAACATATAGAGAGGATCTTAAAAGATTCATAGCATTTCGAACAATCCTCGATTTAATTTGATTTTTGGTCAAAACAAGTATAGAATTGTGTATAATATATGACGAGTTTTTGACGGAAACTTGCATTTAAAAAAGTTCCGAAGAATCTAATATTAAGATAATATTTTGCATAGACTTCCATCATAACCTTCCCTCGTAACATATATGAAGGATCTGAAAAGTTTTGTATCGTTTCATATAGTCCTCGATTTAATTTGATTTTTTGAGCAAAACTAGTATAAACTTGTGTATAATATATTACGATTTTTTGACCGAAACTTGCATTTCGAAATGTTTCGTAGAATCAAATTTTCAGATGATTTTTTGCATGGGCTTCCATCATAACCTTCCCCCGTAACATATAGGAAGGATCTGTTAAGCTTTGTATCGTTTCATATAGTCCTCGAATTAATTTGTTTTTTTGAGAAAAACTAGTATAAACTTGTGTATAATAAATTACAATTTTTTGACCGAAAATTGCATTTCGAAAGGTTTTGTAGAATCAAATTTTCAGATAATATTTTGCATGGACTTCCATTATAACCTACCCTCGTAAGATATAGGAAGGATCTGGAAAGCTTTGTATCATTTCGTATAGTCCTCGATTTAATTTTATTTTTTTAGCAAAACTAGTATGAACATGTGTATAATATATTACGCTTTTTTGACGGAAACTTGCATTTCGAAAAGTTTCGTAGAATCAAATTTTCAGATGATTTTTTTGCATGGGCTTCCATCATACCCTTCCCCTGTGACATATCGGAAGGATCTGAAAAGCTATGTATCGTTTCGTATAGTCCTCGATTTAATTTTATTTATTTAGCCAAACTAGTTAAACTTGTGAATAATATATTACTATTTTTTGACCGAAACTTGCATTTCAAAAAGTTTCATAGAATCTAATTTTAAGATGATTTTGTGGATGGACTTCCATCATAACCTTCCCTCGTAACATATAGGAAGGATCAAAAAAGTTTTGTATCGTTTCATATAGTCCTCGATTTAATTTGATTTTTTGAGCAAAACTAGTATAAACTTATGTATAATATATTACGATTTTTTGACCGAAACTTGCATTTCAAAACGTTTCGTAGAATCAAATTTTCAGATGATATTTTGCATGGGCTTCCATCATAAACTTCCTCCGTAACATATAGGAAGGATCTGAAAAGCTTTCTATCGTTTCGTATAGTCCTTGATTTAATTTGTTTTTTTGAGCAAAACTAGTATAAACTTGTGTATAATATATTACGATTTTTTAACCCAAACTTGCATTTCGAAAAGTTTTGTCGAATCAAAATTCCATATGATGTTTTTGCATGGACTTCCATCATAACCTTCCCTCGTAACAAATAGGAAGGAACTGAAAAGTTTTGTATCGTTTCGTATAGTCCTCGATTTAATTTTATTTTTCGAGCAAAACTAGTATAAACTTGTGAATAATATATTCAGACTTTTTGATCGAAACTTGCATTTAAAAAAGTTTCGTAGAATCAAATTTTAAGATGATTTTATGCATGGGTTTCCATCATAACCTTCCCCCGTAACATATAGGAAGGATCTGAAAAACTTTGTATCATTTCGTATAGTCCTCGATTTAATTTGTTTTTTGAGCAAAACTATTATAAACTTATGTATAATATATTACGATTTTTTGACCAAAACTTGCATTTCGAAAAGTTTCATAGAATCAAATTTTCAGATGATTTTTTGCCTTGAGTTCCATCATAACCTACCCCCGTAAGATATAGGAAGGATCTGGAATGATTTCTATCGTTTCGTATAGTCCTCGATTTAATTTTAGTTTTAGAGCGAAACTAGTATAAACTTGTGTATAATATATTACGATTTTTTGACCGAAACTTGAATTTTGAAAGGTTTCGTAGAATCAAATTTTCAGATGATGTTTTGCATGGACTTCCATCATAACCTACCCTTGTAAGATATAGGAAGGATTTGTAAAGCTTTGTATCGTTACGTATAGTCCTTGATTTAATTTGATTTTTTAGCTAAATTATTATAAACTTGTGTATAATATATTACGAATTTTTGACCTAAACTTGTATTTCGAAATGTTTCGTGAATCAAAATTATCAGATGATTTTTTGCATGGGCTTCAATCATAACCTTCCCCCGTAACATATAGGAAGGATCTGAAATGCTATGTATCGTTTCGTATAGTCCTCGATTTAATTTGATTTGTTTAGCAAAACTAGTATGAACTTGTGTATAATATATTACGATTTTTTGACGGAAACTTGCATTTCAAAAAGTTTCATAGAATCTAATTTTAAGATGATTTAGTGGATGGACTTCCATTATAACCTTCCTTCGTAACATATAGGAAGGATCTGAAAAGTTTTGTATCGTTTCATATAGTCCTCGATTTAATTTGATTTTTTGTGCAAAACTAGTATAAACTTGTGTATAATATATTACGATTTTTTGACCTAAACATGCATTTGAAAATGTTTCGTAGAATCAAATTTTCAGATGATTTTTTGCATGGGCTTCCATCATAACCTTCCCCCGTAACATATAAGAAGGATCTGAAAAGCTTTGTATAGTTTCGTATAGTCCTCGATTTTAATTTGTTTTTTGAGCAAAACTAGTATAAACTTGTGTATAATATATTACAATTTTTAGACCGAAACTTGCATTTCGAAAAGTTTCGTAGAATCAAATTTTCATATGATTTTTTGCATGGACTTCCATCATAACCTACCCTCGTAAGATATAGGAAGGATTTGGAAAGCTTTGTATCAGTTCGTATAGTCCTCGATTTAATTTTATTTTTTTGAGCTAAACTAGTTTGAACTTGTGTTTAATATATTACGTTTTTTTTTACCGAAACATGCATTTCAAAAAGTTTCGTAGAATCATATTTTCAGATGATTTTTTGCATGGACTTCTGTCATACCCTTCCCCCATAACATATAGGAAGGATCTGAAAAGCTATGTATCGTTTCTTATAGTCCTCGATTTAATTTTATTTGTTTAGCAAAACAAGTATAAAATTTTGTAAATATATTACTATTTTATGACCGAAACTTGCATTTCAAAAAGTTTCGTAGAATCTAATTTTAAGATGATTTTGTGCATGGACTTTCATCATAACCCTCCCTCGTAACATATAGGAAGGATCTTAAAAGTTTTGTATCATTTCATATAGTCCTCGATTTAATTTTATTTTTTAAGATAAACTAGTATAAACTTGTGTAGAATATATTACGATTTTTTGACAGAAACTTGCATTTCAAAAAGTTTCGTAGAATCAAATTTTGAGATGTTTTTTTGCATGGCCTTCCGTCATACCCTTCCCCCGTAACATATAGGAAGGATCTGAAAAGCTATGTATCGTTTCGTAAAGTCCTCGATTTAATTTTATTTGTTTAGCAAAACTAGTATAAACTTGTGTATAATATATTACTATTTTTTGACCGAAACTTGCATTTCAAAAAGTTTCGTAGAATCTAATTTTAAGATGATTTTGTGCATGGAATTCCTTCATAACCCTCCCTCGTAACATATAGGAAGGATCTTAAAGGTTTTGTTTCATTTCATATAGTCCTCGATTTAATTTGAATTTTTGATGAAAACTAGTATAAACTTGTGTATAATATATTACGATTTTTTGACCGAAACTTGCATTTCAAAAAGTTTCGTAGAATCAAATTTTCAGATGTTTTTTTGCATGGGCTTCCGTCATACCCTTCCCCCGTAACATATAGGAAGGATCTGAAAAGCTATGTATCGTTTCGTATAGTCCTCGATTTAAATTTATTTGTTTAGCAAAACTAGTATAAACTTGTGTATAATATATTACTATTTTTTGACCGAAACTTGCATTTCAAAAAGTTTCGTAGAATTTAATTTTAAGATGATTTTGTGCATGGAATTCCATCATACCCTTCCCTCGTAACATATATGAAGGATCTTAAAAGTTTTGTATCGTTTCATATAGTCCTCAATTTAATTTTATTTTTTGAGCAAAACTAGTATAAACTTGTGTATAATATATTACAATTTTTTGACCGAAACATGCCTTTCAAAATTTTTTGTAGAATCAAATTTTCAGATGATTTTTTTATATGGGCTTCCATCATAACCTTACCCCGTAACATATAGGATGGATCTGAAAGGCTTTGTATCGTTTCGCATAGTCCTCGATTTAATTTGTTTTTTTGAGCAAAACTAGTATAAACTTGTGTATAATATATTACAATTTTTTGGCAGAAAATTGCATTTCGAAAAGTTTCGTAGAATCAAATTTTCAGATGATTTTTTGCATGGACTTCCGTCATACCCTTCCCCCGTAACATATAGGAAGGATCTGAAAAGCTATGTATCGTTTCGTATAGTCCTCGATTTAATTTTATTTGTTTAGCAAACCTAGTATAAACTTGTGTATAATATATTACTATTTTTTGACCGAAACTTGCATTTCAAAAAGTTTCGTAGAATCTAATATTAAGATGATTTTGTGCATGGACTTCCATCATAACCTTCCCTCGTAACATAAGGAAGGATCATAAACGTTTTGTATCGTTTCATATAGTTCTCGATTTAATTTGATTTTTAAAGCAAAACTAGTATAAACTTATGTATAATATATTACGATTTTTTGACCGAAACTTGCATTTCAAAACGTTTCGTAGAATCAAATTTTCAGATGATATTTTGCATGGGCTTCCATCATAAACTTCCTCCGTAACATATAGGAAGGATCTGAAAAGCTTTGTATCGTTTCGTATAGTTCTTGATTTAATTTGTTTTTTTGAACAAAACTAGTATAAACTTGTGTATAATATATTACGATTTTTTAACCCAAACTTGCATTTCGAAAAGTTTTGTCGAATCAAAATTTCATATGATTTTTTGCATCGACTTCCATCATAACCTTCCCTCGTAACAAATAGGAAGGATCTGAAAAGTTTTGTATCGTTTCGTATAGTCCTCGATTTAATTTGATTTTTTGAGAAAAACTAGTATAAACTTGTGTATAATATATTCTAATTTTTTGATCGAAACTTGCGTTTCAAAAATTTCGTAGAATCAAATTTTAAGATGATTTTATGCATGGGTTTCCATCATAACCTTCCCCCGTAACATATAGGAAGGATCTGAAAAGCTTTGTATCATTTTGTATAGTCCTCGATTTAATTTTTTTTTGGAGCAAAACTAGTATAAACTTATGTATAATATATTACGATTTTTTGACCAAAACTTGCATTTCGAAAAGTTTCATAGAATCAAATTTTCAGATGATTTTTTGCCTTGAGTTCCATCATAACCTACCCCCGTAAGATATAGGAAGGATCTGGAATGCTTTCTTTAGTTTCGTATAGTCCTCGATTTAATTTTATTTTTTGAGCAAAACTAGTATAAACTTGTGTATAATATATTACGATTTTTTGACCGAAACTTCAATTTCGAAAAGTTTCGTAGAATCATATTTTCAGATGATGTTTTGCATGGACTTCGATCATAACCTACCCTCGTAAGATATAGGAAGGATTTGGAAAGCTTTGTATCGTTACGTATAGTCCTTGATTTAATTTGATTTTTTAGCTAAATTATTATAAACTTGTGTATAATATATTACAAATTTTTGACCGAAACTTGCATTTCGAAATGTTTCGTGAATCAAAATTTTCAGATGATTTTTTGCATGGGCTTCAATCATAACCTTCCCCTGTAACATATAAGAAGGATCTGAAAAGCTATGTATCGTTTCGTATAGTCCTCGATTTAATTTGATTTGTTTAGCAAAACTAGTATGAACTTGTGTATAATATATTACGATTTTTTTACGGAAACTTGCATTTCAAAAAGTTTCATAGAATCTAATTTTAAAATGATTTAGTGGATGGACTTCCATTATAACCTTTCCTCGTAACATATAGGAATGATCTGAAAAGTTTTGTATCGTTTCGTATAGTCCTCGATTTAATTTGTTTTTTGAGCAAAACTAGTATAAACTTGTGTATAATATATTACAATTTTTTGACCGAAACTTGCGTTTCGAAAAGTTTCGTAGAATCAAATTTTCATATGATTTTTTGCATGGACTTCCATCACAACCTACCCTCGTAAGATATAGGAAGGATCTAGAAAGCTTTGTATCATTTCGTATAGTCCTCGATTTAATTTTATTTTTTTGAGCAAAACTAGTATGAACTTGTGTATAATATATTACGTTTTTTGACCGAAACTTGCATTTCAAAAAGTTTCGTAGAATCATTTTTCAGATGATTTTTTGCATGGGCTTCCGTCATACCCTTCCCCCGTAACATATAGGAAGGATTTGAAAAGCTATGTATCGTTTCGTATAGTCCTCTATTTAATTTTATTGGTTTAGCAAAACTAGTATAAACTTGTGTATAATATATTACTATTTTATGACAGAAACATGCATTTCAAAAAGTTTCGTAGAATCTAATTTTAAGATGATTTTGTGCATGGACTTTCATCATAAAACTCCCTCGTAACATATAGGAAGGATCTTAAAAGTTTTGTATCATTTCATATATTCCTCGATTTAATTTGATTTTTTAAGCAAAACTAGTATAAACTTGTGTATAATATATTACGATTTTTTGACCGAAACATGCATTTCAAAAATATTCGTAATATCAAATTTTCAGATGTTTTTTTTGCATGGGCTTCCTTCATACCCTTCCCCCGTAACATATAGGAAGGATCTGAAAAGCTATGTATCATTTCGTATAGTCCTCGATTTAATTTTATTTGTTTAGCAAAACTAGTATAAACTTGTGTATAATATATCACTATTTTTTGACCGAAACTTGCATTTCAAAAAGTTTCGTAGAATAAAATATTAAGATGATTTTGTGCATGGAATTCCATCATAACCTTCCCTCGTAACATATAGGATGGATCTGAAAAGTTTTGTATCGTTTCATATAGTCCTTAATTTAATTTTATTTTTTGAGCAAAACTAGTATAAACTTGTGTATAATATATTACAATTTTTTGACCGAAACTTGCATTTCGAAAAGTTTCGTAGAATCAAATTTCAGATGATTTTTTGCATGGACTTCCATCATAACCTTCCCCTGTAACATATAGGAAGGATCTGAAAAGCTATGTATCATTTCGTATAGTCCTCGATTTAATTTTTTTTGGAGCAAAACTAGTATGAACTTGTGTATAATATATTTCGTTTTTTGACCGAAACTTGCATTTAAAAAAGTTTCGTAGAATCAAATTTTCAGATGATTTTTGCATGGGCGTCCGTCATACCTTTCCCTCGTAACATATAGGAAGGATCTGAAAAGCTGTGTATCGTTTCGTAAAGTCCTCGATTTAATTTTATTTATTTAGCAAAACTAGTATAAACTTGTGTATAATATATCACTATTTTTTGACCGAAACTTGCATTTCAAAATGTTTCGTAGAATCAAATTTTCAGATGATTTTTTTACATGGGCTTCCATCATAACCTTCCCCGGTAACATATAGGATGGATCTGAAAAGCTTTATATCGTTTCGCATAGTCCTTGATTTAATATTTTAAAAGCAAAACTAGTATAAACTTGTGTATAATATATTACAATTTTTTGACCGAAAATTGCATTTCGAAAAGTTTCGTAGAATAAAATTTTCAGATGATTTTTTGCATGGACTTCCAACATAACCTACCCTCGTAAGATATAGGAAGGATCTGGAAAGCTTTGTATCATTTCATATAGTCCTCGATTTAATTTTATTTTTTGAGCAAAACTAGTATGAACTTGTGTATAATATATTAAGTTTTTTTGACCGAAACTTGCATTTCAAAAAGTTTCGTAGAATCAAATTTTCAGATGATTTTTTGCATGGGCTTCCATCATACCCTTCCCCCGTAACATATAGGAAGGATCTGAAAAGCTATGTATCATTTCGTATAGTCCTCGATTTAATTTTTTTTGGAGCAAAACTAGTATGAACTTGTGTATAATATATTTCGTTTTTTGACCGAAACTTGCATTTAAAAAAGTTTCGTAGAATCAAATTTTCAGATGATTTTTGCATGGGCGTCCGTCATACCTTTCCCTCGTAACATATAGGAAGGATCTGAAAAGCTATGTATCGTTTCGTAAAGTCCTCGATTTAATTTTATTTGTTTATCAAAACTAGTATAAACTTGTGTATAATATATTTCTATTTTTTGACCGAAACTTGCATTTCAAAAAGTTTCGTAGAATTTAATTTTTAGATGATTTTGTGCATGGAATTCCATCATACCCTTACCTCGTAACATATAGGAAGGATCTTAAAAGTTTTGTACCATTTTATATAATCCTCGATTTAATTTGATTTTGTAAGCAAAACTAGTATAAACTCGTGTATAATATATTACGATTTTTTGATCGAAACATGCATTTCAAAAAGTTTCGTAGAATCAAATTTTCAGATGTTTTTTTGCATGGGCTTCCGTCATACCCTTCCCCCCTAACATATAGGAAGGATCTGAAAAGCTATGTATCGTTTCGTATAGTCCTCGATTTAATTTTATTTGTTTAGCAAAACTAGTAAAAACTTGTGTATAATATATTACTATTTTTTGACCGAAACTTGCATTATAAAAAGGTTCGTAGAATTTAATTTTAAGATGATTTTGTGCATGGAATTCCATCATACCCTTCCCTCGTAACATATAGGAAGGATCTGAAAAGGTTTGTATCGTTTCCTATAGTCCTCGATTTAATTTTATTTTTTGAGCAACACTAGTATAAACTTGTGTATAATATATTACAATTTTTTGACCGAAACTTGCATTTCAAAATGTTTCGTAGAAACAAATTTTCAGATGATTTTTTTACATGGGCTTCCATCATAACCTTCCCCCGTAACATATAGGATGGATCTGAAAAGCTTTATATCGTTTCGCATAGTCTTTGATTTAATATTTTAAAAGCAAAACTAGTATAAACTTGTGTATAATATATTACAATTTTTTGACCGAAAATTGCATTTCGAAAAGTTTCTTAGAATAATATTTTCAGATGATTTTTTGCATGGACTTCCAACATAACCTACCCTCGTAAGATATAGGAAGGATCTGGAAAGCTTTGTATCATTTCATATAGTCCTCGATTTAATTTTATTTTTTGAGCAAAACTAGTATGAACTTGTGTATAATATATTAAGTTTTTTTGACCGAAACTTGCATTTCAAAAAGTTTCGTAGAATCAAATTTTCAGATGATTTTTAGCATGGGCTTCCTTCATACCCTTCCCCCGTAACATATAGGAAGGATTTGAAAAGCTATGTATCGTTTTGTATAGTCCTCGATTTAATTTTATTTGTTTAGCAAAAATAGTATAAACTTGTGTATAATATATTACTATTTTATGACCGAAACTTGCATTTCAAAAAGTTTCGTAGAATCTAATTTTAAGATGATTTTGTGCATGGACTTTCATCATAACCCTCCCTCGTAACATATAGGAAGGGTCTTAAAAGTTTTGTATCATTTCATATATTCCTCGATTTAATTTGATTTTTTAAGCAAAACTAGTATAAATTTGTCTATAATATATTACGATTTTTTGACCGAAACATGCATTTCAAAAAGTTTCGTAGTATTAAATTTTCAGATGATTTTTTTTTTGCATGGGCTTCCGTCATACCCTTCCCCCGTAACATATAGGAAGGATCTGAAAAGCTATGTATCGTTTCGTATAGTCCTTGATTTAATTTTATTTATTTAGCAAAACTAGTATAAACTTGTGTATAATATATCACTATTTTTTGACCGAAACTTGCATTTCAAAAAGTTTCGTAGAATAAAATTTTAAGATGATTTTGTGCATGGAATTCCATCATAACCTTCCCTCGTAACATATAGGATGGATCTGAAAAGTTTTGTATCGTTTCATATAGTCCTCAATTTAATTTTATTTTTTGAGCAAAACTAGTATAAACTTGTGTATAATATATTACAATTTTTTGACCGAAACTTGCATTTCGAAAAGTTTCGTAGAATCAATTTTTCAGATGATTTTTTGCATGTACTTCCATCATAACCTACCCTCGTAAGATATAGGAAGGATCTTGAAAGCTTTGTATCATTTCGTATAGTCCTCGATTTAATTTTTTTTGGAGCAAAACTAGTATGAACTTGTGTATAATATATTTCGTTTTTTGACCGAAACTTGCATTTAAAAAAGTTTCGTAGAATCAAATTTTCAGATGATTTTTGCATGGGCGTCCGTCATACGTTTCCCCCGTAACATATAGGAAGGATCTGAAAAGCTATGTATCGTTTCTTAAAGTCCTCGTTTTAATTTTATTTGTTTATCAAAACTAGTATAAACTTGTGTATAATATATTTCTATTTTTTGACCGAAACTTGCATTTCAAAAAGTTTCGTAGAATTTAATTTTAAGATGATTTTGCGCATGGACTTCCATCATACCCTTCCCTCGTAACATATTGGAAGGATCTTAAAAGTTTTCTATCATTTCATATAGTCCTCGATTTAATTTGATTTTGTAAGCAAAACTAGTATAAACTCGTGTATAATATATTACGATTTTTTGACCGAAACTTGCTTTTCAAAAAGTTTCGTAGAATCAAATTTTCAGATGTTTTTTTGCATGGGCTTCCGTCATACCCTTCCCCTGTAACATATAGGAAGGATCTGAAAAGCTATGTATCGTTTCGTATAGTCCTCGATTTAATTTTATTTGTTTAGCAAAACTAGTAAAAACTTGTGTATAATATATTACTATTTTTTGACCGAAACTTGCATTTCAAAAAGTTTCGTAGAATTTAATTTTAAGATGATTTTGTGCATGGAATTCCATCATACCCTTCCCTCGTAACATATAGGAAGGATCTGAAAAGGTTTGTATCGTTTCCTATAGTCCTCTATTTAATTTGATTTTTTGAGCAACACTAGTATAAACTTGTGTATAATATATTACAATTTTTTGACCGAAACTTGCATTTCAAAATGTTTCGTAGAATCAAATTTTCAGATGATTTTTTTACATGGGCTTCCATCATAACCTTCCCTCGTAACATATAGGATGGATCTGAAAAGCTTTGTATTGTTTCACATAGTCCTTGATTTAATTTTTTTAAAGCAAAACTAGTATAAACTTGTGTATAATATATTACAATTGTTTGACCGAAAATTGCATTTCGAAAAGTTTCGTAGAATAATATTTTCAGATGATTTTTTGCATGGACTTCCAACATAACCTACCCTCGTAAGATATAGGAAGGATCTGGAAAGCTTTGTATCATTTCATATAGTCCTCGATTTAATTTTATTTTTTGAGCAAAACTAGTATGAACTTGTGTATAATATATTAAGTTTTTTTGACCGAAACTTGCATTTCAAAAAGTTTCGTAGAATCAAATTTTCAGATGATTTTTTGCATGGGCTTCCATCATACCCTTCCCCGGTAACATATAGGTAGGATCTGAAAAGATATGTAGCGTTTCGTATAGTCCTCGATTTAATTTTATTTGTTTAGCAAAACTAGTATAAACTTGTGTATAATATATTACTATTTTATGACCGAAACTTGCATTTCAAAAAGTTTCGTAGAATCTAATTTTAAGATGATTTTGTGCATGGACTTTCATCATAACCCTCCCTCGTAACATATAGGAAGGATCTTAAAAGTTTTGTATCATTTCATATATTCCTCGATTTAATTTGATTTTTTAAGCAAAACTAGTATAAATTTGTGTATAATATATTACGATTTTTTGACCGAAACATGCATTTCAAAAAGTTTCGTAGTATCAAATTTTCAGATGTTTTTTTTGCATGGGCTTCCGTCATACCCTTCCCCCGTAACATATAGGAAGGATCTGAAAAGCTATGTATCGTTTCGTATAGTCCTCGATTTAATTTTATTTGTTTAGCAAAACTAGTATAAACTTGTGTATAATATATCACTATTTTTTGACCGAAACTTGCATTTCAAAAAGTTTCGTAGAATAAAATTTTAAGATGATTTTGTGCATGGAATTCCATCATAACCTTCCCTCGTAACATATATGATGGATCTGAGAAGTTTTGTATCGTTTCATATAGTCCTCAATTTAATTTAATTTTTTGAGCAAAACTAGTATAAACTTGTGTATAATATATTACACTTTTTTGACCGAAACTTGCATTTCGAAAAGTTTCGTAGAATCAAATTTTCAGATGATTTTTTGAATGGACTTCCATCATAACCTACCCTCGTAAGATATAGGAAGGATCTTGAAAGCTTTGTATCATTTCGTATAGTCCTCGATTTAATTTTTTTTGGAGCAAAACTAGTATGAACTTGTGTATCATATATTTCGTTTTTTGACCGAAACTTGCATTCAAAAAAGTTTCGTAGAATCAAATTTTCAGATGATTTTTGCATGGGCGTCCGTCATACCTTTCCCCCGTAACATATAGGAAGGATCTGAAAAGCTATGTATCGTTTCTTAAAGTCCTCGATTTAATTTTATTTGTTTATCAAAACTAGTATAAACTTGTGTATAATATATTTCTATTTTTTGACCGAAACTTGCATTTCAAAAAGTTTCGTAGAATTTAATTTTAAGATGATTTTGCGCATGGACTTCCATCATACCCTTCCCTCGTAACATATTGGAAGGATCTTAAAAGTTTTCTATCATTTCATATAGTCCTCGATTTAATTTGATTTTGTAAGCAAAACTAGTATAAACTCGTGTATAATATATTACGATTTTTTGACCGAAACTTGCTTTTCAAAAAGTTTCGTAGAATCAAATTTTCAGATGTTTTTTTGCATGGGCTTCCGTCATACCCTTCCCCTGTAACATATAGGAAGGATCTGAAAAGCTATGTATCGTTTCGTATAGTCCTCGATTTAATTTTATTTGTTTAGCAAAACTAGTAAAAACTTGTGTATAATATATTACTATTTTTTGACCGAAACTTGCATTTCAAAAAGTTTCGTAGAATTTAATTTTAAGATGATTTTGTGCATGGAATTCCATCATACCCTTCCCTCGTAACATATAGGAAGGATCTGAAAAGGTTTGTATCGTTTCCTATAGTCCTCTATTTAATTTGATTTTTTGAGCAACACTAGTATAAACTTGTGTATAATATATTACAATTTTTTGACCGAAACTTGCATTTCAAAATGTTTCGTAGAATCAAATTTTCAGATGCTTTTTTTACATGGGCTTCCATCATAACCTTCCCTCGTAACATATAGGATGGATCTGAAAAGCTTTGTATTGTTTCACATAGTCATTGATTTAATTTTTTTAAAGCAAAACTAGTATAAACTTGTGTATAATATATTACAATTGTTTGACCGAAAATTGCATTTCGAAAAGTTCCGTAGAATAATATTTTCAGATGATTTTTTGCATGGACTTCCAACATAACCTACCCTCGTAAGATATAGGAAGGATCTGGAAAGCTTTGTATCATTTCATATAGTCCTCGATTTAATTTTATTTTTTGAGCAAAACTAGTATGAACTTGTGTATAATATATTAAGTTTTTTTGACCGAAACTTGCATTTCAAAAAGTTTCGTAGAATCAAATTTTCAGATGATTTTTTGCATGGGCTTCCATCATACCCTTCCCCGGTAACATATAGGTAGGATCTGAAAAGATATGTAGCGTTTCGTATAGTCCTCGATTTAATTTTATTTGTTTAGCAAAACTAGTATAAACTTGTGTATAATATATTACTATTTTATGACCGAAACTTGCATTTCAAAAAGTTTCGTAGAATCTAATTTTAAGATGATTTTGTGCATGGACTTTCATCATAACCCTCCCTCGTAACATATAGGAAGGATCTTAAAAGTTTTGTATCATTTCATATATTCCTCGATTTAATTTGATTTTTTAAGCAAAACTAGTATAAATTTGTGTATAATATATTACGATTTTTTGACCGAAACATGCATTTCAAAAAGTTTCGTAGTATCAAATTTTCAGATGTTTTTTTTGCATGGGCTTCCGTCATACCCTTCCCCCGTAACATATAGGAAGGATCTGAAAAGCTATGTATCGTTTCGTATAGTCCTCGATTTAATTTTATTTGTTTAGCAAAACTAGTATAAACTTGTGTATAATATATCACTATTTTTTGACCGAAACTTGCATTTCAAAAAGTTTCGTAGAATAAAATTTTAAGATGATTTTGTGCATGGAATTCCATCATAACCTTCCCTCGTAACATATATGATGGATCTGAGAAGTTTTGTATCGTTTCATATAGTCCTCAATTTAATTTAATTTTTTGAGCAAAACTAGTATAAACTTGTGTATAATATATTACACTTTTTTGACCGAAACTTGCATTTCGAAAAGTTTCGTAGAATCAAATTTTCAGATGATTTTTTGAATGGACTTCCATCATAACCTACCCTCGTAAGATATAGGAAGGATCTTGAAAGCTTTGTATCATTTCGTATAGTCCTCGATTTAATTTTTTTTGGAGCAAAACTAGTATGAACTTGTGTATCATATATTTCGTTTTTTGACCGAAACTTGCATTCAAAAAAGTTTCGTAGAATCAAATTTTCAGATGATTTTTGCTTGGGCGTCCGTCATACCTTTCCCCCGTAACATATAGGAAGGATCTGAAAAGCTATGTATCGTTTCTTAAAGTCCTCGATTTAATTTTATTTGTTTATCAAAACTAGTATAAACTTGTGTATAATATATTTCTATTTTTTGACCGAAACTTGCATTTCAAAAAGTTTCGTAGAATTTAATTTTAAGATGATTTTGCGCATGGAATTCTATCATACCCTTCCCTCGTAACATATAGGAAGGATCTTAAAAGTTTTGTATCATTTCATATAGTCCTCGATTTAATTTGATTTTGTAAGCAAAACTAGTATAAACTCGTGTATAATATATTACGATTTTTTGACCGAAACTTGCTTTTCAAAAAATTTCGTAGAATCAAATTTTCAGATGTTTTTTTGCATGGGCTTCCATCATACCCTTCCCCTGTAACATATAGGAAGGATCTGAAAAGCTATGTATCGTTTCCTATAGTCCTCGATTTAATTTTATTTGTTTAGCAAAACTAGTAAAAACTTGTGTATAATATATTACTATTTTTTGACCGAAACTTGCATTTCAAAAAGTTTCGTAGAATTTAATTTTAAGATGATTTTGTGCATGGAATTCCATCATACCCTTCCCTCGTAACATATAGGAAGGATCTGAAAAGGTTTGTATCGTTTCTTATAGTCCTCGATTTAATTTGATTTTTTGAGCAACACTAGTATAAACTTGTGTATAATATATTACAATTTTTTGACCGAAACTTGCATTTCAAAATGTTTCATAGAATCAAATTTTCTGATGATTTTTTTACATGGGCTTCCATCATAACCTTCCCCCGTAACATATAGGATGGATCTGAAAATCTTTGTATCGTTTCACATAGTCCTTGATTTAATTTTTTTAAAGCAAAACTAGTATAAACTTGTGTATAATATATTACAATTTTTTGACCGAAAATTGCATTTCGAAAAGTTTCGTAGAATAATATTTTCAGATGATTTTTTGCATGGACTTCCAACATAACCTACCCTCGAAAGATATAGAAAGGATCTGGAAAGCTTTGTATCATTTCATATAGTCCTCGATTTAATTTTATTTTTTGAGCAAAACTAGTATGAACTTGTGTATAATATATTAAGTTTTTTTGACCGAAACTTGCATTTCAAAAAGTTTCGTAGAATCAAATTTTCAGATGATTTTTTGCATGGGCTTCCGTCATACCCTTCCCCGGTAACATATAGGAAGGATCTGAAAAGCTATGTATCGTTTCGTATAGTCCTCGATTTAATTTTATTTGTTTAGAAAAACTAGTATAAACTTGTGTATAATATATTACTATTTTATGACCGAAACTTGCATTTCAAAAAGTTTCGTAGAATCTAATTTTAAGATGATTTTGTGCATGGACTTTCATCATAACCCTCCCTCGTAACATATAGGAAGGATATTAAAAGTTTTGTATCATTTCATATATTCCTCGATTTAATTTGATTTTTTAAGCAAAACTAGTATAAATTTGTGTATAATATATTACGATTTTTTGACCGAAACATGCATTTCAAAAAGTTTCGTAGTATCAAATTTTCAGATGTTTTTTTTGCATGGGCTTCCGTCATACCCTTCCCCCGTAACATATAGGAAGGATCTGAAAAGCTATGTATCGTTTCGTATAGTCCTCGATTTAATTTTATTTGTTTAGCAAAACTAGTATAAACTTGTGTATAATATATCACTATTTTTTGACCGAAACTTGCATTTCAAAAAGTTTCGTAGAATAAAATTTTAAGATGATTTTGTGCATGGAATTCCATCATAACCTTCCCTCGTAACATATAGGATGGATCTGAGAAGTTTTGTATCGTTTCATATAGTCCTCAATTTAATTTTATTTTTTGAGCAAAACTAGTATAAACTTGTGTATAATATATTACACTTTTTTGACCGAAACTTGCATTTCGAAAAGTTTCGTAGAATCAAATTTTCAGATGATTTTTTGAATGGACTTCCATCATAACCTACCCTCGTAAGATATAGGAAGGATCTTGAAAGCTTTGTATCATTTCGTATAGTCCTCGATTTAATTTTTTTTGGAGCAAAACTAGTATGAACTTGTGTATAATATATTTCGTTTTTTGACCGAAACTTGCATTTAAAAAAGTTTCGTAGAATCAAATTTTCAGATGATTTTTGCATGGGCGTCCGTCATACCTTTCCCCCGTAACATATAGGAAGGATCTGAAAAGCTATGTATCGTTTCTTAAAGTCCTCGATTTAATTTTATTTGTTTATCAAAACTAGTATAAACTTGTGTATAATATATTTCTATTTTTTGACCGAAACTTGCATTTCAAAAAGTTTCGTAGAATTTAATTTTAAGATGATTTTGCGCATGGACTTCCATCATACCCTTCCCTCGTAACATATTGGAAGGATCTTAAAAGTTTTCTATCATTTCATATAGTCCTCGATTTAATTTTATTTTGTAAGCAAAACTAGTATAAACTCGTGTATAATATATTACGATTTTTTGACCGAAACTTGCTTTTCAAAAAGTTTCGTAGAATCAAATTTTCAGATGTTTTTTTGCATGGGCTTCCGTCATACCCTTCCCCTGTAACATATAGGAAGGATCTGAAAAGCTATGTATCGTTTCGTATAGTCCTCGATTTAATTTTATTTGTTTAGCAAAACTAGTAAAAACTTGTGTATAATATATTACTATTTTTTGACCGAAACTTGCATTTCAAAAAGTTTCGTAGAATTTAATTTTAAGATGATTTTGTGCATGGAATTCCATCATACCCTTCCCTCGTAACATATAGGAAGGATCTGAAAAGGTTTGTATCGTTTCCTATAGTCCTCTATTTAATTTGATTTTTTGAGCAACACTAGTATAAACTTGTGTATAATATATTACAATTTTTTGACCGAAACTTGCATTTCAAAATGTTTCGTAGAATCAAATTTTCAGATGATTTTTTTACATGGGCTTCCATCATAACCTTCCCTCGTAACATATAGGATGGATCTGAAAAGCTTTGTATTGTTTCACATAGTCCTTGATTTAATTTTTTTAAAGCAAAACTAGTATAAACTTGTGTATAATATATTACAATTGTTTGACCGAAAATTGCATTTCGAAAAGTTTCGTAGAATAATATTTTCAGATGATTTTTTGCATGGACTTCCAACATAACCTACCCTCGTAAGATATAAGAAGGATCTGGAAAGCTTTGTATCATTTCATATAGTCCTCGATTTAATTTTATTTTTTGAGCAAAACTAGTATGAACTTGTGTATAATATATTAAGTTTTTTTGACCGAAACTTGCATTTCAAAAAGTTTCGTAGAATCAAATTTTCAGATGATTTTTTGCATGGGCTTCCATCATACCCTTCCCCGGTAACATATAGGTAGGATCTGAAAAGATATGTAGCGTTTCGTATAGTCCTCGATTTAATTTTATTTGTTTAGCAAAACTAGTATAAACTTGTGTATAATATATTACTATTTTATGACCGAAACTTGCATTTCAAAAAGTTTCGTAGAATCTAATTTTAGGATGATTTTGTGCATGGACTTTCATCATAACCCTCCCTCGTAACATATAGGAAGGATCTTAAAAGTTTTGTATCATTTCATATATTCCTCGATTTAATTTGATTTTTAAGCAAAACTAGTATAAATTTGTGTATAATATTACGATTTTTTGACCGAAACATGCATTTCAAAAAGTTTCGTAGTATCAAATTTTCAGATGTTTTTTTTGCATGGGCTTCCGTCATACCCTTCCCCCGTAACATATAGGAAGGATCTGAAAAGCTATGTATCATTTCGTATAGTCCTCGATTTAATTTTATTTGTTTAGCAAAACTAGTATAAACTTATGTATAATATATCACTATTTTTTGACCGAAACTTGCATTTCAAAAAGTTTCGTAGAATAAAATTTTAAGATGATTTTGTGCATGGAATTCCATCATAACCTTCCCTCGTAACATATATGATGGATCTGAGAAGTTTTGTATCGTTTCATATAGTCCTCAATTTAATTTTATTTTTTGAGCAAAACTAGTATAAACTTGTGTATAATATATTACACTTTTTTGACCGAAACTTGCATTTCGAAAAGTTTCGTAGAATCAAATTTTCAGATGATTTTTTGAATGGACTTCCATCATAACCTACCCGCGTAAGATATAGGAAGGATCTTGAAAGCTTTGTATCATTTCGTATAGTCCTCGATTTAATTTTTTTTGGAGCAAAACTAGTATGAACTTGTGTATCATATATTTCGTTTTTTGACCGAAACTTGCATTCAAAAAAGTTTCGTAGAATCAAATTTTCAGATGATTTTTGCATGGGCGTCCGTCATACCTTTCCCCCGTAACATATAGGAAGGATCTGAAAAGCTATGTATCGTTTCTTAAAGTCCTCGATTTAATTTTATTTGTTTATCAAAACTAGTATAAACTTGTGTATAATATATTTCTATTTTTTGACCGAAACTTGCATTTCAAAAAGTTTCGTAGAATTTAATTTTAAGATGATTTTGCGCATGGAATTCTATCATACCCTTCCCTCGTAACATATAGGAAGGATCTTAAAAGTTTTGTATCATTTCATATAGTCCTCGATTTAATTTGATTTTGTAAGCAAAACTAGTATAAACTCGTGTATAATATATTACGATTTTTTGACCGAAACTTGCTTTTCAAAAAATTTCGTAGAATCAAATTTTCAGATGTTTTTTTGCATGGGCTTCCATTATACCCTTCCCCTGTAACATATAGGAAGGATCTGAAAAGCTATGTATCGTTTCCTATAGTCCTCGATTTAATTTTATTTGTTTAGCAAAACTAGTAAAAACTTGTGTATAATATATTACTATTTTTTGACCGAAACTTGCATTTCAAAAAGTTTCGTAGAATTTAATTTTAAGATGATTTTGTGCATGGAATTCCATCATACCCTTCCCTCGTAACATATAGGAAGGATCTGAAAAGGTTTGTATCGTTTCCTATAGTCCTCGATTTAATTTGATTTTTTGAGTAACACTAGTATAAACTTGTGTATAATATATTACAATTTTTTGACCGAAACTTGCATTTCAAAATGTTTCGTAGAATCAAATTTTCTGATGATTTTTTTACATGGGCTTCCATCATAACCTTCCCCCGTAACATATAGGATGGATCTGAAAATCTTTGTATCGTTTCACATAGTCCTTGATTTAATTTATTAAAGCAAAACTAGTATAAACTTGTGTATAATATATTACAATTTTTTGACCGAAAATTGCATTTCGAAAAGTTTCGTAGAATAATATTTTCAGATGATTTTTTGCATGGACTTCCAACATAACCTACCCTCGTAAGATATAGGAAGGATCTGGAAAGCTTTGTATCATTTCATATAGTCCTCGATTTAATTTTATTTTTTGAGCAAAACTAGTATGAACTTGTGTATAATATATTACGATTTTTTGACCGAAACATGCATTTCAAAAAGTTTCGTAGTATCAAATTTTCAGATGTTTTTTTTTGCATGGGCTTCCGTCATACCCTTCCCCCGTAACATATAGGAAGGATCTGAAAAGCTATGTATCGTTTCGTATAGTCCTCGATTTAATTTTATTTGTTTAGCAAAACTAGTATAAACTTGTGTATAATATATCACTATTTTTTGACCGAAACTTGCATTTCAAAAAGTTTCGTAGAATAAAATTTTAAGATGATTTTGTGCATGGAATTCCATCATAACCTTCCCTCGTAACATATAGGATGGATCTGAGAAGTTTTGTATCGTTTCATATAGTCCTCAATTTAATTTTATTTTTTGAGCAAAACTAGTATAAACTTGTGTATAATATATTACAATTTTTTGACCGAAACTTGCATTTCGAAAAGTTTCGTAGAATCAAATTTTCAGATGATTTTTTGAATGGACTTCCATCATAACCTACCCTCGTAAGATATAGGAAGGATCTTGAAAGCTTTGTATCATTTCGTATAGTCCTCGATTTAATTTTTTTTGGAGCAAAACTAGTATGAACTTGTGTATAATATATTTCGTTTTTTGACCGAAACTTGCATTTAAAAAAGTTTCGTAGAATCAAATTTTCAGATGATTTTTGCATGGGCGTCCGTCATACCTTTCCCCCGTAACATATAGGAAGGATCTGAAAAGCTATGTATCGTTTCTTAAAGTCCTCGATTTAATTTTATTTGTTTATCAAAACTAGTATAAACTTGTGTATAATATATTTCTATTTTTTGACCGAAACTTGCATTTCAAAAAGTTTCGTAGAATTTAATTTTAAGATGATTTTGCGCATGGAATTCCATCACACCCTTCCCTCGTAACATATAGGAAGGATCTTAAAAGTTTTGTATCATTTCATATAGTCCTCGATTTAATTTGATTTTGTAAGCAAAACTAGTATAAACTCGTGTATAATATATTACGATTTTTTGACCGAAACTTGCTTTTCAAAAAATTTCGTAGAATCAAATTTTCAGATGTTTTTTTGCATGGGCTTCCATCATACCATTCCCCTGTAACATATAGGAAGGATCTGAAAAGCTATGTATCGTTTCCTATAGTCCTCGATTTAATTTTATTTGTTTAGCCAAACTAGTAAAAACTTGTGTATAATATATTACTATTTTTTGACCGAAACTTGCATTTCAAAAAGTTTCGTAGAATTTAATTTTAAGATGATTTTGTGCATGGAATTCCATCATACGCTTCCCTCGTAACATATAGGAAGGATCTGAAAAGGTTTGTATCGTTTCCTATAGTCCTCGATTTAATTTGATTTTTTGAGCAACACTAGTATAAACTTGTGTATAATATATTACAATTTTTTGACCGAAACTTGCATTTCAAAATGTTTCGTAGAATCAAATTTTCAGATGATTTTTTTACATGGGCTTCCATCATAACCTTCCCCCGTAACATATAGAATGGATCTGAAAATCTTTGTATCGTTTCATATAGTCCTTGATTTAATTTTTTTAAAGCAAATCTAGTATAAACTTGTGTATAATATATTACAATTTTTTGACCGAAAATTGCATTTCGAAAAGTTTCGTAGAATAATATTTTCAGATGATTTTTTGCATGGACTTCCAACATAACCTACCCTCGTAAGATATAGGAAGGATCTAGAAAGCTTTGTATCATTTCATATAGTCCTCGATTTAATTTTATTTTTTGAGCAAAACTAGTATGAACTTGTGTATAATATATTAAGTTTTTTTGACCGAAACTTGCATTTCAAAAAGTTTCGTAGAATCAAATTTTCAGATGATTTTTTGCATGGGCTTCCGTCATACCCTTCCCCGGTAACATATAGGAAGGATCTGAAAAGCTATGTATCGTTTCGTATAGTCCTCGATTTAATTTTATTTGTTTAGCAAAACTAGTATAAACTTGTGTATAATATATTACTATTTTATGACCGAAACTTGCATTTCAAAAAGTTTCGTAGAATCTAATTTTAAGATGATTTTGTGCATGGACTTTCATCATAACCCTCCCTCGTAACATATAGGAAGGATCTTAAAAGTTTTGTATCATTTCATATATTCCTCGATTTAATTTGATTTTTTAAGCAAAACTAGTATAAATTTGTGTATAATATATTTCGATTTTTTGACCGAAACATGCATTTCAAAAAGTTTCGTAGTATCAAATTTTCAGATGTTTTTTTTTTGCATGGGCTTCCGTCATACCCTTCCCCCGTAACATATAGGAAGGATCTGAAAAGCTATGTATCGTTTCGTATAGTCCTCGATTTAATTTTATTTGTTTAGCAAAACTAGTATAAACTTGTGTATAATATATCACTATTTTTTGACCGAAACTTGCATTTCAAAAAGTTTCGTAGAATACAATTTTAAGATGATTTTGTGCATGGAATTCCATCATAACCTTCCCTCGTAACATATAGGATGGATCTGAGAAGTTTTGTATCGTTTCATATAGTCCTCAATTTAATTTTATTTTTTGAGCAAAACTAGTATAAACTCGTGTATAATATATTACGATTTTTTGACAGAAACTTGCATTTAAAAAAGTTTCGTAGAATCAAATTTTCAGATGTTTTTTTGCATGGGCTTCCGTCATACCCTTCCCCCCTAACATATAGGAAGGATCTGAAAAGCTATGTATCGTTTCGTATAGTCCTCGATTTAATTTTATTTGTTTAGAAAAACTAGTATAAACTTGTGTATAATATATCACTATTTTTTGACCGAAACTTGCATTTCAAAAAGTTTCGTAGAATAAAATTTTAAGATGATTTTGTGCATGGAATTCCATCATAACCTTCCCTCGTAACATATAGGATGGATCTGAGAAGTTTTGTATCGTTTCATATAGTCCTCAATTTAATTTTATTTTTTGAGCAAAACTAGTATAAACTTGTGTATAATATATTACACTTTTTTGACCGAAACTTGCATTTCGAAAAGTTTCGTAGAATCAAATTTTCAGATGATTTTTTGAATGGACTTCCATCATAACCTACCCTCGTAAGATATAGGAAGGATCTTGAAAGCTTTGTATCATTTCGTATAGTCCTCGATTTAATTTTTTTTGGAGCAAAACTAGTATGAACTTGTGTATAATATATTTCGTTTTTTGACCGAAACTTGCATTTAAAAAAGTTTCGTAGAATCAAATTTTCAGATGATTTTTGCATGGGCGTCCGTCATACCTTTCCCCCGTAACATATAGGAAGGATCTGAAAAGCTATGTATCGTTTCTTAAAGTCCTCGATTTAATTTTATTTGTTTATCAAAACTAGTATAAACTTGTGTATAATATATTTCTATTTTTTGACCGAAACTTGCATTTCAAAAAGTTTCGTAGAATTTAATTTTAAGATGATTTTGCGCATGGAATTCCATCACACCCTTCCCTCGTAACATATAGGAAGGATCTTAAAAGTTTTGTATCATTTCATATAGTCCTCGATTTAATTTGATTTTGTAAGCAAAACTAGTATAAACTCGTGTATAATATATTACGATTTTTTGACCGAAACTTGCTTTTCAAAAAATTTCGTAGAATCAAATTTTCAGATGTTTTTTTGCATGGGCTTCCATCATACCATTCCCCTGTAACATATAGGAAGGATCTGAAAAGCTATGTATCGTTTCCTATAGTCCTCGATTTAATTTTATTTGTTTAGCCAAACTAGTAAAAACTTGTGTATAATATATTACTATTTTTTGACCGAAACTTGCATTTCAAAAAGTTTCGTAGAATTTAATTTTAAGATGATTTTGTGCATGGAATTCCATCATACGCTTCCCTCGTAACATATAGGAAGGATCTGAAAAGGTTTGTATCGTTTCCTATAGTCCTCGATTTAATTTGATTTTTTGAGCAACACTAGTATAAACTTGTGTATAATATATTACAATTTTTTGACCGAAACTTGCATTTCAAAATGTTTCGTAGAATCAAATTTTCAGATGATTTTTTTACATGGGCTTCCATCATAACCCTCCCCCGTAACATATAGAATGGATCTGAAAATCTTTGTATCGTTTCATATAGTCCTTGATTTAATTTTTTTAAAGCAAAACTAGTATAAACTTGTGTATAATATATTACTATTTTATGACCGAAACTTGCATTTCGAAAAGTTTCGTAGAATCTAATTTTAAGATGATTTTTTGCATGGACTTCCAACATAACCTACCCTCGTAACATATAGGAAGGATCTTAAAAGTTTTGTATCATTTCATATAGTCCTCGATTTAATTTTATTTTTTGAGCAAAACTAGTATAAATTTGTGTATAATATATTACGATTTTTTGACCGAAACTTGCATTTCAAAAAGTTTCGTAGTATCAAATTTTCAGATGTTTTTTTTTGCATGGGCTTCCGTCATACCCTTCCCCCGTAACATATAGGAAGGATCTGAAAAGCTATGTATCGTTTCGTATAGTCCTCGATTTAATTTTATTTGTTTAGCAAAACTAGTATAAACTTGTGTATAATATATCACTATTTTTTGACCGAAACTTGCATTTCAAAAAGTTTCGTAGAATACAATTTTAAGATGATTTTGTGCATGGAATTCCATCATAACCTTCCCTCGTAACATATAGGATGGATCTGAGAAGTTTTGTATCGTTTCATATAGTCCTCAATTTAATTTTATTTTTTGAGCAAAACTAGTATAAACTCGTGTATAATATATTACGATTTTTTGACAGAAACTTGCATTTAAAAAAGTTTCGTAGAATCAAATTTTCAGATGTTTTTTTGCATGGGCTTCCGTCATACCCTTCCCCCCTAACATATAGGAAGGATCTGAAAAGCTATGTATCGTTTCGTATAGTCCTCGATTTAATTTTATTTGTTTAGAAAAACTAGTATAAACTTGTGTATAATATATCACTATTTTTTGACCGAAACTTGCATTTCAAAAAGTTTCGTAGAATAAAATTTTAAGATGATTTTGTGCATGGAATTCCATCATAACCTTCCCTCGTAACATATAGGATGGATCTGAGAAGTTTTGTATCGTTTCATATAGTCCTCAATTTAATTTTATTTTTTGAGCAAAACTAGTATAAACTTGTGTATAATATATTACACTTTTTTTACCGAAACTTGCATTTCGAAAAGTTTCGTAGAATCAAATTTTCAGATGATTTTTTGAATGGACTTCCATCATAACCTACCCTCGTAAGATATAGGAAGGATCTTGAAAGCTTTGTATCATTTCGTATAGTCCTCGATTTAATTTTTTTTGGAGCAAAACTAGTATGAACTTGTGTATAATATATTTCGTTTTTTGACCGAAACTTGCATTTAAAAAAGTTTCGTAGAATCAAATTTTCAGATGATTTTTGCATGGGCGTCCGTCATACCTTTCCCCCGTAACATATAGGAAGGATCTGAAAAGCTATGTATCGTTTCTTAAAGTCCTCGATTTAATTTTATTTGTTTATCAAAACTAGTATAAACTTGTGTATAATATATTTCTATTTTTTGACCGAAACTTGCATTTCAAAAAGTTTCGTAGAATTTAATTTTAAGATGATTTTGCGCATGGAATTCCATCACACCCTTCCCTCGTAACATATAGGAAGGATCTTAAAAGTTTTGTATCATTTCATATAGTCCTCGATTTAATTTGATTTTGTAAGCAAAACTAGTATAAACTCGTGTATAATATATTACGATTTTTTGACCGAAACTTGCTTTTCAAAAAATTTCGTAGAATCAAATTTTCAGATGTTTTTTTGCATGGGCTTCCATCATACCATTCCCCTGTAACATATAGGAAGGATCTGAAAAGCTATGTATCGTTTCCTATAGTCCTCGATTTAATTTTATTTGTTTAGCCAAACTAGTAAAAACTTGTGTATAATATATTACTATTTTTTGACCGAAACTTGCATTTCAAAAAGTTTCGTAGAATTTAATTTTAAGATGATTTTGTGCATGGAATTCCATCATACGCTTCCCTCGTAACATATAGGAAGGATCTGAAAAGGTTTGTATCGTTTCCTATAGTCCTCGATTTAATTTGATTTTTTGAGCAACACTAGTATAAACTTGTGTATAATATATTACAATTTTTTGACCGAAACTTGCATTTCAAAATGTTTCGTAGAATCAAATTTTCAGATGATTTTTTTACATGGGCTTCCATCATAACCTTCCCCCGTAACATATAGAATGGATCTGAAAATCTTTGTATCGTTTCATATAGTCCTTGATTTAATTTTTTTAAAGCAAATCTAGTATAAACTTGTGTATAATATATTACAATTTTTTGACCGAAAATTGCATTTCGAAAAGTTTCGTAGAATAATATTTTCAGATGATTTTTTGCATGGACTTCCAACATAACCTACCCTCGTAAGATATAGGAAGGATCTAGAAAGCTTTGTATCATTTCATATAGTCCTCGATTTAATTTTATTTTTTGAGCAAAACTAGTATGAACTTGTGTATAATATATTAAGTTTTTTTGACCGAAACTTGCATTTCAAAAAGTTTCGTAGAATCAAATTTTCAGATGATTTTTTGCATGGGCTTCCGTCATACCCTTCCCCGGTAACATATAGGAAGGATCTGAAAAGCTATGTATCGTTTCGTATAGTCCTCGATTTAATTTTATTTGTTTAGCAAAACTAGTATAAACTTGTGTATAATATATTACTATTTTATGACCGAAACTTGCATTTCAAAAAGTTTCGTAGAATCTAATTTTAAGATGATTTTGTGCATGGACTTTCATCATAACCCTCCCTCGTAACATATAGGAAGGATCTTAAAAGTTTTGTATCATTTCATATATTCCTCGATTTAATTTGATTTTTTAAGCAAAACTAGTATAAATTTGTGTATAATATATTTCGATTTTTTGACCGAAACATGCATTTCAAAAAGTTTCGTAGTATCAAATTTTCAGATGTTTTTTTTTTGCATGGGCTTCCGTCATACCCTTCCCCCGTAACATATAGGAAGGATCTGAAAAGCTATGTATCGTTTCGTATAGTCCTCGATTTAATTTTATTTGTTTAGCAAAACTAGTATAAACTTGTGTATAATATATCACTATTTTTTGACCGAAACTTGCATTTCAAAAAGTTTCGTAGAATACAATTTTAAGATGATTTTGTGCATGGAATTCCATCATAACCTTCCCTCGTAACATATAGGATGGATCTGAGAAGTTTTGTATCGTTTCATATAGTCCTCAATTTAATTTTATTTTTTGAGCAAAACTAGTATAAACTCGTGTATAATATATTACGATTTTTTGACAGAAACTAGCATTTAAAAAAGTTTCGTAGAATCAAATTTTCAGATGTTTTTTTGCATGGGCTTCCGTCATACCCTTCCCCCCTAACATATAGGAAGGATCTGAAAAGCTATGTATCGTTTCGTATAGTCCTCGATTTAATTTTATTTGTTTAGCAAAACTAGTATAAACTTGTGTATAATATATCACTATTTTTTGACCGAAACTTGCATTTCAAAAAGTTTCGTAGAATAAAATTTTAAGATGATTTTGTGCATGGAATTCCATCATAACCTTCCCTCGTAACATATAGGATGGATCTGAGAAGTTTTGTATCGTTTCATATAGTCCTCAATTTAATTTTATTTTTTGAGCAAAACTAGTATAAACTTGTGTATAATATATTACACTTTTTTGACCGAAACTTGCATTTCGAAAAGTTTCGTAGAATCAAATTTTCAGATGATTTTTTGAATGGACTTCCATCATAACCTACCCTCGTAAGATATAGGAAGGATCTTGAAAGCTTTGTATCATTTCGTATAGTCCTCGATTTAATTTTTTTTGGAGCAAAACTAGTATGAACTTGTGTATAATATATTTCGTTTTTTGACCGAAACTTGCATTTAAAAAAGTTTCGTAGAATCAAATTTTCAGATGATTTTTGCATGGGCGTCCGTCATACCTTTCCCCCGTAACATATAGGAAGGATCTGAAAAGCTATGTATCGTTTCTTAAAGTCCTCGATTTAATTTTATTTGTTTATCAAAACTAGTATAAACTTGTGTATAATATATTTCTATTTTTTGACCGAAACTTGCATTTCAAAAAGTTTCGTAGAATTTAATTTTAAGATGATTTTGCGCATGGAATTCCATCACACCCTTCCCTCGTAACATATAGGAAGGATCTTAAAAGTTTTGTATCATTTCATATAGTCCTCGATTTAATTTGATTTTGTAAGCAAAACTAGTATAAACTCGTGTATAATATATTACGATTTTTTGACCGAAACTTGCTTTTCAAAAAATTTCGTAGAATCAAATTTTCAGATGTTTTTTTGCATGGGCTTCCATCATACCATTCCCCTGTAACATATAGGAAGGATCTGAAAAGCTATGTATCGTTTCCTATAGTCCTCGATTTAATTTTATTTGTTTAGCCAAACTAGTAAAAACTTGTGTATAATATATTACTATTTTTTGACCGAAACTTGCATTTCAAAAAGTTTCGTAGAATTTAATTTTAAGATGATTTTGTGCATGGAATTCCATCATACGCTTCCCTCGTAACATATAGGAAGGATCTGAAAAGGTTTGTATCGTTTCCTATAGTCCTCGATTTAATTTGATTTTTTGAGCAACACTAGTATAAACTTGTGTATAATATATTACAATTTTTTGACCGAAACTTGCATTTCAAAATGTTTCGTAGAATCAAATTTTCAGATGATTTTTTTACATGGGCTTCCATCATAACCCTCCCCCGTAACATATAGAATGGATCTGAAAATCTTTGTATCGTTTCATATAGTCCTTGATTTAATTTTTTTAAAGCAAAACTAGTATAAACTTGTGTATAATATATTACAATTTTTTGACCGAAAATTGCATTTCGAAAAGTTTCGTAGAATAATATTTTCAGATGATTTTTTGCATGGACTTCCAACATAACCTACCCTCGTAAGATATAGGAAGGATCTAGAAAGCTTTGTATCATTTCATATAGTCCTCGATTTAATTTTATTTTTTGAGCAAAACTAGTATGAACTTGTGTATAATATATTAAGTTTTTTTGACCGAAACTTGCATTTCAAAAAGTTTCGTAGAATCAAATTTTCAGATGATTTTTTGCATGGGCTTCCGTCATACCCTTCCCCGGTAACATATAGGAAGGATCTGAAAAGCTATGTATCGTTTCGTATAGTCCTCGATTTAATTTTATTTGTTTAGCAAAACTAGTATAAACTTGTGTATAATATATTACTATTTTATGACCGAAACTTGCATTTCAAAAAGTTTCGTAGAATCTAATTTTAAGATGATTTTGTGCATGGACTTTCATCATAACCCTCCCTCGTAACATATAGGAAGGATCTTAAAAGTTTTGTATCATTTCATATATTCCTCGATTTAATTTGATTTTTTAAGCAAAACTAGTATAAATTTGTGTATAATATATTACGATTTTTTGATCGAAACATGCATTTCAAAAAGTTTCGTAGTATCAAATTTTCAGATGTTTTTTTTTGCATGGGCTTCCGTCATACCCTTCCCCCGTAACATATAGGAAGGATCTGAAAAGCTATGTATCGTTTCGTATAGTCCTCGATTTAATTTTATTTGTTTAGCAAAACTAGTATAAACTTGTGTATAATATATCACTATTTTTTGACCGAAACTTGCATTTCAAAAAGTTTCGTAGAATACAATTTTAAGATGATTTTGTGCATGGAATTCCATCATAACCTTCCCTCGTAACATATAGGATGGATCTGAGAAGTTTTGTATCGTTTCATATAGTCCTCAATTTAATTTTATTTTTTGAGCAAAACTAGTATAAACTCGTGTATAATATATTACGATTTTTTGACAGAAACTTGCATTTAAAAAAGTTTCGTAGAATCAAATTTTCAGATGTTTTTTTGCATGGGCTTCCGTCATACCCTTCCCCCCTAACATATAGGAAGGATCTGAAAAGCTATGTATCGTTTCGTATAGTACTCGATTTAATTTTATTTGTTTAGCAAAACTAGTATAAACTTGTGTATAATATATCACTATTTTTTGACCGAAACTTGCATTTCAAAAAGTTTCGTAGAATAAAATTTTAAGATGATTTTGTGCATGGAATTCCATCATAACCTTCCCTCGTAACATATAGGATGGATCTTAGATGTTTTGTATCGTTTCATATAGTCCTCAATTTAATTTTATTTTTTGAGCAAAACTAGTATAAACTTGTGTATAATATATTACACTTTTTTGACCGAAACTTGCATTTCGAAAAGTTTCGTAGAATCAAATTTTCAGATGATTTTTTGATTGGACTTCCATCATAACCTACCCTCGTAAGATATAGGAAGGATCTTGAAAGCTTTGTATCATTTCGTATAGTCCTCGATTTAATTTTTTTTGGAGCAAAACTAGTATGAACTTGTGTATAATATATTTCGTTTTTTGACCGAAACTTGCATTTAAAAAAGTTTCGTAGAATCAAATTTTCAGATGATTTTTGCATGGGCGTCCGTCATACCTTTCCCCCGTAACATATAGGAAGGATCTGAAAAGCTATGTATCGTTTCTTAAAGTCCTCGATTTAATTTTATTTGTTTATCAAAACTAGTATAAACTTGTGTATAATATATTTCTATTTTTTGACCGAAACTTGCATTTCAAAAAGTTTCGTAGAATTTAATTTTAAGATGATTTTGCGCATGGAATTCCATCATACCCTTCCCTCGTAACATATAGGAAGGATCTTAAAAGTTTTGTATCATTTCATATAGTCCTCGATTTAATTTGATTTTGTAAGCAAAACTAGTATAAACTCGTGTATAATATATTACGATTTTTTGACCGAAACTTGCTTTTCAAAAAATTTCGTAGAATCAAATTTTCAGATGTTTTTTTGCATGGGCTTCCATCATACCATTCCCCTGTAACATATAGGAAGGATCTGAAAAGCTATGTATCGTTTCCTATAGTCCTCGATTTAATTTTATTTGTTTAGCCAAACTAGTAAAAACTTGTGTATAATATATTACTATTTTTTGACCGAAACTTGCATTTCAAAAAGTTTCGTAGAATTTAATTTTAAGATGATTTTGTGCATGGAATTCCATCATACGCTTCCCTCGTAACATATAGGAAGGATCTGAAAAGGTTTGTATCGTTTCCTATAGTCCTCGATTTAATTTGATTTTTTGAGCAACACTAGTATAAACTTGTGTATAATATATTACAATTTTTTGACCAAAACTTGCATTTCAAAATGTTTCGTAGAATCAAATTTTCAGATGATATTTTTACATGGGCTTCCATCATAACCTTCCCCCGTAACATATAGGATGGATCTGAAAATCTTTGTATCGTTTCACATAGTCCTTGATTTAATTTTTTTAAAGCAAAACTAGTATAAACTTGTGTATAATATATTACAATTTTTTGACCGAAAATTGCATTTCGAAAAGTTTCGTAGAATAATATTTTCAGATGATTTTTTGCATGGACTTCCAACATAACCTACCCTCGTAAGATATAGGAAGGATCTGGAAAGCTTTGTATCATTTCATATAGTCCTCGATTTAATTTTATTTTTTGAGCAAAACTAGTATGAACTTGTGTATAATATATTAAGTTTTTTTGACCGAAACTTGCATTTCAAAAAGTTTCGTAGAATCAAATTTTCAGATGATTTTTTGCATGGGCTTCCGTCATACCCTTCCCCGGTAACATATAGGAAGGATCTGAAAAGCTATGTATCGTTTCGTATAGTCCTCGATTTAATTTTATTTGTTTAGCAAAACTAGTATAAACTTGTGTATAATATATTACTATTTTATGACCGAAACTTGCATTTCAAAAAGTTTCGTAGAATCTAATTTTAAGATGATTTTGTGCATGGACTTTCATCATAACCCTCCCTCGTAACATATAGGAAGGATCTTAAAAGTTTTGTATCATTTCATATATTCCTCGATTTAATTTGATTTTTTAAGCAAAACTAGTATAAATTTGTGTTTAATATATTACGATTTTTTGACCGAAACATGCATTTCAAAAAGTTTCGTAGTATCAAATTTTCAGATGTTTTTTTTTGCATGGGCTTCCGTCATACCCTTCCCCCGTAACATATAGGAAGGATCTGAAAAGCTATGTATCGTTTCGTATAGTCCTCGATTTAATTTTATTTGTTTAGCAAAACTAGTATAAACTTGTGTATAATATATCACTATTTTTTGACCGAAACTTGCATTTCAAAAAGTTTCGTAGAATACAATTTTAAGATGATTTTGTGCATGGAATTCCATCATAACCTTCCCTCGTAACATATAGGATGGATCTGAGAAGTTTTGTATCGTTTCATATAGTCCTCAATTTAATTTTATTTTTTGAGCAAAACTAGTATAAACTTGTGTATAATATATTACACTTTTTTGACCGAAACTTGCATTTCGAAAAGTTTCGTAGAATCAAATTTTCAGATGATTTTTTGAATGGACTTCCATCATAACCTACCCTCGTAAGATATAGTAAGGATGTTGAAAGCTTTGTATCATTTCGTATAGTCCTCGATTTAATTTTTTTTGGAGCAAAACTAGTATGAGCTTGTGTATAATATATTTCGTTTTTTGACCGAAACTTGCATTTAAAAAAGTTTCGTAGAATCAAATTTTCAGATGATTTTTGCATGGGCGTCCGTCATACCTTTCCCCCGTAACATATAGGAAGGATCTGAAAAGCTATGTATCGTTTCTTAAAGTCCTCGATTTAATTTTATTTGTTTATCAAAACTAGTATAAACTTGTGTATAATATATTTCTATTTTTTGACCGAAACTTGCATTTCAAAAAGTTTCGTAGAATTTAATTTTAAGATGATTTTGCGCATTGAATTCCATCATACCCTTCCCTCGTAACATATAGGAAGGATCTTAAAAGTTTTGTATCATTTCATATAGTCCTCGATTTAATTTGATTTTGTAAGCAAAACTAGTATAAACTCGTGTATAATATATTACGATTTTTTGACCGAAACTTGCTTTTCAAAAAATTTCGTAGAATCAAATTTTCAGATGTTTTTTTGCATGGGCTTCCATCATACCCTTCCCCTGTAACATATAGGAAGGATCTGAAAAGCTATGTATCGTTTCCTATAGTCCTCGATTTAATTTTATTTGTTTAGCAAAACTAGTAAAAACTTGTGTATAATATATTACTATTTTTTGACCGAAACTTGCATTTCAAAAAGTTTCGTAGAATTTAATTTTAAGATGATTTTGTGCATGGAATTCCATCATACCCTTCCCTCGTAACATATAGGAAGGATCTGAAAAGGTTGTATCGTTTCCTATAGTCCTCGATTTAATTTGATTTTTTGAGCAACACTAGTATAAACTTGTGTATAATATATTACAATTTTTTGACCGAAACTTGCATTTCAAAATGTTTCGTAGAATCAAATTTTCAGATGATTTTTTTACATGGGCTTCCATCATAACCTTCCCCCGTAACATATAGGATGGATCTGAAAATCTTTGTATCGTTTCACATAGTCCTTGATTTAATTTTTTTTAAAGAAAAACTAGTATAAACTTGTGTATAATATATTACAATTTTTTGACCGAAAATTGCATTTCGAAAAGTTTCGTAGAATAATATTTTCAGATGATTTTTTGCATGGACTTCCAACATAACCTACCCTCGTAAGATATAGGAAGGATCTGGAAAGCTTTGTATCATTTCATATAGTCCTCGATTTAATTTTATTTTTTGAGCAAAACTAGTATGAACTTGTGTATAATATATTAAGTTTTTTTGACCGAAACTTGCATTTCAAAAAGTTTCGTAGAATCAAATTTTCAGATAATTTTTTGCATGGGCTTCCGTCATACCCTTCCCCCGTAACATATAGGAAGGATCTGAAAAGCTATGTATCGTTTCGTATAGTCCTCGATTTAATTTTATTTGTTTAGCAACACTAGTATAAACTTGTGTATAATATATTACTATTTTATGACCGAAACTTGCATTTCAAAAAGTTTCGTAGAATCTAATTTTAAGATGATTTTGTGCATGGACTTCCATCATAACCCTCCCTCGTAACATAGAGGAAGGATCTTAAAAGTTTTGTATCATTTCATATATTCCTCGATTTAATTTGATTTTTTAAGCAAAACTAGTATAAATTTGTGTATAATATATTACGATTTTTTTACCGAAACATGCATTTCAAAAAGTTTTGTAGTATCAAATTTTCAGATGTTTTTTTTGCATGGGCTTCCGTCATACCCTTCCCCCGTAACATATAGGAAGGATCTGAAAAGCTATGTATCGTTTCGAATAATCCTCGATTTAATTTTATTTGTTTAGCAAAACTAGTATAAACTTGTGTATAATATATTACAATTTTTTGACCGAAACATGCATTTCAAAAAGTTTCGTAGAATCTAATTTTAAGATGATTTTGTGAATGGACTTCCATCATAACTGTAATACCTCAAAATTTGCCCTCTCATTTCCTCAACATTTTGCATAGCATTTTGCATATATGGATTCATAAAATAACCAAAAACATTGCATCATATATAGCATAGCCGAGGCGTGGGTATGTGATCAATGATCGGAGCAACCGAAAGTTATGAAGAGGCTACCGAAGGGCCACAAAGCTTCTCAACCTTGTGCAAAGGGTTCACAATATCCCACAAGTCTTCACTTGAAGCCACAAGTCATGGAAAGTTTTGGTTTGATTGAAGGAGGCAAGCAGTGCAATACTTCTTGAGGGAAAAGAGCCGAATTAGGGTTTCATTTCTACAGGGGTTCTACATAAATTTTTGAGTAGAAGTGGATTTCTTTGACTTATATATGATGTCAAGTGCCTAGGGTTCAAATCTCGTCCACAAATTCATTTTGGAAGGGGTTCGACTGGCCGGACGACGGAAAATCGAGGAATTGGAGAAAAGGCAATCGGGCTAGGTAAAAAGGGTCGACTCCGGACTTTTAAGATCGAGATCGTGAAATTAGGGTTACAATGATCCTATGGTTCAAACTTGATCAAGAAATGATGGAGGAATCATAGAAAAACCAAAGAAAAATCATTTGAAAGGTAGTTAGTTTCACCATTTCCCTCCACCTTTCCTTCCACTTTCTTTCCACACTTCCGTCTCATTTTTTCCACTTCAATTCCACTCCATTTCCCTTGGAAACTTCCACCACCTTCCACCATCTTCTAGAGTGTTCCAAGGAATATTCCAAGGAAATATTCCAAGGAATATTCCCTTTTCCAACCCTAACCCTAACTAACTTCCAAACCTAATTTTGGATCCCAAACCTAATATTTGGGCCCCAAACCCAAACCTAGCTCCTAGCCTAGTCTCTATTTAAGCCATTTTCATCCAAACAAAAAGGGTTGAACACCATTTTCCAATCTCACTCTTTGATAAGCACTTTTTTCTCTCACTTTTCCTCTCCCTCTCACCAAAGCTTTTTCAAATAAGCTCTTCAAGTTTCACATTGAAACTTGAAGATCTTGAAGCTTAAGCCTCCAACCTTCATATTTTGTGGATTGAAGAAGGATAAGCTACTGAATTTTGTGAGGATTATCGACTTATCAGAAGCACACGAAGATTCAAGCTCAAGAACGCATTTATTTTGCGATTTCTTGGTTTTCGGTTTTCTCTTCGATTCAAGTTCCGATTCTTGCAACAATCACCGAAGCACTCCTCCGCTTCGTAGGTTGGTGATCTTAATCATTTCTTCTTTAAGTTATTCTCTCCATCTCGCCATTTTTGGCATTCTTTAAGTGCTTTTCGCTTTGTTTAAAATCAATTCCGTTTCGATTATGTTTGCTTGTGATTTGTGATTTTGGTTGAATTTGGATTTAAGGTGTTAATAGATATAGGTTCTACCATGTGTAAATAAGCTCCAATTGAGTAGAAATTTGTGTTAGCATGATTAAGTGGGGGTTAGGATTGTTTAGAAGGAAGATTGTGGCCAAAAGCACTTTTTTCAAAAGCATTTTTCACTTTTTGTTCAGTGTTAACCGGTTAACGCATTTGGTTAACCGGTTAACGCATGCGTTTTTGGCCAGAATGCTGTATTTTTCTGCCCGTTAACGGGTTAACCTATATGGTTAACCGGTTAACGCTGTTCATTTTTGGATTTTTAGCCTATTTTCTTGCTCAATCTTGCTTCCTAGTGCCTCTAATGTTCATGTATGTTTAGGTAGTGATTTTAGGGAATTTTTGGGTCCATTTCCAGTAGCCAATTTATTTTTTTCGAGTCGTTTCGACATGATTCCATTTACTTTTCTATGTTTTGTGTTAAAGGTGCAAATGTGATATAAGTGATTCTTGATGTTGTTTTCTACACTTTAATCATTTGTTTCACATGTTAATTGCTTGCTTAAATCCAACATATGCTTCATGATTATTGTCATTGCTTGCTTGATTGATAAAGTGATTAAATACCATGTTGATTTTTTGCCAAAAAGTGATTAAATGCTTCACATGTTCATGCAAGTTTCTTGTGCTTAATTGACCATATCTTAACATGAGTTCAATTCTGATTTTATGCCATGCATGTGTAACAATTGATGCTTGTAGTGATACTTGTTCAATCTCATGATAAAATGCTCATGTGTGCAAAATGAAAAAAGTATGTTTGTTCTTGATTGATCATTGTCATTTTTAATCAAATAGATGATGTAAATAAATTCACATGTTTGAGTTCATTTTGTGATGCATGTAGATTCATGTCAAGTGACATTAATGTGTTGTTTATCATTCACTTTGTGCACATAAATAAAAATAATCAAATTTGGATTTGGCATTTCATAACTGTTTTTGTATATAGCTGCTGTAAAATACTTGTTTGTTATATTAGTATGATGTGTGTGACTTTCTACACCTACTTTTTCATGTTGCATGCTGGCTGTAAAAAGCTGGTGGGTGTTAGGCTTAGTTTCATAGCTGTTTGTGTATTAAGGGGCTGTAATAGGTGTTGTATTTTGGTTTTAGCATTTTTCTAGTTCCTTTAGGATTAAAATAGAGTCTAGTTTAGGTCTAAGGTGCCTTAGAATTTAATTAGGATTTAATTAATGTGTGTTTGCCTTATTCTTTTTAATAAAAATGTGCATTAACACTTGTTTTGTAGTGGGGAAGATTGAGGTAAGTTTACTCCACTTTATCCTTTATTTTTTGTGCATTTCTTTTAGGCTTTTTAATTCATTTTTCCTTCCATATTTGTGATTGGTAGGATTCCCCATTGTTAGGACCAATTTATCTTCCTTAGGAAGTAAGTTGCATCCTTTTTCCTTTTTTTCTTTTCCTTTTTCCATTAGGAATAGAAAACCTCACTAACCACTAGGATCACTTTGTAAATACATAATACATTAGGATTGAGTCTTAGCCCATTAGATTTTGCCTTTTATCAACTTGAGTCATTCTCTTTCTCATCTCAAACAAAATCCAAAAACACTTAACAAATAAATGAAATGATTCCTTGTGTATAGCCTTATTCCATGAAGCACTTGCATTCATTCCATCTTGGAGTGGTGTAAGCTTGACTATCATGATGCACAAGTCTCATCAAGGAGTTGTTCACAAAGAAAAACTTAAAAGACACTTCTTCACAAAAGCAACAAAAACACTTAATAAAGTTCAACAAGCCAGTGAACTTAAACCCAAATCCTAGGAAACCAGTCTTGGATAAATTCTCCTTGCTGGGTATGCTTGTTCTATTATTCCATCTTGGAATGTAGAGTCAAGTGTACATTCCATGGAAAAGAGTTTGAATTCACTTCCTTGTGCCAAATTCATACAAAACTCATAAAAGACAAAAACAAACAATAAGCGACTATCCCGCGGGAACTTCTTTTTCTCATCTCATTCACTCACATCGCGAACTCGCGGCGACTTGTCACACATGCAAGACGGTAAACGCACTCGTACCAGACGAGCCTGCAACACCTGAGCATAGACACACGCAGTTCCAGCTGTAAAAAACACAAACAAATAGTTCCCGCCTAGGTTAGGCGAACTACGTCGACTCTGATCCTCATTATCCCGATGAGGTACGTAGGCAGCGGGGTAGGGCCCGTTCGAGCACACTCTTTATTTTCCCTACATTTCCCCTTTTGTCCATTCTCTTTTTCCAGTTCCTTTCTCATTTTCATTTCCATTCCAGTTAGCGGTTTTATTCAGCAGCAGTTATTTTTTCACACCCTTTGAAACAAAACAAGCAAGCGTGGATCCCGTCGGGTACGACGGACGATCTGGGGTGCTAATACCTTCCCAGGTCGTAACCGACTCCCGAATCCAGATCTTTGGTTCGCAGGACCTTGTCCTTTCCTTCTTCCTCAGGTTTGTGCAACATTACCTTTCCCATTCATTCGGGATAAAAATGTCTGGCTGGCGACTCTAACTTTTCCGCGCCACTTTCGCGTTTGTACTAGGATGAAAATCCCTGGAGCGACAGCTGGCGACTCTGCTGGGGATCGAACCCAGAATCTCTGGTTTCCCTTGTAGAGTCAATCCTAGCGCCTGTTTGGTTTTGTTCTTTGGGTGTTTATATGTTTGTTGCTGTGTGTTTTAGTTTAGCTTTATTGTTTTCATTTACAGCTTTACTTTATCGCATTTATTTACCGCTTTCAGTATTTTATTTTCCATGCATCATATTATACTGGATTGTCTGGCTGTGCTGGTTTTCATTTTTTCTGTGGGATGGGAGTTACTGTGAGATAAGCCAACTACCCGGCTTGAGTGCACCCTAGGACTTAGAGTGGTTCCACTTTGGCTTCATGGCATCTTGCTATGTTGGTAGTAGTGAGTTCCACACCTTGACTTGCGACCTTCTCGGGAATGTATTGATACCGGAATCTTTCTGGGTTGATACGCTACCTTGATAGTTATGTGCAGTCAGGGGACCGATCATTGAGAACCTTTGTGGAAACATCCCTCTCCAGTGATGACAGTGGCAGACCACATTTGTTGGCAAACCCACTCGCATCCGAGGGCCCACTGGGAACTCGCATAGGATGGCCTGGTTCTCTCATAGGAATTCAGTTAAAGCAAACTATTCGTATGACGATAGTATTGTACCCTTCGGGATGAATGTACTATTGTTTCTCGACTCAGTGCTTGAAGCTGGAAACTTGTGAGAGATGCTTGTTCTTTCCGGACTCAACTGAGACCTCCCTGAGTAGTACATAATGCCAAACCGATTCCCTGATTTGGTCATGAACCACTTCTCGGAAATGGTGAACGTATTATTGCTATTCGGCTTTGAGAGTCCGCGATGTTGACCCGAGTAGCATACCCGTGAGATTGGGAGGGGTTTACAGGTTTGCAGGAACCCTGGTACCTTCAGCATACCCACTTTGCCTTTGGTTCAGTTTTGTGATCTGGATTTCTGTTCTTAAGTTATGGACCCCGGATCAGAGGGATGATTATTGTGATATCTGGGTTTTGAGACCGTGCACCGACACCTGATTATATGATTGGCACACCACAGACACTTCACTGATCACATGCCTTGTCTTGCATAAGCATCATATCATCATTAATCATTTTGTGTTCTTTTTATTCCCAGGGTTCATTGCTTCCTAGGTCCTGGTCATATTTTCTACTTTAGCATGGAGATTCCGAGGAAGAGAAATGTTCATTATACTTTCCCGCAGCCAGAGACAGAGAGTGTTCAGGGTTTGATTAGCTTGATGGGTGACCGAGTCCTTGATGATTTCAGGAGAGAGTACGGCAGGATACTGAATTATGTGAGCAAGCCCACAGTCGACCAGAAGGATAGCTTGCATTCTCTGCTGCAGTTTTATGATCCACAGCTGAGGGTTTTTGTTTTTCCTGATTATATTTTGGCGTCTACGTTGGAGGAGGTTTCTAGCATGCTGAGTGTTCCTGTTAAGGAGGGTGTACCTTACTATGTTTCGGAGAGGATCCCATCTCATGAGGATATCACTATTGCCTGTCATTTGAGTATGCCTAGACTCAAGGTGGGATTAGAGGCTGGCCAAAGCAAAGGAATCCCTTTGGACTTTCTTGTTGCAGAGGCACGTGTTATGGCATCGGAAAAGAAATGGGCAGACTTCAAAGCACTGTTGGCTATGGTAGTATATGGAATCAGTTTGTTTCCCGGAGAGAAAGGACTAATTAACATGGAGGCCATCACCATCTTTGTCAAGAGAAATCCTGTTCCTACATTGCTAGCTGATTTTTATTATGGAGTTCACCACAGAAATGAAAAGAGGAAAGGACATGTAAACTGTTGTGCTCCCATATTTGCTGATTGGTTTGTAAGGCAACTCCCTAAATCAGGACCCTTTCAGGATTTGAAACAATCTTGGAAGTGGTCCAAAAGATTAATGGGCTTAACCGCAGCTGACATTGCTTGGGGATGCAACAGAGATTTGGTGGGCAAAGAAATGTTGGTTAGTTGTGGTAGTTTTCCAAATGTACCTTTGATGGGAAGAAAAGGTGGGATTAGCTACAATCCTATCTTGTCCAGGAAACAGTTCGGCTATCCTTTAAGAGATGTACCTTTGATCGGCGATGCAAATGAGTCCTTATATTTCTCAGCAGAGGGAAACTCCAAAATGAGTATCCTAGCATCCCAAGCTTGGGAAGTTAAGGTGATGAAAGGAAAGAAAGATTTTGGAAGAGTAGATCCTAATACCTATGATCCTTTTGCCAGCTGGTTGGAGGACCGTGTGAAGACTCATCTTCTACCATTTTCTAGAGAGACGCCTCTTTACCCTAAAGAGGTGGCACCAAGAACTACGGTGCCTTTGGAGGAATATCAGAAGTTAGAAGCTTTGGTTAAGCAACTTAGGGTTGAAAATCAAGAGGCTCTCAATTCTTGTCAAGCGCTGATGATCCAGAACCGTCGATTGAAAGATAGAGCTGTGCAAGCCGAGGAGATAGTCCGTCTCAAGCAGAAGGACTTTGAAGATAGAGAGCTCTATTTCCGAAAGAAAGGTTTAGCTGAGACTCATATGACGGCCCAGCGCCGAAGAGAGAAGAAGGATCTTAGTGAAGCCAATGAAGCTGTTACTTTATGGCAGGAGAAATGGGACGAGAATCTGAAGAAACAAATGGAGTTAGACGCCAGGCACAAACAGGAAGTCAAAAGTCTTCAGGATTCTTTAGATGGGCAGAAAGAACTTCTCAGGAAAGCTTATTATCAAGAGGAGGATCGTATCCGGCGCGTAACAGAAAGCCAGCAGGCACTGAAGGAAGCTCGAAAGGAGATTGAAGACTTGAAGTTGAAAGCTGAGGTGAAAAGGTCGAAGGCCGAGTCGAGTCAAAGCAAGGAGAATGAAGCAGCATTTCTACAGCAGATCGAGGAGTTACATGCTTCTTCTGATACGAGGGACCTCCTCATTCAGAAGCTCATCCAGGAGCCCGGTCATCCAGATGTGGTTCAGCTGTTCCAGAGCGTCAAATGCCTTAGCTGGAGATTGAAAGATATAGAGTTCCCTAGTGTGTAATTTCGTATTGTTGTACTTGGATTACCCACAGGCTTGTTGTGGGATTCCTTATATGTGATGTACTTTTGTTATCGTGATTGGCACCCTTCGGGGACTTTGTATTTTCAAACTCCAGTTTATACGATTGGTTTGTTCCGGACTTCTTGTTCGTTATTTGCACCAACACGGGGTAATGAGCACCAGTTTTTCACAGCCGTCATTATGTCTGAGTATTATTTGGGTCTTCTTCCCAATTCTTATCTTCTTAATGCCAGGACCGGACACAGGAAGATACTCGGGAATAAAAGGAACACATTGCATTGCATACGCATCATTTGCATTTTGTCTTTGTCTTTGCAGGTTTTTCTTCGAGATGTTTAATTTATCTGTGTTCACCAGGCAAAGATTGCGAGGGCCGCCAAGACCCGGTACATTCGACAAAATATTCCTCATCGGTACGCGACCCGCAGTAATCAAAGAACAGCAATGGACGCCATGCAGACAGAACTCAACGATGTCCGTACCAAGATGGCAGAATTTGTGACTCTGATGCAGGGGATGGCCCAGGGGCAGCAGGAGCTGAGAAATGCAATTCAAGGGTTAACTCCTCCTAACACTAATGCTCAGGCAACTACTTCCGGCGGACTAGGGGCTCCTCCCAACACTAACAACGGTACAGGTGGACCTCATGTTCCAGATCCAGCTATGGCTACGTATGTTCCTGTGCAGGACAGACAGGAAGACCAATTCCAGTACTTCAACAATGATATGGGCTTCGGCGGTGACGGGAATCTCAACGACTTCTTGGTGCTTGCAGAGAAGGTCAAGGCCTTGGAATGCAAAGACACTTTGGGGATTGACGTGTCAGATATGGGTTTAGTACCTGGGGTGGTCATTCCACACAAGTTCAGACCACCAGCATTTGATAAATACAACGGCAACTCTTGCCCGAAAACTCACCTACAGGCCTTCTACAGGAAGATTGCGGCCCACACGCGAGATGAGAAACTGTGGATGTACTATTTCCAGGATAGCCTTTCTGGAGGATCCTTGGAGTGGTACATGAAGTTGGAAAGAAGTTCTATCAGAAGCTGGAAGGATTTGGGAGAGGCCTTCCTCAGACAATATCAATACAACATTGACATGGCACCTAGCCGTACTCAGCTCCAAAGCTTGACACAGAGGAGCTCGGAGAGCTTCAAAGACTATGCACAGAGGTGGCGTGAGGTGGCCGCCCGAGTGCAACCACCTTTATTGGAAAGAGAGATGGTTGATCTTTTCCTGAATACCCTCCCAGGGCATTTCATGGAAAGGTTGGCTGGTTGTTCCTCAAGTGGCTTCTCGGACATTATCCTGACTGGAGAAAGAATTGAAAGCTGGCTCAAACAGGGGAAGATTCAAAATGGAAGCGCTTCAGTATCTGGCATCAAGAAACCCTTTGTGAAAAGGAGGGAAGGAGAAACAGGAGCAGTATACGCGCAGAGAGGAATGATGCACCAAGGATATTATCAGCAAGTGGCCCCCGTCACTATTTCAACTCCTCCAGTTCAACAACGTGTTCAGCCTCCACAGCCGCAACGCTCACAGGGGTATCAGCCAAGACCCCCTCGTCCGTACTACCCTCAGAAGCCGAGAGATAGACATTTTGAAGCTCCACCAATGTCTTACTCCCAACTGTTGAAGAATCTCCTGCAGCTTCAAATGATTCAGCTCCGTACCTTGCAACCTCCGAGGCCAGGCCAAATTCCTGAAGGTTATGATGCGAATGCTAGATGCGAGTTTCATTCTGGAGCTCCCGGCCATAGTACTGAGAATTGCAAGGCATTGAAGCATGTTGTTCAGGACTTGTTGGATTCCAAAGCAATCAATTTCGCTCCCTCTCCTAATGTGCTGGAAAATCCCATGCCTCCTCATAGGGGCACGGTTGGTGCAATTGGTGAAGGGAAGAAATTGAATTTGGTGGATAATGTAGACGACTTGCAAACTTCATTGGTTGCCATCAAGGTTTGCTTGTTGAAGAAAGGTATTTTCCCCGGATGCGAGGATGATTGTTCAGAATGCACAGAAGCTACCAACGGTTGCAAACGATTGAAGGCCGGAATTCAAGGTATGATTGATGAAGGAGTGCTGCAATTTGACAAGATTGTGAAAGAAAGTGAAGTATCTACAGTGACTATCTTTTATGATCCATCCCAAGTTCCTTCGCGTGCCAGAGTGGCGCCAATAACTATTACCACTGCTGGACCCATAATGTACCAAAGTGATAGAGCAGTTCCCTGGAACTATGGTGGCGAAGTGTATTGCAACGGCCAGAGACAAGAGTTGGCCACGACTAGTATAACCCCAGCTCAAGTAGAGAATGTTGGAGTGGGGGGTTTTACTAGAAGTGGAAGATTGTTTGCGCCTGAAGCACTGAGAAGCAATGTGATACCACCCAGGGATACTGCCGAAGCCCAAGCTAGAGCCAGGGGAAAGCAACCTGTAGTTGCCAATGATCCAACTCCATCAACTGATCCGGATCTCACCTTTGATAGAGAAGCCGAAGAATTCCTGAGGATCATCAAGAAGAGTGACTATAAGATTGTAGACCATTTGCAGCAGACGCCGTCAAAGATCTCCATCTTGTCATTGCTTATGTGTTCAGACTCTCACAGGAAAGCTCTCCTAAATATTCTGAACAAGGCATACGTGCCTCAGGATATTTCTGTAAACCAGCTAGAAACGGTGGTGTCCAGTGTTAATGCCAGTCATGGATTGGGTTTCACAGACTTGGATTTGACTTCTGATGGGCGTGCTCACAATCGGGCATTGCATATCTCTCTTGAATGCAAAGGTGCAGTACTCTCCCACGTGCTGGTGGATACTGGATCATCTCTGAACGTCTTGCCTAAGAAGGCATTGATGAAGCTGGACTATGATGGGGTGGTGCTGAAGCCCAGTGATTTAGTAGTTCGAGCTTTTGATGGATCAAGAAGATCGGTATTTGGAGAGGTGGAGTTACCTATCAAGGTAGGTCCACAAGTCTTCAATACCACGTTTTACGTGATGGATATCCAGCCGGCATATAGTTGTTTACTTGGAAGGCCCTGGATTCACTCGGCAGGAGCGGTTTCTTCTACACTTCATCAGAAATTAAAGTTCGTCTGGGAAGGTCAAGTTGTGACGGTCAGCGGGGAAGAAGATATTTTTGTTAGTCATCTCGCCTCATTCAAATATGTGGAGATGGATGGCGAAATAGTCGAAACTCCATGTCAAGCTTTTGAGCCTTTTAAGTCCGAACAAGCATCCGCCGTAGCAATTTCTCCTGAGGTGCCAAAGAAGGGGGTGTCTATAGCTTCTTATAAACAAGCGCGTGAATTAGTAGAATCTGGAGTGCGAGAAGGCTGGGGCAGCCCAATCGAATTACCAGAGAAGAAGGACATGTTCGGGATTGGCTATCACCCTGGGGGATCTTCGTCTAAAACAAGTGCAAAAGGTTGTCAGAGCCCGGTCACTTTCACAAGTGCAGGAGTGATAAACTACGGAAATATCAGCGCAGTGCAAGATGAAGCTGTTGATAGTGACTGTGACTTGGATGAATGGATTAGGCCTGCCGTCCCAGGAGCTCAACTTAGCAACTGGACGTCAGAAAGGCTCATTTCAGTAACATCTTTTGAAGAGTAATGTTTTTGTTTTTGTTTTCCTGTATTAAAGCGCTATGTCTTGCCCGGGGCATAGTGGCTCTTTGTAAGGGTTCATTTGTTCATTAACACAATCATTAATAAAATTGACGTTTCACATTCATTTCATGTTGTTCTCTGTCCTTCGTTTTTTTTTTTTTTTTTTTTTTTACTTTTGTTTTTCAAAAAGAAAGAAAAGTTTTTAAAGTGGCAATGTTTCTCATTTTCTCGAGTTGTTGCTAAAGCCTTGCATGAATCATCATTCATGCAGGTGCTCGTCACCGGATCTTATCAATGACGACCCTGTTATGGCTAAGTATGACTTCGACAACCCAATTTATCAAGCCGATGAGGAAGGTGAAGAGGATTGTGATTTACCCGAAGAATTGGCCAGACTGCTCAAACAAGAGGAGAAGATGATTCAGCCGCACGAGGAAGATGTTGAAGTGATAAACCTGGGTACTGAAGAGGACAAGAAAGAAGTCAAGATTGGAGCTGCATTAGAAGAGTCCGTCAAGACTCGCTTGACTGCTATGCTTCGAGAATATGTCGACGTCTTTGCATGGTCCTACCAAGACATGCCGGGTTTAGACACTGATATTGTGGTGCACAAGCTACCTCTCAGAGAAGGTTGTCCTCCGGTAAAGCAGAAGTTGAGGCGTACACGTCCAGATATGGCAATCAAAATAAAAGAAGAAGTGCAAAAACAGTTTGATGCTGGCTTCCTAGCCGTGACTAGTTATCCTCCGTGGGTTGCTAACATCGTGCCGGTTCCTAAAAAAGATGGCAAAGTCAGAATGTGTGTGGATTACAGGGATTTGAATAGGGCTAGCCCCAAAGATGATTTCCCTCTACCTCACATAGATGTACTTGTCGATAATACTGCTCAGTTTTCCGTGTTCTCCTTCATGGATGGATTCTCAGGCTATAATCAAATCAAGATGGCTCCCGAGGATATGGAAAAGACAACTTTCATCACGCCTTGGGGCACCTTTTGTTACAAGGTCATGCCGTTTGGTTTAAAGAATGCAGGAGCTACCTACCAGCGGGCAATGGTGACGTTGTTTCACGACATGATCCATCATGAAATTGAGGTTTATGTTGATGACATGATAGCAAAGTCCCAGACGGAGGAGGAACATTTGGTCAACCTAGCAAAATTGTTTGACAGGCTTCGAAAGTTCAGACTAAGGTTAAATCCGAATAAATGCACCTTCGGGGTTCGTTCTGGAAAATTACTCGGCTTCATTGTGAGTGAACGAGGAATTGAGGTCGATCCGGCCAAGGTGAAAGCAATCCAGGAAATGCCTGAGCCAAAGACTGAAAAGCAAGTGCGTGGTTTCTTGGGGAGACTAAACTACATTGCACGGTTTATTTCTCACCTAACGGCCACGTGCGAGCCCATCTTCAAGCTTCTGAGGAAGAATCAAGCCATTAAATGGAATGAAGATTGTCAGCGAGCCTTTGACCGAATCAAAGAGTACCTGTTGGAACCACCAATTCTTATGCCTCCAGTGCCAGGAAGGCCTTTGATCATGTATCTTACTGTGCTCGAAGGATCGATGGGATGTGTGCTGGGTCAGCAGGACGAGTCTGGTCGAAAAGAGCACGCCATTTATTACCTTAGCAAAAAGTTTACCGATTGTGAGACACGATACTCACTACTCGAGAAAACTTGCTGCGCTTTGGCATGGGCTGCTCGCCGACTAAGACAGTACATGCTGACTCACACTACCCTCCTAATTTCCAAGATGGATCCTGTAAAATACATCTTCGAGAAGCCGGCTTTGACAGGAAGAGTGGCCCGTTGGCAGATGATACTCACGGAGTATGACATACAATACACTTCACAAAAAGCTATCAAGGGGAGTGTGTTGTCAGAATACTTGGCCCAGCAGCCGATTGATGATTATCAACCCATGAGGTTTGAGTTTCCGGATGAGGACATCATGTTCCTCAAGTCGAAAGACCATGAAGAACCACTTCCGGAGGAGGGGCCCGACCCTGAATCCAGATGGAAGTTGATGTTTGACGGAGCTGTAAACATGAATGGGAGTGGAGTGGGTGCTGTTATTATCTCACCAGAAGGAGTCCACACACCTCTCGCTGCTCGGTTGACCTTCGAGTGCACTAATAACGAAGCAGAGTATGAAGCCTGCGTCATGGGGATCGAAGAGGCAATAGACTTGCGAGTCAAGAACCTTGAGATCTTCGGAGATTCTGCTTTGGTGGTGAATCAGGTCAATGGCAAATGGCTAGTTCATCAAGCTCTTTTGATTCCTTACCGAGATTACGTCAGGAGGCTGTTAACCTTCTTTACCAAAGTAAAGCTGAGCTATGTTCCTAGGGACGAAAACCAGTTCGCCGATGCTCTCGCAACTTTATCATCCATGATTAAAGTATGCCAAGAGAATTTCGTGCCTCGAATTTCGATCTCTCGTCTTGAAAGACCGGCTTATGTCTTCGCAGTTGGTGATGGTGAAGATGACAAGCCTTGGTACCACGACATCAAACAATTCCTGAAAGCTCAAGAATACCCGGCTGGGGCATCCAGTAAAGATAAGAAAACTCTTAGAAGACTGGCGGGAGGTTTCTTCTTGAATCAGGATGGTGTGTTGTACAAACGGAACTTTGACATGGTGCTGCTCAGATGTGTGGACAGACACGAGGCAGACATGTTAATGCAGGAGGTTCACGAAGGCTCCTTTGGTACCCATGCCGGAGGACATGCCATGGCCAAGAAATTATTGAGATCGGGATACTACTGGATTACCATGGAATCCGATTGTTGCAAATACTCTCGCAAATGCCATAAGTGTCAAATTTATGCCGACAAGGTCCATGTACCTCCAAATCCGTTGAGTGTCATGTCTTCACCGTGGCCGTTCGCTATGTGGGGCATCGATATGATTGGAAAGATCGAGCCAACAGCTTCTAATGGGCATCGCTTCATCCTAGTTGCTATTGATTATTTCACGAAGTGGGTTGAAGCAGCTTCCTACACCAATGTTACTAAACAAGTGGTTGCTCGATTTATTAAGCGGGACATCATCTGCCGGTATGGAGTCCCCGAAAGAATCATTACTGATAATGGTTCTAACCTCAACAACAAGATGATGGCTGACTTGTGTCGAGACTTCAAAATAGAACACCACAACTCTTCTCCATATCGTCCGAAGATGAATGGCGCCGTCGAGGCGGCTAATAAAAACATCAAAAAGATTGTGCAGAAGATGGTTGTGACGTACAAAGATTGGCACGAGATGTTACCTTTCGCGTTGCATGGGTATAGAACATCAGTACGCACTTCAACTGGGGCAACTCCATTCTCATTGGTGTATGGTATGGAGGCAGTTCTACCAGTCGAAGTGGAAATCCCCTCATTGAGGTTGATGATGGATATCAAGCTAGATGAAGCTGGATGGCTTCGATCCAGATATAATCAATTGAGTCTCATTGAAGAGAAGCGTCTAGCAGCTGTATGCCATGGACAGTTGTATCAGCGACGAATGAAGCAAGCTTTTGACAAGAAAGTGCGACCACAGAGGTACATGCCAGGAGACTTAGTGCTGAAAAGGATTCTTCCTCCTCTCAACGATCACAGGGGCAAGTGGACACCCAACTATGAAGGACCGTTCGTGGTTAAAAAGGTTTTCTCAGGCGGAGCCTTAATGCTGACAACCATGGACGGAGAAGACTTTCCATCCCCTGTCAACGCAGACGCAGTAAGAAAATACTTCGTGTAAAAAAGGGACCCGCTGGATAAAAACAGAATAAAGATCCAGGCAAAAATGGGCATCCCGGCGAGCCAAAAACAGAATAAAAGGCTCGGGCAAAAGTTAGGGAAATTTTGAAAAAAAATGTACACCCGCTGAGTTGAAAAGCCACATCGGACAACTCAGGCAAAAAAGGGTACCCCGGTGGATTGAAAACCTGAAAGGGCGATCCACGCAAAAGAGGGATTAACACGAACGACTGCGATCTGCGAGATCCATGACCTGCCTACAGTTGAGGCTATCCAAAGGGTTGAAGATCAGTTCACTTACTTTTCCTCAAGAGGCAAGAGAGCGGAGCATCTTGAAGACATACGAGTCATAACCGGGTTGATACTTGATGAGATTCACTTCTCACATTGCCAATAGGATAGTTTTCTTTTTCTTTTCAGCTGTTCCCTCATTCCAGGGAACTGCTTCCTTTGTACTGCCTATTCAGGGCTACCTTTCCAAATCAATAAAAATTCAACTTCAGTCAATTGACCATTTTAACTTTTTGTTTTTTTCATCTAGCATTGATTGATTGCGAAAACGTCTAGCAAATGGTAACTTGCATTGTGTTGTGAACATTTGAATGCTTTTCTAACTCGTGCAGGAGAATAGAAACATTTAATACAACTCTGAAAGGGTGCTGAGATACCTAGACAATGATTCATGCTATGAGCCTGGGGCAAGCAAGTCCAAAACTAATTCTCTATGTTGCAGGTACTATCGATTGTGTTCATGCAGGTACAGGTACTGGTGTTGCTAGCGAAGCTCACAACTATGGGCATTCCCATTTGTTTGAGCAGAAACAAATGTCTCCCGGGGTGTTTCCAATCATCCTCAGCCATGTGCAAGTTGAAATTTCTCCTAGCTAGATAGCAGAGAGCGGGTGCTGTCCCCAAGCAGAAGTCTCCTTTCAGACAGGGGCAAGTCTCGGCAGTATAAAGAGTGGTTTGCCTCCCCAGTAGTTGCTTCCTCAGCAGTGTCACGCCTGTGGTTCCCAGAAAGTCCTCACTTCCCCATCAGAGTTCAAGAAGGGTTCACCTCCAGCAGGGTCTTGGCGATCCAATCTCAAAGTCCAATTTATTTTTGGCGGTGGCGGCTATTATGAGCCAGTGAATTATTAACAGTTTTCCCCGCAGAGTTGTTTCCTCCCCACCAGGATGAACTAGATCAATGCAGTGATCACCGTTTCTTCCCAGCCAAAGCTATCTGGGATACCTGCAGTTTCCTTATCAGGAGATCCTCTTTGCATTTGCATATGCATAATCATCATTGCATTTGCATCCTCCAAAGCGTAGCATTTCCATTATCATGGAGCGTTACGCCATAAATTCAAACATATGCATGCCAGCATGGGCCAGTTTTGAGGTATATTACGTACGACTTATAATATCTTTTCAACCTGAAGTACTCCGCACAGAGGATACCAATATCATTTTCCAGACATCTTTGTCTTTTCAAGTCAATGTTTGTCACTTATTCCGCATCTTGTTTGGTACAACAGTCGCGTCGCAGGTTCCCGTTTCGTACAACGGTCCTGTTTTCTTGGGCTCTCGTTTATGTACAACGATCCCGTTCCATCTTGTCCTATTTTCTTTGTGTTTGGTTATCAGTCGAGGCTGGTATACCTTTGCGTCTCCATTCGAGGATGGTTTCGCGTTAGATCCGAGGATCTTTTGGATTGTCATTCGAGGATGACATTTCTTTTCTTCAAGTCCTTCTGCGGTTGGTCTTGTTGTTGTGGCTATTATTCGAGGATAGTAGTTCACTTTTTGAGCTTATTGATCGAGGTCAGTTTGTCTCTTTTGCAGAGTCTGTCTGAGGTCAGCTTTGTGTTTGGTTATCAGTCGAGGCTGGTATACCTTTGCGTCTCCATTCGAGGATGGTTTCGCGTTAGATCCGAGGATCTTTTGGATTGTCATTCGAGGATGGCATTCTTTTCTTCAAGTCCTTCCGAGGTTGGTCTTGTTGTTTTGTGTGGCTATTATTCGAGGATAGTAGTTCACTTTTCGAGCTTATTGATCGAGGTCAGTTTGTCTCTTTTGCAAAGTCTGTCTGAGGTCAGCTTTATGTTTGGTTATCAGTCGAGGCTGGTATACCTCTGCGTCTCCATTCGAGGATGGTTTCGCGTTAGATCCGAGGATCTTTTGGATTGTCATTCGAGGATGGCATTCTTTTCTTCAAGTCCTTCCGAGGTTGGTCTTGTTGTTTTGTGTGGCTATTATTCGAGGATAGTAGTTCACTTTTCGAGCTTATTGATCGAGGTCAGTTTGTCTCTTTTGCAAAGTCTGTCTGAGGTCAGCTTTATGTTTGGTTATCAGTCGAGGCTGGTATACCTCTGCGTCTCCATTCGAGGATGGTTTCGCGTTAGATCCGAGGATCTTTTGGATTGTCATTCGAGGATGGCATTCTTTTCTTCAAGTCCTTCCGAGGTTGGTCTTGTTGTTTTGTGTGGCTATTATTCGAGGATAGTAGTTCACTTTTCGAGCTTATTGATCGAGGTCAGTTTGTCTCTTTTGCAAAGTCTGTCTGAGGTCAGCTTTATGTTTGGTTATCAGTCGAGGCTGGTATACCTCTGCGTCTCCATTCGAGGATGGTTTCGCGTTAGATCCGAGGATCTTTTGGATTGTCATTCGAGGATGGCATTCTTTTCTTCAAGTCCTTCCGAGGTTGGTCTTGTTGTTTTGTGTGGCTATTATTCGAGGATAGTAGTTCACTTTTTGAGCTTATTGATCGAGGTCAGTTTGTCTCTTTTGCAAAGTCTGTCCGAGGTCAGTCTTTGTTGTTGATGGTTATTGCCTGCGGCCGATATACCATTGTGTTTCTATTCAAGGAGGGTTTTAGTACTGGATCCGAGGATCCCGTGTGAGTGGTCATTCGAGGATGGCATTCTTCCCAGCATATTTCCACCTGTTTCTATTTTTCCGCTACCTATTCGGAGGTCAAAATCAGAAAATTCATAAATAAATAAATGGGCAGATGGCATTTCCATTACCCTCGGTGTGCAAATTTTCAGGTTTTATTCGAGTATTCAATCACTCCATACCTTGAACGCCTAAAAGTTGTTGCAATCATCCGTTCAGGTCTGCAGTTGATTGAATAGGGGCAGCTGTAATACCTCAAAATTTGCCCTCTCATTTCCTCAACATTTTGCATAGCATTTTGCATATATGGATTCATAAAATAACCAAAAACATTGCATCATATATAGCATAGCCGAGGCGTGGGTATGTGATCAATGATCGGAGCAACCGAAAGTTATGAAGAGGCTACCGAAGGGCCACAAAGCTTCTCAACCTTGTGCAAAGGGTTCACAATATCCCACAAGTCTTCACTTGAAGCCACAAGTCATGGAAAGTTTTGGTTTGATTGAAGGAGGCAAGCAGTGCAATACTTCTTGAGGGAAAAGAGCCGAATTAGGGTTTCATTTCTACAGGGGTTCTACATAAATTTTTGAGTCGAAGTGGATTTCTTTGACTTATATATGATGTCAAGTGCCTAGGGTTCAAATCTCGTCCACAAATTCATTTTGGAAGGGGTTCGACTGGCCGGACGACGGAAAATCGAGGAATTGGAGAAAAGGCAATCGGGCTAGGTAAAAAGGGTCGACTCCGGACTTTTAAGATCGAGATCGTGAAATTAGGGTTACAATGATCCTATGGTTCAAACTTGATCAAGAAATGATGGAGGAATCATAGAAAAACCAAAGAAAAATCATTTGAAAGGTAGTTAGTTTCACCATTTCCCTCCACCTTTCCTTCCACTTTCTTTCCACACTTCCGTCTCATTTTTTCCACTTCAATTCCACTCCATTTCCCTTGGAAACTTCCACCACCTTCCACCATCTTCTAGAGTGTTCCAAGGAATATTCCAAGGAAATATTCCAAGGAATATTCCCTTTTCCAACCCTAACCCTAACTAACTTCCAAACCTAATTTTGGATCCCAAACCTAATATTTGGGCCCCAAACCCAAACCTAGCTCCTAGCCTAGTCTCTATTTAAGCCATTTTCATCCAAACAAAAAGGGTTGAACACCATTTTCCAATCTCACTCTTTGATAAGCACTTTTTTCTCTCACTTTTCCTCTCCCTCTCACCAAAGCTTTTTCAAATAAGCTCTTCAAGTTTCACATTGAAACTTGAAGATCTTGAAGCTTAAGCCTCCAACCTTCATATTTTGTGGATTGAAGAAGGATAAGCTACTGAATTTTGTGAGGATTATCGACTTATCAGAAGCACACGAAGATTCAAGCTCAAGAACGCATTTATTTTGCGATTTCTTGGTTTTCGGTTTTCTCTTCGATTCAAGTTCCGATTCTTGCAACAATCACCGAAGCACTCCTCCGCTTCGTAGGTTGGTGATCTTAATCATTTCTTCTTTAAGTTATTCTCTCCATCTCGCCATTTTTGGCATTCTTTAAGTGCTTTTCGCTTTGTTTAAAATCAATTCCGTTTCGATTATGTTTGCTTGTGATTTGTGATTTTGGTTGAATTTGGATTTAAGGTGTTAATAGATATAGGTTCTACCATGTGTAAATAAGCTCCAATTGAGTAGAAATTTGTGTTAGCATGATTAAGTGGGGGTTAGGATTGTTTAGAAGGAAGATTGTGGCCAAAAGCACTTTTTTCAAAAGCATTTTTCACTTTTTGTTCAGTGTTAACCGGTTAACGCATTTGGTTAACCGGTTAACGCATGCGTTTTTGGCCAGAATGCTGTATTTTTCTGCCCGTTAACGGGTTAACCTATATGGTTAACCGGTTAACGCTGTTCATTTTTGGATTTTTAGCCTATTTTCTTGCTCAATCTTGCTTCCTAGTGCCTCTAATGTTCATGTATGTTTAGGTAGTGATTTTAGGGAATTTTTGGGTCCATTTCCAGTAGCCAATTTATTTTTTTCGAGTCGTTTCGACATGATTCCATTTACTTTTCTATGTTTTGTGTTAAAGGTGCAAATGTGATATAAGTGATTCTTGATGTTGTTTTCTACACTTTAATCATTTGTTTCACATGTTAATTGCTTGCTTAAATCCAACATATGCTTCATGATTATTGTCATTGCTTGCTTGATTGATAAAGTGATTAAATACCATGTTGATTTTTTGCCAAAAAGTGATTAAATGCTTCACATGTTCATGCAAGTTTCTTGTGCTTAATTGACCATATCTTAACATGAGTTCAATTCTGATTTTATGCCATGCATGTGTAACAATTGATGCTTGTAGTGATACTTGTTCAATCTCATGATAAAATGCTCATGTGTGCAAAATGAAAAAAGTATGTTTGTTCTTGATTGATCATTGTCATTTTTAATCAAATAGATGATGTAAATAAATTCACATGTTTGAGTTCATTTTGTGATGCATGTAGATTCATGTCAAGTGACATTAATGTGTTGTTTATCATTCACTTTGTGCACATAAATAAAAATAATCAAATTTGGATTTGGCATTTCATAACTGTTTTTGTATATAGCTGCTGTAAAATACTTGTTTGTTATATTAGTATGATGTGTGTGACTTTCTACACCTACTTTTTCATGTTGCATGCTGGCTGTAAAAAGCTGGTGGGTGTTAGGCTTAGTTTCATAGCTGTTTGTGTATTAAGGGGCTGTAATAGGTGTTGTATTTTGGTTTTAGCATTTTTCTAGTTCCTTTAGGATTAAAATAGAGTCTAGTTTAGGTCTAAGGTGCCTTAGAATTTAATTAGGATTTAATTAATGTGTGTTTGCCTTATTCTTTTTAATAAAAATGTGCATTAACACTTGTTTTGTAGTGGGGAAGATTGAGGTAAGTTTACTCCACTTTATCCTTTATTTTTTGTGCATTTCTTTTAGGCTTTTTAATTCATTTTTCCTTCCATATTTGTGATTGGTAGGATTCCCCATTGTTAGGACCAATTTATCTTCCTTAGGAAGTAAGTTGCATCCTTTTTCCTTTTTTTCTTTTCCTTTTTCCATTAGGAATAGAAAACCTCACTAACCACTAGGATCACTTTGTAAATACATAATACATTAGGATTGAGTCTTAGCCCATTAGATTTTGCCTTTTATCAACTTGAGTCATTCTCTTTCTCATCTCAAACAAAATCCAAAAACACTTAACAAATAAATGAAATGATTCCTTGTGTATAGCCTTATTCCATGAAGCACTTGCATTCATTCCATCTTGGAGTGGTGTAAGCTTGACTATCATGATGCACAAGTCTCATCAAGGAGTTGTTCACAAAGAAAAACTTAAAAGACACTTCTTCACAAAAGCAACAAAAACACTTAATAAAGTTCAACAAGCCAGTGAACTTAAACCCAAATCCTAGGAAACCAGTCTTGGATAAATTCTCCTTGCTGGGTATGCTTGTTCTATTATTCCATCTTGGAATGTAGAGTCAAGTGTACATTCCATGGAAAAGAGTTTGAATTCACTTCCTTGTGCCAAATTCATACAAAACTCATAAAAGACAAAAACAAACAATAAGCGACTATCCCGCGGGAACTTCTTTTTCTCATCTCATTCACTCACATCGCGAACTCGCGGCGACTTGTCACACATGCAAGACGGTAAACGCACTCGTACCAGACGAGCCTGCAACACCTGAGCATAGACACACGCAGTTCCAGCTGTAAAAAACACAAACAAATAGTTCCCGCCTAGGTTAGGCGAACTACGTCGACTCTGATCCTCATTATCCCGATGAGGTACGTAGGCAGCGGGGTAGGGCCCGTTCGAGCACACTCTTTATTTTCCCTACATTTCCCCTTTTGTCCATTCTCTTTTTCCAGTTCCTTTCTCATTTTCATTTCCATTCCAGTTAGCGGTTTTATTCAGCAGCAGTTATTTTTTCACACCCTTTGAAACAAAACAAGCAAGCGTGGATCCCGTCGGGTACGACGGACGATCTGGGGTGCTAATACCTTCCCAGGTCGTAACCGACTCCCGAATCCAGATCTTTGGTTCGCAGGACCTTGTCCTTTCCTTCTTCCTCAGGTTTGTGCAACATTACCTTTCCCATTCATTCGGGATAAAAATGTCTGGCTGGCGACTCTAACTTTTCCGCGCCACTTTCGCGTTTGTACTAGGATGAAAATCCCGGGAGCGACAATAACCTACCCTCGTAAGATATAGGAAGGATCTGGCAAGCTTTGTATCGTTTCGTATAGTCCTCGATTTAGTTGTATTTGTTTAGCAAAACTAGTATAAACTTGTGTATAATATATTACTATTTATTGACCGAAACCTGCATTTCAAAAAGTTTCGTAGAATCTAATTTTAAGATGATTTTGTGCATGGACTTCCATCATAACCTTCCCTCGTAACATATAGGAAGGATCTTAAAAGTTTTGTATCATTTCATATAGTCCTCGATTTAATTTGATTTTTTGAGCAAAACTAGTATAAACTTGTGTATAATATATTAACATTTTTTGACCGAAACTTGCATTTCGAATTGTTTCGTAGAATCAAATTTTCAGATGATTTTTTTTGCATGGACTTCCATCATAACGTACCCTCGTAAGATATAGGAAGGATCTGGAAAGCTTTGTATCATTTCGTATAGTCCTCGATTTAATTTTATTTTTTGAGCAAAACTAGTATGAACTTGTGTATAATATATTACAATTTTTTGACCGAAAATTGCATTTCGAAAAGTTTCGTAGAATAAAATTTTCAGATGATTTTTTAGCATGGCCTTCAATCATAACGTACCCTCGTAAGATATAGGAAGGATCTGGAAAGCTTTGTATCATTTCGTATAGTCCTCGATTTAATTTTATTTTTTGAGCAAAACTAGTATGAACTTGTGTATAATATTTACGTTTTTTGACCGAAACTTGCCTTTCAAAAAGTTTCGTAGAATCAAATTTTTAGATGATTTTTTGCATGGGCTTCCGTCATACCCTTCCCCCTTAACATATAGGAAGGATTTGAAAAGCTATGTATCGTTTCATATACTCCTCGATTTAATTTTATTTGTTTAGCAAACCTAGTATAAACTTGTGTATAATACATTACTATTTTTTGACCGAAACTTGCATTTCAAAAAGTTTCGTAGAATCTAATTTTAAGATGATTTTGTGCATGGACTTCCATCATAACCCTCCCTCGTAACATATAGGAAGGATCTTAAAAGTTTTGTATCGTTTCATATAGTCCTCGATTTAATTTGATTTTTTGAGCAAAACTAGTATAAACTTGTGTATAATAAATTACGATTTTTTGACCGAAACTTGCATTTCAAAAAGTTTCTTAGAATCAAAATTTCCAGATGTTTTTTTGCATGGGCTTCCGTCATACCCATCCCCCGTAACATATAGGAAGGATCTGAAAAGCTATGTATCGTTTCGTATAGTCCTCGATTTAATATTATTTGTTTAGCAAAACTAGTATAAACTTGTGTATAATATATTACAATTTTCTGACCGAAACTTGCATTTCAAAAAGTTTCGTAGAATCTAATTTTAAGATGATTTTGTGCATGGACTTCGATCATAACCTACCCTCGTAAGATATAGGAAGGATCTGGAAAGCTTTGTATCATTTCATATAGTCCTCGATTTAATTTTATTTTTTGAGCAAAACTAGTATGAACTTGTGTATAATATATTACCATTTTTTGACCGAAACTTGCATTTCAAAAAGTTTCGTAGAATCAAATTTTCAGATGATTTTTTGCATGGGTTTCCGTCATACCTTTCCCCCGTAACATATAGGAAGGATCTGAAAAGCTATGTATCGTTTCGTATAGTCCTCGATTTAGTTGTATTTGTTTAGCAAAACTAGTATAAACTTGTGTATAATATATTACTATTTATTGACCGAAACATGCATTTCAAAAAGTTTCGTAGAATCTAATTTTAAGATGATTTTGTGCATGGACTTCCATCATAACCTTCCCTCGTAACATATAGGAAGGATCTTAAATGTTTTGTATCATTTCATATAGTCCTCGATTTAATTTGATTTTTTGAGCAACACTAGTATAAACTTGTGTATAATATATTACCATTTTTTGACTGAAACTTGCATTTCAAAATTTTTTGTAGAATCAAATTTTCAGATGTTTTTTTGCATGGGCTTCTTTCATACCCTTCCCACGTAACATATAGGAAGGATCTGAAAAGCTATGTATCGTATCGTATAGTCCTCGATTTAATTTTATTTGTTTAGAAAAACTAGTATAAACTTGTGTATAATATATTAATATTTTTTGACCGAAACTTGCATTTCAAAAAGTTTCGTAGAATCTAATTTGAAGATTACTTTGTGCATGGCATTTGCATCATAACCTTCCCTCGTAACATATAAGAAGGATCTGAAAAGTTTTGTATCATTTCATATAGTCCTCGATTTAATTTGATTTTTTGAGCAAAACTAGTATAAACTTGTGTATAATATATTACGATTTTTTGTCCGAAACTTGCATTTCAAAATGTTTCGTAGAATCAAATTTTCAGATGATTTTTTGCATGGTCTTCCATCATAACCTTCCCCTGTAATATATAGGAAGGATCTAAAAAGCTTTGTATCGTTTCGTATAGTCCTCGATTTAATTTATTTTTTTGAGCAAAACTAGTATAAACTTGTGTATAGTATATTACAATTTTTTGACTGAAAATTGCATTTCGAAAAGTTTCGTAGAATCAAATTTTCAGATGATTTTTTGCATGGACTTCCATCATAACCTACCTTCGTAAGATATATGAAGGAGCTGGAAAGCTTTGTATCATTTCGTATAGTCCTCGATTTAATATTATTTTTTTAGCAAAACTAGTATGAACTTGTGTATAATATATTACGTTTTTTTGACTGAAAGTTGCATTTAAAAAAGTTTCGTAGAATCAAATTTTCAAATGATTTTTTGCATGGTCTTCCGTCATACCCTTCCGCCGTAACATATAGGAAGGATCTGAAAAGCTATGTATCGTTTCGTATAGTCCACGATTTAATTTTATTTATTTAGCAAACCTAGTATAAACTTGTGTATAATATATTACGATTTTTTGACTGAAACTTGCATTTCAAAAAGTTTTGTAGAATCAAATTTTCAGATGATTTTTTGCATGGACTTCCATCATAACCTTCCCTCGTAAAATATAGGAAGGATCTGAAAAGTTTTGTATGGTTTCATATACTCCTCGATTTAATTTGATTTTTTGAGAAAAACTAGTATAAACTTGTGTATAATATATTACGATTTTTGACCGAAACTTGCATTTCAAAACGTTTCGTAGAATCAAATTTCCAGATGATTTTTTTGTGGACTTCCATCATAACCTTCCCCCGTAACATATAGGAAGGATCTTGAAAGCTTTGTATCGTTTCGTATAGTCCTTGATTTAATTTTATTTTTTGAACAAAACTAGTATAAACTTGTGTATAATATATTACGATTTTTAGACCGAAACATGCATTTCAAAAAGTTTCATAGAATCATATTTTCGGATGATTTTTTGCACGGGCTTCCATTATAACCTTCCCCCGTAACATATAGGAAGGATCTGAAAAGCTTTGTATTGTTTCATAAAGTCCTCGATTTAATTTGTTTTTTTAGCAAAACTAGTATAAACTTGAGTATAATATATTACGATATTTTGACCGAAACTTGTATTTCAAAAAGTTTCGTAGAATCAAATTTTCAGATGATTTTTTTCATGGGCTTCTTTCATACCCTTCCCCCATAACATATAGGAAGGATCTGAAATGCTATGTATCGTTTCGTATAGTCCTCGATTTAATTTTATTTGTTTAGCAAAACTAGTATAAACTTGTGTATAATTTATTACTATTTTTTGACCGAAACTTGCATTTCGAAATGTTTCGTAGAATCAAATTTTCAGATGATTTTTTTGCATGGACTTCCATCATAAAATACCCTCGTAAGATATAGGAAGGATCTGGAAAGCTTTGTATCATTTCGTATAGTCCTCGATTTAATTTTATTTTTTGAGCAAAACTAGTATGAACTTGTGTATAATATTTACGTTTTTTGACCGAAACTTGCATTTCAAAAAGTTTCATAGAATCAAATTTTTAGATGATTTTTTGCATGGACTTCCGTCATACCCATCCCCCGTAACATATAGGAAGGATTTGAAAAGCTATGTATCGTTCATATACTCCTCGATTTAATTTTATTTGTTTAGCAAACCTAGTATAAACTTGGGTATAATACATTACTATTTTTTGACCGAAACTTGCATTTCAAAAAGTTTCGTAGAATCTAATTTTAAGATGATTTTGTGCATGGACTTCCATCATAACCCTCCCTCGTAACATATAGGAAGGATCTTAAAAGTTTTGTATCGTTTCATATAGTCCTCGATTTAATTTGATTTTTTGAGCAAAACTAGTATAAACTTGTGTATAATAAATTACGATTTTTTGACCGAAACTTGCATTTCAAAAACTTTCTTAGAATAAAATTTCCAGATGTTTTTTTTGCATGGGCTTCCGTCATACCCATCCCCCGTAACATATAGGAAGGATCTGAAAAGCTATGTATCGTTTCGTATAGTCCTCGATTTAATTTTATTTGTTTAGCAAAACCAGTATAAACTTGTGTATAATATATTACAATTTTTTGACCGAAACATGCATTTCAAAAAGTTTCGTAGAATCTAATTTTAAGATGATTTTGTGCATTGACTTCCATCATAACCTACCCTCGTAAGATATAGGAAGGATCTTGAAAGCTTGGTATCATTTCATATAGTCCTCGATTTAATTATATTTTTTGAGCAAAACTAGTATGAACTTGTGTATAATATATTACCATTTTTTGACCGAAACTTGCATTTCAAAAAGTTTCGTAGAATCAAATTTTCAGATGATTTATTGCATGGGTTTCCGTCATACCTTTCCCCCGTAACATATAGGAAGGATCTGAAAAGCTATGTATCGTTTCGTATAGTCCTTGATTTAGTTGTATTTGTTTAGCAAAACTAGTACAAACTTGTTTATAATTTATTACTATTTATTGACCGAAACTTGCATTTCAAAAAGTTTCGTAGAATCTAATTTTAAGATGATTTTGTGCATGGACTTCCTTCATAACCTTCCCTCGTAACATATAGGAAGGATCTTAAAAGTTTTGTATCATTTCATATAGTCCTCGATTTAATTTGATTTTTTGAGCAAAACTAGTATAAACTTGTGTATAATATATTACCATTTTTTGACTGAAACTTGCATTTCAAAATATTTTTTAGAATCAAATTTTCAGATGATTTTTTGCATGGGCTTCTATCATACCCTTCCCACGTAACATATAGGAAGGATCTGAAAAGCTATGTATCGTTTCGTATAGTCCTCGATTTAATTTTATTTGTTTAGAAAAACTAGTATAAACTTGTGTATAATATATTAATATTTTTTGACCGAAACTTGCATTTCAAAAAGTTTCGTAGAATCTAATTTGAAGATTACTTTGTGCATGGCATTTGCATCATAACCTTCCCTCGTAACATATAAGAAGGATCTAAAAAGTTTTGTATCGTTTCATATAGTCCTCGATTTAATTTGATTTTTTGAGCAAAACTAGTATAAACTTGTGTATAATATATTACGATTTTTTGACCGAAAATTGCATTTCAAAATGTTACGTAGAATCAAATTTTCAGATGATTTTTTGCATGGTCTTCCATCATAACCTTCCCCTGTAACATATAGGAAGGATCTAAAAAGCTTTGTATCGTTTCGTATAGTCCTCGATTTAATTTATTTTTTTTAGCAAAACTAGTATAAACTTGTGTATAATATATTACAATTTTTTGACCGAAAATTGCATTTCGAAAAGTTTCGTAGAATCTAATTTTAAGATGATTTTGTGCATTGAATTCCATCATAACCTACCCTAGTAAGATATATGAAGGAGCTGGAAAGCTTGGTATCATTTCGTATAGTCCTCGATTTAATTTTATTTTTTTAGCAAAACTAGTATGAACTTGTGTATAATATATTACGTTTTTTTGACCGAAACTTGCATTTAAAAAAGTTTCGTAGAATCAAATTTTCAGATGAAAAGCTATGTATCGTATCGTATAGTCCTTGATTTAGTTGTATTTGTTTAGCAAAACTAGTATAAACTTGTGTATAATATATTACGATTTTTTGACTGAAACTTGCATTTCAAAAAGTTTTGTAGAATCAAATTTTCAGATGATCTTTTGCATGGACTTCCATCATAACCTTCCCTCGTTACATATAGGAAGGATCTGAAAAGTTTTGTATGGTTTCATATAGTCCTCGATTTAATTTGATTTTTTGAGCAAAACTAGTATAAACTTGTGTATAATATATTACGATTTTTTGACCGAAACTTGCATTTCAAAACGTTTCGTAGAATCAAATTTCCAGATGATTTATTTTTGTGGTCTTCCATCATAACCTTCCCCCGTAACATATAGGAAGGATGTTGAAAGCTTTGTATCGTTTCGTATAGTCCTTGATTTAATTTTATTTTTTGAACAAAACTAGTATAAACTTGTGTATAATATATTACGATTTTTAGACCAAAACATGCATTTCAAAAAGTTTCATAGAATCAAATTTTCGGATGATTTTTTGCACGGGCTTCCATTATAACCTCCCCCCGTAACATATATGAAGGATCTGAAAAGCATTGTATTGTTTCATAAAGTCCTCGATTTAATTTGTTTTTTTAGCAAAACTAGTATAAACTTGAGTATAATATATTACGATATTTTGACCGAAACTTGCATTTCAAAAAGTTTCGTAGAATCAAATTTTCAGATGATTTTTTTCATGGGCTTCTTTCATACCCTTTCCCCATAACATATAGGAAGGATCTGAAATGCTATGTATCGTTTCGTATAGTCCTCGATTTAATTTTATTTGTTTAGCAAAACTAGTATAAACTTGTGTATAATATATTACTATTTTTTGACCAAAAATTGCATTTCGAAAAGTTTCGTAGAATAAAATTTTCAGATGATTTTTTTGCATGGACTTCCATCATAACGTAGCCTCGTAAGATATAGGAAGGATCTGGAAATCTTTGTATCATTTAGTATAGTCCTCGATTTAATTTTATTTTTTGAGCAAAACTAGTATGAACTTGTGTATAATATTTACGTTTTTTGACCGAAACTTGCATTTCAAAAAGTTTCGTAGAATCAAATTTTTAGATGTTTTTTTGCATGGGCTTCCGTCATACCCTTCCCCCATAACATATAGGAAGGATTTTAAAAGCTATGTATCATTTCATATATTCCTCGATTTAATTTTTTTTGTTTAGCAAACCTAGTATAAACTTGTGTATAATACATTACTATTTTTTGACCGAAACTTGCATTTCAAAAAGTTTCGTAGATTCTAATTTTAAGATGATTTTGTGCATGGACTTCCATTATAACCCTCCCTCGTAACATATAGGAAGGATCTTAAAAGTTTTGTATCGTTTCATATAGTCCTCGATTTAATTTTATTTTTTGAGCAAAACTAGTATAAACTTGTGTATAATATATTACAATTTTTTGACCGAAACTTTCATTTCAAAATTTTTTGTAGAATCAAATTTCCAGATGATTTTTTGCATGGGCTTCCGTCATACCCTTCCCCCGTAACATATAGGAAGGATCTAAAAAGCTATGTATCGTTTCGTATAGTCCTCGATTTAATTTTATTTGTTTAGCAAAACTAGTATAAACTTGTGTATAATATATATTACAATTTTTTGACCGAAACTTGCATTTCAAAAAGTTTCGTAGAATCTAATTTTAAGATGATTTTGTGCATGGACTTCCATCATAACCTTCCCTCGTAACATATAGGAAGGATCTTAAAAGTCTTGTATCATTTCATATAGTCCTCGATTTAATTTGATTTTTTGAGCAAAACTAGTATAAACTTGTGTATAACATATTACCATTTTTTGACCGAAACATGCATTTCAAAATATTTTGTAGAATCAAATTTTTAGATGATTTTTTTGCATGGGCTTCTGTCATACCTTCCAACGTAACATATAGGAAGGATCTGAAAAGCCATGTATCTTTTCGTATAGTCCTCGATTTAATTTTATTTGTTTAGCAAAACTAGTATAAACTTGTGTATAATAATATTTTTTGACCGAAACTTGCATTTCAAAAAGTTTCGTAGAATCTAATTTGAAGATTACTTTGTGCATGGCATTTGCATCATAACCTTCCCTCGTAACATATAAGAAGGATCTGAAAAGTTTTGTATCGTTTCATATAGTCCTCGATTTAATTTGATTTTTTGAGCAAAACTAGTATAAACTTGTGTATAATATATTACGATTTTTTGACCGAAACTTGCATTTCAAAATGTTTCGTAGAATCAAATTTTCAGATGATTTTTCGCATGGTCTTCCATCAAAACCTTCCCCCGTAACATATAGGAAGGATCTAAAAAGCTTTGTATCATTTCGTATAGTCCTCGATTTAATTTATTATTTTGAGCAAAACTAGTATAAACTTGTGTATAGTATATTACAATTTTTTGACCGAAAATTGCATTTCGAAAAGTTTCGTAGAATCAAATTTTCAGATGATTTTTTGCATGGGCTTCCCTTATACCCTTCCTCCGTAACATATAGGAAGGATTTGAAAAGCTATGTATCGTTTCATATACTCCTCGATTTAATTTTATTTTTTTAGCAAACCTAGTATAAACTTGTGTATAATATATTACTATTTTTTGACCGAAACTTGCATTTCAAAAAGTTTCGTAGAATCTAATTTTTAGATGATTTTGTGCATGGACTTCCATCATAACCTACCTTCGTAATATATATGAAGGAGCTGGAAAGCTTTGTAACATTTCGTATAGTCCTCGATTTAATTTTATTTTTTTAGCAAAACTAATATGAACTTGTGTATAATATATTACGTTTTTTTGACCGAAACTTGCATTTAAAAAAGTTTCGTAGAATCAAATTTTCAAATGATTTTTTGCATGGTCTTCCGTCATACCCTTCCGCCGTAACATATAGGAAAGATCTGAAAAGCTATGTATCGTTTCGTATAGTCGACGATTTAATTTTATTTGTTTAGCAAACCTTGTATAAACTTGTGTATAATATATTACGATCTTTTGACTGAAACTTGCATTTCAAAAAGTTTTGTAGTATCAAATTTTCAGATGATTTTTTGCATGGACTTCCATCATAACCTTCCCTCGTAACATATAGGAAGGATCTGAAAAGTTTTGTATGGTTTCATATAGTTCTCGATTTAATTTGATTTTTTGAGCTAAACTAGTATAAACTTGTGTATAATATATTACGATTTTTTGACCGAAACTTGCATTTCAAAACGTTTCGTAGAATCAAATTTCCAGTTGAGTTTTTTTGTGGACTTCCATCATAACCTTCCCCCGTAACATATATGAAGGATCTTGAAAGCTTTGTATCGTTTCGTATAGTCCTTGATTTAATTTTATTTTTTGAACAAAACTAGTATAAACCTGTGTATAATATATTACGATTTTTAGACCGAAACTTGCATTTCAAAAAGTTTCATAGAATCAAATTTTAGGATGATTTTTTGCACGGGCTTCCATTATAACCTTCCCCCGTAACATATAAGAAGGATCTGAAAAGCTTTGTATTGTTTCGTAAAGTCCTCGATTTAATTTGTTTTTTTAGCAAAACTAATATAAACTTGAGTATAATATATTACGATATTTTGACCAAAACTTGCATTTCAAAAAGTTTCGTAGAATCAAATTTTCAGATGATTTTTTTCATGGGCTTCTTTCATACCCTTCCCCTGTAACACATAGGAAGCATCTGAAAAGCTATTTATCGTTTCGTATAGTCCTCAATTTAATTTTATTTGTTTAGCAAAACTAGTATAAACTTGTGTATAATATATTACTATTTTTTGACCGAAACTTACTTTTCAAAAGGTTTCGTAGAATCAAATTTTCAGATGATTTTTTTGCATGGGATTCCATCATAACCTTCCCCCGTAACATATAGGAAGGATCTGAAAATCTCTGTATCGTTTCGTAAAGTCCTCGATTTAATTTGTTTTTTTTAGCAAAACTAGTATAAACTTGAGTATAATATATTACGATATTTTGACCGAAACTTGCATTTCAAAAAGTTTCGTAGAATCAAATTTTCAGATGATTTTTTTCATGGGCTTCGTTCATACCCTTCCCCTATAACATATAGGAAGGATCTGAAAAGCTATGTATCGTTTCGTATAGTTCTCGATTTAATTTTATTTGTTTAGCAAAACTAGTATAAACTTGTGTATAATATATTACTATTTTTTGACCGAAACATGCATTTCGAAATGTTTCGTAGAATCAAATTTTCAGATGATTTTTTTTGCATGGACTTCCATCATAACATACCCTCGTAAGATATAGGAAGGATCTGGAAAGCTTTGTATCATTTCGTATAGTCCTCGATTTAATTTTATTTTTTGAGCAAAACTAGTATGAACTTGTGTATAATATATTACAATTTTTTGACCGAAAATTGCATTTGAAAAGTTTCGTAGAATAAAATTTTCAGATGATTTTTTTGAATGGACTTCCATCATAACGTACCCTCGTAAGATATAGGAAAGATCTGGAAAGCTTTATATCATTTCGTATAGTCCTCGATTTAATTTTATTTTTTGAGCAAAACTAGTATGAACTTGTGTATAATATTTACGTTTTTTGACCGAAACTTGCATTTCAAAAAGTTTCGTAGAATCTAATTTTTAGATTATTTTTTGCATGGGCTTCCGTCATAACCTACCCTAGTAAGATATAGGAAGGATCTGGAAAGCTTTGTATCATTTCATATAGTCCTCGATTTAATTTTATTTTTTGAGCAAAACTAGTATGAACTTGTGTATAATATATTACCATTTTTTGACCGAAACTTGCATTTCAAAAAGTTTCGTAGAATCAAATTTTCAGATGATTTTTTGCATGGGTTTCCGTCATACCTTTCCCCCGTAAAATATAGGAAGGATCTGAAAAGCTATGTATCGTTTCGTATAGTCCACGATTTAGTTGTATTTGTTTAGCAAACCTAGTATAAACTTGTGTATAATATATTACTATTTATTGACCGAAACTTGCATTTCAAAAAGTTTTGTAGAATCAAATTTTCAGATGATCTTTTGCATGGACTTCCATCATAACCTTCCCTCGTAACATATAGGAAGGATCTGAAAAGTTTTGTTTGGATTCATATAGTCCTCGATTTAATTTGATTTTTTGAGCAAAACTAGTATAAACTTGTGTATAATATATTACGATTTTTTGACCGAAACTTGCATTTCAAAACGTTTCGTAGAATCAAATTTCGAGATGATTTTTTTTGTGTGGACTTCCATCATAACCTTCCCCCGTAACATATAGGAAGGATCTTGAAAGCTTTGTATCGTTTCGTATAGTCCTTGATTTAATTTTATTTTTTGAACAAAACTAGTATAAACTTGTGTATAATATATTACGATTTTTAGACCGAAACTTGCATTTCAAAAAGTTTCATAGAATCAAATTTTCGGATGATTTTTGGCACGGGCTTCCATTATAACCTTCCCCCGTAACATATAGGAAGGATCTGAAAAGCTTTGTATTGTTTCATAAAGTCATCGATTTAATTTGTTTTTTTAGCAAAACTAGTATAAACTTGAGTATAATATATTACGATATTTTGACCGAAACTTGCATTTCAAAAAGTTTCGTAGAATCAAATTTTCAGATGATTTTTTTCATGGGCTTCTTTCATACCCTTCCCCCATAACATATAGGAAGGATCTGAAATGCTATGTATCGTTTCGTATAGTCCTCGATTTAATTTTATTTGTTTAGCAAAACTAGTATAAACTTGTGTATAATATATTACTATTTTTTGACTGAAACTTGCATTTCGAAATGTTTCGTAGAATCAAATTTTCAGATGATTTTTTTTGCATGGACTTCCATCAAAACGTACCCTCGTAACATATAGGAAGGATCTGGAATGCTTTGTATCATTTCGTATAGTCCTCGATTTAATTTAATTTTTTGAGCAAAACTAGTATGAACATGTGTATAATATATTACAATTTTTTGACCGAAAATTGCATTTCGAAAAGTTTCGTAGAATAAAATTTTCAGATGATTTTTTTGCATGGACTTCCATCATAACGTAGCCTCGTAAGATATAGGAAGGATCTGGAAATCTTTGTATCATTTCGTATAGTCCTCGATTTAATTTTATTTTTTGAGCAAAACTAGTATGAACTTGTGTATAATATTTACGTTTTTTGACCGAAACTTGCATTTCAAAAAGTTTCGTAGAATCAAATTTTTAGATGTTTTTTTGCATGGCCTTCCGTGATACCCTTCCCCCATAACATATAGGAAGGATTTGAAAAGAAATGTATCATTTCATATACTCCTCGATTTAATTTTATTTGTTTAGCAAACCTAGTATAAACTTGTGTATAATACATTACTATTTTTTGACCGAAACTTGCATTTCAAAAAGTTTCGTAGAATCTAATTTTAAGATGATTTTGTGCATGGACTTCCATTATAACCCTCCCTCGTAACATATAGGAAGGATCTTAAAAGTTTTGTATCGTTTCATATATACCTCGATTTAATTTTATTTTTTGAGCAAAACTAGTATAAACTTGTGTATAATAAATTACAATTTTTTGATCGAAACTTGCATTTCAAAAACTTTCTTAGAATCAAATTTCCAGATGTTTTTTTACATGGGCTTCCGTCATACCCATCCCCCGTAACATATAGGAAGGATCTGAAAAGCTATGTATCGTTTCGTATAGTCCTCGATTTAATTTTATTTGTTTAGCAAAACTAGTATAAACTTGTGTATAATATATATTACAATTTTTTGACCGAAACTTGCATTTCAAAAAGTTTCGTAGAATCTAATTTTAAGATGATTTTGTGCATGGACTTCCATCATAACCTACCCTCGTAAGATATAGGAAGGATCTGGAAAGCTTTGTATCATTTCATATAGTCCTCGATTTAATTTTATTTTTTGAGCAAAACTAGTATGAACTTGTGTATAATATATTACCATTTTTTGACCGAAACTTGCATTTCAAAAAGTTTCGTAGAATCAAATTTTCAGATGATTTTTTGCATGGGTTTCCGTCATACCTTTCCCCCGTAACATATAGGAAGGATCTGAAAAGCTATGTATCGTTTCGTATAGTCCTCGATTTATTTGTATTTGTTTCGCAAAACTAGTATAAACTTGTGTATAATATATAACTATTTATTGACCGAAACTTGAAATTCAAAAAGTTTCGTAGAATCTAATTTTAAGATGATTTTTGCATGGACTTCCATCATAACCTTCCCTCGTAACATATAGGAAGGATCTTAAAAGTCTTGTATCATTTCATATAGTCCTCGATTTAATTTGATTTTTTGAGCAAAACTAGTATAAACTTGTGTATAACATATTACCATTTTTTGACCGAAACTTGCATTTCAAAATATTTTGTAGAATCAAATTTTTAGATGATTTTTTTGCATGGGCTTCTGTCATACCTTCCAACGTAACATAAAGGAAGGATCTGAAAAGCCATGTATCGTTTCGTATAGTCCTCGATTTAATTTTATTTGTTTAGCAAAACTAGTATAAACTTGTGTATAATAATATTTTTTGACCGAAACTTGCATTTCAAAAAGTTTCGTAGAATCTAATTTGAAGATTACTTTGTGCATGGCATTTGCATCATAACCTTCCCTCGTAACATATTAGAAGGATCTGAAAAGTTTTGTATCGTTTCATATAGTCCTCGATTTAATTTGATTTTTTGAGCAAAACTAGTATAAACTTGTGTATAATATATTACGATTTTTTGACCGAAACTTGCATTTCAAAATGTTTCGTAGAATCAAATTTTCAGATGATTTTTTGCATGGTCTTCCATCATAAACTTTCCCCGTAACATATAGGAAGGATCTAAAAAGCTTTGTATCGTTTCGTATAGTCCTCGATTTAATTTATTATTTTGAGCAAAACTAGTATAAACTTGTGTATAGTATATTACAATTTTTTGACCGAAAATTGCATTTCGAAAAGTTTCGTAGAATCAAATTTTTAGATGATTTTTTGCATGGGGTTCCGTTATACCCTTCCCCCGTAACATATAGGAAGGATTTGAAAAGCTATGTATCGTTTCATATACTCCTCGATTTAATTTTATTTTTTTAGCAAACCTAGTATAAACTTGTGTATAATATATTACTATTTTTTGACCGAAACTTGCATTTCAAAAAGTTTCGTAGAATCTAATTTTTAGATGATTTTGTGCATGGACTTCCATCAACCCCCTCCCCCGTAACATATAGGAAGGATCTTAAAAGTTTTGTAACGTTTCATATAGTCCTCGATTTAATTTGATTTTTTGAGCAAAACTAGTATAAACTTGTGTATAATATATTACGATTTTTTGACCGAAACTTGCATTTCAAAATGTTTCGTAGAATCAAATTTTCAAATGATTTTTTGCATGGTCTTCCGTCATAACCTACCTTCGTAATATATATGAAGGAGCTGGAAAGCTTTGTAACATTTCGTATAGTCCTCGATTTAATTTTATTTTTTTAGCAAAACTAGTATGAACTTGTGTATAATATATTACGTTTTTTTGACCGAAACTTGCATTTAAAAAAGTTTCGTAGAATCAAATTTTCAAATGATTTTTTGCATGGTCTTCCGTCATACCCTTCCGCCGTAACATATAGGAAGGATCTGAAAAGCTATGTATCGTTTCGTATAGTCGACGATTTAATTTTATTTGTTTAGCAAACCTTGTATAAACTTGTGTATAATATATTACGATCTTTTGACTGAAACTTGCATTTCAAAAAGTTTTGTAGTATCAAATTTTCAGATGATTTTTTGCATGGACTTCCATCATAACCTTCCCTCGTAACATATAGGAAGGATCTGAAAAGTTTTGTATGGTTTCATATAGTTCTCGATTTAATTTGATTTTTTGAGCAAAACTAGTATAAACTTGTGTATAATATATTACGATTTTTTGACCGAAACTTGCATTTCAAAACGTTTCGTAGAATCAAATTTCCAGATGATTTTTTTTGTGGACTTCCATTATAACCTTCCCCCGTAACATATATGAAGGATCTTGAAAGCTTTGTATCGTTTCGTATAGTCCTTGATTTAATTTTATTTTTTGAACAAAACTAGTATAAACCTGTGTATAATATATTACGATTTTTAGACCGAAACTTGCATTTCAAAAAGTTTCATAGAATCAAATTTTAGGATGATTTTTTGCACGGGCTTCCATTATAACCTTCCCCCGTAACATATAAGAAGGATCTGAAAAGCTTTGTATTGTTTCGTAAAGTCCTCGATTTAATTTGTTTTTTTAGCAAAACTAATATAAACTTGAGTATAATATATTACGATATTTTGACCAAAACTTGCATTTCAAAAAGTTTCGTAGAATCAAATTTTCAGATGATTTTTTTCATGGGCTTCTTTCATACCCTTCCCCCTTAACACATAGGAAGGATCTGAAAAGCTATGTATCATTTCGTATAGTCCTCGATTTAATTTTATTTGTTTAGCAAAACTAGTATAAACTTGTGTATAATATATTACTATTTTTTGACCGAAACTTGCTTTTCAAAATGTTTCGTAGAATCAAATTTTAAGATGATTTTTTTGCATGGGATTCCATCATAACCTTCCCCCGTAACATATAGGAAGGATCTGAAAATCTCTGTATCGTTTCGTAAAGTCCTCGATTTAATTTGTTTTTTAGCAAAACTAGTATAAACATGAGTATAATATATTACGATATTTTGACCGAAACTTGCATTTCAAAAAGTTTCGTAGAATCAAATTTTCAGATGATTTTTTTCATGGGCTTCTTTCATACCCTTCCCCTATAACATATAGGAAGGATCTGAAAAGCTATGTATCGTTTCGTATAGTCCTCGATTTAATTTTATTTGTTTAGCAAAACTAGTATAAACTTGTGTATAATATATTACTATTTTTTGACCGAAACTTGCATTTCGAAATGTTTCGTAGAATCAAATTTTCAGATAATTTTTTTTGCATGGACTTCCATCATAACATACCCTCGTAAGATATAGGAAGGATCTGGAAAGCTTTGTATCATTTCGTATAGTCCTCGATTTAATTTAATTTTTTGAGCAAAACTAGTATGAACTTGTGTATAATATATTACAATTTTTTGACCGAAAATTGCATTTGAAAAGTTTCGTAGAATAAAATTTTCAGATGATTTTTTTGAATGGACTTCCATCATAACGTACCCTCGTAAGATATAGGAAGGATCTGGAAAGCTTTATATCATTTCGTATAGTCCTCGATTTAATTTTATTTTTTGAGAAAAACTAGTATGAACTTGTGTATAATATTTACGTTTTTTGACCGAAACATGCATTTCTAAAAGTTTCGTAGAATCTAATTTTTAGATGATTTTTTGCATGGGCTTCCGTCATAACCTACCCTAGTAAGATATAGGAAGGATCTGGAAAGCTTTGTATCATTTCATATAGTCCTCGATTTAATTTTATTTTTTGAGCAAAACTAGTATGAACTTGTGTATAATATATTACCATTCTTTGACCGAAACTTGCATTTCAAAAAGTTTCGTAGAATCAAATTTTCAGATGATTTTTTGCATGGGTTTCCGTCATACCTTTCCCCCGTAAAATATAGGAAGGATCTGAAAAGCTATGTATCGTTTCGTATAGTCCTTGATTTAGTTGTATTTGTTTAGCAAAACTAGTATAAACTTGTGTATAATATATTACTATTTATTGACCGAAACTTGCATTTCAAAAAGTTTCGTAGAATCTAATTTTAAGATGATTTTGTGCATGGACTTCCATCATAACCTTCCCTCGTAACATATAGGAAGGATCTTAAAAGTTTTGTATCATTTCATATAGTCCTCGATTTAATTTGATTTTTTGAGCAAAACTAGTATAAACATGTGTATAATATATTACCATTTTTTTACTGAAACTTGCATTTCAAATTTTTTTGTAGAATCAAATTTTCAGATGATTTTTTGCATGGGCTTCTGTCATACCCTTCCCACGTAACATATATGAAGGATCTGGAAAGCTATGTATCGTTTCGTATAGTCCTCGATTTAATTTTATTTGTTTAGAAAAACTAGTATAAACTTGTGTATAATATATTAATATTTTTTGACCGAAACTTGCATTTCAAAAAGTTTCGTAGAATCTAATTTGAAGATTACTTTGTGCATGGCATTTGCATCATAACCTTCCCTCGTAACATATAAGAAGGATCTGAAAAGTTTTGTATCGTTTCATATAGTCCTCGATTTAATTTGATTTTTTGAGCAAAACTAGTATAAACTTGTGTATAATTACGATTTTTTGACCGAAACTTGCATTTCAAAATGTTTCGTAGAATCAAATTTTCAGATGATTTTTTGCATGGTCTTCCATCATAACCTTCCCCTGTAACATATAGGAAGGATCTAAAAAGCTTTGTATCATTTTGTATAGTCCACGATTTAATTTTTTTTTTGAGCAAAACTAGTTTAAACTTGTGTATAGTATATTACAATTTTTTGACCGAAAATTGCATTTCGAAAAGTTTCGTAATATCAAATTTTCAGATGATTTTTTGCATGGACTTCCATCATAACCTACCTTCGTAAGATATAAGAAGGAGCTGGAAAGCTTTGTTTCATTTCGTATAGTCCTCGATTTAATTTTTTTTTTTTAGCAAAACTAGTATGAACTTGTGTATAATATATTACGGTTTTTTGACCGAAACTTGCATTTAAAAAAGTTTCGTAGAATCAAATTTCAAATGATTTTTTGCATGGTCTTCCGTCATACCCTTCCGCCGTAACATATAGGAAGGACCTGAAAAGCTATGTATCGTTTCGTATAGTCCACGATTTAATTTTATTTATTTAGCAAACCTAGTATAAACTTGTGTATAATATATTACGATTTTTTGACTGAAACTTGCATTTCAAAAAGTTTTGTAGAATCAAATTTTCAGATGATCTTTTGCATGGACTTCCATCATAACCTTCCCTCGTAACATATAGGAAGGATCTGAAAAGTTTTGTATGGTTTCATATAGTCCTCGATTTAATTTGATTTTTTGAGCAAAACTAGTATAAACTTGTGTATAATATATTACGATTTTTTGACCGAAACTTGCATTTCAAAACGTTTCGTAGAATCAAATTTCCAGATGATTTATTTTTGTGGACTTCCATCATAACCTTCCCCCGTAACATATAGCAAGGATCTTGAAAGCTTTGTATCGTTTTGTATAGTCCTTGATTTAATTTTATTTTTTGAACAAAACTAGTATAAACTTATGTATAATATATTACGATTTTTAGACCGAAACTTGCATTTCAAAAAGTTTCATAGAATCAAATTTTCGGATGATTTTTTGCACGGGCTTCCATTATAACCTTCCCCCGTAACATATAGGAAGGATCTGAAAAGCTTTGTATTGTTTCATAAAGTCCTCGATTTAATTTGTTTTTTTAGCAAAACTAGTATAAACTTGAGTATAATATATTACGATATTTTGACCGAAACTTGCATTTCAAAAAGTTTCATAGAATCAAATTTTCAGATGATTTTTTTCATGGGCTTCTTTCATACCCTTCCCCCATAACATATAGGAAGGATCTGAAATGCTATGTATCGTTTCGTATAGTCCTCGATTTAATTTTATTTGTTTAGCAAAACTAGTATAAACTTGTGTATAATATATTACTATTTTTTGACCGAAACTTGCATTTCGAAATGTTTCGTAGAATCAAATTTTCAGATGAATTTTTTTCCATGGACTTCCATCATAACGTACCCTCGTAAGATATAAGAAGGATCTGGAATGCTTTGTATCATTTCGTATAGTCCTCGATTTAATTTTATTTTTTGAGCAAAACTAGTATGAACTTGTGTATAATATATTACAATTTTTTGACCGAAAATTGCATTTCGAAAAGTTTCGTAGAATAAAATTTTCAGATGATTTTTTTGCATGGACTTCAATCATAACGAAGCCTCGTAAGATATAGGAAGGATCTGGAAAGCTTTGTATCATTTCGTATAGTCCTCGATTTAATTTTATTTTTTGAGCAAAACTAGTATGAAATTGTGTATAATATTTACGTTTTTTGACCGAAACTTGCATTTCAAAAAGTTTCGTAGAATCAAATTTTTAGATGATTTTTTGCATGGGCTTCCGTCATACCCATCCCCTGTAACATATAGGAAGGATTTGAAAAGCTATGTATCGTTTCATATACTCCTCGATTTAATTTTATTTGTTTAGCAAACCTAGTATAAACTTGGGTATAATACATTATTATTTTTTGACCGAAACTTGCATTTCAAAAAGTTTCGTAGAATCTAATTTTAAGATGATTTTGTGCATGGACTTCCATCATAACCCTCCCTCGTAACATATAGGAAGGATCTTAAAAGTTTTGTATCGTTTCATATAGTCCTCGATTTAATTTGATTTTTTGAGCAAAACTAGTATAAACTTGTGTATAATAAATTACGATTTTTTGACCGAAACTTGCATTTCAAAATATTTCTTAGAATCAAATTTCCAGATGTTTTTTTGCATGGGCTTCCGTCATACCCATCCCCCGTAACATATAGGAAGGATCTGAAAAGCTATGTATCGTTTCGTATAGTCCTTGATTTAATTTTATTTGTTTAGCAAAACTAGTATAAACTTGTGTATAATATATTACAATTTTTTGACCGAAACTTGCATTTCAAAAAGTTTCGTAGAATCTAATTTTAAGATGATTTTGTGCATTGACTTCCATCATAACCTACCCTCGTAAGATATAGGAAGGATCTGGAAAGCTTTGTATCATTTCATATAGTCCTCGATTTAATTTTATTTTTTGAGCAAAACTAGTATGAACTTGTGTATAATATATTACCATTCTTTGACCGAAACTTGCATTTCAAAAAGTTTCGTAGAATCAAATTTTCAGATGATTTTTTGCATGGGTTTCCGTCATACCTTTCCCCTGTAAAATATAGGAAGGATCTGAAAAGCTATGTATCGTTTCGTATAGTCCTTGATTTAGTTGTATTTGTTTAGCAAAACTAGTATAAACTTGTGTATAATATATTACTATTTATTGACCGAAACTTGCATTTCAAAAAGTTTCGTAGAATCTAATTTTAAGATGATTTTGTGCATGGACTTCCATCATAACCTTCCCTCGTAATATATAGGAAGGATCTTAAAAGTTTTGTATCATTTCATATAGTCCTCGATTTAATTTGATTTTTTGAGCAAAACTAGTATAAACATGTGTATAATATATTACCATTTTTTTACTGAAACTTGCATTTCAAAATTTTTTGTAGAATCAAATTTTCAGATGATTTTTTGCATGGGCTTCTGTCATACCCTTCCCACGTAACATATATGAAGGATCTGGAAAGCTATGTATCGTTTCGTATAGTCCTCGATTTAATTTTAATTGTTTAGAAAAACTAGTATAAACTTGTGTATAATATATTAATATTTTTTGACCGAAACTCGCATTTCAAAAAGTTTCGTAGAATCTAATTTGAAGATTACTTTGTGCATGGCATTTGCATCATAACCTTCCCTCGTAACATATAAGAAGGATCTGAAAAGTTTTGTATCGTTTCATATAGTCCTCGATTTAATTTGATTTTTTGAGCAAAACTAGTATAAACTTGTGTATAATATATTACGATTTTTTGACCGAAACTTGCATTTCAAAATGTTTCGTAGAATCAAATTTTCAGATGATTTTTTGCATGGTCTTCCATCATAACCTTCCCCCGTAACATATAGGAAGGATCTAAAAAGCTTTGTATCATTTCGTATAGTCCTCGATTTAATTTATTATTTTGAGCAAAACTAGTATAAACTTGTGTATAGTATATTACAATTTTTTGACCGAAAATTGCATTTCGCAAAGTTTCGTAGAATCAAATTTTCAAATGATTTTTTGCAAGGGCTTCCGTTATACCCTTCCCCCGTAACATATAGGAAGGATTTGAAAAGCTATGTATCGTTTCATATACTCCTCGATTTAATTTTATTTTTTTAGCAAACCTAGTATAAACTTGTGTATAATATATTACTATTTTTTGACCGAAACTTGCATTTCAAAAAGTTTCGTAGAATCTAATTTTTAGATGATTTTGTGCATGGACTTCCATCAACCCCCTCCCCCGTAACATATAGGAAGGATCTTAAAAGTTTTGTAACGTTTCATATAGTCCTCGATTTAATTTAATTTTTTGAGCAAAACTAGTATAAACTTGTGTATAATATATTACGATTTTTTGACCGAAACTTGCATTTCAAAATGTTTCGTAGAATCAAATTTTCAAATGATTTTTTGCATGGTCTTCCGTCATAACCTACCTTCGTAATATATATGAAGGAGCTGGAAAGCTTTGTAACATTTCGTATAGTCCTCGATTTAATTTTATTTTTTTAGCAAAACTAGTATGAACTTGTGTATAATATATTACGTTTTTTTGACCGAAACTTGCATTTAAAAAAGTTTCGTAGAATCAAATTTTCAAATGATTTTTTGCATGGTTTTCCGTCATACCCTTCCGCCGTAACATATAGGAAGGATCTGAAAAGCTATGTATCGTTTCGTATAGTCGACGATTTAATTTTATTTGTTTAGCAAACCTTGTATAAACTTGTGTATAATATATTACGATCTTTTGACTGAAACTTGCATTTCAAAAAGTTTTGTAGTATCAAATTTTCAGATGATTTTTTGCATGGACTTCCATCATAACCTTCCCTCGTAACATATAGGAAGGATCTGAAAAGTTTTGTATGGTTTCATATAGTTCTCGATTTAATTTGATTTTTTGAGCAAAACTAGTATAAACTTGTGTATAATATATTACGATTTTTTGACCGAAACTTGCATTTCAAAACGTTTCGTAGAATCAAATTTCCAGATGATTTTTTTTGTGGACTTCCATTATAACCTTCCCCCGTAACATATATGAAGGATCTTGAAAGCTTTGTATCGTTTCGTATAGTCCTTGATTTAATTTTATTTTTTGAACAAAACTAGTATAAACCTGTGTATAATATATTACGATTTTTAGACCGAAACTTGCATTTCAAAAAGTTTCATAGAATCAAATTTTAGGATGATTTTTTGCACGGGCTTCCATTATAACCTTCCCCCGTAACATATAAGAAGGATCTGAAAAGCTTTGTATTGTTTCGTAAAGTCCTCGATTTAATTTGTTTTTTTAGCAAAACTAATATAAACTTGAGTATAATATATTACGATATTTTGACCAAAACTTGCATTTCAAAAAGTTTCGTAGAATCAAATTTTCAGATGATTTTTTTCATGGGCTTCTTTCATACCCTTCCCCCTTAACACATAGGAAGGATCTGAAAAGCTATGTATCATTTCGTATAGTCCTCGATTTAATTTTATTTGTTTAGCAAAACTAGTATAAACTTGTGTATAATATATTACTATTTTTTGACCGAAACTTGCTTTTCAAAATGTTTCGTAGAATCAAATTTTCAGATGATTTTTTTTGCATGGGATTCCATCATAACCTTCCCCCGTAACATATAGGAAGGATCTGAAAATCTCTGTATCGTTTCGTAAAGTCCTCGATTTAATTTGTTTTTTAGCAAAACTAGTATAAACATGAGTATAATATATTACGATATTTTGACCGAAACTTGCATTTCAAAAAGTTTCGTAGAATCAAATTTTCAGATGATTTTTTTCATGGGCTTTTTTCATACCCTTCCCCTATAACATATAGGAAGGATCTGAAAAGCTATGTATCGTTTCGTATAGTCCTCGATTTAATTTTATTTGTTTAGCAAAACTAGTATAAACTTGTGTATAATATATTACTATTTTTTGGCCGAAACTTGCATTTCGAAATGTTTCGTAGAATCAAATTTTCAGATAATTTTTTTTGCATGGACTTCCATCATAACATACCCTCGTAAGATATAGGAAGGATCTGGAAAGCTTTGTATCATTTCGTATAGTCCTCGATTTAATTTAATTTTTTGAGCAAAACTAGTATGAACTTGTGTATAATATATTACAATTTTTTGACCGAAAATTGCATTTGAAAAGTTTCGTAGAATAAAATTTTCAGATGATTTTTTTGAATGGACTTCCATCATAACGTACCCTCGTAAGATATAGGAAGGATCTGGAAAGCTTTATATCATTTCGTATAGTCCTCGATTTAATTTTATTTTTTGAGAAAAACTAGTATGAACTTGTGTATAATATTTACGTTTTTTGACCGAAACATGCATTTCAAAAAGTTTCGTAGAATCTAATTTTTAGGTGATTTTTTGCATGGGCTTCCGTCATAACCTACCCTAGTAAGATATAGGAAGGATCTGGAAAGCTTTGTATCATTTCATATAGTCCTCGATTTAATTTTATTTTTTGAGCAAAACTAGTATGAACTTGTGTATAATATATTACCATTTTTTGACCGAAACTTGCATTTCAAAAAGTTTCGTAGAAACAAATTTTCAGATGATTTTTTGCATGGGTTTCCGTCATACCTTTCCCCCGTAAAATATAGGAAGGATCTGAAAAGCTATGTATCGTTTCGTATAGTCCTTGATTTAGTTGTATTTGTTTAGAAAAACTAGTATAAACTTGTGTATAATATATTACTATTTATTGACCGAAACTTGCATTTCAAAAAGTTTCGTAGAATCTAATTTTAAGATGATTTTGTGCATGGACTTCCATCATAACCTTCCCTCGTAACATATAGGAAGGATCTTAAAAGTTTTGTATCATTTCATATAGTCCTCGATTTAATATGATTTTTTGAGCAAAACTAGTATAAACATGTGTATAATATATTACCATTTTTTTACTGAAACTTGCATTTCAAAATTTTTTGTAGAATCAAATTTTCAGATGATTTTTTGCATGGACTTCTGTCATACCCTTCCCACGTAACATATATGAAGGATCTGGAAAGCTATGTATCGTTTCGTATAGTCCTCGATTTAATTTTATTTGTTTAGAAAAACTAGTATAAACTTGTGTATAATATATTAATATTTTTTGACCGAAACTTGCATTTCAAAAAGTTTCGTAGAATCTAATTTGAAGATTACTTTGTGCATGGCATTTGCATCATAACCTTCCCTCGTAACATATAAGAAGGATCTGAAAAGTTTTGTATCATTTCATTTAGTCCTCGATTTAATTTGATTTTTTGAGCAAAACTAGTATAAACTTGTGTATAATTACGATTTTTTGACCGAAACTTGCATTTCAAAATGTTTCGTAGAATCAAATTTTCAGAAGATTTTTTGCATGGTCTTCCATCATAACCTTCCCCTGTAACATATAGGAAGGATCTAAAAAGCTTTGTATCATTTTGTATAGTCCTCGATTTAATTTTTTTTTTGAGCAAAACTAGTTTAAACTTGTGTATAGTATATTACAATTTTTTGACCGAAAATTGCATTTCGAAAAGATTCGTAGAATCAAATTTTCAGATGATTTTTTGCATGGACTTCCATCATAACCTACCTTCGTAAGATATAAGAAGGAGCTGGAAAGCTTTGTTTCATTTCGTATAGTCCTCGATTTAATTTTATTTTTTTAGCAAAACTAGTATGAACTTGTGTATAATATATTACGGTTTTTTGACCGAAACTTGCATTTAAAAAAGTTTCGTAGAATCAAATTTCAAATGATTTTTTGCATGGTCTTCCGTCATACCCTTCCGCCGTAACATATAGGAAGGATCTGAAAAGCTATGTATCGTTTCGTATATTCCACGATTTAATTTTATTTATTTAGCAAACCTAGTATAAACTTGTGTATAATATATTACGATTTTTTGACTGAAACTTGCATTTCAAAAAGTTTTGTAGAATCAAATTTTCAGATGATCTTTTGCATGGACTTCCATCATAACCTTCCCTCGTAACATATAGGAAGGATCTGAAAAGTTTTGTATGGTTTCATATAGTCCTCGATTTAATTTGATTTTTTGAGCAAAACTAGTATAAACTTGTGTATAATATATTACGATTTTTTGACCGAAACTTGCATTTCAAAACGTTTCGTAGAATCAAATTTCCAGATGATTTATTTTTGTGGACTTCCATCATAACCTTCCCCCGTAACATATAGGAAGGATCTTGAAAGCTTTGTATCGTTTTGTATAGTCCTTGATTTAATTTTATTTTTTGAACAAAACTAGTATAAACTTATGTATAATATATTACGATTTTTAGACCGAAACTTGCATTTCAAAAAGTTTCATAGAATCAAATTTTCGGATGATTTTTTGCACGGGCTTCCATTATAACCTTCCCCCGTAACATATAGGAAGGATCTGAAAAGCTTTGTATTGTTTCATAAAGTCCTCGATTTAATTTGTTTTTTTAGCAAAACTAGTATAAACTTGAGTATAATATATTACGATATTTTGACCGAAACTTGCATTTCAAAAAGTTTCGTAGAATCAAATTTTCAGATGATTTTTTTCATGGGCTTCTTTCATACCCTTCCCCCATAACATATAGGAAGGATCTGAAATGCTATGTATCGTTTCGTATAGTCCTCGATTTAATTTTATTTGTTTAGCAAAACTAGTATAAACTTGTGTATAATATATTACAATTTTTTGACCGAAACTTGCATTTCGAAAAGTTTCGTAGAATAAAATTTTCAGATGATTTTTTTGCATGGACTTCCATCATAACGAAGCCTCGTAAGATATAGGAAGGATCTGGAAAGCTTTGTATCATTTCGTATAGTCCTCGATTTAATTTTATTTTTTGAGCAAAACTAGTATGAAATTGTGTATAATATTTACGTTTTTTGACCGAAACTTGCATTTCAAAAAGTTTCGTAGAATCAAATTTTTAGATGATTTTTTGCATGGGCTTCCGTCATACCCATCCCCTGTAACATATAGGAAGGATTTGAAAAGCTATGTATCGTTTCATATACTCCTCGATTTAATTTTATTTGTTTAGCAAACCTAGTATAAACTTGGGTATAATACATTATTATTTTTTGACCGAAACTTGCATTTCAAAAAGTTTCGTAGAATCTAATTTTAAGATGATTTTGTGCATGGACTTCCATCATAACCCTCCCTCGTAACATATAGGAAGGATCTTAAAAGTTTTGTATCGTTTCATATAGTCCTCGATTTAATTTGATTTTTTGAGCAAAACTAGTATAAACTTGTGTATAATAAATTACGATTTTTTGACCGAAACTTGCATTTCAAAATATTTCTTAGAATCAAATTTCCAGATGTTTTTTTGCATGGGCTTCCGTCATACCCATCCCCCGTAACATATAGGAAGGATCTGAAAAGCTATGTATCGTTTCGTATAGTCCTTGATTTAATTTTATTTGTTTAGCAAAACTAGTATAAACTTCTGTATAATATATTACAATTTTTTGACCGAAACTTGCATTTCAAAAAGTTTCGTAGAATCTAATTTTAAGATGATTTTGTGCATTGACTTCCATCATAACCTACCCTCGTAAGATATAGGAAGGATCTGGAAAGCTTTGTATCATTTCATATAGTCCTCGATTTAATTTTATTTTTTGAGCAAAACTAGTATGAACTTGTGTATAATATATTACCATTTTTTGACCGAAACTTGCATTTCAAAAAGTTTCGTAGAATCAAATTTTCAGATGATTTTTTGCATGGGTTTCCGTCATACCTTTCCCCCGTAACATATAGGAAGGATCTGAAAAGCTATGTATCATTTCGTATAGTCCTTGATTTAGTTGTATTTGTTTAGCAAAACTAGTATAAACTTGTGTATAATATATTACTATTTATTGACCGAAACTTGCATTTCAAAAAGTTTCGTAGAATCTAATTTTAAGATGATTTTGTGCATGGACTTCCATCATAATCTTCCCTCGTAACATATAGGAAGGATCTTAAAAGTTTTGTATCATTTCATATAGTCCTCGATTTAATTTGATTTTTTGAGAAAAACTAGTATAAACTTGTGTATAATATATTACCATTTTTTTACTGAAACTTGCATTTCAAAATTTTTTGTAGAATCAAATTTTCAGATGATTTTTTGCATGGGCTTCTGTCATACCCTTCCCACGTAACATATATGAAGGATCTGGAAAGCTATGTATCGTTTCGTATAGTCCTCGATTTAATTTTATTTGTTTAGAAAAACTAGTATAAACTTGTGTATAATATATTAATATTTTTTGACCGAAACTTGCATTTCAAAAAGTTTCGTAGAATCTAATTTGAAGATTACTTTGTGCATGGCATTTGCATCATTACCTTCCCTCGTAACATATAAGAAGGATCTGAAAAGTTTTGTATCGTTTCATATAGTCCTCGATTTAATTTGATTTTTTGAGCAAAACTAGTATAAACTTGTGTATAATTACGATTTTTTGACCGAAACTTGCATTTCAAAATGTTTCGTAGAATCAAATTTTCAGATGATTTTTTGCATGGTCTTCCATCATAACCTTCCCCTGTAACATATAGGAAGGATCTAAAAAGCTTTGTATCATTTTGTATAGTGCTCGATTTAATTTTTTTTTTGAGCAAAACTAGTTTAAACTTGTGTATAGTATATTACAATTTTTTGACCGAAAATTGCATTTCGAAAAGTTTCGTAGAATCAAATTTTCAGATGATTTTTTGCATGGACTTCCATCATAACCTACCTTCGTAAGATATATGAAGGAGCTGGAAAGCTTTGTATAATTTCGTATAGTCCTCGATTTAATTTTATTTTTTAGCAAAACTAGTATGAACTTGTGTATAATATATTACGTTTTTTTGACCGAAACTTGCATTTAAAAAAGTTTCGTAGAATCAAATTTTTAGATGATCTTTTGCATGGACTTCCATCATAACCTTCCCTCGTAACATATAGGAAGGATCTGAAAAGTTTTGTAAGGATTCATATAGTCCTCGATTTAATTTGATTTTTTGAGCAAAACTAGTATAAACTTGTGTATAATATATTACGATTTTTTGACCGAAACTTGCATTTCAAAACGTTTCGTAAAATCAAATTTCGAGATGATTTTTTTGTGTGGACTTCCATCATAACCTTCCCCCGTAACATATAGGAAGGATCTTGAAAGCTTTGTATCGTTTCGTATAGTCCTTGATTTAATTTTATTTTTTGAACAAAACTAGTATAAACTTGTGTATAATATATTACGATTTTTAGACCGAAACTTGCATTTCAAAAAGTTTCATAGAATCAAATTTTCGGATGATTTTTTGCACGGGCTTCCATTATAACCTTCCCCCGTAACATATAGGAAGGATCTGAAAAGCTTTGTATTGTTTCAAAAAGTCCTCGATTTAATTTGTTTTTTTAGCAAAACTAGTATAAACTTGAGTATAATATATTACGATATTTTGACCGAAACATGCATTTCAAAAAGTTTCGTAGAATCAAATTTTCAGATGATTTTTTTCATGGGCTTCTTTCATACCCTTCCCCCGTAACATATAGGAAGGATCTGAAAAGCTATGTATCGTTTCGTATAGTCCTCGATTTAATTTTATTTGTTTAGCAAAACTAGTATAAACTTGTGTATAATATATTACTATTTTTTGACCGAAACATGCATTTCAAAATGTTTCGTAGAATCAAATTTTCAGATGATTTTTTGCATGGGATTCCATCATAACCTTCCCCCGTAACATATAGGAAGGATCTGAAAATCTATGTATCGTTTCGTATAGTCCTCGATTTAATTTGTTTTTTAAGCAAAACTAGTATAAACTTGTGTATAATGTATTACAATTTTTTGACCGAAAATTGCATTTCGAAAAAGTTTCGTAGAAAAAAAATTTTAGATGATTTTTTTGCATGGATTTCCATCATAACGTACCCTCGTAAGATATAGGAAGGATCTGGAAAGCTTTGTATCATTTCGTATAGTCCTCGATTTAATTATATTTTTTGAGAAAAACTAGTTTGAACTTGTGTATAATATTTACGTTTTTTGACCGAAACTTGCATTTCAAAGAGTTTCGTAGAATCAAATTTTTAGATTATTTTTTGCATGGGCTTCTGTCATACCCTTCACCCGTAACATATAGGAAGGATTTGAAAAGCTATGTATCGTTTCATATACTCCTCGATTTAATTTTATTTGTTTAGCAAACCTAGTATAAACTTGTGTATAATATATTACTATTTTTTGACCGAAACTTGCATTTCAAAAAGTTTCGTAGAATCTAATTTTAAGATGATTTTGTGCATGGACTTCCATCATAACTCTGCCCCGTAACATATAGGAAGGATCTTAAAATTTTGTATCGTTTCATATAGTCCTCGATTTAATTTGATTTTTTGAGCAAAACTAGTATAAACTTGTGTATAATATATTATGATTTTTTGACCGAAACTTGCATTTCAAAATGTTTCGTAGAATCAAATTTTCAGATGATTTTTTGCATGGTCTTCCATCATAACCTTCCCCCGTAACATATAGGAAGGATCTAAAAAGCTTTGTATCGTTTCGTATACTCCTCGATTTAATTTATTTTTTTGAGCAAAACTAGTATAAACTTGTGTATAGTATGTTACAATTTTTTGACCGAAAATTGCATTTCGAAAAGTTTCGTAGAATCAAATTTTCAGATGATTTTTTGCATGGACTTCCATCATAACCTACCTTCGTAAGATATATGAAGGAGCTGGAAAGCTTTGTATCATTTCGTATAGTCCTCGATTTAATTTTATTTTTTTTAACAAAACTAGTATGAACATGTGTATAATATATTACGTTTTTTTGACCGAAACTTGTATTTAAAAAAGTTTCGTAGAATCAAATTTTCAAATGATTTTTTGCATGGTCTTCCGTCATACCCTTCCGCCGTAACATATAGGAAGGATCTGAAAAGCTATGTATCGTTTCGTATAGTCCACGATTTAATTTTATTTGTTTAGCAAACCTAGTATAAACTTGTGTATAATATATTACGATTTTTTAACTGAAACTTGCATTTCAAAAAGTTTTGTAGTATCAAATTTTCAGATGATTTTTTGCATGGACTTCCATCATAACCTTCCCTCGTAACATATAGGAAGGATCTGAAAAGTTTTGTATGGTTTCATATAGTCCTCGATTTAATTTGATTTTTTGAGCAAAACTAGTATAAACTTGTGTATAATATATTACGATTTTTTGACCGAAACTTCCATTTCAAAATGTTTCGTAGAATCAAATTTCCAGATGATTTTTTTTGTGGACTTCCATCATAACCTTCCCCTGTAACATATAGGAAGGATCTTGAAAGCTTTGTATCGTTTCGTATAGTCCTTGATTTAATTTTATTTTTTGAACAAAACTAGTATAAACTTGTGTATAATATATTACGATTTTTAGACCGAAACTTAAATTTCAAAAAGTTTCATAGAATCAAATTTTCGGATGATTTTTTGCACGGGCTTCCATTATAACCTTCCCCCGTAACATATAAGAAGGATATGAAAAGCTTTGTATTGTTTCGTAAAGTCCTCAATTTAATTTGTTTTTTTAGCAAAACTAGTATAAACTTGAGTATAATATATTACGATATTTTGACCGAAACTTGCATTTCAAAAAGTTTCGTAGAATCAAATTTTCATATGATTTTTTTCATGGGCTTCTTTTATACCCTTCCCCCATAACATATAGGAAGGATCTGAAAAGCTATGTATCGTTTCGTATAGTCCTCGATTTAATTTTATTTGTTTAGCAAAATTAGTATAAATTTGTGTATAATATATTACTATTTTTTTACCGAAACTTGCATTTCAAAATGTTTCGTAGAATCAAATTTTCAGATGATTTTTTGCATGGGATTCCATCATAACCTTCCCCCGTAACATATAGGAAGGATATGAAAATCTATGTATCGTTTCGTATAGTCCTCGATTTAATTTGTTTTTTAAGCAAAACTAGTATAAACTTGTGTATAATGTATTACAATTTTTTGACCGAAAATTGCATTTCGAAATAGTTTCGTAGAAAAAAATTTTTAGATTATTTTTTTTAATGGATTTCCATCATAACGTACCCTCGTAAGATATATGAAGGATCTGGAAAGCTTTGTATCCTTTCGTATAGTCCTCGATTTAATTTTATTTTTTGAGAAAAACTAGTTTGAACTTGTGTATAATATTTACGTTTTTTGACCGAAACTTGCATTTCAAAAATTTTCGTAGAATCAAATTTTTAGATTATTTTTTGCATGGGCTTCCGTCATACCCTTACCCCGTAACATATAGGAAGGATTTAAAAAGCTATGTATCGTTTCATATACTCCTCGATTTAATTTTATTTGTTTAGCAAACCTAGTATAAACTTGTGTATAATATATTACTATTTTTTGACTGAAACTTGCATTTCAAAAAGTTTCGTAGAATCTAATTTTAAGATGATTTTGTGCATGGACTTCCATCATAACCCTGCCCCGTAACATATAGGAAGGATCTTAAAATTTTTGTATCGTTTCATATAGTCCTCGATTTAATTTGATTTTTTGAGCAAAACTAGTATAAACTTGTGTATAATATATTATGATTTTTTGACCGAAACTTGCATTTCAAAATGTTTCGTAGAATCAAATTTTCAGATGATTTTTTGCATGGTCTTCCATCATAACCTTCCCCCGTAACATATAGGAAGGATCTAAAAAGCTTTGTATCGTTTCGTATAGTCCTCGATTTAATTTATTTTATTGAGCAAAACTAGTATAAACTTGTGTATAGTATATTACAATTTTTTGACCGAAAATTGCATTTCGAAAAGTTTCGTAGAATTAAATTTTCAGATGATTTTTTGCATGGACTTCCATCATAACCTACCTTCGTAAGATATATGAAGGAGCTGGAAAGCTTTGTATCATTTCGTATAGTCCTCGATTTAATTTTATTTTTTTAGCAAAACTAGTATGAACATGTGTATAATATATTACGTTTTTTTGACCGAAACTTGCATTTAAAAAAGTTTCGTAGAATAATATTTTCAAATGATTTTTTGCATGGTCTTCCGTCATACCCTTCCGCCGTAACATATAGGAAGGATCTGAAAAGCTATGATTCGTTTCGTATAGTCCACGATTTAATTTTATTTGTTTAGAAAACCTAGTATAAACTTGTGTATAATATATTACGATTTTTTGACTGAAACTTGCATTTCAAAAAGTTTTGTAGTATCAAATTTTCAGATGATTTTTTGCATGGACTTCCATCATAACCTTCCCTCGTAACATATAGGAAGGATCTGAAAAGTTTTGTATGGTTTCATATAGTCCTCGATTTAATTTGATTTTTTGAGCAAAACTAGTATAAACTTGGGTATAATATATTACGATTTTTTGACCGAAACTTGCATTTCAAAACGTTTCGTAGAATCAAATTTCCAGATGATTTTTTTGTGTGGACTTCCATCATAACCTTCCCCCGTAACATATAGGAAGGATCTTGAAAGCTTTGTATCGTTTCGTATAGTCCTTGATTTAATTTTATTTTTTGAACAAAACTAGTATAAACTTGTGTATAATATATTACGATTTTTAGACCGAAACCTGCATTTCAAAAAGTTTCATAGAATCAAATTTTTGGATGATTTTTTGCACGGGCTTCCATTATAACCTTCCCCCGTAACATATAGGAAGGATATGAAGAGCTTTGTATTGTTTCGTAAAGTCCTCGATTTAATTTGTTTTTTTAGCAAAACTAGTATAAACTTGAGTATAATATATTACGATATTTTGACCGAAACTTGCATTTCAAAAAGTTTCGTAGAATCAAATTTTCAGATGATTTTTTTCATGGGCTTCTTTCATACCCTTCCCCCATAACATATAGGAAGGATCTGAAAAGCTATGTATCGTTTCGTATATTCCTCGATTTAATTTTATTTGTTTAGCAAAACTAGTATAAACTTGTGTATAATATATTACTATTTTTTGACCGAAACTTGCATTTCAAAATGTTTCGTAGAATCAAATTTTCAGATGATTTTTTGCATGGGATTCCATCATAACCTTGCCCCGTAACATATAGGAAGGATCTGAAAATCTATGTATCGTTTCGTATAGTCCTCGATTTAATTTGTTTTTTAAGCAAAACTAGTATAAACTTGTGTATAATGTATTACAATGTTTTGACCGAAAATTGCATTTCGAAAAAGTTTCGTAGAAAAAAATTTTTAGATGATTCTTTTGCATGGATTTCCATCATAATGTACCCTCGTAAGATATAGGAAGGATTCTGAAAGCTTTGTATCATTTCGTATAGTCCTCGATTTAATTTTATTTTTTGAGAAAAACTAGTTTGAACTTGTGTATAATATTTACGTTTTTTGACCGAAACTTGCATTTCAAAAAGTTTCGTAGAATCAAATTTTTAGATTATTTTTTGCATGGGCTTCCGTCATACCCTTACCCCGTAACATATAGGAAGGATTTGAAAAGCTATGTATCGTTTCATATACTCCTCGATTCAATTTTATTTGTTTAGCAAACCTAGTATAAACTTGTGTATAATATATTACTATTTTTTGACCGAAACTTGCATTTCAAAAAGTTTCGTAGAATCTAATTTTAAGATGATTTTGTGCATGGACTTCCATCATAACCCTGCCCCGTAACATATAGGAAGGATCTTAAAATTTTTGTATCGTTTCATATAGTCCTCGATTTAATTTGATTTTTTGAGCAAAACTAGTATAAACTTGTGTATAATATATTATGATTTTTTGACCGAAACTTGCATTTCAAAATGTTTCGTAGAATCAAATTTTCAGATGATTTTTTGCATGGTCTTCCATCATAACCTTCCCCCGTAACATATAGGAAGGATCTAAAAAGCTTTGTATCGTTTCGTATAGTCCTCGATTTAATTTATTTTATTGAGCAAAACTAGTATAAACTTGTGTATAGTATATTACAATTTTTTGACCGAAAATTGCATTTCGAAAAGTTTCGTAGAATTAAATTTTCAGATGATTTTTTGCATGGACTTCCATCATAACCTACCTTCGTAAGATATATGAAGGAGCTGGAAAGCTTTGTATCATTTCGTATAGTCCTCGATTTAATTTTATTTTTTTAGCAAAACTAGTATGAACATGTGTATAATATATTACGTTTTTTTGACCGAAACTTGCATTTAAAAAAGTTTCGTAGAATAATATTTTCAAATGATTTTTTGCATGGTCTTCCGTCATACCCTTCCGCCGTAACATATAGGAAGGATCTGAAAAGCTATGATTCGTTTCGTATAGTCCACGATTTAATTTTATTTGTTTAGAAAACCTAGTATAAACTTGTGTATAATATATTACGATTTTTTGACTGAAACTTGCATTTCAAAAAGTTTTGTAGTATCAAATTTTCAGATGATTTTTTGCATGGACTTCCATCATAACCTTCCCTCGTAACATATAGGAAGGATCTGAAAAGTTTTGTATGGTTTCATATAGTCCTCGATTTAATTTGATTTTTTGAGCAAAACTAGTATAAACTTGGGTATAATATATTACGATTTTTTGACCGAAACTTGCATTTCAAAACGTTTCGTAGAATCAAATTTCCAGATGATTTTTTTGTGTGGACTTCCATCATAACCTTCCCCCGTAACATATAGGAAGGATCTTGAAAGCTTTGTATCGTTTCGTATAGTCCTTGATTTAATTTTATTTTTTGAACAAAACTAGTATAAACTTGTGTATAATATATTACGATTTTTAGACCGAAACCTGCATTTCAAAAAGTTTCATAGAATCAAATTTTTGGATGATTTTTTGCACGGGCTTCCATTATAACCTTCCCCCGTAACATATAGGAAGGATATGAAGAGCTTTGTATTGTTTCGTAAAGTCCTCGATTTAATTTGTTTTTTTAGCAAAACTAGTATAAACTTGAGTATAATATATTACGATATTTTGACCGAAACTTGCATTTCAAAAAGTTTCGTAGAATCAAATTTTCAGATGATTTTTTTCATGGGCTTCTTTCATACCCTTCCCCCATAACATATAGGAAGGATCTGAAAAGCTATGTATCGTTTCGTATATTCCTCGATTTAATTTTATTTGTTTAGCAAAACTAGTATAAACTTGTGTATAATATATTACTATTTTTTGACCGAAACTTGCATTTCAAAATGTTTCGTAGAATCAAATTTTCAGATGATTTTTTGCATGGGATTCCATCATAACCTTGCCCCGTAACATATAGGAAGGATCTGAAAATCTATGTATCGTTTCGTATAGTCCTCGATTTAATTTGTTTTTTAAGCAAAACTAGTATAAACTTGTGTATAATGTATTACAATGTTTTGACCGAAAATTGCATTTCGAAAAAGTTTCGTAGAAAAAAATTTTTAGATGATTCTTTTGCATGGATTTCCATCATAATGTACCCTCGTAAGATATAGGAAGGATTCTGAAAGCTTTGTATCATTTCGTATAGTCCTCGATTTAATTTTATTTTTTGAGAAAAACTAGTTTGAACTTGTGTATAATATTTACGTTTTTTGACCGAAACGTGCATTTCAAAAAGTTTCGTAGAATCAAATTTTTAGATTATTTTTTGCATGGGCTTCCGTCATACCCTTACCCCGTAACATATAGGAAGGATTTGAAAAGCTATGTATCGTTTCATATACTCCTCGATTCAATTTTATTTGTTTAGCAAACCTAGTATAAACTTGTGTATAATATATTACTATTTTTTGACCGAAACTTGCATTTCAAAAAGTTTCGTAGAATCTAATTTTAAGATGATTTTGTGCATGGACTTCCATCATAACCCTGCCCCGTAACATATAGGAAGGATCTTAAAAGTTTTGTATCGTTTCATATAGTCCTAAATTTAATTTGATTTTTTGAGCAAAACTAGTATAAACTTGTGTATAATATATTATGATTTTTTGACCGAAATTTGCATTTCAAAATGTTTCGTAGAATCAAATTTTCAGATGATTTTTTGCATGGTCTTCCATCATAACATTCCCCCGTAACATATAGGAAGGATCTAAAAAGCTTTGTATCGTTTCGTATAGTCCTCGATTTAATTTATTTTATTGAGCAAAACTAGTATAAACTTGTGTATAGTATATTACAATTTTTTGACCGAAAATTGCATTTCGAAAAGTTTCGTAGAATCAAATTTTTAGATGATTTTTTGCATGGACTTCTATCATAACCTACCTTCGTAAGATATATGAAGGAGTTGGAAAGCTTTGTATCATTTCGTATAGTCCTCAATTTAATTTTAGTTTTTTTAGCAAAACTAGTATGAACTTGAGTATAATATATTACGTTTTTTTGACCGAAACTTGCATTTATAAAAGTTTCGTAGAATCAAATTTTCAGATGATTTTTTTCATTGGCTTCTTTCATACCCTTCCCCCGTAACATATAGGAAGGATTTGAAAAGCTATGTATCGTTTCGTATAGTCCTCGATTTAATTTTATTTGTTTAGCAAAACTAGTATAAACTTGTGTATAATATATTACTATTTTTTGACCGAAACTTGCATTTCAAAATGTTTCGTAGAATCAAATTTTCAGATGATTTTTTGCATGGGATTCCATCATAACCTTCCCCCGTAACATATAGGAAGGATCTGGAAATCTATGTATCGTTTCGTATAGTCCTCGATTTAATTTGTTTTTTTAAGCAAAACTAGTATAAACTTGTGTATAATATATTACAATTTTTTGACCGAAAATTGCATTTCGAAAAAGTTTCGTAGAAAAAAATTTTTAGATGATTTTTTTTGCATGGACTTCCATCATAACGCACCCTCGTAAGATATAGGAAGGATCTGGAAAGCTTTGTATCGTTTCGTATAGTCCTCGATTTAATTTTATTTTTTGAGCAAAACTAGTATGAACTTGTGTATAATACATTACAATATTTTGACCGAAACTTGCATTTCAAAAAGTTTCGTAGAATCAAATTTTCAGATGATTTTTTTGCATGGGCTTCCGTCATACCCGTCCCCCGTAACATATAGGAAGGATTTGAAAAGCTATGTATCGTTTCATATAGTCCTCAATTTAATTTTATTTGTTTTGCAAAACTAGTATAAACTTGTGTATAATATATTACAATGTTTTGACCGAAACTTACATTTCAAAAAGTTTCGTAGAATCTAATTTTAAGATGATTTTGTGCATGGACTTCCATCATAACCTACCCTCGTAAGATATAGGAAGGATCTGGAAAGCATTGTATCATTTCATATAGTCCTGGATTTAATTTTATTTTTTGACCGAATCTTGCATTTCAAAAAGTTTCGTAGAATCAAATTTTCAGATGATTTTTTGCATGGGTTTCCGTCATACCTTTCCCCCGTAACATATTGGAAGGATCTGAAAAGCTATGTATCGTTTCATATAGTCCTCGATTTAGTTGTATTTGTTTAGCAAAACTAGTATAAACTTGTGTATAATATATTACTATTTATTGACCGAAACTTGCATTTCAAAAAGGTTCGTAGAATCTAATTTTAAGATGATTTTGTGCATGGACTTCCATCATAACCTTCCCTCGTAACATATAGGAAGGATCTTAAAAGTTTTGTATCATTTCATATAGTCCTCGATTTATTTTGATTTTTTTAGCAAAACTAGTATAAACTTGTGTATAATATATTACCAATTTTTGACCGAAACTTGCATTTCAAATTTTTTTGTAGAATCAAATTTTCAGATGATTTTTTGCATGGGCTTCTGTCATACCCTTCCCACGTAACATATAGGAAGGATCTGAAAAGCTATTTATCGTTTCGTATAGTCCTCAATTTAATTTTATTTGTTTAGCAAAACTAGTATAAACTTGTGTATAATATATTAATATTTTTTGACCGAAACTTGCATTTCAAAAAGTTTCGTAGAATCTAATTTTAAGATTATTTTGTGCATGGCATTTGCATCATAAACCTCCCCCGTAACATATAGGAAGGATCTGAAAAGTTTTGTATCGTTTCATATAGTCCTCGATTTAATTTGATTTTTTGAGCAAAACTAATATAAACATGTGTATAATATATTACGATTTTTTTGACCGAAACTTGCATTTCAAAATGTTTCGTAGAATCAAATTTCCAGATGATTTTTTGCATGGTCTTCCATCATAACCTTCCCCCGTAACATATAGGAAGGATCTAAAAAGCTTTGTATCGTTTCGTATAGTCCTCGATTTAATTTATTTTTTTGAGCAAAACTAGTATAAACTTGTGTATAGTATACTACAATTTTTTGACCGAAAATTGCATTTCGAAAACTTTCGTAGAATCAAATTTTCAGATGATTTTTTGCATAGACTTCCATCATAACCTACCTTCGTAAGATATATGAAGGAGCTGGAAAGCTTTGTATCATTTCGTATAGCCCTCGATTTATTTTTATTTTTTTAGCAAAACTAGTATGAATTGTGTATAATATATTACGTTTTTTGACCGAAACTTGCATTTAAAAAAGTTTCGTAGAATCAAATTTTCAAATGATTTTTTGCATGGTCTTCCGTCATACCCTTCCGCCGTAACATATAAGAAGGATCTGAAAAGCTATGTATCGTTTCGTATAGTCCACGATTTAATTTTATTTTTTTAGCAAACCTAGTATAAACTTGTGTATAATATATTACGATTTTTTGACTGAAACTTGCATTTCAAAAAGTTTTGTAGTATCAAATTTTCAGATGATTTTTTGCATGGACTTCCATCATAACCTTCCCTCGTAACATATAGGAAGGATCTGAAAAGTTTTGTATGGTTTCATATAGTCCTCGATTTAATTTGATTTTTTGAGCAAAACTAGTATAAACTTGTGTATAATATATTACGATTTTTTGACCGAAACTTGCATTTCAAAACGTTTCGTAGAATCAAATTTCCAGATGATTTTTTGTGTGGACTTCCATCATAACCTTCCCCCGTATAGTATACTACAATTTTTTGACCGAAATTTGAATTTCGAAAACTTTCGTAGAATCAAATTTTCAGATGATTTTTTGCATAGACTTCCATCATAACCTACCTTCGTAAGATATATGAAGGAGCTGGAAAGCTTTGTATCATTTCGTATAGCCCTCGATTTATTTTTATTTTTTTAGCAAAACTAGTATGAATTGTGTATAATATATTACGATTGTTTTACCGAAACTTGCATTTAAAAAAGTTTCTTGGAATCAAATTTTCATATGATTGTTTGCATGGACTTCCATCATAACCTTCCCCCTGTAACATATAGGAAGGATCTGAAAAGCTTTGTATTGATTCGTATAGTCCTTGAGCAAAACTAGTATAAAGATGTGTATAATATATTACGATTTTTTGACCGAAACTTGCATTTCGAAAAGTTTCGTAGAATCAAATTTTCAGATGATTCTTTGCATGGACTTCCATCATAACCTTCCCCCGTAACATATAGGAAGGATCTGAAAAGTTTTGTATGGTTTCATATATTCCTAGATTTAATTTGATTTTTTGAGCAAAACTAGTATAAACTTGTGAATAATATATTACGATTTTTTGACCGAAACTTGCATTTCAAAAAGTTTCGTAGAATTAAATTTCCGGATGATTTTTTGTGTGGACTTCCATCATAACCTTCCCACGTAACATATAGGAAGGATCTGGAAAGCTTTGTATTGTTTCGTATAGTCCTCGATTTAATTTTATTTTTTGAACAAAAATAGTATAAACTTAGGTATAATATATTACGATTTTAGACCGAAACTTGCATTTCAAAAAGTATCATAGAATCAAATTTTCGGATGATTTTTTGCACGGGCTTCCATTATAACCTTCCCCCGTAACATATAGGAAGGATCTGAAAAGCTATGTATCGTTTCGTATAGTCCTCGATTTAATTTTATTTGTTTAGCAAACCTAGTATAAACTTGTGTATAATATATTACTATTTTTAGACCGAAACTTGCATTTCAAAATGTTTCGTAGAATCAAATTTTCAGATGATTTTTTGCATGGGATTCCATCATAACCTTCCCCCGTAACATATAGGAAGGATCTGGAAATCTATGTATCGTTTCGTATAGTCCTCGATTTAATTTGTTTTTTTAAGCAAAACTAGTATAAACTTGTGTATAATATATTACAATTTTTTGACCGAAAATTGCATTTCGAAAAGTTTCGTAGAATAAAATTTTTAGATAATTTTTTTTGCATGGACTTCCATCATAACGTACCCTCGTAAGATATAGGAAGGATCTGGAAAGCTTTGTATCATTTCGTATAGTCCCAGATTTAATTTTATTTTTTGAGCAAAACTAGTATGAACTTGTGTATAATATATTACAATATTTTGACCGAAAATTGCATTTCGAAAAGTTTCGTAGAATAAAATTTTTAGATGATTTTTTTGCATGGACTTCCATCATAACGTACCCTCGTAAGATATAGGAAGGATCTGGAAAGCTTTGTATCATTTCGTATAGTCCTCGATTTAATTTTATTTTTTGAGCAAAACTATTATGAACTTTTGTATAATATTTACGTTTTTTGACCGAAACTTGCATTTCAATAAGATTCGTAGAATCAAATTTTCAGATGATTTTTTTCATGGGCTTCTTTCATACCCTTCCCCCGTAACATATAGGAAGGATCTGAAAAGCTATGTATCGTTTCGTATAGTCCTCGATTTAATTTTATTTGTTTAGCAAAACTAGTATAAACTTGTGTATAATATATTACTATTTTTAGACCGAAACTTGCATTTCAAAATGTTTCGTAGAATCAAATTTTCAGATGATTTTTTGCATGGGATTCCATCATAACCTTCCCCCGTAACATATAGGAAGGATCTGGAAATCTATGTATCGTTTCGTATAGTCCTCGATTTAATTTGTTTTTTTAAGCAAAACTAGTATAAACTTGTGTATAATATATTACAATTTTTTGACCGAAAATTGCATTTCGAAAAGTTTCGTAGAATAAAATTTTTAGATAATTTTTTTTGCATGGACTTCCATCATAACGTACCCTCGTAAGATATAGGAAGGATCTGGAAAGCTTTGTATCATTTCGTATAGTCCCAGATTTAATTTTATTTGTTTAGCAAAACTAGTATAAACTTGTGTATAATATATTACTATTTTTAGACCGAAACTTGCATTTCAAAATGTTTCGTAGAATCAAATTTTCAGATGATTTTTTGCATGGGATTCCATCTTAACCTTCCCCCGTAACATAAAGGAAGGATCTGGAAAGCTTTGTATCGTTTCGTATAGTCCTCGATTTAATTTAATTTTTTGAGCAAAACTAGTATAAACTTGTGTATAATATATACGTTTTTTTGACCGAAAATTGCATTTCGAAAAGTTTCGTAGAATCAAATTTTCAGATGATTTTTTGCATGGGCTTCCGTCATACCCTTCCCCCGTAACATATAGGAATGATCTGAAAAGCTATGTATCGTTTCATATAGTCCTCGATTTAATTTTATTTGTTTAGCAAAACTAGTATAAAATTGTGTATAATATATTAATATTTTTTGACCGAAACATGCATTTCAAAAAGTTTCGTAGAATCTAATTTTAAGATGATTTTGTGCATGGACTTCCATCATAACCTTCCCTCGTAACATATATGAAGGATCTTAAAAGTTTTGTATCGTTTCATATAATCCTCGATTTAATTTGATTTTTTGAGCAAAACTAGTATAAACATATGTATAGTATATTACTATTTTTTGACCGAAACTTGCATTTCAAAAAGATTTGTAGAATCAAATTTTCAGATGATTTTTTGCACGGGGTTCCATCATAACCTTCCCCCGTAACATATAGGAAGGATCTGAAAAGCTTTGTATCCTTTCGCATAGTCCTCGATTTAATTTTATTTTTTGAGCAAAACTAGTATAAACTTGTGTTTAATATATTACGATTGTTTTACCGAAACTTTCATTTCAAAAAGTTTCGTAGAATCAAATTTTCATATGTTTTTTTGCATGGGCTTCCATCATAACCTTCCCCCGTAACATATAGGAAGGATCTGAAAAGCTTTGTATCATTTCGTATAGTCCTCGATTTAATTTGTTATTTTGAGCAAAACTAGTATAAACTTGTGTATACTATATTACGATTTTTTGACCGAAACTTGCATTTCGAAAAGTTTCGTAGAATCAAATTTTCAGATGGTTTTTTGCATGGACTTCCATCATAACCTACCCTCGCAAGATATAAGAAGGATCTGGAAAGCTTTGTATCGTTTCGTATAGTCCTAGATTTAATTTGATTTTTTAATCAAAACTATTATAAACTTGTGTATAATATATTACAATATTTCGACCGAAACATGCATTTCGAAAAGTTTCGTAGAATCAAATTTTCAGATGATCTTTTGCATGGACTTCCATCATAACCTACCTCCTAAGATATAGGAAGGATCTGGAAAACTTTGTATCATTTCGTATAGTCCTCGATTTAATTATATTTTTTGAGCAAAAATAGTATGAACTTGTGTATAATATATTACGTTTTTTGACCAAAACTTGCATTTCAAAAAGTTTCGTAGAATCAAATTTTCAGATGTTTTTTTGCATGGGCTTCTGTCATACCCTTCCCCCGTAACATATAGGAAGGATCTGGAAAGCTATGTATTGTTTCGTATAGTCCTAGATTTAATTTTATTTGTTTAGCAAAACTAGTATAAACTTGTGTATAATATATTACTATTTTTTGACCGAAACTTGCATTTCAAAAAGTTTCGTAGAATTTAATTTTAAGATTATTTTGTGAATGGAATTCCATCATAACCTTCCCTCGTAACATATAGGAAGGATCTGAAAATTTTTGTGTCGTTTCATATAGTCCTCAATTTAATTTGATTTTTTGAGTAAAACTAGTAAAAACTTGTGTATAATATATTACAATTTTTTGACCGAAACTTGCATTTCAAAATGTTTCGTAGAATCAAATTTTCAGATTATTTTTTTGCATGGGCTTCCATCATAACCTTCCCCCGTAACATATATGATGGATCTGAAAAGCTTTGTATCGTTTCACATAGTCCTCTATTTAATTTGTTTTTTTGAGCAAAACTAGTATAAACTTGTGTATAATATATTACAATTTTTGACCGAAAATTGCATTTCGAAAAGTTTCGTAGAATAAAATTTTCAGATGATTTTTTGCATGGACTTCCCTCATAACCTACCCTCGTAAGATATAGGAAGGATCTGGAAAGCTTTGTATCATTTCGTATAGTCCTTGATTTAATTTTATTTTTTGATCAAAACTAGTATGAACTTGTGTATAATATATTACGTTTTTTTGACCGAAACTTGTATTTAAAAAAGTTTCGTAGAATCAAATTTTCAGATGATTTTTTGCATGGGCTTCCATCATAACCTTCCCCTGTAACATATAGGAAGGATCTGAAAAGCTTTGTATCATTTCGTATAGTCCTTGATTTAATTTTATTTGTTTAGCAAAACTAGTATAAACTTGTGTATAATATATTACTATTTTTTGACCGAAACTTGCATTTCAAAAAGTTTCGTAGAATCTAATTTTAAGATGATTTTGTGCATGGACTTCCATCATAACCTTCCCTCGTAACATATAGGAAGGATCTTTAAAGTTTTGTATCGTTTCATATAGTCCTCGATTTAATTTGATTTTTTGAGCAAAACTAGTATAAACTTGTGTATAATATATTACGATTTTTTGACCGAAACTTGGATTTCAAAAGGTTTCGTAGAATCAAATTTTCAGATGTTTTTTTGCATGGGCTTCTGTCATACCCATCCCCCGTAACATATAGGAAGGATCTGAAAAGCTATGTATCATTTCGTATAGTCCTCGATTTAGTTTTATTTGTTTAGCAAAACTAGTATAAACTTGTGTATAATATATTACTATTTTTGACCGAAACTTGCATTTCAAAAAGTTTCGTAGAATCTAATTTTAAGAGGATTTTGTGCATGGAATTCCATCATAACCTTCCCTCGTAACATATCGGAAGGATCTGCAAAGTTTTGTATCGTTTCATATAGTCCTCAATTTAATTTGATTTTTTAGCAAAACTAGTATAAACTTGTGTATAATATATTACGATTTTTTGACCGAAACTTGCATTTCAAATTGTTTCATAGAATCAAATTTTCAGATGATTTTTTGCATGGGCTTCCATCATAACCTTCTCCTGTAATTAATAGGAAGGATCTGAAAAGCTTTGTATCATTTCGTATAGTCCTCCATTTAATTTGTTTTTTTGAGCAAAACTAGTATAAACTTGTGTATAATATAATACAATTTTTTGACCGAAAATTGTATTGCGAAAAGTTTCGTAGAATCAAATTTTCAGATGATTTTTTGCATGGACGTCCATCATAACCTACCCTCATAAGATATATGAAGGATCTGGAAAAATTTTGTATCATTTCGTATAGTCCTCGATTTAATTTAATTTTTTGAGCAAAACTAGTATGAACTTCTGTATAATATATTACGTTTTTTTGACCGAAACTTGCATTTCAAAAACTTTCGTAGAATCAAATTTTCAGATGATTTTTTGCATGGGCTTCCGTCATACCTTTCCCCCGTAACATATAGGAAGGATCAGAAAAGCTATGTATCGTTTCGTATAGTCCTCGATTTAGTTTTATTTGTTTAGCAAAACTAGTATAAACTTGTGTATAATATATTACTATTTTTGACCGAAACTTGCATTTCAAAAAGTTTCGTAGAATCTAATTTTAAGATGATATTGTGCATGGACTTCCATCATAACCCTCCCTCGTAACATATAGGAAGGATCTTAGAAGTTTTGTATCGTTTCATATAGTCCTGGATTTAATTTGATTTTTTGAGCAAAACTAATATAAACTTGTGTATAATATATTACGATTTTTTGACCGAAACTTGCATTTCAAAAAGTTTCGTAGAATCAAATTTTTAGATGATTTTTTGCATGGGCTTCCGTCATACCCTTCCCACGTAACATATAGGAAGGATCTGAAAAGCTATGTATCGTTTCGTATAGTCCTCGATTTAATTTTATTTGTTTAGCAAAACCAGTATAAATTTGTGTATAATATATTAATATTTTTTGACCGAAACTTGCATTTCAAAAAGTTTCGTAGAATCTAATTTTAAGATGATTTTGTGCATGGACTTCCATCATAACCTTCCCTTGTAACATATAGGAAGGATCTTAAAAGTTTTGTATCATTTCATATAGTCCTCGATTTAATTTGATTTTTTGAGCAAAACTAGTATAAACTTGTGTATAATATATTACCATTTTTTGATCGAAACTTGCATTTCAAAATGTTTCGTAGAATCAAATTTTCAGATGATTTTTTTACATGGGCTTCCATCATAACCTTCCCCCGTAACATATTGGATGGATCTGAAAAGCTTTGTATCATTTCGCATAGTACTCGATTTAATATGTTTTTTGGAGCAAAACTAGTATAAACTCTTGTATAATATATTACAATTTTTTGACAAAAAATTTCATTTCGAAAAGTTTCGTAGAATCAAATTTTCAGATGATTTTTTGCATGGACTTCCATCATAACCTACCCTCGTAAGATATAGGAAGGATCTGGAAAGCTTTGTATCATTTCGTATAGTCCTCGATTTAATTTTATTTTTTGAGCAAAACTAGTATGAACTTGTGTATAATATATTACATTTTTTTGATCGAAACTTGCATTTCAAAATTTTTCGTAGAATCAAATTTTCAGATGATTTTTTGCATGGGCTTCCGTCATACCCTTCCCCCGTAACATATAGGAAGGATCTGAAAAGCTATGTATCGTTTCGTATAGTCCTCGATTTAATTTTATTTGTTTAGCAAAACAAGTATAAACTTGTGTATAATATATTACTATTTTTTGACCGAAACTTGCATTTCAAAAAGTTTCGTAGAATAAAATTTTAAGATGATTTTGTGCATGGAATTCCATCATAACCTTCCCTCGTAACATATAGGAAGGATCTGAAATGTTTTGTATCGTTTCATATAGTCTTCAATTTAATTTGATTTTTGCGCAAAACTAGTATAAACTTGTGTATAATATATTACGATTTTTTGACTGAAACTTGCATTTCAAAATGTTTCGTAGAATCAAATTTTCAGATGATTTTTTGCATGGGCTTCCATCATAACCTTCCCCCATAACATATAGGAAAGATCTGAAAAGCTTTGTATCATTTCGTATAGTCCTCCATTTAATTTGTTTTTTTGAGCAAAACTAGTATAAACTTGTGTATAATATAATACAATTTTTTGACCGAAAATTGTATTGCGAAAAGTTTCGTAGAATCAAATTTTCAGATGATTTTTTGCATGGACGTCCATCATAACCTACCCTCATAAGATATATGAAGGATCTGGAAAGCTTTGTATCGTTTCGTATAGTCCTCGATTTAATTTAATTTTTTGAGCAAAACTAGTATGAACTTCTGTATAATATATTACGTTTTTTTGACCGAAACTTGCATTTCAAAAACTTTCGTAGAATCAAATTTTCAGATGATTTTTTGCATGGGCTTCCGTCATACCTTTCCCCCGTAACATATAGGAAGGATCAGAAAAGCTATGTATCGTTTCGTATAGTCCTCGATTTAGTTTTATTTGTTTAGCAAAACTAGTATAAACTTGTGTATAATATTTTACTATTTTTGACCGAAACTTGCATTTCAAAAAGTTTCGTAGAATCTAATTTTAAGATGATATTGTGCATGGACTTCCATCATAACCCTCCCTCGTAACATATAGGAAGGATCTTAGAAGTTTTGTATCGTTTCATATAGTCCTGGATTTAATTTGATTTTTTCTGCAAAACTAATATAAACTTATGTATAATATATTACGATTTTTTTACCGAAACTTGCATTTCAAAAAGTTTCGTAGAATCAAATTTTTAGATGATTTTTTGCATGGGCTTCCGTCATACCCTTCCCACGTAACATATAGGAAGGATCTGAAAAGCTATGTATCGTTTCGTATAGTCCTCGATTTAATTTTATTTGTTTAGCAAAACCAGTATAAATTTGTGTATAATATATTAATATTTTTTGACCGAAACTTGCATTTCAAAAAGTTTCGTAGAATCTAATTTTAAGATGATTTTGTGCATGGACTTCCATCATAACCTTCCCTTGTAACATATAGGAAGGATCTTAAAAGTTTTGTATCATTTCATATAGTCCTCGATTTAATTTGATTTTTTGAGCAAAACTAGTATAAACTTGTGTATAATATATTACCATTTTTTGATCGAAACTTGCATTTCAAAATGTTTCGTAGAATCAAATTTTCAGATGATTTTTTTACATGGGCTTCCATCATAACCTTCCCCCGTAACATATTGGATGGATCTGAAAAGCTTTGTATCATTTCGCAAAGTACTCGATTTAATATGTTTTTTGGAGCAAAACTAGTATAAACTCTTGTATAATATATTACAATTTTTTGACAAAAAATTTCATTTCGAAAAGTTTCGTAGAATCAAATTTTCAGATGATTTTTTGCATGGACTTCCATCATAACCTACCCTCGTAAGATATAGGAAGGATCTGGAAAGCTTTGTATCATTTCGTATAGTCCTCGATTTAATTTTATTTTTTGAGCAAAACTAGTATGAACTTGTGTATAATATATTACATTTTTTTGATCGAAACTTGCATTTCAAAATTTTTCGTAGAATCAAATTTTCAGATGATTTTTTGCATGGGCTTCCGTCATACCCTTCCCCCGTAACATATAGGAAGGATCTGAAAAGCTATGTATCGTTTTGTATAGTCCTCGATTTAATTTTATTTGTTTAGCAAAACAAGTATAAACTTGTGTATAATATATTACTATTTTTTGACCGAAACTTGCATTTCAAAAAGTTTCGTAGAATCTAATTTTAAGATGATTTTGTGCATGGAATTCCATCATAACCTTCCCTCGTAACATATAGGAAGGATCTGAAATGTTTTGTATCGTTTCATATAGTCTTCAATTTAATTTGATTTTTGCGCAAAACTAGTATAAACTTGTGTATAATATATTACGATTTTTTGACTGAAACTTGCATTTCAAAATGTTTCGTAGAATCAAATTTTCAGATGATTTTTTGCATGGGCTTCCATCATAACCTTCCCCCATAACATATAGGAAAGATCTGAAAAGCTTTGTATCATTTCGTATAGTCCTCCATTTAATTTGTTTTTTTGAGCAAAACTAGTATAAACTTGTGTATAATATAATACAATTTTTTGACCGAAAATTGTATTGCGAAAAGTTTCGTAGAATCAAATTTTCAGATGATTTTTTGCATGGACGTCCATCATAACCTACCCTCATAAGATATATGAAGGATCTGGAAAGCTTTGTATCATTTCGTATAGTCCTCGATTTAATTTAATTTTTTGAGCAAAACTAGTATGAACTTCTGTATAATATATTACGTTTTTTTGACCGAAACTTGCATTTCAAAAACTTTCGTAGAATCAAATTTTCAGATGATTTTTTGCATGGGCTTCCGTCATACCTTTCCCCCGTAACATATAGGAAGGATCAGAAAAGCTATGTATCGTTTCGTATAGTCCTCGATTTAGTTTTATTTGTTTAACAAAACTAGTATAAACTTGTGTATAATATATTACTATTTTTGACCGAAACTTGCATTTCAAAAAGTTTCGTAGAATCTAATTTTAAGATGATATTGTGCATGGACTTCCATCATAACCCTCCCTCGTAACATATAGGAAGGATCTTAGAAGTTTTGTATCGTTTCATATAGTCCTGGATTTAATTTGATTTTTTGAGCAAAACTAATATAAACTTGTGTATAATATATTACGATTTTTTGACCGAAACATGCATTTCAAAAAGTTTCGTAGAATCAAATTTTTAGATGATTTTTTGCATGGGCTTCTGTCATACCCTTCCCACGTAACATATAGGTAGGATCTGAAAAGCTATGTATCGTTTCGTATAGTCCTCGATTTAATTTTATTTGTTTAGCAAAACCAGTATAAATTTGTGTATAATATATTAATATTTTTTGACCGAAACTTGCATTTCAAAAAGTTTCGTAGAATCTAATTTTAAGATGATTTTGTGCATGGACTTCCATCATAACCTTCCCTTGTAACATATAGGAAGGATCTTAAAAGTTTTGTATCATTTCATATAGTCCTCGATTTAATTTGATTTTTTGAGCAAAACTAGTATAAACTTGTGTATAATATATTACCATTTTTTGATCGAAACTTGCATTTCAAAATGTTTCGTAGAATCAAATTTTCAGATGATTTTTTTACATGGGCTTCCATCATAACCTTCCCCCGTAACATATTGGATGGATCTGAAAAGCTTTGTATCATTTCGCATAGTACTCGATTTAATATGTTTTTTGGAGCAAAACTAGTATAAACTCTTGTATAATATATTACAATTTTTTGACAAAAAATTTCATTTCGAAAAGTTTCGTAGAATCAAATTTTCAGATGATTTTTTGCATGGACTTCCATCATAACCTACCCTCGTAAGGTATAGGAAGGATCTGGAAAGCTTTGTATCATTTCGTATAGTCCTCGATTTAATTTTATTTTTTGAGCAAAACTAGTATGAACTTGTGTATAATATATTACATTTTTTTGATCGAAACTTGCATTTCAAAATTTTTCGTAGAATCAAATTTTCAGATGATTTTTTGCATGGGCTTCCGTCATACCCTTCCCCCGTAACATATAGGAAGGATCTGAAAAGCTATGTATCGTTTCGTATAGTCCTCGATTTAATTTTATTTGTTTAGCAAAACAAGTATAAACTTGTGTATAATATATTACTATTTTTTGACCGAAACTTGCATTTCAAAAAGTTTCGTAGAATCTAATTTTAAGATGATTTTGTGCATGGAATTCCATCATAACCTTCCCTCGTAACATATAGGAAGGATCTGAAATGTTTTGTATCGTTTCATATAGTCTTCAATTTAATTTGATTTTTGCGCAAAACTAGTATAAACTTGTGTATAATATATTACGATTTTTTGACTGAAACTTGCATTTCAAAATGTTTCGTAGAATCAAATTTTCAGATGATTTTTTGCATGGGCTTCCATCATAACCTTCCCCCATAACATATAGGAAAGATCTGAAAAGCTTTGTATCATTTCGTATAGTCCTCCATTTAATTTGTTTTTTTGAGCAAAACTAGTATAAACTTGTGTATAATATAATACAATTTTTTGACCGAAAATTGTATTGCGAAAAGTTTCGTTAAATCAAATTTTCAGATGATTTTTTGCATGGACGTCCATCATAACCTACCCTCATAAGATATATGAAGGATCTGGAAAGCTTTGTATCATTTCGTATAGTCCTCGATTTAATTTAATTTTTTGAGCAAAACTAGTATGAACTTCTGTATAATATATTACGTTTTTTTGACCGAAACTTGCATTTCAAAAACTTTCGTAGAATCAAATTTTCAGATGATTTTTTGCATGGGCTTCCGTCATACCTTTCCCCCGTAACATATAGGAAGGATCAGAAAAGCTATGTATCGTTTCGTATAGTCCTCGATTTAGTTTTATTTGTTTAGCAAAACTAGTATAAACTTGTGTATAATATATTACTATTTTTGACCGAAACTTGCATTTCAAAAAGTTTCGTAGAATCTAATTTTAAGATGATATTGTGCATGGACTTCCATCATAACCCTCCCTCGTAACATATGGGAAGGATCTTAGAAGTTTTGTATCGTTTCATATAGTCCTGGATTTAATTTGATTTTTTGAGCAAAACTAATATAAACTTGTGTATAATATATTACGATTTTTTGACCGAAACTTGCATTTCAAAAAGTTTCGTAGAATCAAATTTTTAGATGATTTTTTGCATGGGCTTCCGTCATACCCTTCCCACGTAACATATAGGAAGGATCTGAAAAGCTATGTATCGTTTCGTATAGTCCTCGATTTAATTTTATTTGTTTAGCAAAACCAGTATAAATTTGTGTATAATATATTAATATTTTTTGACCGAAACTTGCATTTCAAAAAGTTTCGTAGAATCTAATTTTAAGATGATTTTGTGCATGGACTTCCATCATAACCTTCCCTTGTAACATATAGGAAGGATCTTAAAAGTTTTGTATCATTTCATATAGTCCTCGATTTAATTTGATTTTTTGAGCAAAACTAGTATAAACTTGTGTATAATATATTACCATTTTTTGATCGAAACTTTCATTTCAAAATGTTTCGTAGAATCAAATTTTCAGATGATTTTTTTACATGGGCTTCCATCATAACCTTCCCCCGTAACATATTGGATGGATCTGAAAAGCTTTGTATCATTTCGCATAGTACTCGATTTAATATGTTTTTTGGAGCAAAACTAGTATAAACTCTTGTATAATATATTACAATTTTTTGACAAAAAATTTCATTTCGAAAAGTTTCGTAGAATCAAATTTTCAGATGATTTTTAGCATGGACTTCCATCATAACCTACCCTCGTAAGATATAGGAAGGATCTGGAAAGCTTTGTATCATTTCGTATAGTCCTCGATTTAATTTTATTTTTTGAGCAAAACTAGTATGAACTTGTGTATAATATATTACATTTTTTTGATCGAAACTTGCATTTCAAAATTTTTCGTAGAATCAAATTTTCAGATGATTTTTTGCATGGGCTTCCGTCATACCCTTCCCTCGTAACATATAGGAAGGATCTGAAAAGCTATGTATCGTTTCGTATAGTCCTCGATTTAATTTTATTTGTTTAGCAAAACAAGTATAAACTTGTGTATAATATATTACTATTTTTTGACCGAAACTTGCATTTCAAAAAGTTTCGTAGAATCTAATTTTAAGATGATTTTGTGCATGGAATTCCATCATAACCTTCCCTTGTAACATATAGGAAGGATCTGAAATGTTTTGTATCGTTTCATATAGTCTTCAATTTAATTTGATTTTTGCGGAAAACTAGTATAAACTTGTGTATAATATATTACGATTTTTTGACTGAAACTTGCATTTCAAAATGTTTCGTAGAATCAAATTTTCAGATGATTTTTTGCATGGGCTTCCATCATAACCTTCCCCCATAACATATAGGAAAGATCTGAAAAGCTTTGTATCATTTCGTATAGTCCTCGATTTAATTTGTTTTTTTGAGCAAAACTAGTATAAACTTGTGTATAATATATTACAATTTTTTGACCGAAAATTGCATTTCGAAAAGTTTCGTAGAATCAAATTTTCAGATGATTTTTTGCATGGACGTCCATCATAACCTACCCTCGTAAGATATAGGAAGGATCTGGAAAGCTTTGTATCATTTCGTATAGTCCTCGATTTAATTTTATTTTTTGAGCAAAACTAGTATGAACTTGTGTATAATATATTACGTTTTTTTGACCGAAACTTGCATTACAAAAAGTTTCGTAGAATCAAATTTTCAGATGATTTTTTGCATGGGCTTCCGTCATACCTTTCCCCCGTAACATATAGGAAGGAACAGAAAATCTATGTATCGTTTCGTATAGTCCTCGATTTAGTTTTATATGTTTAGCAAAACTAGTATAAAGTTGTGTATAATGTATTACTATTTATTGACCGAAACATGCATTTCAAAAAGTTTCGTAGAACCTAATTTTAAGATGATTTTGTGCATGGACTTCCATCATAACCTTCCCTCGTAACATATAGGAAGGATCTTAAAAGTTTTGTATCATTTCATATAGTCCTCGATTTAATTTGATTTTTTGAGCAAAACTAGTATAAACTTGTGTATAATATATTACCATTTTTTGATCGAAACTTGCATTTCAAAATTTTTTGTAGAATCAAATTTTCAGATGATTTTTTGCACGGGCTTCTGTCATACCCTTCCCACGTAACATATAGGAAGGATCTGAAAAGCTATGTATCGTTTCGTATAGTCCTCGATTTAATTTTATTTGTTTAGCAAAAGTAGTATAAACTTGTGTATAATATATTAATATTTTTATGACCGAAACATGCATTTCAAAAAGTTTCGTAGAATCTAATTTTAAGATGATTTTGTGCATGAACTTCCATCATAACCTTCCCTCGTAACATATAGGAAGGATCTTAAAAGTTTTGTATCATTTCGTATAGTCCTCGATTTAATTTGATTTTTTGAGCAAAACTAGTATAAACTTGTGTATAATATATTACTATTTTTTGACCGAAACTTGCATTTCAAAAAGTTTAGTAGAATTTAATTTTAAGATGATTTTGTGCATGGAATTCCATAAAAACCTTCCCCCGTAACATATAGAATGGATCTGAAAAGCTTTGTATTGTTTCATATAGTCCTCAATTTAATTTGATTTTTTGAGCAAAACTAGTATAAACTCTTGTATAATATATTACAATTTTTTGACCAAAAATTGCATTTCGAAAAGTTTCGTAGAATCAAATTTTCAGATGATTTTTTGCATGGACTTCCATCATAACCTACCCTCGTAAGATATAGGAAGGATCTGGAAAGCTTTGTATCATTTCGTATAGTCCTCGATTTAATTTTATTACGTTTTTTTTGACCGAAACTTGCATTTTAAAATTTTTCGTAGAATCAAATTTTCAGATGATTTTTTGCATGGGCTTCCGTCATACCCTTCCTCCGTAACATATAGGAAGGATCTGAAAAGCTATGTATCGTTTCGTATAGTCCTCGATTTAATTTTTTTTGTTTAGCAAAACTAGTATAAACTTGTGTATAATATATTACTATTTTTTGACCGAAACTTGCATTTCAAAAAGTTTCGTAGAATCTAATTTTAAGATGATTTTGTGCATGGACTTCCATCATAACCCTCCCTCGTACCATATAGGAAGGATCTTAAAAGTTTTGTATCGTTTCATATAGTCCTCGATTTAATTTGATTTTTTGAGCAAAACTAGTATAAACTTGTGTATAATATATTACGATTTTTTTTACCGAAAATTGCATTTAAAAATGTTTCGTAGAATCAAATTTTCCGATGTTTTTTTGCATGGGCCTCCGTCATACCCATCCCCCGTAACATATCAGAAGGATCTGAAAAGCTATGTATCGTTTCGTATAGTCCTCGATTTAATTTTATTTGTTTAGCAAAACTAGTTTAAACTTGTGTATAATATATTACTATTTTTTGACCGAAACTTGCATTTCAAAAAGTTTCGTAGAATATAATTTTAAGATGATTTTGTGCATGGACTTCCATCATAACCTTCCCTCGTAACATATAGGAAGGATCTTAAACGTTTTGTATCATTTCATATAGTCCTCGATTTAATTTGATTTTTTGAGCAAAACTAGTATAAACTTGTGTATAATTTATTACCATTTTTTGTTCGAAACATGCATTTCAAATTTTTTTGTAGAATCAAATTTTCAGATCATTTTTTGCATGGACTTCTGTCAAACCCTTCCCTCGTAACATATAGGAAGTATCTGAAAAGCTATGTATCGTTTCGTATAGTCCTCGATTTAATTTTATTTGTTTAGCAAAACTAGTATAAACTTGTGTATAATATATTACTATTTTTTGACCGAAATTTGCATTTCAAAAAGTTTCGTAGAATTTAATTTTAAGATGATTTTGTGCATGGAATTCAATCATAACCTTCCCCCGTAACATATAGGATGGATCTAAAAAGCTTTGTATCGTTTCGCATAGTCCTCGATTTAATTTGTTTTTTTGAGCAAAACTAGTATAAACTTGTGTATAATATATTACAATTTTTTGACCGAAAATTGCATTTCGAAAAGTTTCGTAGAATAAAATATTCAGATGATTTTTTGCATGGACTTCCGTCATAACCTACCCTCGTAAGATATACGAAGGATCTGGAAAGCTTTGTATCATTTTGTATAGTCCTCGATTTAATTTTATTTTTTGAGCAAAACTAGTATGAACTTGTGTATAATATATTACATTTTTTTGACCGAAAATTGCATTTCAAAAATTTTCGTAGAATCAAATTTTCATATTATTTTTTGCATGGGCTTCCGTCATACCCTTCCCCCGTAACATATAGGAAGGATCTGAAAAGCTATGTATCGTTTTGTATAGTCCTCGATTTAATTTTATTTGTTTAGCAAAACTAGTATAAACTTGTGTATAATATATTACTATTTTTTTACCGAAACTTGCATTTCAAAAAGATTCGTAGAATCTAATTTTAAGATGATTTTGTGCATGGACTTCCATCATAACCCTCCCTCGTAACATATAGGAAGGATCTTAAAAGTTTTGTATCGTTTCATATATTCCTCGATTTAATTTGATTTTTTGAGCAAAACTAGTATAAACTTGTGTATAATATATTACGAATTTTTTTACCGAAACTTGCATTTCAAAAAGTTTCGTAGAATCAAATATTCATATGATTTTTCACATGGGCTTCCATCATAACCTTCCCCCGTAATATATAGGAATGATCTAGAAAGCTTTGTATCGTTTCGTATAGTCCTCGATTTAATTTGATTTTTTGAACAAAACTAGTATAAACTTGTGTATAATATATTACAATATTTTGACCGAAACTTGCATTCCAAAAAGTTTCGTAGAATCAAATTTTCCTATGATTTTTTGCGTGGGCTTCCATCATAACCTTCCCCCGTAACATATAGGAAGGATATGAAAAGCTATGTATCGTTTCGTATAGTCCTCAATTTAATTTAATATTTAGAGCAAACTAGTATAAACTTGTGTATACTATATTACGTTTTTTGACCGAAACTTGCATTTCAAAAAGTTTCGTAGAATAAAATTGCAGATGATTTTTCACATGGGCTTCCATCATAACCTACCCCCATAAGATATAGGAAGGATCTGAAATGCTATGTATTGTTTCGTATAGTCCTCGATTTAATTTGAATTTTTGAGCAAAACTAGTATAAACTTGTGTATAATATATTACAATTTTTTGACCGAAACTTGCATTCCAAAAAGTTTCGTAGAATAAAATTTCCAGATGATTTTTTGCGTGGGCTTCCATCTTAACCTTCCCCCGTAATATATAGGAAGGATCTGAAAAGCTATGTATCGTTTCGTATAGTCCTCAATTCAATTTTATTTTTTGAGCAAAACTAGTATAAACTTGTGTATACTATATTACGATTTTTTACCGAAACTTGCATTTCAAAAAGTTTCTTAGTATCAAATTTTCAGATGATTTTTTGCATGGACTTCCATCATAACCTACCCTCGTAACATATAGGAAGGATCTGGAAAGCTATGTATCGTTTCGTATAGTCCTCGATTTAATTTGATTTTTTGAGCAAAACTAGTATAAACTTGTGTATACTATATTACGATTTTTTGACCGAAACTTGCATTTCAAAAAGTTATGTAGAATCAAATTTTCAGATGATTTTTTTGCATGGACTTCCATCATAACCTTCCCTCGTAACATATTGGAAGGATCTGAAAAGCTATGTATCGTTTCGTATAGTCCTCGATTTAATTTGATTTTTTGAGCAAAACTAGTATAAACTTGTGTATAATATATTATGTTTTTTTGACCGAAACTTGCATTTTAAAAAGTTTCGTAGAATCAAGTTTTCATATGATTTTTTGCATGGGCTTCCATCATAACCTTCCCCCGTAACATATAGGAAGGATCTGAAAAGCTATGTATCGTTTCGTATAGTCCTCAAATTTATTTTTTTAGCAAAACTAGTATAAACTTGTGTATACTATATTACGATTTTTTGACTGAAACTTGCATTTCAAAAAGTTTCGTAGAATCAAATTTTCAGATGTTTTTATGCATGGGCTTCCATCATAACCTTCCCCTGTAACATATAGGAAGGATCTGAAAAGCTTTGTATCGTTTCGTATAGTCCTCGATTTAATTTTGATTTTTTGAGCAAAACTAGTATAAACTTGTGTAAAATATATTACGAATTTTTTTTACCGAAACTTGCATTTCAAAAAGTTTCGTAGAATCAAATATTCATATGATTTTTCGCATGGGCTTCCATCATAACCTTCCCTCGTAACATATAGGAAGGATCTGTTAAACTTTGTATCGTTTCGTATATTCCTCGATTTAATTTGATTTTTTGAACAAAACTAGTATAAACTTGTGTATAATATATTACGATTTTTAGACCGAAACTTGAATTTCAAAAAGTTTCGTAGAATCAAATTTTCCTATGACTTTTTGCATGGGCTTCCATCATAACCTTCCCCCGTAACATATAGGAAGGATCTGAAAAGCTTTGTATCGTTTCGTATAGTCCTCGATTTAATTTGTTATTTTGAGCAAACTAGTATAAACTTGTGTATACTATATTACGATTTTTTGACCGAAACTTGCATTTCAAAAAGTTTCGTAGAATAAAATTGCAGATGATTTTTCACATGGGCTTCCATCATAACCTACCCCCATAAGATATAGGTAGGATATGAAAAGCTATGTATTGTTTCGTATAGTCCTCGATTTAATTTGAATTTTTGAGCAAAACTATTATAAACTTGTGTATAATATATTACAATTTTTTGACCGAAACTTGCATTCCAAAAAGTTTCGTAGAATAAAATTTCCAGATGATTTTTTGCGTGGGCTCCCATCATAACCTTCCCCCGTAACATATAGGAAGGATCTGAAAAGCTATGTATCGTTTCGTATAGTCCTCAATTTATTTTAATTTTTTGAGCAAAACTAGTATAAACTTGTGTATACTATATTACGATATTTTACCGAAAACTTGCATTTCAAAAAGTTTCTTTGTATCAAATTTTCAGATGATTTTTTGCATGGACTTCCATCATAACCTACCCTCGTAACATATAGGAAGGATATGGAAAACTTTGTATCGTTTCGTATAGTCCTCGATTTAATTTGATTTTTTGAACAAAACTAGTATAAACTTGTGTATAATATATTACGATTTTTAGACCGAAACTTGAATTTCAAAAAGTTTCGTAGAATCAAATTTTCCTATGACTTTTTGCATGGGCTTCCATCATAACCTTCCCCCGTAACATATAGGAAGGATCTGAAAAGCTTTGTATCGTTTCGTATAGTCCTCGATTTAATTTGATTTTTTGAGCAAAGCTAGTATAAACATGTGTATAATATATTACGAATTTTTTTACCGAAACTTGCATTTCAAAAAGTTTCGTAGAATCAAATATTCATATGATTTTTCACATGGGCTTCCATCATAACCTTCCCCCGTAATATATAGGAATGATCTAGAAAGCTTTGTATCGTTTCGTATAGTCCTCGATTTAATTTGATTTTTTGAACAAAACTAGTATAAACTTGTGTATAATATATTACAATATTTTGACCGAAACTTGCATTCCAAAAAGTTTCGTAGAATCAAATTTTCCTATGATTTTTTGCGTGGGCTTCCATCATAACCTTCCCCCGTAACATATAGGAAGGATATGAAAAGCTATGTATCGTTTCGTATAGTCCTCAATTTAATTTAATATTTAGAGCAAACTAGTATAAACTTGTGTATACTATATTACGTTTTTTGACCGAAACTTGCATTTCAAAAAGTTTCGTAGAATAAAATTGCAGATGATTTTTCACATGGGCTTCCATCATAACCTACCCCCATAAGATATAGGAAGGATCTGAAATGCTATGTATTGTTTCGTATAGTCCTCGATTTAATTTGAATTTTTGAGCAAAACTAGTATAAACTTGTGTATAATATATTACAATTTTTTGACCGAAACTTGCATTCCAAAAAGTTTCGTAGAATAAAATTTCCAGATGATTTTTTGCGTGGGCTTCCATCTTAACCTTCCCCCGTAATATATAGGAAGGATCTGAAAAGCTATGTATCGTTTCGTATAGTCCTCAATTCAATTTTATTTTTTGAGCAAAACTAGTATAAACTTGTGTATACTATATTACGATTTTTTACCGAAACTTGCATTTCAAAAAGTTTCTTAGTATCAAATTTTCAGATGATTTTTTGCATGGACTTCCATCATAACCTACCCTCGTAACATATAGGAAGGATCTGGAAAGCTATGTATCGTTTCGTATAGTCCTCGATTTAATTTGATTTTTTGAGCAAAACTAGTATAAACTTGTGTATACTATATTACGATTTTTTGACCGAAACTTGCATTTCAAAAAGTTATGTAGAATCAAATTTTCAGATGATTTTTTTGCATGGACTTCCATCATAACCTTCCCTCGTAACATATTGGAAGGATCTGAAAAGCTATGTATCGTTTCGTATAGTCCTCGATTTAATTTGATTTTTTGAGCAAAACTAGTATAAACTTGTGTATAATATATTATGTTTTTTTGACCGAAACTTGCATTTTAAAAAGTTTCGTAGAATCAAGTTTTCATATGATTTTTTGCATGGGCTTCCATCATAACCTTCCCCCGTAACATATAGGAAGGATCTGAAAAGCTATGTATCGTTTCGTATAGTCCTCAAATTTATTTTTTTAGCAAAACTAGTATAAACTTGTGTATACTATATTACGATTTTTTGACTGAAACTTGCATTTCAAAAAGTTTCGTAGAATCAAATTTTCAGATGTTTTTATGCATGGGCTTCCATCATAACCTTCCCCTGTAACATATAGGAAGGATCTGAAAAGCTTTGTATCGTTTCGTATAGTCCTCGATTTAATTTTGATTTTTTGAGCAAAACTAGTATAAACTTGTGTATAATATATTACGAATTTTTTTTACCGAAACTTGCATTTCAAAAAGTTTCGTAGAATCAAATATTCATATGATTTTTCGCATGGGCTTCCATCATAACCTTCCCTCATAACATATAGGAAGGATCTGTTAAACTTTGTATCGTTTCGTATATTCCTCGATTTAATTTGATTTTTTGAACAAAACTAGTATAAACTTGTGTATAATATATTACGATTTTTAGACCGAAACTTGAATTTCAAAAAGTTTCGTAGAATCAAATTTTCCTATGACTTTTTGCATGGGCTTCCATCATAACCTTCCCCCGTAACATATAGGAAGGATCTGAAAAGCTTTGTATCATTTCGTATAGTCCTCGATTTAATTTGTTATTTTGAGCAAACTAGTATAAACTTGTGTATACTATATTACGATTTTTTGACCGAAACTTGCATTTCAAAAAGTTTCGTAGAATAAAATTGCAGATGATTTTTCACATGGGCTTCCATCATAACCTACCCCCATAAGATATAGGTAGGATATGAAAAGCTATGTATTGTTTCGTATAGTCCTCGATTTAATTTGAATTTTTGAGCAAAACTAGTATAAACTTGTGTATAATATATTACAATTTTTTGACCGAAACTTGCATTCCAAAAAGTTTCGTAGAATAAAATTTCCAGATGATTTTTTGCGTGGGCTCCCATCATAACCTTCCCCCGTAACATATAGGAAGGATCTGAAAAGCTATGTATCGTTTCGTATAGTCCTCAATTTATTTTAATTTTTTGAGCAAAACTAGTATAAACTTGTGTATACTATATTACGATATTTTACCGAAAACTTGCATTTCAAAAAGTTTCTTTGTATCAAATTTTCAGATGATTTTTTGCATGGACTTCCATCATAACCTACCCTCGTAACATATAGGAAGGATCTGGAAAACTTTGTATCGTTTCGTATAGTCCTCGATTTAATTTGATTTTTTGAACAAAACTAGTATAAACTTGTGTATAATATATTACGAATTTTTTTACCGAAACTTGCATTTCAAAAAGTTTCGTAGAATCAAATATTCATATGATTTTTCACATGGGCTTCCATCATAACCTTCCCCCGTAATATATAGGAATGATCTAGAAAGCTTTGTATCGTTTCGTATAGTCCTCGATTTAATTTGATTTTTTGAACAAAACTAGTATAAACTTGTGTATAATATATTACAATATTTTGACCGAAACTTGCATTCCAAAAAGTTTCGTAGAATCAAATTTTCCTATGATTTTTTGCGTGGGCTTCCATCATAACCTTCCCCCGTAACATATAGGAAGGATATGAAAAGCTATGTATCGTTTCGTATAGTCCTCAATTTAATTTAATATTTAGAGCAAACTAGTATAAACTTGTGTATACTATATTACGTTTTTTGACCGAAACTTGCATTTCAAAAAGTTTCGTAGAATAAAATTGCAGATGATTTTTCACATGGGCTTCCATCATAACCTACCCCCATAAGATATAGGAAGGATCTGAAATGCTATATATTGTTTCGTATAGTCCTCGATTTAATTTGAATTTTTGAGCAAAACTAGTATAAACTTGTGTATAATATATTACAATTTTTTGACCGAAACTTGCATTCCAAAAAGTTTCGTAGAATAAAATTTCCAGATGATTTTTTGCGTGGGCTTCCATCTTAACCTTCCCCCGTAATATATAGGAAGGATCTGAAAAGCTATGTATCGTTTCGTATAGTCCTCAATTCAATTTTATTTTTTGAGCAAAACTAGTATAAACTTGTGTATACTATATTACGATTTTTTACCGAAACATGCATTTCAAAAAGTTTCTTAGTATCAAATTTTCAGATGATTTTTTGCATGGACTTCCATCATAACCTACCCTCGTAACATATAGGAAGGATCTGGAAAGCTATGTATCGTTTCGTATAGTCCTCGATTTAATTTGATTTTTTGAGCAAAACTAGTATAAACTTGTGTATACTATATTACGATTTTTTGACCGAAACATGCATTTCAAAAAGTTATGTAGAATCAAATTTTCAGATGATTTTTTTGCATGGACTTCCATCATAACCTTCCCTCGTAACATATTGGAAGGATCTGAAAAGCTATGTATCGTTTCGTATAGTCCTCGATTTAATTTGATTTTTTGAGCAAAACTAGTATAAACTTGTGTATAATATATTATGTTTTTTTGACCGAAACTTGCATTTTAAAAAGTTTCGTAGAATCAAGTTTTCATATGATTTTTTGCATGGGCTTCCATCATAACCTTCCCCCGTAACATATAGGAAGGATCTGAAAAGCTATGTATCGTTTCGTATAGTCCTCAAATTTATTTTTTTAGCAAAACTAGTATAAACTTGTGTATACTATATTACGATTTTTTGACCGAAACTTGCATTTCAAAAAGTTTCGTAGAATCAAATTTTCAGATGTTTTTATGCATGGGCTTCCATCATAACCTTCCCCTGTAACATATAGGAAGGATCTGAAAAGCTTTGTATCGTTTCGTATAGTCCTCGATTTAATTTTGATTTTTTGAGCAAAACTAGTATAAACTTGTGTATAATATATTACGAATTTTTTTTACCGAAACTTGCATTTCAAAAAGTTTCGTAGAATCAAATATTCATATGATTTTTCGCATGGGCTTCCACCATAACCTTCCCTCGTAACATATAGGAAGGATCTGTTAAACTTTGTATCGTTTCGTATATTCCTCGATTTAATTTGATTTTTTGAACAAAACTAGTATAAACTTGTGTATAATATATTACGATTTTTAGACCGAAACTTGAATTTCAAAAAGTTTCGTAGAATCAAATTTTCCTATGACTTTTTGCATGGGCTTCCATCATAACCTTCCCCCGTAACATATAGGAAGGATCTGAAAAGCTTTGTATCGTTTCGTATAGTCCTCGATTTAATTTGTTATTTTGAGCAAACTAGTATAAACTTGTGTATACTATATTACGATTTTTTGACCGAAACTTGCATTTCAAAAAGTTTCGTAGAATAAAATTGCAGATGATTTTTCACATGGGCTTCCATCATAACCTACCCCCATAAGATATAGGTAGGATATGAAAAGCTATGTATTGTTTCGTATAGTCCTCTATTTAATTTGAATTTTTGAGCAAAACTATTATAAACTTGTGTATAATATATTACAATTTTTTGACCGAAACTTGCATTCCAAAAAGTTTCGTAGAATAAAATTTCCAGATGATTTTTTGCGTGGGCTCCCATCATAACCTTCCCCCGTAACATATAGGAAGGATCTGAAAAGCTATGTATCGTTTCGTATAGTCCTCAATTTATTTTAATTTTTTGAGCAAAACTAGTATAAACTTGTGTATACTATATTACGATATTTTACCGAAAACTTGCATTTCAAAAAGTTTCTTTGTATCAAATTTTCAGATGATTTTTTGCATGGACTTCCATCATAACCTACCCTCGTAACATATAGGAAGGATCTGGAAAACTTTGTATCGTTTCGTATAGTCCTCGATTTAATTTGATTTTTTGAACAAAACTAGTATAAACTTGTGTATAATATATTACGATTTTTAGACCGAAACTTGAATTTCAAAAAGTTTCGTAGAATCAAATTTTCCTATGACTTTTTGCATGGGCTTCCATCATAACCTTCCCCCGTAACATATAGGAAGGATCTGAAAAGCTTTGTATCGTTTCGTATAGTCCTCGATTTAATTTGATTTTTTGAGCAAAGCTAGTATAAACATGTGTATAATATATTACGAATTTTTTTTACCGAAACTTGCATTTCAAAAAGTTTCGTAGAATCAAATATTCATATGATTTTTCACATGGGCTTCCATCATAACCTTCCCCCGTAATATATAGGAATGATCTAGAAAGCTTTGTATCGTTTCGTATAGTCCTCGATTTAATTTGATTTTTTGAACAAAACTAGTATAAACTTGTGTATAATATATTACAATATTTTGACCGAAACTTGCATTCCAAAAAGTTTCGTAGAATCAAATTTTCCTATGATTTTTTGCGTGGGCTTCCATCATAACCTTCCCCGGTAACATATAGGAAGGATATGAAAAGCTATGTATCGTTTCGTATAGTCCTCAATTTAATTTAATATTTAGAGCAAACTAGTATAAACTTGTGTATACTATATTACGTTTTTTGACCGAAACTTGCATTTCAAAAAGTTTCGTAGAATAAAATTGCAGATGATTTTTCACATGGGCTTCCATCATAACCTACCCCCATAAGATATAGGAAGGATCTGAAATGCTATGTATTGTTTCGTATAGTCCTCGATTTAATTTGAATTTTTGAGCAAAACTAGTATAAACTTGTGTATAATATATTACAATTTTTTGACCGAAACTTGCATTCCAAAAAGTTTCGTAGAATAAAATTTCCAGATGAATTTTTGCGTGGGCTTCCATCTTAACCTTCCCCCGTAATATATAGGAAGGATCTGAAAAGCTATGTATCGTTTCGTATAGTCCTCAATTCAATTTTATTTTTTGAGCAAAACTAGTATAAACTTGTGTATACTATATTACGATTTTTTACCGAAACTTGCATTTCAAAAAGTTTCTTAGTATCAAATTTTCAGATGATTTTTTGCATGGACTTCCATCATAACCTACCCTCGTAACATATAGGAAGGATCTGGAAAGCTATGTATCTTTTCGTATAGTCCTCGATTTAATTTGATTTTTTGAGCAAAACTAGTATAAACTTGTGTATACTATATTACGATTTTTTGACCGAAACTTGCATTTCAAAAAGTTATGTAGAATCAAATTTTCAGATGATTTTTTTGAAGGGCTTCCATCATAACCTTACCTCGTAACATATTGGAAGGATATGAAAAGCTATGTATCGTTTCATATAGTCCTCGATTTAATTTGATTTTTTGAGCAAAACTAGTATAAACTTGTGTATAACATATTATGTTTTTTTGACCGAAACTTGCATTTTAAAAAGTTTCGTAGAATCAAGTTTTCATATGATTTTTTGCATAGGCTTCCATCATAACCTTCCCCCTAACATATAGGAAGGATCTGAAAAGCTATGTATCGTTTCGTATAGTCCTCAATTTAATTTATTTTTTTAGAAAAACTAGTATAAACTTGTGTATACTATATGACGATTTTTTGACCGAAACATGCATTTCAAAAAGTTTCGTAGAATCAAATTTTCAGATGATTGTTTGCATGGGCTTCCTTCATAACCTTCCCCCGTAACATATAGGAAGGATCTGAAAAGCTTTGTATCGTTTCGTATAGTCCTCGATTTAAATATGATTTTTTGAGAAAAACTAGTATAAACTTGTGTATAATATATTACAAATTTTTTTACCGAAACTTGCATTTCAAAAAGTTTCGTAGAATCAAATATTCATATGATTTTTTGCATGGGCTTCCATCATAACCTTCCCTCGTAACATATAGGAAGGATCTGTAAAACTTTGTATCGTTTCGTATATTCCTCGATTTAATTTGATTTTTTGAACAAAACTAGTATAAACTTGTGTATAATATATTACGATTTTTAGACCGAAACTTGAATTTCAAAAAGTTTCGTAGAATCAAATTTTCCTATGACTTTTTGCATGGGCTTCCATCATAACCTTCCCCAATAACATATAGGAAGGATCTGAAAAGCTTTGTATCGTTTCGTATAGTCCTCGATTTAATTTGATTTTTTGAGAAAAGCTAGTATAAACTTGTGTATAATATATTACGAATTTTTTTACCGAAACTTGCATTTCAAAAAGTTTCGTAGAATCAAATATTCATATGATTTTTCACATGGGCTTCCATCATAACCTTCCCCCGTAATATATAGGAATGATCTAGAAAGCTTTGTATCGTTTCGTATAGTCCTCGATTTAATTTGATTTTTTGAACAAAACTAGTATAAACTTGTGTATAATATATTACAATATTTTGACCGAAACTTGCATTCCAAAAAGTTTCGTAGAATCAAATTTTCCTATGATTTTTTGCGTGGGCTTCCATCATAACCTTCCCCGGTAACATATAGGAAGGATATGAAAAGCTATGTATCGTTTCGTATAGTCCTCAATTTAATTTAATATTTAGAGCAAACTAGTATAAACTTGTGTATACTATATTACGTTTTTTGACCGAAACTTGCATTTCAAAAAGTTTCGTAGAATAAAATTGCAGATGATTTTTCACATGGGCTTCCATCATAACCTACCCCCATAAGATATAGGAAGGATCTGAAATGCTATGTATTGTTTCGTATAGTCCTCGATTTAATTTGAATTTTTGAGCAAAACTAGTATAAACTTGTGTATAATATATTACAATTTTTTGACCGAAACTTGCATTCCAAAAAGTTTCGTAGAATAAAATTTCCAGATGATTTTTTGCGTGGGCTTCCATCTTAACCTTCCCCCGTAATATATAGGAAGGATCTGAAAAGCTATGTATCGTTTCGTATAGTCCTCAATTCAATTTTATTTTTTGAGCAAAACTAGTATAAACTTGTGTATACTATATTACGATTTTTTACCGAAACTTGCATTTCAAAAAGTTTCTTAGTATCAAATTTTCAGATGATTTTTTGCATGGACTTCCATCATAACCTACCCTCGTAACATATAGGAAGGATCTGGAAAGCTATGTATCGTTTCGTATAGTCCTCGATTTAATTTGATTTTTTGAGCAAAACTAGTATAAACTTGTGTATACTATATTACGATTTTTTGACCGAAACTTGCATTTCAAAAAGTTATGTAGAATCAAATTTTCAGATGATTTTTTTGAAGGGCTTCCATCATAACCTTACCTCGTAACATATTGGAAGGATCTGAAAAGCTATGTATCGTTTCATATAGTCCTCGATTTAATTTGATTTTTTGAGCAAAACTAGTATAAACTTGTGTATAACATATTATGTTTTTTTGACCGAAACTTGCATTTTAAAAAGTTTCGTAGAATCAAGTTTTCATATGATTTTTTGCATAGGCTTCCATCATAACCTTCCCCCTAACATATAGGAAGGATCTGAAAAGCTATGTATCGTTTCGTATAGTCCTCAATTTAATTTATTTTTTTAGCAAAACTAGTATAAACTTGTGTATACTATATTACGATTTTTTGACCGAAACTTGCATTTCAAAAAGTTTCGTAGAATCAAATTTTCAGATGATTGTTTGCATGGGCTTCCATCATAACCTTCCCCCGTAACATATAGGAAGGATCTGAAAAGCTTTGTATCGTTTCGTATAGTCCTCGATTTAATTTGATTTTTTGAGCAAAACTAGTATAAACTTGTGTATAATATATTACGAATTTTTTTACCGAAACTTGCATTTCAAAAAGTTTCGTAGAATCAAATATTCATATGATTTTTTGCATGGGCTTCCATCATAACCTTCCCCCGTAACATATAGGAAGGATCTGGAAAACTTTGTATCGTTTCGTATATTCCTCGATTTAATTTGATTTTTTGAACAAAACTAGTATAAACTTGTGTATAATATATTACGATTTTTAGACCGAAACTTGAATTTCAAAAAGTTTCGTAGAATCAAATTTTCCTATGACTTTTTGCATGGGCTTCCATCATAACCTTCCCCAATAACATATAGGAAGGATCTGAAAAGCTTTGTATCGTTTCGTATAGTCCTCGATTTAATTTGATTTTTTGAGAAAAGCTAGTATAAACTTGTGTATAATATATTACGAATTTTTTTACCGAAACTTGCATTTCAAAAAGTTTCGTAGAATCAAATATTCATATGATTTTTCACATGGGCTTCCATCATAACCTTCCCCCGTAATATATAGGAATGATCTAGAAAGCTTTGTATCGTTTCGTATAGTCCTCGATTTAATTTGATTTTTTGAACAAAACTAGAATAAACTTGTGTATAATATATTACAATTTTTTGACCGAAACTTGCATTCCAAAAAGTTTCGTAGAATCAAATTTTCCTATGATTTTTTGCGTGGGCTTCCATCATAACCTTCCCCCGTAACATATAGGAAGGATATGAAAAGCTATGTATCGTTTCGTATAGTCCTCAATTTAATTTAATATTTAGAGCAAACTAGTATAAACTTGTGTATACTATATTACGTTTTTTGACCGAAACTTGCATTTCAAAAAGTTTCGTAGAATAAAATTGTAGATGATTTTTCACATGGGCTTCCATCATAACCTACCCCCATAAGATATAGGAAGGATCTGAAATGCTATGTATTGTTTCGTATAGTCCTCGATTTAATTTGAATTTTTGAGCAAAACTAGTATAAACTTGTGTATAATATATTACAATTTTTTGACCGAAACTTTCATTCCAAAAAGTTTCGTAGAATAAAATTTCCAGATGATTTTTTGCGTGGGCTTCCATCTTAACCTTCCCCCGTAATATATAGGAAGGATCTGAAAAGCTATGTATCGTTTCGTATAGTCCTCAATTCAAATTTATTTTTTGAGCAAAACTAGTATAAACTTGTGTATACTATATTACGATTTTTTACCGAAACTTGCATTTCAAAAAGTTTCTTAGTATCAAATTTTCAGATGATTTTTTGCATGGACTTCCATCATAACCTACCCTCGTAACATATAGGAAGGATCTGGAAAGCTATGTATCGTTTCGTATAGTCCTCGATTTAATTTGATTTTTTTGAGCAAAACTAGTATAAACTTGTGTATACTATATTACGATTTTTTGACCGAAACTTGCATTTCAAAAAGTTATGTAGAATCAAATTTTCAGATGATTTTTTGCATGGACTTCCATCATAACCTTCCCTCGTAACATATTGGAAGGATCTGAAAAGCTATGTATCGTTTCGTATAGTCCTCGATTTAATTTGATTTTTTGAGCAAAACTAGTATAAACATGTGTATAATATATTATGTTTTTTTGACCGAAACTTGCATTTTAAAAAGTTTCGTAGAATCAAGTTTTCATATGATTTTTTGCATGGGCTTCCATCATAATCTTCCCCCGTAACATATAGGAAGGATCTGAAAAGCTATGTATCGTTTCGTATAGTCCTCAATTTAATTTATTTTTTTAGCAAAACTAGTATAAACTTGTGTATACTATATTACGATTTTTTGACCGAAACTTGCATTTCAAAAAGTTTCGTAGAATCAAATTTTCAGATGATTGTTTGCATGGGCTTCCATCATAACCTTCCCCCGTAACATATAGGAAGGATCTGAAAAGCTTTGTATCGTTTCGTATAGTCCTCGATTTAATTTGATTTTTTGAGCAAAACTAGTATAAACTTGTGTATAATATATTACGAATTTTTTTACCGAAACTTGCATTTCATAAAGTTTCGTAGAATCAAATATTCATATGATTTTTTGCATGGGCTTCCATCATAACCTTCCCCCGTAACATATAGGAAGGATCTGGAAAACTTTGTATCGTTTCGTATAGTCCTCGATTTAATTTGATTTTTTCAACAAAACTAGTATAAACTTGTGTATAATATATTACGATTTTTAGACCGAAACTTGAATTTCAAAAAGTTTCGTAGAATCAAATTTTCCTATGACTTTTTGCATGGGCTTCCATCATAACCTTCCCCCATAACATATAGGAAGGATCTGAAAAGCTTTGTATCGTTTCGTATAGTCCTCGATTTAATTTGATTTTTTGAGCAAAGCTAGTATAAACTTGTGTATAATATATTACGAATTTTTTTACCGAAACTTGCATTTCAAAAAGTTTCGTAGAATCAAATATTCATATGATTTTTCACATGGGCTTCCATCATAACCTTCCCCCGTAATATATAGGAATGATCTAGAAAGCTTTGTATCGTTTCGTATAGTCCTCGATTTAATTTGATTTTTTGAACAAAACTAGAATAAACTTGTGTATAATATATTACAATTTTTTGACCGAAACTTGCATTCCAAAAAGTTTCGTCGAATCAAATTTTCCTATGATTTTTTGCGTGGGCTTCCATCATAACCTTCCCCCGTAACATATAGGAAGGATATGAAAAGCTATGTATCGTTTCGTATAGTCCTCAATTTAATTTAATATTTAGAGCAAACTAGTATAAACTTGTGTATACTATATTACGTTTTTTGACCGAAACTTGCATTTCAAAAAGTTTCGTAGAATAAAATTGCAGATGATTTTTCACATGGGCTTCCATCATAACCTACCCCCATAAGATATAGGAAGGATCTGAAATGCTATGTATTGTTTCGTATAGTCCTCGATTTAATTTGAATTTTTGAGCAAAACTAGTATAAACTTGTGTATAATATATTACAATTTTTTGACCGAAACTTTCATTCCAAAAAGTTTCGTAGAATAAAATTTCCAGATGATTTTTTGCGTGGGCTTCCATCTTAACCTTCCCCCGTAATATATAGGAAGGATCTGAAAAGCTATGTATCGTTTCGTATAGTCCTCAATTCAAATTTATTTTTTGAGCAAAACTAGTATAAACTTGTGTATACTATATTACGATTTTTTACCGAAACTTGCATTTCAAAAAGTTTCTTAGTATCAAATTTTCAGATGATTTTTTGCATGGACTTCCATCATAACCTACCCTCGTAACTTATAGGAAGGATCTGGAAAGCTATGTATCGTTTCGTATAGTCCTCGATTTAATTTGATTTTTTTGAGCAAAACTAGTATAAACTTGTGTATACTATATTACGATTTTTTGACCGAAACTTGCATTTCAAAAAGTTATGTAGAATCAAATTTTCAGATGATTTTTTGCATGGACTTCCATCATAACCTTCCCTCGTAACATATTGGAAGGATCTGAAAAGCTATGTATCGTTTCGTATAGTCCTCGATTTAATTTGATTTTTTGAGCAAAACTAGTATAAACATGTGTATAATATATTATGTTTTTTTGACCGAAACTTGCATTTTAAAAAGTTTCGTAGAATCAAGTTTTCATATGATTTTTTGCATGGGCTTCCATCATAACCTTCCCTCGTAACATATAGGAAGGATCTGAAAAGCTATGTATCGTTTCGTATAGTCCTCAATTTAATTTATTTTTTTAGCAAAACTAGTATAAACTTGTGTATACTATATTACGATTTTTTGACCGAAACTTGCATTTCAAAAAGTTTCGTAGAATCAAATTTTCAGATGATTGTTTGCATGGGCTTCCATCATAACCTTCCCCCGTAACATATAGGAAGGATCTGAAAAGCTTTGTATCGTTTCGTATAGTCCTCGATTTAAATATGATTTTTTGAGAAAAACTAGTATAAACTTGTGTATAATATATTACGAATTTTTTTACCGAAACTTGCATTTCAAAAAGTTTCGTAGAATCAAATATTCATATGATTTTTTGCATGGGCTTCCATCATAACCTTCCCCCGTAACATATAGGAAGGATCTGGAAAACTTTGTATCGTTTCGTATATTCCTCGATTTAATTTGATTTTTTGAACAAAACTAGTATAAACTTGTGTATAATATATTACGATTTTTAGACCGAAACTTGAATTTCAAAAAGTTTCGTAGAATCAAATTTTCCTATGACTTTTTGCATGGGCTTCCATCATAACCTTCCCCCATAACATATAGGAAGGATCTGAAAAGCTTTGTATCGTTTCGTATAGTCGTCGATTTAATTTGATTTTTTGAGCAAAGCTAGTATAAACTTGTGTATAATATATTACGAATTTTTTTACCGAAACTTGCATTTCAAAAAGTTTCGTAGAATCAAATATTCATATGATTTTTCACATGGGCTTCCATCATAACCTTCCCCCGTAATATATAGGAATGATCTAGAAAGCTTTGTATCGTTTCGTATAGTCCTCGATTTAATTTGATTTTTTGAACAAAACTAGTATAAACTTGTGTATAATATATTACAATTTTTTGACCGAAACTTGCATTCCAAAAAGTTTCGTAGAATCAAATTTTCCTATGATTTTTTGCGTGGGCTTCCATCATAACCTTCCCCCATAACATATAGGAAGGATCTGAAAAGCTATGTATCGTTTCGTATAGTCCTCAATTTAATTTAATTTTTTGAGCAAAACTAGTATAAACTTGTGTATACTATATTACGATTTTTTGACCCAAACTTGCATTTCAAAAAGTTTTGTTGAATCAAATTTTCGGATGATTTTTTGCACGGGCTTCCATCATAACCATCCCCCGTAACATATAGGAAGGATATAAAAAGCTATGTATTGTTTCGTATTGTCCTATATTTAATTTGATTCTTTGACCAAAACTAGTATAAACTTGTGTATAATATATTACGTTTTTTTGACCGAAACTTGCATTACAAAAAGTTTCGTAGAATCAAATTTTCATATGATTTTTTGCATGGACTTCCATCATAACCTTCCCTCGTAACATATAGGAAGGATCTGAAAAGCTATGTATCGTTTCGCATAGTCCTCGATTTAATTTGATTTTTGAGAAAAACTAGTATAAACTTGTGTATAATATATTATGTTTTTTTACCGAAACTTGAATTTCAAAAAGTTTCGTATAATCAAGTTTTCATATTATTTTTTGCATGGGCTTCCATCATAACCTTCCCCCGTAACATATAGGAAGGATCTTAAATGCTATGTATCGTTTTGTATAGTCCTTAATTTAATTTATTTTTTTGAGCAAAACTAGTATAAACTTGTGTATACTATATTACGATTTTTTTACCGAAACTTGCATTTCAAAAAGTTTCGTAGAATCAAATTTTCAGATGATTTTTTGCATTGGCTTCCATCATAACCTTCCCCCGTAACATATAGGAAGGATCTGAAAAGCTTTGTATCGTTTCGTATAGTCCTCGATTTAATTTGATTTTTTGAGCAAAACTAGTATAAACTTGTGTATAATATATTACGATTTTTTAACCGAAACTTGCATTTCAAAAAGTTTCGTAGAATCAAATTTTCAGATAATTTTTTGCATGGAATTCCATCATAACCTTCCCTCGTAACATATAGGAATGATCTGAAATTTTTTGTATTGTTTCGTATAGTCCTCGATTTAATTTGATTCTTCAAAACTTGCATTTCAAAAAGTTTCGTAGAATCAAATTTCAAGATGATTTTTTGCCAGGGCTTCCATCATAACCCACCCTCGTAAGATATATGAAGGATCTGGAAAGCTTTGTCACGTTTCGTATAGTCCTCGATTTAATTTTATTTTTTGAGCAAAACTAGTATAAACTTGTTTATAATATATTACATTTTTTTTTACCGAAACTTGCATTTCAAAAAGTTTCGAAGAATCAATTTTTCATATGATTTTTTGCATGGGCTTCCATCATAACCTTCCCCCGTAACATATAGGAAGGATCTAAAAAGCTTTATATCGTTTTGTATAGTCCTCGACTTAATTTGATTTTTTGAACAAAACTAGTATAAACTTGTGTATAATATATTACGATTTTTAGACCGAAACTTGAATTTCAAAAAGTTTCATAGAATCAAATTTTCATATGATTTTTTGCGTGGTTTTCCATCATAACTTTCCCCCATAACATATAGGAAGGATCTGAAAAGCTTTGTATCGTTTCGTATAGTCCTCAATTTAATTTGTTATTTTGAGCAAAATTAGTATAAACTTGTGTATACTATATTACGATTTTTTGACCGAAACTTGCATTCCAAAAAGTATCCTAGAATCAAATTTCCAGATGATTTTTTGCGTGGGCTTCCATCATAACCTTCCCCAATAATATATAGGAAGGATCTGAAAAGCTATGTATTGTTTCGTATAGTCCTCAATTCAATTTTATTTTTTGAGCAAAACTAATATAAACTTGTGTATAATATATTACGATTTTTTAACCGAAACATGCATTCCAAAAAGTTTAGTAGAATAAAATTTCCAGATGATTTTTTGCATGGGCTTCCATCATAACCTTCTCCTGTAACATATAGGAAGGATCTGAAAAGCTATGTATCGTTTCGTATAGTCCTCAATTTAATTTGATTTTTTGAGCAAAACTAGTATAAACTTGTGTATACTATATTACAATTTTTTGATCGAAACATGCATTTCAAAAAGTTTCGTAGAATCAAATTTTTAGATGATTTTTTCATGGGCTTCCATCATAACCTTCCCCCGTAACATATAGGAAGGATTTGAAAAGCTTTGTATCGTTTCGTATAGTCCTCGATTAAATTTGATTTTTTGAGCAAAACTAGTATAAACTTGTGTATACTATATTACGATTTTTTGACCGAAACATGCATTTCAAAAAGTTTCTTACAATCAAATTTTCAGATGATTTTTTGCATGGGCTTCTATCATAACCTTCCCCCGTAACATATAAGAAGGATCTGAAAAGCTTTGTATCGTTTCGTATAGTCCTCGATTAAATTTGATTTTTTGAGCAAAACTAGTATAAACTTGTGTATACTATATTACAATTTTTTGACCGAAATTTGCATTTCAAAAAGTTACGTAGAATCAAATTTTCAGATGATTTTTCGCATGGGCTTCCATCATAACCTACCCCCGTAAGATATAGGAAGGATCTGAAAAACTATGTATCATTTCGTATATTCCTCGATTTAATTTGATTTTTTTAGCAAAACTAGTATAAACTTGTGTATAATATATTACGATTTTTTAACCGAAACTTGCATTCCAAAAAGTTTAGTAGAATAAAATTTTCAGATGATTTTTTGCATGGGCTTCCATCATAACCTTCTCCCGTAACATATAGGAAGGATATGAAAAGATATGTATCATTTCGTATAGTCCTCAATTTTATTTGATTTATTGAGCAAAACTAGTATAAACTTGTGTATACTATATTATAATTTTTTGATCGAAACTAGCATTTCAAAAAGTTTCGTAGAATCAAATTTTTAGATGATTTTTTACATGGGCTTCCATCTTAACCTTCCCCCGTAACATATAAGAAGGATCTGAAAAGCTTTGTATCGTTTCGTGTATTCCTCGATTTAATTTGATTTTTTGAGAAAAACTAGTATAAACTTATGTATAATATATTACGATTTTTTTACCGAAACTTGCATTTCGAAAAGTTTCGTAGAATCAAATTTTCAGATAATTTTTTGCACGGACTTCCACCATAACCTTCCCTCGTAACATATAGGAAGGATCTGAAAAGTTTTGTATTGTTTCGTATAGTCCTCGATTTAATTTGATATTTTGAGCAAAACAAGAATAAACATATGTATATTACGATTTTTTGACCGAAAATTGCATTTCAAAAAGTTTCGTAGAATCAAATTTTCATATGATTTTTTGCATGGGCTTCCATCATAACCTTCCCCCGTAACATATAAGAAGGATCTGAAAAGCTTTGTATCGTTTCGTATAGTCCTCTATTTAATTTGTTATTTTGAAAAAAACTAGTATAAACTTGTGTATACTACATAACGATTTTTTGACAGAAACTTGCATTTCAAAAAGTTTCGTAGAATCAAATTTTCAGATGATTTTTTGCATGGGCTTCCACCATAACCTTCCCCCGTAACATATAGGAAGGATTTGAAAAGCTTTGTATCGTTTCGTATAGTCCTCGATTTAATTTGTTATTTTGAGCAAAACTAGTATAAACTTATGTATAATATATTACGATTTTTTGACCGAAACTTGCATTTAAAAAAGTTTCGTAGAATCAAATTTTCAGATGATTTTTTGCATGGGCTTCCATCATAACCTTCCCCCGTAACATATAGGAAGGATATGAAAAGCTTTGTATCGTTTCGTATAGTCCTCGATTTGATTTGTTATTTTGAGCAAAACTAGTATAAACTTGTGTATACTATATTACGATTTTTTGACCGAAACTTGCATTTCAAAAAGTTTCTTAGAATCAAATTTCCAGAAGATTTTTTGCATGGACTTCCATCATAAACTTCCCCCGTAACATATAGGAAGGATCTAAAAAGCTTTGTATCGTTTCGTATTGTCAGATGTTGGAGCTTTGGATGGGACATCTTGGTTTGCTTGCCTATTTGACATTCACCACATATTTTGCCATCATCAATCTTCAGTTTAGGAATACCTCTTACAGCATCCATAGATATTATCTTCTTTATTCCTCTGAAATGAAGATGACCTAGTCTTTGATGCCATAGTTTCACTTCTTCTTCTTTAGCTAAAGAGCAAGTTGAAGTGAGACTGAAGTCTTGAGATTCCCACATGTAACAGTTGTCTTTAGATCTGGCTCCTCTCATGACAACCTCTTGTTCTTTGTTAGTCACTATGCATTCAGTTTTGGTAAAGTTTACACTGTACCCTTGATCACATAATTGACTTATGCTGATCAGGTTAGCAGTTAAACCTTTAACTAGCAGTACATCATCTAGTCTTGGAACATCTTGACAGTCCAAGGTCCCAACTCCCTTGATTTCTCCTTTAGCTCCATCTCCAAAGGTTACATATCTGGATGAATGTGACTTTAAGTCTACTAGCAGATTCTTCAATCCAGTCATGTGTCTTGAACATCCACTGTCAAAGTACCAGTCTTCTTTAGCTGATACTCTTAGTGATGTAGGTGCTATATATGCAACACTTTTCTTTGACCATTTGAGTTGAGATTTCTTTTGATGCCTCTGCCCTGTGTATTGTTCATCAGTAGACCTCCAAGATTGTTTGTTGATCTTGTTCTTGGGTATGTAGCTTTGATCAGCCTGAAGGCTAGTTTTTGGTCTCCATACCTTCTTGATGACCTCTGTCTTCTGCTTAGGAGGTTTCTGATTTCTTTGATGTCTATGCAGCACTTTCTTAGTAACTTCTATTTTCTGCTTAGAAGGTTGCTGATACATCTGATTTGGATATCCATGCAACTTATAGCAATGAGGTTTGATATGTCCAAATCTTCCACAATGATGACATCTCCATCTTTGATACTTCTTCTTCATTTTGTTCTTTTCAGAATGTTGAGACATCTGTTGGAACATTATGTTTGACTTTGTGTTCTTTTCTTGATGTTGAAGCATCTGTTGGGACATCTTGTTTGAGAATAACATTCAGTGTACTTGAGCTACTGTTCAACATTCTAACAGATTTAGACATGTGTTCCAACTTGGAGTTGAGCAGACTTACTTCACTATTCAAGGTGTCAATGATCTCTAGATCACTTGCCTTTTCATCCTTTAGTGCCTCATTCTGCTTCTTTAGCTTTATAACCTCACTGCATATTTCAGTGCTTCTTTTGTATAGATCTTTGTATGCTTGCTCAAGTTCTTCAAAAGTAAGCTCCCCATCACTGGATTCACTTTCAGATTCACATAATCCAGCTAGAGCAGTGATATGCTTAGCTGATTCTTCTTCTGAGTCACCTCCTGAGTCTTCATCAGACCAGGTTACAGAGAGTCCTTTCTTTTTCCTTTTTAAGTAGGTAGGACATTCATTCCTGATGTGTCCATATCCTTCACATCCATGGCATTTGATTCCTTTTTCTTGATTGGTCTTTTCATCATAATTTGACCTTCTGTTAGCATCATAAGGTCTTTTGTTCTCAGAAGAGTTTGTGTATCTTCCACTGGGTTTGGATTTGCCTTCCATCCCTCTGAGAATCTTTTTGAATTGTCTTCCAAGCATAGCAATGTTGTCTGATAAGCTTTTACTAGTTTCTGATTCATCATCTTCTTCTTCATCAGTATTTGTCACCAAGGCTATGCTTTTGTTCTTCTTAACATTTGTGTCATTCATTCCCATCTCAAATGTTTGAAGGGAACCAATGAGTTCTTCAACTTTCATTGTGCATATGTCTTGAGCTTCTTCTATTGCTGTGACTTTCATGTCAAATCTTTTTGGCAAAGATCTGAGAATCTTTCTTACAAGCTTTTCATCGGTCATCTTTTCTCCCAAGGCTCCAGAAGTATTGGCTATTTCTAAGATGTTCATGTAGAATTCATGAACTGTCTCATCTTCCTTCATTCTCAAGTTCTCAAACTTGGTGGTGAGAAGTTGAAGTCTTGACATCTTTACCTTTGATGTTCCTTCATGAGTTGTTTTGAGAGTATCCCACACATCTTTGGCCAGCTCACAGTGATGCACAAGTCTAAATATGTTCCTATCAATGCCATTGAATAAAGCATTTAAGGCCTTGGAGTTGCCTAGTGCTGAATCTTCTTCCTCCTTACTCCATTCTTCTTCAGGTTTCAACACTTTTGATCCATCTTTGGTGTCTTGGATAGGATGTTCCCATCCAATGTTGACTGCTCTCCAGGCCCTGTTGTAAAGTGATCTTAAGAATGCAATCATTCTTGGTTTCCAGTAATCATAATTAGATCCATCCAGTATAGGTGGTCTATTTACTGATCCTATATCTCTGTCCATGTTTCCAGAATTTGTATTCCCTAGATCTCACCCAGTATAAACAGGCAGGGTGCCTGCTCTGATTCCAATTGAAATTCTGTGATCAGGTATGAGATGTCCTATGAGATGTTCCAACACTTGACAGATTTAACCAAAACTTAAAGTGCAAGAAAATTAAACAACACAGTAGTTTGTTAACCCAGTTCAGTGTATAACCACACTTACATCTGGAGGCTACCAAGCCAGGAGGAAATCCACTATAAGTAATATTAATTCTAGACTTAAACAACCCAGTTTAATCTTTCACTTAATATCTACCCAATGCAATTTCTACCTAAGACACAACTTAGATATGAGTACCAACTCACTCCCCCTCAATCACACAGTGATCTTGTTTACAAGTTTAATAAAATTGAAGACATTCTTCAAACAATACAGCTTGATCTTACTTCACAGTTTCAATCAAGTCACAAATGCACTTATGCTTAAAAGCTCATAAAGTGGTACAATCAAAAACAACCTGCTATTAAAACAATAAACACCCTATTTGGTCTTCTGGAATTCGTACTCAATTCTGTGAGTTTCTGTTGATTAAATAGGTGTTTGTAATTTGGGCTTTCTGTAGGTTAATCCAGTCCTAAAACACATGCAGCTTCCACCTTGAATTAGGGTTTGTTACTTCCTAGATTCTAGGTGATTTAGTTCTTCTGATTAATCTGAAGCCTCATAATAAAACTTCCTACAGATGCACCTTGTTCTGTTTTTATCCATCCATAATTAATTCCAGATAACTCTCCTTAAATATCTCAGATCAGTTAGTCATTAATTAATTATGGTAGCAGGTTTGAGATGTCTCAACATCTGTTGGGATATCCTGAAAAACTGAACTTAAATCATTTACACAATGTCCCAACATCTGATGTGACATCCTGAATTAAGTTCTTATACTCTGTTTGATAATGTCCCAACATCTGATAGGACATTCTGAACTGAATTCAATATTTCTTGTTGGTCAAAAATTCTGCCAATTCTAAACATCTAAAGTAATATATAGGACGGATCTGAAAAGCTATGTATCGTTTCCTATAGTCCTCGATTTAATTTGATTTTTTGAGCAAAACTAGTATAAACTTGTGTATAATATATTACGATTTTTTTACCGAAACTTGCATTCCAAAAAGTTTAGTAGAATAAAATTTTCAGATGATTTTTTGCATGGGCTTCCATCATAACCTTCTCCCGTAACATATAGGAAGGATCTGAAAAAGTATGTATCGTTTCGTATAGTCCTCAATTTAATTTGATTTTTTGAGCAAAACTAGTATAAACTTGTGTATACTATATTTCAATTTTTTGATCGAAACTTGCATTTCAAAAAGTTTCGTATAATCAAATTTTTAGATGATTTTTTGCATGGGCTTTCATCATAACCTTCCCCCGTAACATATAGGAAGGATCTGAAAAGCTTTGTAACGTTTAGTATAGTCCTCGATTTAATTTGATTTTTTGAGAAAAACTAGTATAAACTTGTGTATAATTTATTACGATTTTTTTACCGAAACTTGCAATTCGAAAAGTTTCGTAGAATCCAATTTTCAGATAATTTTTTGCATGGACTTCCATCATAACCTTCCCTCGTAACATATAGGAAGGATCTGAAAAGTTTTGTATTGTTTCGTATAGTCCTCGATTTAATTTGATTTTTTGATCAAAACTAGTATAAACTTGTGTATATTACGATTTTTTGACCGAAACATGCATTTCAAAAAGTTTCGTAGAATCAAATTTCCAAATGATTTTTTGCTTGGACTTCCATCATAACTTTCCCCCGTAACATATAAGAAGGATCTGAAAATCTTTGTATCGTTTCGTATAGTCCTCTATTTAATTTGTTATTTTGAAAAAAACTAGTATAAACTTGTGTATACTACATTACAATTTTTTGACAGAAACTTGCATTTCAAAAAGTTTCGTAGAATCAAATTTTCAGATGATTTTTTGCATGGGCTTCCATCATAACCTTCCCCCGTAACATATAGGAAGGATATGAAAAGCTTTGTATCGTTTCGTATAGTGCTCGATTTGATTTGTTATTTTGAGCAAAACTAGTATAAACTTGTGTATACTATATTACGATTTTTTGACCGAAACTTGCATTTCAAAAAGTTTCTTAGAATCAAATTTCCAGAAGATTTTTTGCATGGACTTCCATCATAAACTTCCCCCGTAACATATATGAAGGATTTAAAAAGCTTTGTATCGTTTCGTATAGTCCTCGATTTAATTTGATTTTTTTAGCAAAACTAGTATTAACTTGTGTATACTATATTACGATTTTTTGACCGAAACTTGCATTTAAAAAAGTTTCGTAGAATCAAATTTTCAGATGATTTTTCGCATGGGCTTACATTATAACCTACTCACGTAATATATAGGAAGGATCTGAAAAGCTATGTATCGTTTCCTATAGTCCTCGATTTAATTTGATTTTTTGAGCAAAACTAGTATAAACTTGTGTATAATATATTACGATTTTTTTACCGAAACTTGCATTCCAAAAAGTTTAGTAGAATAAAATTTTCAGATGATTTTTTGCATGGGCTTCCATCATAACCTTCTCCCGTAACATATAGGAAGGATCTGAAAAGCTATGTATCGTTTCGTATAGTCCTCAATTTAATTTGATTTTTTGAGCAAAACTAGTATAAACTTGTGTATACTATATTTCAATTTTTTGATCGAAACTTGCATTTCAAAAAGTTTCGTATAATCAAATTTTTAGATGATTTTTTGCATGGGCTTTCATCATAACCTTCCCCCGTAACATATAGGAAGGATCTGAAAAGCTTTGTAACGTTTAGTATAGTCCTCGATTTAATTTGATTTTTTGAGAAAAACTAGTATAAACTTGTGTATAATTTATTACGATTTTTTTACCGAAACTTGCAATTCGAAAAGTTTCGTAGAATCCAATTTTCAGATAATTTTTTGCATGGACTTCCATCATAACCTTCCCTTGTAACATATAGGAAGGATTTGAAAAGTTTTGTATTGTTTCGTATAGTCCTCGATTTAATTTGATTTTTTGACCAAAACTAGTATAAACTTGTGTATATTACGATTTTTTGACCGAAACATGCATTTCAAAAAGTTTCGTAGAATCAAATTTCCAAATGATTTTTTGCTTGGACTTCCATCATAACCTTCCCCCATAACATATAAGAAGGATCTGAAAAGCTTTGTATCGTTTCGTATAGTCCTCTTTTTAATATGTTATTTTGAAAAAAACTAGTATAAACTTGTGTATACTACATTACGATTTTTTGACAGAAACTTGCATTTCAAAAAGTTTCGTAGAATAAAATTTTCAGATGATTTTTTGCATGGGCTTCCATCACAACCTTCCCCCGTAACATATAGGAAGGATATGAAAAGCTTTGTATCATTTCGTATAGTCCTCGATTTGATTTGTTATTTTGAGCAAAACTAGTATAAACTTGTGTATACTATATTACGATTTTTTGACCAAAACTTGCATTTCAAAAAGTTTCTTAGAATCAAATTTCCAGAAGATTTTTTGCATGGACTTCCATCATAAACTTCCCCCGTAACATATAGGAAGGATTTAAAAAGCTTTGTATCGTTTCGTATAGTCCTCGATTTAATTTGATTTTTTTAGCAAAACTAGTATTAACTTGTGTATACTATATTACGATTTTTTGACTGAAACTTGCATTTAAAAAAGTTTCGTAGAATCAAATTTTCAGATGATTTTTCGCTTGGGCTTACATTATAACCTACTCACGTAATATATAGGAAGGATCTGAAAATCTAAGTATCGTTTCCTATAGTCCTCGATTTAATTTGATTTTTTGAGCAAAACTAGTATAAACTTGTGTAAAATATATTACGATTTTTTTACCGAAACTTGCATTCCAAAAAGTTTAGTAGAATAAAATTTTCAGATGATTTTTTGCATGGGCTTCCATCATAACCTTCTCCCATAACATATAGGAAGGATCTGAAAAGCTATGTATCGTTTCGTATAGTCCTCAATTTAATTTGATTTTTTGAGCAAAACTAGTATAAACTTGTGTATACTATATTTCAATTTTTTGATCGAAACTTGCATTTCAAAAAGTTTCGTATAATCAAATTTTTAGATGATTTTTTGCATGGGCTTTCATCATAACCTTCCCCCGTAACATATAGGAAGGATCTGAAAAGCTTTGTATCGTTTAGTATAGTCCTCGATTTAATTTGATTTTTTGAGAAAAACTGGTATAAACTTGTGTATAATTTATTACGATTTTTTTACCGAAACTTGCAATTCGAAAAGTTTCGTAGAATCAAATTTTCAGATAATTTTTTGCATGGACTTCCATCATAACCTTCCCTCGTAACATATAGGAAGGATCTGAAAAGTTTTGTATTGTTTCGTATAGTCCTTGATTTAATTTGATTTTTTGATCAAAACTAGTATAAACTTGTGTATATTACGATTTTTTGACCGAAACATGCATTTCAAAAAGATTCGTAGAATCAAATTTCCAAATGATTTTTTGCATGGACTTCCATCATTACCTTCCCCCGTAACATATAAGAAGGATCTGAAAAGCTTTGTATCGTTTCGTATAGTCCTCTATTTAATTTGTTATTTTGAAAAAAACTAGTATAAACTTGTGTATACTACATTACGATTTTTTTGACAGAAACTTGCATTTCAAAAAGTTTCGAAGAATCAAATTTTCAGATGATTTTTTGCATGGGCTTCCATCATAACCTTCCCCCGTAACATATAGGAAGGATTTGAAAAGCTTTGTATCGTTTCGTATAGTCCTCGATTTAATTTGTTATTTTGAGCAAAACTAGTATAAACTTATGTATAATATATTACGATTTTTTGACCGAAACTTGCATTTAATAAAGTTTCGTAGAATCAAATTTTCAGATGATTTTTTGCATGGGCTTCTATCATAACCTTCCCCCGTAACATATAGGAAGGATATGAAAAGCTTTATATCGTTTCGTATAGTCCTCGATTTAATTTGATTTTTTGAGCAAAACTAGTATAAACTTGTGAATATTACGATTTTTTGACTGAAACATGCATTTCAAAAAGTTTCTTAGGATCAAATTTCCAGATGATTTTTTGCATAGACTTCCTTCATAACCTTCCCCCGTAACATATAGGAAGGATCTGAAAAGCTTTGTATCGTTTCGTATATTCCTCGATTTAATTTGTTATTTTGAGCAAAACTAGTATAAACTTGTGTATACTATATTACGATTTTTTGACTGAAACTTGCATTTCAAAAAGTTTCGTAGAATCAAATTTTCAGATAATTTTTTGCATGGGCTTGCAACATAACCTTCCCCCGTAACAAATAGGAAGGATCTAAAAAGTTTTATATCGTTTCGTATAGTCCTCGACTTAATTTGATTTTTTGAACAAAACTAGTATAAACTTATGTATAATATATTACGATTTTTAGACCGAAACTTGAATTTCAAAAAGTTTCGTAGAATCAAATTTTCATATGATTTTTTGCATGGTCTTCCATCATAACTTTCCCCCGTAACATATAGGAAGGATCTGAAAAGCTTTGTATCGTTTCGTATAGTCCTCAATTTAATTTGTTATTTTGAGCAAAACTAGTATAAACTTGTGTATATTATATTACGATTTTTTGACCGAAACTAGCATTTCAAAAAGTTTCGTAGAATAAAATTGCAGATAATTTTTCACATGGGTTTCCATCATAACCTACCCCCATAAGATATAGGAAGGATCTGAAAAGCTATGTATCATTTCGTATAGTCCTCGATTTAATTTGAATTTTTAAGCAAAACTATTATAAACTTGTGTATAATATATTACAATTTTTTTACCGAAACTTGCATTCAAAAAAGTTTCGTAGAATAAAATTTCCAGATGATTTTTTGCGTGGGCTTCCATCATAACATTCCCCCGTAACATATAAGAAGGATCTGAAAAGCTATGTATCATTTCGTATAGTCCTCAAATTAATTTAATTTTTTGAGCAAAACTAGTATAAACTTGTGTATAACATATTACGTTTTTTTTACCGAAACTTGCATTACAAAAAGTTTCGTAGAATCAAATTTTCAGATGATTTTTTGCATGGACTTCCATCATAACCTTCCCTTGTAACATATAGGAAGGATATGAAAAGCTTTGTATCGTTTGGTATAGTCCTCGATTTAATTTGTTATTTTGAGCAAAACTAGTATAAACTTGTGTATAATATATTACGATTTTTTGAACGAAACTTGCATTTCGAAACGTTTCGTAGAATCAAATTTTCAGATGATTTTTTGCATGGACTTCCATCAAAACCTTCCTACGTAACATATAGGAAGGATCTGGAAAGTTTTGTATTGTTTCATATAATCCTCGATTTAATTTGATTTTTTGACCAAAACAAGTATAAACTTGTGTATAATATATTACGATTTTTTGACCGAAACTTGCATTCCAAAAAGTATCCTAGAATCAAATTTCCAGATGATTTTTTGCGTGGGCTTCCATCATAACCTTCCCCCATAATATATAGGAAGGATCTGAAAAGCAATGTATCGTTTCGTATAGTCCTCAATTCAATTTTATTTTTTGAGCAAAACTAGTATAAACTTGTGTATACTATATTACGATTTTTTACCGAAACGTGCATTTCAAAAAGTTTCGTAGAATCAAATTTTCAGATGATTTTTTGCATGGACTTCCATCATAACCTACCCTCGTAAGATATAGGAAGGATTTGGAAAGCTATGTATCGTTTTGTATAGTCCTCGATTTAATTTGATTTTTTGAGAAAAACTAGTATAAACTTGTGTATAATATATTACGATTTTTTGACCGAAACTTGCATTTCGAAACGTTTCGTAGAATCAAATTTTCAGATGATTTTTTACATGGACTTCCATCAAAACCTTCCTACATAACATATAGGAAGGATCTGGAAAGTTTTGTATTGTTTCTTATAATCCTCGATTTAATTTGATTTTTTGAGCAAAACAAGTATAAACTTGTGTATAATATATTACGATTTTTTGACCGAAACTTGCATTCCAAAAAGTATCCTAGAATCAAATTTCCAGATGATTTTTTGCGTGGGCTTCCATCATAACCTTCCCCCATAATATATAGGAAGGATCTGAAAAGCAATGTATCGTTTCGTATAGTCCTCAATTCAATTTTATTTTTTGAGCAAAACTAGTATAAACTTGTGTATACTATATTACGATTTTTTACTGAAACTTGCATTTCAAAAAGTTTCGTGGAATCAAATTTTCAGATGATTTTTTGCATGCACTTCCATCATAACCTACCATCGTAAGATATAGGAAGGATCTGGAAAGCTATGTATCGTTTTGTATAGTCCTCGATTTAATTTGATTTTTTGAGAAAAACTAGTATAAACTTGTGTATAATATATTACGATTTTTTGACCGAAACTTGCATTTCGAAACGTTTCGAAGATTCAAATTTTCAGATGATTTTTTGCATGGACTTCCATCAAAACCTTCCTACGTAACATATAGGAACGATCTGGAAAGTTTTGCATTGTTTCATATATTTCTCGATTTAATTTGATTTTTTGAGCAAAACTAGTATAAACTTGTGTATAATATATTATGATTTTTTGACCGAAACTTGCATTTCAAAAAGTATCCTAGAATCAAATTTCCAGATGATTTTTTGCGTGGGCTTCCATCATAACCTTCCCCCGTAATATATAGGAAGGATTTGAAAAGCTATGTATCGTTTCGTTTAGTCCTCAATTCAAATTTATTTTTTGAGCAAAACTAGTATAAACTTGTGTATACTATATTACGATTTTTTACCGAAACTTGCATTTCAAAAAGTTTCGTAGAATCAAATTTTCAGATGATTTTTTGCATGGACTTCCATCATAACCTACCCTCGTAAGATAAAGGAAGGATCTGGAAAGCTATGTATCGTTTGGTATAGTCCTCGATTTAATTTGATTTTTTGAGGAAAACTTGTATAAACTTGTGTATAATATATTATGATTTTTTGACCGAAACTTGCATTTCAAAAAGTTTCGTAGAATCAAATTTTCAGATGATTTTTTGCATGGACTTCCATCATAACCTTCCACCGTAACATATAGGAAGGATATGAAAAGCTTTGTATCGTTTGGTATAGTCCTCGATTTAATTTTTTATTTTGAGCAAAACTAGTATAAACTTGTGTATAATATATTACGATTTTTTGAACGATACTTGCATTTCGAAACGTTTCGTAGAATCAAATTTTCAGATAATTTTTTGCATGGACTTGCATCAATACCTTCCTACGTAACATATAGGAAGGATATGGAAAGTTTTGTATTGTTTCATATATTCCTCGATTTAATTTGATTTTTTGAGAAAAACTGGTATAAACTTGTGTATAATATATTAGGATTTTTTGACCGAAACTTGCATTCCAAAAAGTATCCTACAATCAAATTTCCAGATGATTTTTTGCGTGGGCTTCCATCATAACCTTCCCCCATAATATATGGGAAGGATCTGAAAAGCTATGTATCGTTCGTATAGTCCTCAATTTAATTTTATTTTTTGAGCAAAACTAATATAAACTTGTGTATAATATATTACGATTTTTTAACCGAAACTTGCATTCCAAAAAGTTTAGTAGAATAAAATTTCCAGATGATTTTTTGCATGGGCTTCCATCATAACCTTCTCCTGTAACATATAGGAAGGATCTGAAAAGCAATGTATCGTTTCGTATAATCCTCAATTTAATTTGATTTTTTGAGCAAAACTAGTATAAACATGTGTATACTATATTACAATTTTTTGATCGAAACATGCATTTCAAAATGTTTCGTAGAATCAAATTTTTACATGATTTTTTCATGGGCTTCCATCATAACCTTCCCCCGTAACATATAGGAAGGATTATAAAAGCTTTGTATCGTTTCGTATAGTCTTCAATTAAATTTGATTTTTTGAGCAAAACTAGTATAAACTTGTGTGTACTATATTACGATTTTTTGACCGAAACTTGCATTTCAAAAAGTTTCTTAGAATCAAATTTTCAGATGATTTTTGCATGGGCTTCCATCATAACCTTCCCCCGTAACATATAAGAAGGATCTGAAAAGCTTTGTATCGTTTCGTATAGTCCTGGATTAAATTTGATTTTTTGAGCAAAACTAGTATAAACTTGTATATACTATATTTCAATTTTTTGATCGAAACTTGCATTTCAAAAAGTTTCGTATAATCAAATTTTTAGATGATTTTTTGCATAGGCTTTCATCATAACCTTCCCCCGTAACATATAGGAAGGATCTGAAAAGCTTTGTATCGTTTAGTATAGTCCTCGATTTAATTTGATTTTTTGAGAAAAACTAGTATAAACTTGTGTATAATTTATTACGATTATTTTATCGAAACATGCAATTCGAAAAGTTTCGTAGAATCATATTTTCAGATAATTTTTTGCATGGATTTCCATCATAACCTTCCCTCGTAACATATAGGAAGGATCTGACAAGTTTTGTATTGTTTCGTATAGTCCTCGATTTAATTTGATTTTTTGAGCAAAACTAGTATAAATTTTTGTATATTACGATTTTTTGACCGAAACTTGCATGTCAAAAAGTTTCGTAGAATCAAATTTCCAAATGATTTTTTGCATGGACTTCCATCATAACCTTCCCCCGTAACATATAGGAAGGATCTGAAAAGCTTTAAATCGTTTCGTATAGTCCTCGATTTAATTTGTTATTTTGAAAAAAACTAGTATAAACTTGTGTATACTACATTACGATTTTTTGACAGAAACTTGTATTTCAAAAAGTTTCGTAGAATCAAATTTTCAGATGATTTTTTGCATGGGCTTCCATCATAACCTTCCCCCGTAACATATAGGAAGGATTTGAAAAGCTTTGTATCGTTTTGTATAGTCCTCGATTTAATTTGTTATTTTGAGCAAAACTAGTATAAACTTATGTATAATATATTACGATTTTTTGACCGAAACTTGCATTTCAAAAAGTTTCGTAGAATCAAATTTTCAGATGATTTTTTGCATGGGCTTCCATCATAACCTTCCCCCGTAACATATAGGAAGGATATGAAAAGCTTTGTATCATTTCGTATAGTCCTCGATTTAATTTGATTTTTTGAGCAAAACTAGTATAAACTTGTGTGAAATTCTGTGATCAGGTATGAGATGTCCTAAGAGATGTCCCAACACTTGACAGATTTAACCAAAACTTAAATAGCAAGAAAAGTAAACAACACAGAAGTTTGTTAACCCAGTTCAGTGTATAACCACACTTACATCTGGAGGCTACCAAGCCAGGAGGAAATCCACTATAAGTAATATTAATTCTAGACTTAAACCACCCTGTTTAATCTATCACTTAATAACTACCCAATGAAATTTCTACCTAAGACACAACTTAGATAAGAGTACCCTACTCACTCCCCCTCAATCACACAGTGATTTTGTTTACAAGTTTAATGAAATTGAAGTCATACTTCAAACAAAACAGCTTGATCTTACTTCACAGTTTCAATCAAGTCACAAATGCACTTTTGCTTAAAAGCTCATAAAGTGGTACAAAGAAAACAACCTGCTATTAAAAACATAACACCCTATTTTGTCTTCTGAAATTCGTACTCAATTCTGTGAGTTTTTGTTGATTAAATAGGTGTTTGTAATTTGGGCTTTCTGTAGGTTAATCCAGTCCTAAAAGCATGCAGCTTCCACCTTGAATTTAGGGTTTGTTACTTCCTAGATTCTAGGTGATTTAGTTCTTCTGATTAATCTGAATCTTCATAATAAAACTCCCTACAGATGCGCCTTGTTCTGTTTTTATCCAACCATAATTAATTCCAGATAACTCTCCTTAAATATCTCAGATCAGTTAGTCATTAATTAATTCTGGTAGCAGGTTTGAGATGTCTCAACATCTGTTGGGACATCCTGAAAAACTGAACTTAAGTCATTTACACAATGTCCCAACATCTGGTGAGACATCCTGAAATAAGTTCTTATACTCTGTTTGATAATGTCCCAACATTTGATAGGACATTCTGAACTGAATTCAATATTTCTTGTTGGTCAAAAATTCTGCCAATTCTTAAACATCTACAAACTCCCCCTTTGGCTAATTTTTGGCTAACATCTTTTCTAGTTATCAGAGTGCAGCAGAAGTTCTTTTATCAGAGTATAGCATTACTTTTCTGTTGAATCATATTTGAGATTACTCCCCCTCAAACATACATGTATCCAGTCTTGTTGCAACAGAAATATTTATCAAAAATACACTGATTCAGTTCAGACACAAACAAACATATTTTTCATTCATTATTAAACAGCAATACATTTTGTTGTTGTTGTTCTCCCCCTTGTTAGACACAAATTTTGGGGCCAAAGACACCAATCCAGAAATACAATGCAGTACTGTCATTACATTTGCCTCACATACAATTATCACTCAGATTCATCACATTCAGTTTTTTCATCTTCCTCAGTTTCTTCATCAGAAGTAGCTTTCTGATCACCTTCACTTTCCAGCCTTTGGATGATTTCTTCAAGCTTCAGCTTCCTAGCTTCAAGTTCTTTACAAGTGCTCTTGAGTTCAGCAATCAATGCAGCCTTGGAGATTGGAGTCTTGGCAGTTGAAGGACCTGCAGATGTCCCAGAGGGTGCTTCAACATCTGCTGCATGATGACTTAGGAACAATTTGTAGTGAAAAGCTAGAGGGCTTTCTCTTTTGCAGATTGTGTCCTTTTCAGTGAGGATTCCAGGGTATTGACTGAGCACTATACCACACAGCAAGGAAGGAAAAACTATTGGCAGCTTTGTTGCAGAAGAGCTAGCATGCTTCAAGGTCTGATCAAATATGTAGGCACCATAATCCAGCTTAGTCTGAGTTCCCACAGCATAGATAAACCTGCCCAAGCCAGTGGATATTGAAGATGTGTGATTGGTAGGCACCCAGTTTGCTGTACCAATCCTGTTCAGCATGGCATATTTTCTTGTCAGCATGCTCACTGAGAGCTTTCCTTTTACTGGCCAAGCCTTGACCTGGTTTGCAGTGAGAACCTTGCAGACCTGGTTATCAGTCTTCCCTAGTTCATTTGGACCATCTGTTTCTCTTCCAAGATATTGGTTGATGATCTGAGGAGAGAACTCTACACACCTACCTCTAACAAAGACTTTTCTAAATTCAGAAGACTTACCATTGGCACAATCTTCCTGAAGATTGACAATGAATTCTTTGACAAGAAGTTCATAGCAGGGAGATAGGTTGGAGACTGTTTTGAAGAGACCTGCAGCAGAGATGAGGTCAATTAATTCAGTGCACTCAAGTGCATTACTGCTCAGCTCTCTTTCAAGTGCAACCCTTCTTTGGTACACAAACTTCCATCTGTTTACACTTGAGACATGATGGAATGAGATGTTGTCCAAAGGGGCTTCTGGAACAGCAGTTGAAGCCCTAGAGGGTGCTGTTTTCTTCTTTGGAGGAGATGTTGGGACATCTTCTTCAACATCTGAGTCTGAGGGAGTGACAACTTTCCTCTTTTGAGTTTGGACTTTACTCCATTGTTTTGTAGGACCAAAGACAGTTTTGGCTTTGTCTTTCTTTGGAGTGGCTTGCTTCTTCTCAGGAACTGCATGTTCTGCTTGCATCTTTCCTTTCCTAGACCTGAGCCTTTTGGCTATGCTAGGTCTTACAGAGGCAATGATCTCTATATCAGAATCCTGCTCAAGATTCACCACAGGAGGAGATTGAGCAATCTCTTCTTCAGCTGGTTGATCAGCAGAGATATGCTCTTCAGTTGAGGCTTTGGTCTGATCCTCAGATTCTTCTTCATCACTTTCATTTGAGGCCTTTTTCTGGTCCTCAGTTGGTTCAATATCAGCATCAGATGAGGTCTTTTTCTCATCCTCAGATGTTCCAACATCTATTGGGACATCCTGTTGAGTAGGAGTGTCCTTTGCAGCTTGAGTTTGTTCTTCTTGAGGGGCAGGCATGGTGTTCAGAGGAATAGAAATCCCACTAACCACTCTCTGTTCAAAAAGAATCTTGTTGACTATCTCCTTGATGGAAGCATCCACATATTCAGAAGATTTTGGAGGCATGTTAGCTGGTGAAGGAATGCCTTTGGATTTGCTGCAGACTTGATCTTTTGCTCTTTTTGGAGTTCTTGGCTTTTTAGCATGAGAAGCACTTCCTCTGATTTCGTCCAATGGGGTTGATTTCATTGGTACCACAGAGATGGGGGTTGCATGAACTACATCTTCTTTGTTGAGAACTTCTTCAGGAGTGTTAGGGTTTTGAGACATTTTCAAAGAAGGTGAATAAAGAGATTTGGGGTTGATGATTTCTGAAGAACAGCTAGATGATGCAATTCGCTTTTGATAGTATGATGAAAATATGGATAGCTGAATGCATACTGCTATTATATAAGTAGCCGTTACATTGAAAATGATTAGGAATGGAATACCCAAGGTTCTTGACCAGACTGGTGTTGCCATCTGGAACTTATGCCATACAATGTCATATGACATGTTGGCACATTTCATTAACTGCTAAATCTCACATAAACAGATTCCCAGTTTGCCCCTTAAGTTCTCAAATTGTGTAGCATCCAATGCTTTGGTAAATATATCAGCCAACTGTAGATTTGTAGCTACATGTTCCAATGAAATCACTTTTTCTTCTACAAGATCTCTGATGAAATGATGTCTGATATCAATATGCTTGGTCCTGCTATGTTGGATAGGATTCTTTGATATGTTAATTGCACTTAAGTTGTCACAGTACAATGTCATGACATCTTATGGGACATTGTACTCAGTGAGCATTTGCTTCATCCAAACCAACTGAGAACAACTGCTTCCAGCTGCTATATATTCAGCTTCAGCTGTAGATAAGGATACACAATTTTGTTTCTTACTGAACCAAGAAATCAAATTGTTTCCTAGAAAGAAGCATCCTCCTGAAGTGCTTTTTCTGTCATCAGCACTTCCATCCCAATCAGCATCACAGAAGCCAGTGAGAATTGGTTTGCATCCATGAAAGTACATTATGCCATAGTCACAAGTACCATTAACATATTTAAGAATTCTCTTGACTTGATTGAGATGACTGACTTTTGGATCAGCTTGATATCTTGCACATACACCTACTGCAAATGCTATGTCTGGTCTGCTAGCAGTCAAGTATAACAAGCTTCCAATCATGCTTCTGTATAAGCTTTGATCTACATTCTCACCCTTTTCATCTTTAGTCAGCTTTAAATATGTGGGGGCAGGAGTTCTCTTATGAGTAGAATTTTCCGTTCCAAATTTCTTGACTATGTTCTTGGTATACTTACTTTGGGAAATAAACATGGAGTCTTCCATTTGCTTTATTTGCAGACCAAGAAAGTAGGTTAACTCTCCTACTAGGCTCATTTCAAATTCAGATTCCATCTGGTTGACAAAATGTTTGACCATCCTATCAGACATCCCACCAAAGACAATGTCATCTACATATATTTGAGCAATCATGACATTTCCTTCTTCATCTTTAACAAACAAGGTTTTGTCAATTCCACCTTTCCTGTACCCTTGCTTGATAAGGAAAGTAGTCAGTCTTTCATACCATGCCCTTGGAGCTTGCTTCAGACCATAAAGAGCTTTCTTTAGTTTGTATACATGATTTGGACAGCTTGGATCAACAAATCCTTTAGGCTGTTCTACATATACCTCTTCATTAAGATAACCATTTAAAAAGGCACTTTTCACATCCATTTGAAATAGCTTGAACTTTAAGATACAAGCAATTCCCAAAAGTAGTCTGATTGATTCAAGCCTTGCTACTGGTGCAAAGGTTTCATCAAAGTCTACTCCTTCAATTTGAGTGTATCCTTGAGCTACAAGTTTAGCTTTGTTCTTTGTAACAACTCCTTGTTCATTTGACTTGTTCTTATACACCCATTTTGTTCCAATCACATTTATGTCATCAGGTCTAGGAACAAGATTCCACACTTCATTCCTTGTGAATTGACCTAATTCCTCTTGCATAGCACAAATCCAGTATTCATCAGTAAGAGCTTCCTTGATGTTTTTAGGTTCTATTTTAGAAACAAAACAAGAACCTGAAATCACTTCTCTTGATCTAGTGCTCACACCTCTGTTGGGATCACCAATTATCAAATCTTTGGGATGATCCTTCTGTATTCTGATGGGGGGAGGTTTGCTGGATTGTTCTGTCCTTGCATCAGTTTGAGTGAAGTCATAATGATCACTCTTTTCTTCAGCTTCAATCTTGATATCAGCAGATGTTCCAACATCTTCTGGGACATCTGTAGGAGCATCATCAATTATCACATTTATGGACTCCATGATAACCTTGGTTCTAGAATTAAATACTCTATATGCTCTGTTGTTTATAGAGTATCCAAGAAAAATCCCTTCATCACTTTTAGGATCCATTTTTCTCCTTTGCTCCCTATCTGCCAGAATATAACAATTACTTCCAAACACATGGAAGTACTTAACTGTGGGTTTTCTGCCCTTCCAGACTTCATATATTGTGGACAAAGTTCCTTTCCTTAAAGTAACTCTGTTATGGATGTAACAAGCAGTGTTCATAGCTTCAGCCCAGAAGTACAAAGGTAACTTTTTAGCATGGATCATAGCTCTTGCTGATTCTTGAATAGTTCTATTCTTCCTCTCAACAATCCCATTCTGTTGAAGAGTGATTGGTGAAGAATATTCATGATTTATTCCTTCTGAAGAGCAGAAATCTAAGAACTTTTGGTTCTCAAATTCTTTTCCATGATCACTTCTTATTCTGATCACACAGCTGGATTTTTCCCTTTGTAATCTTTGGCATAATTCTTAGAATACATCAAATACATCAGACTTTTCTTTGATGAAATTTTTCCATGTATATCTTGAAAAGTCATCAACCACCACATAGGCATACCTCTTACCACCAAGGCTTTCAACCTGCTTAGGTCCCATAAGATCCATATGCAAAAGTTCCAAAACTTTGGAAGTTGTCAGATGTTGGAGCTTTGGATGGGACATCTTGGTTTGCTTGCCTATTTGACATTCACCACATATTTTTCCATCATCAATCTTCAGTTTAGGAATACCTCTTACAGCATCCATAGATATGATCTTCTTTATGCCTCTGAAATGAAGATGACCTAGTCTTTGGTGCCATAGTTTCACTTCTTCTTCTTTAGCTAAAGAGCAAGTTGAAGTGAGACTGAAGTCTTGTGGTTCCCACATGTAACAGTTGTCTTTAGATCTGGCTCCTTTCATGACAACCTCTTGTTCTTTGTTAGTCACTATGCATTCAGTTTTGGAGAAGTTTACACTGTACCCTTGATCACATAATTGACTTATGCTGATCAGGTTAGCAGTTAAACCTTTAACTAGTAGCACATCATTTAGTCTTGGTACATCTTGACAGTCCAAGGTCCCAACTCCCTTGATTTCTCCTTTAGCTCCATCTCCAAAGGTTACATATCTGGATGAATGAGACTTTAAGTCTACTAGCAGATTCTTCAATCCAGTCATGTGTCTTGAACATCCACTGTCAAAGTACCAGTCTTCTTTAGCTGATACTCTTAGTGATGTATGTGCTATATATGTAGCATTTTTCTTTGACCATTTGAGTTGAGATTTCTTTTGATGCCTCTGCCCTGTGTGTTGTTCATCATTGGATCTCCAAGATTGATTGTTGATCTTGTTCTTGGGTATGTGGTTTTGATCAGCCTGAATGCTAGCTTTTGGTCTCCATACCTTCTTGATGACCTCTGACTTTTGCTTAGGAGGTTGCTGATTTCTTTGATGTCTATGCAGCACTTTCTTGGTAACTTCTATTTTCTGCTTAGAAGGTTGCTGATACATCTGATTTGGATATCCATGCAGCTTATAACAATGAGGTTTGATATGTCCAAATCTTCCACAATGATGACATCTCCATCTTTGATATTTCTTCTTCATTTTGTTCTTTTCAGAATGTTGAGACATCTATTGGAACATTATGTTTGACTTTGTATTCTTTTCATGATGTTGAAGCATCTGTTGGGACATCTTGTTTGACTGTATGGACTTTGAATAAGTTTTGCTTGAGCTAGCTTCATCCTTATGAACTCTGTTATATCCCAGTCCACTTTTGTCCCCTGAATGCTTATTGTTGTTGAGAATAACATCCAGTGTATTTGAGCTACTGTTCAACATTCTAACAGACTTGGACATGTGTTCCAACTTGGAGTTAAGAAGACTTACTTCACTTTTTAAGGTGTCAATGATCTCTAGATCACTTGCTTTTTCATCCTTTAGTGCCTCATTCTGCTTCTTTAGATTTATAACTTCACCACATATTTCAGTGCTTCTTTTGTATAGATCTTTGTATGCTTGCTCAAGTTCTTCAACAGTAAGCTCCCCATCACTGGATTCACTTTCAGATTCACATAATCCAGCTAGAGCAGTGATATGCTTAGCTGATTCTTCTTCTGAATCCCCTCCTGAGTCTTCATCAGACCAGGTTACAGAGAGTCCTTTCTTTTGCCTTTTCAAGAAGGTAGGACATTCATTCTTGATGTGTCCATATCCTTCACATCCATGGCATTTAATTCCTTTTTCCTGACTGGTCTTTTCATCATAATTTGATCTTCTGTTAGCATCATAAGATCTTTTGTTCTCAGAAGAGTTTGTGTATCTTCCACTGGATTTGGATTTGCCTTCCATTCCTCTGAGAATATTTTTGAATTGTCTTCCAAGCATAGCAAGGTTGTCTGATAAGCTTTCACCAGTTTCTGATTTATCATCTTCTTCTTCATCAGTATTTGTCACCAAGGCTATGCTTTTGTTCTTCTTTACATTTGTGTCATTCATTCCCATCTCAAATGTTTGAAGAGAACCAATGAGCTCTTCAACTTTCATTGTGCATATGTCTTGAGCTTCTTCTATTGCGGTGACTTTCATGTCAAATCTTTTTGGCAAAGATCTGAGAATCTTTCTTACAAGCTTTTCATCAATCATCTTTTCTCCCAAGGCTCCAGAGGTATTGGCTATATCCAAGATATTCATGTAGAATTCATGAATTGACTCATCTTCCTTCATTCTCAGGTTTTCAAACTTGGTGGTGAGAAGTTGAAGCCTTGACATTTTTACCTTTGATGTTCCTTCATGAGTTGTTTTGAGAGTGTCCCAAACATCTTTGGCCAACTCACAGTGATGCACAAGTCTGAAGATGTTCCTATCAATGCCATTGAATAAAGCATTTAAGGCCTTTGAGTTGCCTAGTGCTGAATCTTCTTCCTCCTTACTCCATTCTTCTTCAGGTTTCAGCACTTTTGATCCATCTTTGGTGTCTTGGACAGGATGATCCCATCCAATGTTGACTGCTCTCCATGCCCTGTTGTCAAGTGATCTTAAGAATGCAATCATTCTTGGCTTCCAGTAGTCATAATTAGATCCATCCAGTATAGGTGGTCTATTTACTGACCCTATATCTCTGTCCATGTTACAGAATTTGTATTCCCTAGATCTCACCCAGTATAAACAGGCAGGGTGCCTGCTCTGATGCCAATTGAAATTCTGTGATCAGGTATGAGATGTCCTAAGAGATGTCCCAACACTTGACAGATTTAACCAAAACTTAAATAGCAAGAAAAGTAAACAACACAGAAGTTTGTTAACCTAGTTCAGTGTATAACCACACTTACATCTGGAGGCTACCAAGCCAGGAGGAAATCCACTATAAGTAATATTAATTCTAGACTTAAACCACCCTGTTTAATCTATCACTTAATAACTACCCAATGCAATTTCTACCTAAGACACAACTTAGATAAGAGTACCCTACTCACTCCCCCTCAATCACACAGTGATTTTGTTTACAAGTTTAATGAAATTGAAGTCATACTTCAAACAAAACAGCTTGATCTTACTTCACAGTTTCAATCAAGTCACAAATGCACTTTTGCTTAAAAGCTCATAAAGTGGTACAAAGAAAACAACCTGCTATTAAAAACACAACACCCTATTTTGTCTTCTGAAATTCGTACTCAATTCTGTGAGTTTTTGTTGATTAAATAGGTGTTTGTAATTTGGGCTTTCTGTAGGTTAATCCAGTCCTAAAAGCATGCAGCTTCCACCTTGAATTTAGGGTTTGTTACTTCCTAGATTCTAGGTGATTTAGTTCTTCTGATTAATCTGAATCTTCATAATAAAACTCCCTACAGATGCGCCTTGTTCTGTTTTTATCCTACCATAATAAATTCCAGATAACTCTCCTTAAATATCTCAGATCAGTTAGTCATTAATTAATTCTGGTAGCAGGTTTGAGATGTCTCAACATCTGTTGGGACATCCTGAAAAACTGAACTTAAGTCATTTACACAATGTCCCAACATCTGGTGAGACATCCTGAAATAAGTTCTTATACTCTGTTTGATAATGTCCCAACATTTGATAGGACATTCTGAACTGAATTCAATATTTCTTGTTGGTCAAAAATTCTGCCAATTCTTAAACATCTACATTGTGAATATTACGATTTTTTGACCGAAACATGCATTTCAAAAAGTTTCTTAGGATCAAATTTCCAGATGATTTTTTGCATAGACTTCCATCATAACCTTCCCCCGTAACATATAGGAAGGATCTGAAAAGCTTTGTATCGTTTCGTATATTCCTCGATTTAATTTGTTATTTTGAGCAAAACTAGTATAAACTTGTGTATACTATATTACGATTTTTTGACCGAAACTTGCATTTCAAAACGTTTCGTAGAATCAAATTTTTAGATGATTTTTTGCATGGGCTTCCAACCTAACATTCCCCCGTAACATATAGGAATGATTTGAAAAGCTTTGTATCGTTTCGTATAGTCCTTGATTTAATTTTTTATTTTGATCAAAACTAGTATAAACTTGTGTATACTATATTACGATTTTTTGACCGAAACTTGCATTTCAAAAAGTTTCTTAAAATCAATTTTTCAAATGATTTATTGCATGGGCTTCCATCATAACCTTCCCCCGTAACATATAGGAAGGGTCTGAAAAGCTTTGTATCGTTTCGTATAGTCCTCGATTAAATTTGATTTTTTGAGCAAAACTAGTATAAACTTGTGTATACTATATTACGATTTTTTGACCGACACTTGCATTTCAAAAAGTTTCGTAGAATCAAATTTTCAGATGATTTTTCGCATGGGCTTCCATCATAACCTACCCCCGTAAGATATAGGAAGGATCTGAAAAGCTATGTATCATTTCGTATAGTCCTCGATTTAATTTGATTTTTTAAGCAGAACTAGTATAAACTTGTGTATAATATATTACGATTTTTTGACCTGAAACTTGCATTCCAAAAAGTTTAGTAGAATAAAATTTCCAGATGATTTTTTGTATGGGCTTCCATCATAACCTTCTCACGTAACATATAGGAAGGATCTGAAGAGCAATGTATCGTTTCGTATAGTCCACAATTTAATTTAATTTTTTGGACAAAACTAGTATAAACTTGTGTATACTATATTACAATTTTTTGACCGAAACTTGCATTTCAAAAAGTTTCGTAGAATCAAATTTTTAGATGATTTTTTGCATGGACTTCCATCATAACCTTCCCCCGTAACATATAGGAAGGATCTGAAAAGCTTTGTATCGTTTCGTATAGTCCTCGATTTAATTTGATTTTTTGAGAAAAACTAGTATAAACTTGTGTATAATATATTACGATTTTTTTACCGAAACTAGCAATTCGAAAAGATTCGTAGAATCAAATTTTCAGATAATTTTTTGCATGGACTTCCATCATAACCTTCCCTCGTAACATATAGGAAGGTGAAGGAAAATTGCGATCTAAACGCAGCGGAAAACAAAAATTTCCTTTAGTGATCCTTACGAATGAGTATGGTCAGTGATAGAATCGTTACCTCTTTGTGGCGATTCAGATCTTTGATGCAGCGATCACAAGCGTTGATGAAGTGCAACGCCTCTACTCAGTCCACACGAACAACTTCCGGTCACAGTGCTAGCTGCTTACGAACGGAATTATTTGAGTGAGAAAAGAGAATCAAAAACGAAATTGCATCAAGTGAAAGCTTCATCACAAGGGTTCCTTTTATAGACTCTCTTGTGGGCTGCTGGCTAAAAGCCCAATTCACATGATCCATAATAATATTATATATTATTATAATAACTATTATTATAATAAATATATTTATTTTATTATTATTTTATAACCATTATAAAATAACAATAATTATTATTATATTATCCGAATTTCTATTTTCACTTAAGTGCACCGTACCTTACGGTGTTCCTTTGATTTCTCTATCTCTCATCAAACTGTCCTTATGTGTGTGACCCTGTAGGATTTCGTAACGTTGGTAATTATATTAAATTATATATTTAACATAATAAACAGTGAGCGGTATCTAGCAACACATCACTGCTACCCAAGTCACGAAAATGTCATGTGATCTGACAAAACCTTTTTCGTGATAATATATGTTTGTACAATTACCCTTTTGCCCCTATGTCTATATTGAACACAAGGCATACACTGTGTCATCCTTGTCCAGTTCAATATTGGGCCCTTAGACATTTCTCCTGTTATGCAGGATTGGCAAATTCCATCTAGGACACTCATGTCCCTCAGCATGCTTCGTGGAGTGCCCATCAACTGTCTTTATGATCATCCAGTTACGGATAATGTTTGATCAGCAATAAAGCACCCGACTCTACATCTAGGGTCCATAGTGGTTTCAGGTCGAAGGGTGGTAATACACCATTATCACCATGAGAATAACTTATGACACTTTGCATAACATACTATGTAGTATTCTCATAGCGGGTCAATCCGGTATAAATATTACTCCTAATATTTATACCTATGTCAAGACTTGATAACTCTTTATCCATGATCCATGAGATGTGATCATCAGTCTATCTTCATAATAGTCTCAATGCTTTAATGTTATCCCACTTTGCAATAAAGCTTGACTACGGATATTTTAAGAATAATGTCTTTATGTTTAATGGGATCTCATGATTAAGTCACACTTAACATTTCATTAAACAAACTAACTATTCTAGGGACTTTATTATTCTGAAAGACAAACATAATAAAGAAATGCCTTTTATTATTAAACGAATAATCCGATACAAGTACCAAAAAGTATTGGCCTCTAGGGCTTACACCAACAACACCGTCTATCGATATTGATTGGTGGTTTTAGAGTCACTAACTCAGCTCCGGTCGTGCCATCATAGCTCGAGTTATACCTGTTCAGTATCCTGCACAGTGTGAAGATGGCTACAATTAGAGTGGTACCTCATTGTATCACATCCACGCATTACCCCACCGCCAGTTGAGGGTGAACCTTCTGATGACCAGGTACCTAGTGATGACGCGTCGCCTCCTCCTCCTCTAGTACATCACCCCAAGGATCAACAACGCTTCTAGATGATTGTAGTAAACCCATATGGTGAGGTTTATACTGCATTAGCTCGGGCTGCACACATAACCCGTGGGGGGCCTATTTAGATATATTTTATATTATTTTTATTATATTTATATTACTCAGAACTAGTATAAACTTATGTATAATATATTACGATTTTTTGACCGAAACTTGCATTTCAAAAAGTTTCGTAGAATCAAATTTTCAGATGATGTTTTGCATGGGCTTCCATCATAACCTTCCCCCGTAACATATAGGAAGGATATGAAAAGCTTTGTATCGTTTCGTATAGTCCTCGATTTAATTTGATTTTTTGAGCAAAACTAGTATAAACTTGTGTATACTATATTACGATTTTTTTACCGAAACTTGCAATTCGAAAAGTTTCGTAGAATCAAATTTTCAGATAATATTTTGCATGGGCTTCCATCATAACCTTCCCCCGTAACATATAGGAATGATTTGAAAAGCTTTGTATCGTTTCGTATACTCCTTGATTTAATTTTTTATTTTGATCAAAACTAGTATAAACTTGTGTATACTATATTACGATTTTTTGACCGAAACTTGCATTTCAAAAAGTTTCTTTGAATCAAATTTTCAGATGATTTTTTGCATGGGGTTCCATCATAACCTTCCCCCGTAACATATAGGAAGGATCTGAAAAGCTTTGTATCGTTTCGTATAGTCCTCGATTTAATTTGATTTTTTGAGGAAAACTAGTATAAACTTGTGTATAATATATTACGATTTTTTTACCGAAACTTGCAATTCGAAAAGTTTCGTAGAATCAAATTTTCAGATAATTTTTTGCATGGACTTCCATCATAACCTTGCCTCGTAACATATAGGAAGGATCTGAAAAGTTTTGTATTTTTTCGTATAGTCCTCGATTTAATTTGATTTTTTGAGCAAAACTAGTATAAACTTGTGTATATTACGATTTTTTGACCGAAACTTGCATTTCAAAAAGTTTCGTAGAATCAAATTTCCCGTTGATTTTTTGCATGGATTTCCATCATAACCTTCCCCCGTAACATATAGGAAGGATCTGAAAAGCTTTCTATCTTTTTGTATAGTCCTCGATTTAATTTGTTATTTTGAGCAAAACTAGTATAAACTTGTGTATACTATATTACTATTTTTTGACAGAAACTTGCATTTCAAAAAGTTTCGTAGAATCAAATTTTCAGATGATTTTTTGCATGGGCTTCCATCATAACCTTCCCCCGTAACATATAGGAAGGATTTGAAAAGCTTTGTATCGTTTCGTATAGTCCTCGATTTAATTTGTTATTTTGAGCAAAACTTGTATAAACTTATGTATAATATATTACGATTTTTTGACCGAAACTTGCATTTCAAAAAGTTTCGTAGAATCAAATTTTCAGATGATTTTTTGCATAGGCTTCCATCATAACCTTCCCACGTAACATATAGTAAGGATATGAAAAGCTTTGTATCGTTTCGTATAGTCCTCGATTTAATTTGATTTTTTGAGCAAAACTAGTATAAACTTGTGAATATTACGATTTTTTGACCGAAACATGCATTTCAAAAAGTCTCTTAGAATCAAATTTCCAGATTATTTTTTGCATAGACTTCCATCATAACCTTCCCCCGTAACATATAGGAAGGATCTGAAAAGCTTTGTATCGTTTCGTATATTCCTCAGTTTAATTTGTTATTTTGAGCAAAACTAGTAAAAGCTTGTGTATACATATTACGATTTTTTGACCGAAACTTGCATTTCAAAAAGTTTTGTAGAATCAAATTTTCAGATGATTTTTTGCATGCGCTTCCATCATAACCTTCCCCCGTAACATATATGAATGATTTGAAAAGCTTTGTATCGTTTCGTATAGTCCTTGATTTAATTTTTTATTTTGATCAAAACTAGTATAAACTTGTGTATACTATATTACGATTTTTTGACCGAAACTTGCATTTCAAAAAGTTTCTTAGAATCAAATTTTTAGATGATTTTTTGCATGGGCTTCCATCATAACCTTCCCCCGTAACATATAGGAAGGATCTGAAAAGCTTTGTATCGTTTCGTATAGTCCTCGATTAAATTTGATTTTTTGAGCAAAACTAGTATAAACTTGTGTATACTATATTACGATTTTTTGACCGAAACTTGCATTTCAAAAAGTTTCGTAGAATCAAATTTTCAGATGATTTTTTGCATGGGCTTCCATCATAACCTTCCCCCGTAACATATAGGAATGATTTGAAAAGCTTTGTATCGTTTCGTATAGTCCTCGATTTAATTTGTTATTTTGAGCAAAACTAGTATAAACTTGTGTATACTATATTACGATTTTTTGACCGAAACTTGCATTTCAAAAAGTTTCGTAGAATCAAATTTCCCGTTGATTTTTTGCATGGATTTCCATCATAACCTTCCCCCGTAACATATAGGAAGGATCTGAAAAGCTTTGTATCTTTTCGTATTGTCCTCGATTTAATTTGTTATTTTGAGCAAAACTAGTATAAACTTGTGTATACTGTATTACTATTTTTTGACAGAAACTTGCATTTCAAAAAGTTTCGTAGAATCAAATTTTCAGATGATTTTTTGCATGGGCTTCCATCATAACCTTCCCCCGTAACATATAGGAAGGATTTGAAAAGCTTTGTATCGTTTCGTATAGTCCTCGATTTAATTTGTTATTTTGAGCAAAACTAGTATAAACTTATGTATAATATATTATGATTTTTTGACCGAAACTTGCATTTCAAAAAGTTTCGTAGAATCAAATTTTCAGATGATTTTTTGCATAGGCTTCCATCATAACCTTCCCACATAACATATAGTAAGGATATGAAAAGCTTTGTATCGTTTCGTATAGTCCTCGATTTAATTTGATTTTTTGAGCAAAACTAGTATAAACTTGTGAATATTACGATTTTTTGACCGAAACTTGCATTTCAAAAAGTCTCTTAGAATCAAATTTCCAGATTATTTTTTGCATAGACTTCCATCATAACCTTCCCCCGTAACATATAGGAAGGATCTGAAAAGCTTTGTATCGTTTCGTATATTCCTCGGTTTAATTTGTTATTTTGAGCAAAACTAGTAAAAGCTTGTGTATACATATTAGGATTTTTTGACCGAAACTTGCATTTCAAAAAGTTTTGTAGAATCAAATTTTCAGATGATTTTTTGCATGGGCTTCCATCATAACCTTCCCCCGTAACATATATGAATGATTTGAAAAGCTTTGTATCGTTTCGTATAGTCCTTGATTTAATTTTTTATTTTGATCAAAACTAGTATAAACTTGTGTATACTATATTACGATTTTTTGACCGAAACTTGCATTTCAAAAAGTTTCTTAGAATCAAATTTTTAGATGATTTTTTGCATGGGCTTCCATCATAACCTTCCCCCGTAACATATAGGAAGGATCTGAAAAGCTTTGTATCGTTTCGTATAGTCCTCGATTAAATTTGATTTTTTGAGCAAAACTAGTATAAACTTGTGTATACTATATTACGATTTTTTGACCGAAACTTGCATTTCAAAAAGTTTTGTAGAATCAAATTTTCAGATGATTTTTTGCATGGGCTTCCATCATAACCTTCCCCCGTAACATATATGAATGATTTGAAAAGCTTTTTATCGTTTCGTATAGTCCTTGATTTAATTTTTTATTTTGATCAAAACTAGTATAAACTTGTGTATACTATATTACGATTTTTTGACCGAAACTTGCATTTCAAAAAGTTTCTTAGAATCAAATTTTCAGATGATTTTTTGCATGGGCTTCCATCTTAACCTTCCCCCGTAACATATAGGAAGGATCTGAAAAGCTTTGTATCTTTTCGTATAGTCCTCGATTTAATTTGTTATTTTGAGCAAAACTAGTATAAACTTGTGTATACTATATTACTATTTTTTGACAGAAACTTGCATTTCAAAAAGTTTCGTAGAATCAAATTTTCAGATGATTTTTTGCATGGGCTTCCATCATAACCTTCCCCCGTAACATATAGGAAGGATTTGAAAAGCTTTGTATCGTTTCGTATAGTCCTCGATTTAATTTGTTATTTTGAGCAAAACTAGTATAAACTTATGTATAATATATTACGATTTTTTGACCGAAACATGCATTTCAAAAAGTTTCGTAGAATCAAATTTTCAGATGATTTTTTGCATAGGCTTCCATCATAACCTTCCCACGTAACATATAGTAAGGATATGAAAAGCTTTGTATCGTTTCGTATAGTCCTCGATTTAATTTGATTTTTTGAGCAAAACTAGTATAAACTTGTGAATATCACGATTTTTTGACCGAAACATGCATTTCAAAAAGTCTCTTAGAATCAAATTTCCAGATTATTTTTTGCATAGACTTCCATCATAACCTTCCCCCGTAACATATAGGAAGGATCTGAAAAGCTTTGTATCGTTTCGTATATTCCTCGGTTTAATTTGTTATTTTGAGCAAAACTAGTAAAAGCTTGTGTATACATATTACGATTTTTTGACCGAAACTTGCATTTCAAAAAGTTTCGTAGAATCAAATTTTCAGATGATTTTTTGCATGGGCTTCCATCATAACCTTCCCCCGTAACATATATGAATGATTTGAAAAGCTTTGTATCGTTTCGTATAGTCCTTGATTTAATTTTTTATTTTGATCAAAACTAGTATAAACTTGTGTATACTATATTACGATTTTTTGACCGAAACTTGCATTTCAAAAAGTTTCTTAGAATCAAATTTTTAGATGATTTTTTGCATGGGCTTCCATCATAACCTTCCCCCGTAACATATAGGAAGGATCTGAAAAGCATTGTATCGTTTCGTATAGTCCTCGATTAAATTTGATATTTTGAGCAAAACTAGTTTAAACTTGTGTATACTATATTACGATTTTTTGACCGAAACTTGCATTTCAAAAAGTTTCGTAGAATCAAATTTTTAGATGATTTTTTGCATGGGCTTCCATCATAACCTTCCCCCGTAACATATAGGAAGGATCTGAAAAGCTTTGTATCGTTTCGTATAGTCCTCGATTTAATTTGATTTTTTGAGAAAAACTAGTGTAAACTTGTGTATATTACGATTTTTTGACCGAAACTTGCATTTCAAAAAGTTTCGTAGAATCAAATTTCCCGTTGATTTTTTGCATGGATTTCCATCATAACCTTCCCCCGTAACATATACGAAGGATCTGAAAAGCTTTGTATCTTTTCGTATAGTCCGCGATTTAATTTGTTATTTTGAGCAAAACTAGTATAAACTTGTGTATACTATATTACTATTTTTTGACAGAAACTTGCATTTCAAAAAGTTTCGTAGAATCAAATTTTCAGATGATTTTTTGCATGGGCTTCCATCATAACCTTCCCCCGTAACATATAGGAAGGATTTGAAGAGCTTTGTATCGTTTCGTATAGTCCTCGATTTAATTTGTTATTTTGAGCAAAACTAGTATAAACTTATGTATAATATATTACGATTTTTTGACCGAAACTTACATTTCAAAAAGTTTCGTAGAATCAAATTTTCAGATGATTTTTTGCATGGGCTTCCATCATAACCTTCCCCCGTAACATATAGGAAGGATATGAAAAGCTTTGTATCGTTTCGTATAGTCCTCGATTTAATTTGATTTTTTGAGCAAAACTAGTATAAACTTGTGAATATTACGATTTTTTGACCGAAACATGCATTTCAAAAAGTTTCTTAGAATCAAATTTCCAGATGATTTTTGCATAGACTTCCATCATAACCTTCCCCCGTAACATATAGGAAGGATCTGAAAAGCTTTGTATCGTTTCGTATATTCCTCGATTTAATTTGTTATTTTGAGCAAAACTAGTATAAGCTTGTGTATACTATATTACGATTTTTTGACCGAAACTTGCATTTCAAAAAGTTTCGTAGAATAAAATTTCCAGATGATTTTTTGCATGGGCTTCCATCATAACCTTCCCCCGTAAAATATAGGAATGATTTGAAAAGCTTTGTATCATTTCGTATAGTCCTTGATTTAATTTTTTATTTTGATCAAAACTAGTATAAACTTGTGTATACTATATTACGATTTTTTGACCAAAACTTGCATTTCAAAAAGTTTCTTAGAATCAAATTTTCAGATGATTTTTTGCATGGGCTTCCATCATAACCTTCCCCCGTAACATATAGAAAGGATCTGAAAAGCTTTGTATCGTTTCGTATAGTCCTCGATTAAATTTGATTTTTTGAGCAAAACTAGTATAAACTTGTGTATACTATATTACGATTTTTTGACCGACACTTGCATTTCAAAAAGTTTCGTAGAATCAAATTTTCAGATGATTTTTCGCATGGGCTTCCATTATAACCTACCCCCGTAAGATATAGGAAGGATCTGAAAAGCTATGTATCATTTCGTATAGTCCTCGGTTTAATTTGATTTTTTGAGCAAAACTAGTATAAACTTGTGTATAATATATTACGATTTTTTGACCGAAACTTGCATTCCAAAAAGTTTAGTAGAATAAAATTTCCAGATGATTTTTTTGCATGGGGTTCCATTATAACCTACTCACGTAACATATAGGAAGGATCTGATAAGCAATGTATCGTTTCGTATAGTCCACAATTTAATTTGATTTTTTGGACAAAACTAGTATAAACTTGTGTATACTATATTACAATTTTTTGACCGTAACTTGCATTTCAAAAAGTTTCGTAGAATCAAATTTTTAGATGATTTTTTGCATGGGCTTCCATCATAACCTTCCCCCGTAACATATAGGAAGGATCTGAAAAGCTTTGTATCGTTTCGTATAGTCCTCGATTTAATTTGATTTTTTGAAAAAAACTAGTATAAACTTGTGTATAATATATTACAATTTTTTTACCGAAACTTGCAATTCGAAAAGTTTCGTAGAATCAAATTTTCAGATAATTTTTTGCATGGACTTCCATCATAACCTTCCCTCGTAACATATAGGAAGGATCTGAAATGTTTTGTATTGTTTCATATAGTCCTCGATTTAATTTGATTTTTTGAGCAAAACTAGTTTAAACTTGTGTATATTACGATTTTTTGACCGAAACTTGCATTTCCAAAAGTTTCGTAGAATCAAATTTCCAGATGATTTTTTGCATGGACTTCCATCATAACCTTCCCCCGTAACATATAGGAAGGATCTGAAAAGCTTTGTATCTTTTCGTATAGTCCTCGATTTAATTTGTTATTTTGAGCAAAACTAGTATAAACTTGTGTATACTATATTACGATTTTTTGACCGAAACTTGCATTTCAAAAAGTTTCGTAGAATCAAATTTTCAGATGATTTTTTGCATGGGCTTCCATCATAACCTTCCCCCGTAACATATAGGAAGGATCTGAAAAGCTATGTATCGTTTCGTATAGTCCTCGATTTAATTTGATTTTTTGAACAAAACTAGTATAAACTTATGTATAATATATTACGATTTTTTGACCGAAACTTGCATTTCAAAAAGTTTCGTAGAATCAAATTTTCAGATGATTTTTTGCATGGGCTTCCATCATAACCTTCCCACGTAACATATAGTAAGGATATGAAAAGCTTTGTATCGTTTCGTATAGTCCTCGATTTAATTTGATTTTTTGAGCAAAACTAGTATAAACTTGTGAATATTACGATTTTTTGACCGAAACATGCAATTCAAAAAGTTTCTTAGAATCAAATTTCCAGATGATTTTTTGCATAGACTTCCATCATAACCTTCCCCCGTAACATATAGGAAGTATCTGAAAAGCTTTGTATCGTTTCGTATATTCCTCGGTTTAATTTGTTATTTTGAGCAAAACTAGTAAAAGCTTGTGTATACATATTACGATTTTTTGACCGAAACTTGCATTTCAAAAAGTTTCGTAGAATCAAATTTTCAAATGATTTTTTGCATGGGCTTCCATCATAACCTTCCCCCGTAACATATAGGAATGATTTGAAAAGCTTTGTATCGTTTCGTATAGTCCTTGATTTAATTTTTTATTTTGATCAAAACTAGTATAAACTTGTGTATACTATATTACGATTTTTTGACCGAAACTTGCATTTCAAAAAGTTTCTTAGAATCAAATTTTCAGATGATTTTTTGCATGGGCTTCCATCATAACCTTCCCCCGTAACATATAGGAAGGATCTGAAAAGCTTTGTATCGTTTCGTATAGTCCTCGATTTAATTTTTTATTTTGAGCAAAACTAGTATAAACTTATGTATAATATATTACGATTTTTTGACCGAAACTTGCATTTCAAAAAGTTTCGTAGAATCAAATTTTCAGATGATGTTTTGCATGGGCTTCCATCATAACCTTCCCCCGTAACATATAGGAAGGATATGAAAAGCTTAGTATCGTTTCGTATAGTCCTCGATTTAATTTGATTTTTTGAGCAAAACTAGTATAAACTTGTGTATACTATATTACGATTTTTTTTACCGAAACTTGCAATTCGAAAAGTTTCGTAGAATCAAATTTTCAGATAATATTTTAGATGGGCTTCCATCATAAACTTCCCCCGTAACATATAGGAATGATTTGAAAAGCTTTGTATCGTTTCGTATAGTCCTTGATTTAATTTTTTATTTTGATCAAAACTAGTATAAAATTGTGTATACTATATTACGATTTTTTGACCGAAACTTGCATTTCAAAAAGTTTCTTTGAATCAAATTTTCAGATGATTTTTTGCATGGGCTTCCATCATAACCTTCCCCCGTAACATATAGGAAGGATCTGAAAAGCTTTGTATCGTTTCGTATAGTCCTCGATTTAATTTGATTTTTTGAGAAAAACTAGTATAAACTTGTGTATACTATATTACGATTTTTTTACCGAAACTTGCAATTCGAAAAGTTTCGTAGAATCAAATTTTCAGATAATTTTTTGCATGGACTTCCATCATAACCTTGCCTCGTAACATATAGGAAGGGTCTGAAAAGTTTTGTATTTTTTCGTATAGTCCTCGATTTAATTTGATTTTTTGAGCAAAACTAGTTAAAACTTGTGTATATTACGATTTTTTGACCGAAACTTGCATTTCAAAAAGTTTCGTAGAATCAAATTTCCCGTTGATTTTTTGCATGGATTTCCATCATAACCTTCCCCCGTAACATATAGGAAGGATCTGAAAAGCTTTGTATCTTTTCGTATAGTCCTCGATTTAATTTGTTATTTTGAGCAAAACTAGTATAAACTTGTGTATACTATATTACTATTTTTTGATAGAAACGTGCATTTCAAAAAGTTTCGTAGAATCAAATTTTCAGATGATTTTTTGCATGGGCTTCCGTCATAACCTTCCCCCGTAACATATAGGAAGGATTTGAAAAGCTTTGTATCGTTTTGTATAGTCCTCGATTTAATTTGTTATTTTGAGCAAAACTAGTATAATCTTATGTATAATATATTACGATTTTTTGACCGAAACTTGCATTTCAAAAAGTTTCGTAGAATCAAATTTCCCGTTGATTTTTTGCATGGATTTCCATCATAACCTTCCCCCGTAACATATAGGAAGGATCTGAAAAGCTTTGTATCTTTTCGTATAGTCCTCGATTTAATTTGTTATTTTGAGCAAAACTAGTATAAACTTGTGTATACTATATTACTATTTTTTGACAGAAACTTGCATTTCAAAAAGTTTCGTAGAATCAAAATTTCAGATGATTTTTTGCATGGGCTTCCATCATAACCTTCCCCCGTAAAATATAGGAAGGATTTGAAAAGCTTTGTATCGTTTCGTATAGTCCTCGATTTAATTTGTTATTTTGAGCAAAACTAGTATAAACTTATGTATAATATATTACGATTTTTTGACCGAAACTTGCATTTCAAAAAGTTTCGTAGAATCAAATTTTCAGATGATTTTTTGCATAGGCTTCCATCATAACCTTCCCACGTAACATATAGTAAGGATATGAAAAGCTTTGTATCGTTTCGTATAGTCCTCGATTTAATTTGATTTTTTGAGCAAAACTAGTATAAACTTGTGAATATTACGATTTTTTGACCGAAACATGCATTTCAAAAAGTCTCTTAGAATCAAATTTCCAGATGATTTTTTGAATAGACTTCCATCATAACCTTCCCCCGTAACATATAGTAAGGATCTGAAAAGCTTTGTATCGTTTCGTATATTCCTCGGTTTAATTTGTTATTTTGAGCAAAACTAGTAAAAGCTTGTGTATACATATTACGATTTTTTGACCGAAACTTGCATTTCAAAAAGTTTCTTAGAATCAAATTTTCAGATGATTTTTTGCATGGGCTTCCATCATAACCTTCCCCCGTAACATATATGAATGATTTGAAAAGCTTTGTATCGTTTCGTATAGTCCTTGATTTAATTTTTTATTTTGATCAAAACTAGTATAAACTTGTGTATACTATATTACGATTTTTTGACCGAAACTTGCATTTCAAAAAGTTTCTTTGAATCAAATTTTCAGATGATTTTTTGCATGGGCTTCCATCATAACCTTCCCCCGTAACATATAGGAAGGATCTGAAAAGCTTTGTATCGTTTCGTATAGTCCTCGATTTAATTTGATTTTTTGAGAAAAACTAGTATAAACTTGTGTATAATATATTACGATTTTTTGACCGAAACTTGCATTTCAAAAAGTTTCGTAGAATCAAATTTTCAGATGATGTTTTGCATGGGCTTCCATCATAACCTTCCCCCGTAACATATAGGAAGGATATGAAAAGCTTAGTATCGTTTCGTATAGTCCTCGATTTAATTTGATTTTTTGAGCAAAACTAGTATAAACTTGTGTATATTACGATTTTTTGACCGAAACTTGCATTTCAAAAAGTTTCTTAGAATCAAATTTTCAGATGATTTTTTGCATGGGCTTCCATCATAACCTTCCCCCGTAACATATAGGAAGGATCTGAAAAGCTTTGTATCGTTTCGTATAGTCCTCGATTAAATTTGATTTTTTGAGCAAAACTTGTATAAACTTGTGTATACTATATTACGATTTTTTGACCGAAACTTGCATTTCAAAAAGTTTCGTAGAATCAAATTTTCAGATGATTTTTTGCATGGGCTTCCATCATAACCTTCCCCCGTAACATATAGGAAGGATTTGAAAAGCTTTGTATCGTTTTGTATAGTCCTCGATTTAATTTGTTATTTTGAGCAAAACTAGTATAATCTTATGTATAATATATTACGATTTTTTGACCGAAACTTGCATTTCAAAAAGTTTCGTAGAATCAAATTTCCCGTTGATTTTTTGCACGGATTTCCATCATAACCTTCCCCCGTAACATATAGGAAGGATCTGAAAAGCTTTGTATCTTTTCGTATATTCCTCGATTTAATTTGTTATTTTGAGCAAAACTAGTATAAACTTGTGTATACTATATTACTATTTTTTGACAGAAACTTGCATTTCAAAAAGTTTCGTAGAATCAAAATTTCAGATGATTTTTTGCATGGGCTTCCATCATAACCTTCCCCCGTAAAATATAGGAAGGATTTGAAAAGCTTTGTATCGTTTCGTATAGTCCTCGATTTAATTTGTTATTTTGAGCAAAACTAGTATAAACTTATGTATAATATATTACGATTTTTTGACCGAAACTTGCATTTCAAAAAGTTTCGTAGAATCAAATTTTCAGATGATTTTTTGCATAGGCTTCCATCATAACCTTCCCACGTAACATATAGTTAGGATATGAAAAGCTTTGTATCGTTTCGTATAGTCGTCGATTTAATTTGATTTTTTGAGCAAAACTAGTATAAACTTATGAATATTACGATTTTTTGACCGAAACATGCATTTCAAAAAGTCTCTTAGAATCAAATTTCCAGATGATTTTTTGCATAGACTTCCATCATAACCTTCCCCCGTAACATATAGGAAGGATCTGAAAAGCTTTGTATCGTTTCGTATATTCCTCGGTTTATTTTGTTATTTTGAGCAAAACTAGTAAAAGCTTGTGTATACATATTACGATTTTTTGACCGAAACTTGCATTTCAAAAAGTTTCATAGAATCAAATTTTCAGATGATTTTTTGCATGGGCTTCCATCATAACCTTCCCCCGTAACATATATGAATGATTTGAAAAGCTTTGTATCGTTTCGTATAGTCCTTGATTTAATTTTTTATTTTGATCAAAACTAGTATAAAATTGTGTATACTATATTACGATTTTTTGACCGAAACTTGCATTTCAAAAAGTTTCTTTGAATCAAATTTTCAGATGATTTTTTGCATGGGCTTCCATCATAACCTTCCCCCGTAACATATAGGAAGGATCTGAAAAGCTTTGTATCGTTTCGTATAGTCCTCGATTTAATTTGATTTTTTGAGAAAAACTAGTATAAACTTGTGTATAATATATTACGATTTTTTTACCGAAACTTGCAATTCGAAAAGTTTCGTAGAATCAAATTTTCAGATAATTTTTTGCATGGACTTCCATCATAACCTTGCCTCGTAACATATAGGAAGGATCTAAAAAGTTTTGTATTTTTTCGTATAGTCCTCGATTTAATTTGATTTTTTGAGCAAAACTAGTATAAACTTGTGTATATTACGATTTTTTGACCGAAACTTGCATTTCAAAAAGTTTCGTACAATCAAATTTCCCGTTGATTTTTTGCATGGATTTCCATCATAACCTTCCCCCGTAACATATAGGAAGGATCTGAAAAGCTTTGTATCTTTTCGTATAGTCCTCGATTTAATTTGTTATTTTGAGCAAAACTAGTATAAACTTGTGTATACTATATTACTATTTTTTGACAGAAACTTGCATTTCAAAAAGTTTCGTAGAATCAAATTTTCAGATGATTTTTTGCATGGGCTTCCATCATAACCTTCCCCCGTAACATATAGGAAGGATTTGAAAAGCTTTGTATCGTTTCGTATAGTCCTCGATTTAATTTGTTATTTTGAGCAAAACTAGTATAAACTTATGTATAATATATTACGATTTTTTGAACGAAACTTGCATTTCAAAAAGTTTCGTAGAATCAAATTTTCAGATGATTTTTTGCATAGGCTTCCATCATAACCTTCCCACGTAACATATAGTAAGGATATGAAAAGCTTTGTATCGTTTCGCATAGTCCTCGATTTAATTTGATTTTTTGAGCAAAACTAGTATAAACTTGTGAATATTACGATTTTTTGACCGAAACATGCATTTCAAAAAGTCTCTTAGAATCAAATTTCCAGATTATTTTTTGCATAGACTTCCATCATAACCTTCCCCCGTAACATATAGGAAGGATCTGAAAAGCTTTGTATCGTTTCGTACATTCCTCGGTTTAATTTGTTATTTTGAGCATAACTAGTAAAAGCTTGTGTATACATATTACGATTTTTTGACCGAAACTTGCATTTCAAAAAGTTTCGTAGAATTAAATTTTCAGATAATTTTTTGCATGGGCTTCCATCATAACCTTCCCCCGTAACATATATGAATGATTTGAAAAGCTTTGTATCGTTTCGTATAGTCCTTGATTTAATTTTTTATTTTGATCAAAACTCGTATAAACTTGTGTATACTATATTACGATTTTTTGACCGAAACTTGCATTTCAAAAAGTTTCTTAGAATCAAATTTTCAGATGATTTTTTGCATGGGCTTCCATCATAACCTTCCCCCGTAACATATAGGAAGGATCTGAAAAGCTTTGTATCGTTTCGTATAGTCCTCGATTAAATTTGATTTTTTGAGCAAAACTAGTATAAACTTGTGTATACTATATTACGATTTTTTGACCGAAACTTGCATTTCAAAAAGTTTCGTAGAATCAAATTTTTAGATGATTTTTTGCATGGGCTTCCATCATAACCTTCCCCCGTAACATATAGGAAGGATCTGAAAAGCTTTGTATCGTTTCGTATAGTCCTCGATTTAATTTGATTTTTTGAGAAAAACTAGTGTAAACTTGTGTATATTACGATTTTTTGACCGAAACTTGCATTTCAAAAAGTTTCGTAGAATCAAATTTCCCGTTGATTTTTTGCATGGATTTCCATCATAACCTTCCCCCGTAACATATAGGAAGGATCTGAAAAGCTTTGTATCTTTTCGTATAATCCTCGATTTAATTTGTTATTTTGAGCAAAACTAGTATAAACTTGTGTATACTATATTACTATTTTTTGACAGAAACTTGCATTTCAAAAAGTTTCGTAGAATCAAATTTTCAGATGATTTTTTGCATGGGCTTCCATCATAACCTTCCCCAGTAACATATAGGAAGGATTTGAAGAGCTTTGTATCGTTTCGTATAGTCCTCGATTTAATTTGTTATTTTGAGCAAAACTAGTATAAACTTATGTATAATATATTACGATTTTTTGACCGAAACTTGCATTTCAAAAAGTTTCGTAGAATCAAATTTTCAGATGATTTTTTGCATGGGCTTCCATCATAACCTTCCCCCGTAACATATAGGAAGGATATGAAAAGCTTTGTATCGTTTCGTATAGTCCTCGATTTAATTTGATTTTTTGAGCAAAACTAGTATAAACTTGTGAATATTACGATTTTTTGACCGAAACATGCATTTCAAAAAGTTTCTTAGAATCAAATTTCCAGATGATTTTTTGCATAGACTTCCATCATAACCTTCCCCCGTAACATATAGGAAGGATCTGAAAAGCTTTGTATCTTTTCGTATAATCCTCGATTTAATTTGTTATTTTGAGCAAAACTAGTATAAACTTGTGTATACTATATTACTATTTTTTGACAGAAACTTGCATTTCAAAAAGTTTCGTAGAATCAAATTTTCAGATGATTTTTTGCATGGGCTTCCATCATAACCTTCCCCAGTAACATATAGGAAGGATTTGAAGAGCTTTGTATCGTTTCGTATAGTCCTCGATTTAATTTGTTATTTTGAGCAAAACTAGTATAAACTTATGTATAATATATTACGATTTTTTGACCGAAACTTGCATTTCAAAAAGTTTCGTAGAATCAAATTTTCAGATGATTTTTTGCATGGGCTTCCATCATAACCTTCCCCCGTAACATATAGGAAGGATATGAAAAGCTTTGTATCGTTTCGTATAGTCCTCGATTTAATTTGATTTTTTGAGCAAAACTAGTATAAACTTGTGAATATTACGATTTTTTGACCGAAACATGCATTTCAAAAAGTTTCTTAGAATCAAATTTCCAGATGATTTTTTGCATAGACTTCCATCATAACCTTCCCCCGTAACATATAGGAAGGATCTGAAAAGCTTTGTATCGTTTCGTATATTCCTCGATTTAATTTGTTATTTTGAGCAAAACTAGTATAAGCTTGTGTATACTATATTACGATTTTTTGACCGAAACTTGCATTTCAAAAAGTTTCGTAGAATAAAATTTCCAGATGATTGTTTGCATGGGCTTCCATCATAACCTTCCCCCGTAAAATATAGGAATGATTTGAAAAGCTTTGTATCGTTTCGTATAGTCCTTGATTTAATTTTTTATTTTGATCAAAACTAGTATAAACTTGTGTATACTATATTACGATTTTTTGACCAAAACTTGCATTTCAAAAAGTTTCTTAGAATCAAATTTTTAGATGATTTTTTGCATGGGCTTCCATCATAACCTTCCCCCGTAACATATAGGAAGGATCTGAAAAGCTTTGTATCGTTTCGTATAGTCCTCGATTAAATTTGATTTTTTGAGCAAAACTAGTATAAACTTGTGTATACTATATTACGATTTTTTGACCGAAACTTGCATTTCAAAAAGTTTCGTAGAATCAAATTTTTAGATGATTTTTTGCATGGGCTTCCATCATAACCTTCCCCCGTAACATATAGGAAGGATCTGAAAAGCTTTGTATCGTTTCGTATAGTCCTCGATTTAATTTGATTTTTTGAGAAAAACTAGTGTAAACTTGTGTATAATATATTACGATTTTTTGACCGAAACTTGCATTTCAAAAAGTTTCGTAGAATCAAATTTCCCGTTGATTTTTTGCATGGATTTCCATCATAACCTTCCCCCGTAACATATAGGAAGGATCTGAAAAGCTTTGTATCTTTTCGTATAATCCTCGATTTAATTTGTTATTTTGAGCAAAACTAGTATAAACTTGTGTATACTATATTACTATTTTTTGACAGAAACTTGCATTTCAAAAAGTTTCGTAGAATCAAATTTTCAGATGATTTTTTGCATGGGCTTCCATCATAACCTTCCCCCGTAACATATAGGAAGGATTTGAAGAGCTTTGTATCGTTTCGTATAGTCCTCGATTTAATTTGTTATTTTGAGCAAAACTAATATAAACTTATGTATAATATATTACGATTTTTTGACCGAAACTTGCATTTCAAAAAGTTTCGTAGAATCAAATTTTCAGATGATTTTTTGCATGGGCTTCCATCATAACCTTCCCCCGTAAGATATAGGAAGGATCTGAAAAGCTATGTATCATTTCGTATAGTCCTCGGTTTAATTTGATTTTTTGAGCAAAACTAGTATAAACTTGTGTATAATATATTACGATTTTTTGACCGAAACTTGCATTCCAAAAAGTTTAGTAGAATAAAATTTCCAGATGATTTTTTTGCATGGGGTTCCATTATAACCTACTCACGTAACATATAGGAAGGATCTGATAAGCAATGTATCGTTTTGTATAGTCCACAATTTAATTTGATTTTTTGGACAAAACAAGTATAAACTTGTGTATACTATATTACAATTTTTTGACCGAAACTTGCATTTCAAAAAGTTTCGTAGAATCAAATTTTTAGATGATTTTTTGCATGGGCTTCCATCATAACCTTCCCCCGTAACATATAGGAAGGATCTGAAAAGCTTTGTATCGTTTCGTATAGTCCTCAATTTAATTTGATTTTTTGAAAAAAACTAGTATAAACTTGTGTATAATATATTACGATTTTTTTACCGAAACTTGCAATTCGAAAAGTTTCGTAGAATCAAATTTTCAGATAATTTTTTGCATGGACTTCCATCATAACCTTCCCTCGTAACATATAGGAAGGATCTGAAAAGTTTTGTATTGTTTCATATAGTCCTCGATTTAATTTGATTTTTTGAGCAAAACTAGTTTAAACTTGTGTATATTACGATTTTTTGACCGAAACTTGCATTTCCAAAAGTTTCGTAGAATCAAATTTCCAGATGATTTTTTGCATGGACTTCCATCATAACCTTCCCCCGTAACATATAGGAAGGATCTGAAAAGCTTTGTTTCTTTTCGTATAGTCCTCGATTTAATTTGTTATTTTGAGCAAAACTAGTTTAAACTTGTGTATACTATATTACGATTTTTTGACCGAAACTTGCATTTCAAAAAGTTTCGTAGAATCAAATTTTCAGATGATTTTTTGCATGGGCTTCCATCATAACCTTCCCCCGTAACATATAGGAAGGATATGAAAAGCTTTGTATCGTTTCGTATAGTCCTCGATTTAATTTGATTTTTTGAGCAAAACTAGTATAAACTTGTGAATATTACGATTTTTTGACCGAAACATGCATTTCAAAAAGTTTCTTAGAATCAAATTTCCAGATGATTTTTTGCATAGACTTCCATCATAACCTTCCCCCGTAACATATAGGAAGTATCTGAAAAGCTTTGTATCGTTTCGTATATTCCTCGGTTTAATTTGTTATTTTGAGCAAAACTAGTAAAAGCTTGTGTATACATATTACGATTTTTTGACCGAAACTTGCATTTCAAAAAGTTTCGTAGAATCAAATTTTCAGATGATTTTTTGCATGGGCTTCCATCATAACCTTCCCCCGTAACATATAGGAATGATTTGAAAAGCTTTGTATCGTTTCGTATAGTCCTTGATTTAATTTTTTATTTTGATCAAAACTAGTATAAACTTGTGTATACTATATTACGATTTTTTGACCGAAACTTGCATTTCAAAAAGTTTCTTAGAATCAAATTTTCAGATGATTTTTTGCATGGGCTTCCATCATAACCTTCCCCTGTAACATATAGGAAGGATCTGAAAAGCTTTGTATCGTTTCGTATAGTCCTCAATTAAATTTGATTTTTTGAGCAAAACTAGTATAAACTTGTGTATACTATATTACAATTTTTTGACCGAAACTTGCATTTCAAAAAGTTTCGTAGAATCAAATTTTTAGATGATTTTTTGCATGGGCTTCCATCATAACCTTCCCCCGTAACATATAGGAAGGATCTGAAAAGCTTTGTATCGTTTCGTATAGTCCTCGATTTAATTTGATTTTTTGAGAAAAACTAGTATAAACTTGTGTATACTATATTACAATTTTTTGACCGAAACTTGCAATTCGAAAAGTTTCGTAAAATCAAATTTTCAGATAATTTTTTGCATGGACTTCCATCATAACCTTCCCTCGTAACATATAGGAAGTGAAATTCTGTGATCAGGTATGAGATGTCCTAAGAGATGTCCCAACACTTGATAGGACACTTGACAGAATTAACCAAAACTTAAATAGCAAGAAAAGTAAACAACACAGAAGTTTGTTAACCCAGTTCAGTGTATAACCACACTTACATCTGGAGGCTACCAAGCCAGGAGGAAATCCACTATAAGTATTATTAATTCTAGACTTAAACCATCCTGTTTAATCTATCACTTAATAACTACCCAATGCAATTTCTACCTAAGACACACCTTAGATAAGAGTACCCTACTCACTCCCCCTCAATCACACAGTGATCAAGTTTACAAGTTTACAAAAATTGAAGACATCCTTCAAACAATACAGCTTGATTTTACTTAACAGTTTCAATCAAGTCACAAATGCACTTTTGCTTAAAAGCTGATAAAGTGGTACATATAAAACAACCTGCTATTAAAACACTAGACACCCTATTTTGTCTTCTGAAATTCGTACTCAATTCTATGAGTTTCTGTTGCTTAAATAGGTATCTGAATTTTGGGCTTTCTGTAGAATGATCCAGCCCTAATGTGCAGCAGCTGTCACCTTGAATTTAGGGTTTGTTACTTCCTATATTCTAGGTGATTTAGGTCTTCTGTTTTAATCTGAATCTTCAATATAAAACACCCTACAGATGCGCCTTGTTCTGTTTTTATCCATCATTAATTAATTCCAGATACTCCTCCTTAAATATCTCTGATCAGTTAATCATTAATTAATTCTGGTAGCAGGTCTGAGATGTCTCAACATCTGTTGGGACATCCTGAAAAACTGAACTTAAGTTATTTCACAATGTCCCAACATCTGGTAGGACATCCTGAAATAAGTTCATATACTCTGTTTGCTAATGTTCCAACATCTGATAAGACATTCTGAACTGAATTTAACATTTCTTGTTTGGTCAAAAATTCTGCCAATTCTTAAACATCTACAAACTCCCCCTTTGGCTAATTTTTGGCTAACATCTTTTCTGGTTTTCAGAGTGCAGCAGAAGTTCTTTTTATCAGAGTATAGCAATAATTTTCTGTTGATTCTTATTTGAGATTACTCCCCCTCAAACATATATGTATCCAATTTTGTTGCAACAGAAAAACACTATTCAGTTCAGAAGCAGAAACAAACAGATTTTTTTTTTTTTTTTATAATTAAACAGCAGTACAATTTGTTGTTGTTGTTCTCCCCCTTGTTAGACACAAAATTTGGGGCCAAAGACACTATTTTCCAGGAATACAGAGCAATGCTGTCATTACAATTTCCTCACATACAAATATCACTCAGATTCATCACTCTCAGCTTCTTCCTCATCTTCTGTTTCAGCTTCACTTGCTTCATCACTGTCTTCATCAGAGGCAACTTTCTGGTCTTCTTCACTCTCCAACCTTTGAATGATTTCTTCAAGTTTCAACTTCCTTGCTTCAAGCTCCTTGCATGTGCACTTTAGCTCAGCAATTAACTCTTTCTTGGAGATTGAAGTCTTAGCAGTTGAGGGACCAGCAGATGTCCCAGAAGGTGCTTCAACATCTGCAGCATGGTGACTGAGGAATAATTTGTAGTGAAAAGCCAGGGGGCTTTCTCTCTTGCAGATTGTGTCTTTCTCAGTTAAAATTCCAGGGTATTGACTTAGAACAATCCCACACAGCAATGATGGAAAAGCTATTGGTAGCTTTGTTGCAGAAGAGATGGCATGCTTAATAGTCTGATCAAAAATATAAGCTCCATAATCCATCTTGGTTTGAGTTCCCACAGCATAGATGAATCTGGCCAAACTAGTTGAGATGGAAGAAGTGTGATTGGTAGGCACCCAGTTAGCAGTTCCAATCCTGTTCAGCATGGCATACTTTCTGGTAAGCATGCTCACTGAGAGCTTTCCCTTCACAGGCCAAGCCTTGACCTGATTTGCAGTGATCACCTTACAGATTTGATTATCTGTCTTGCCTAGCTCATTTGGTCCATCTGTTTCTCTTCCTAGGTATTGATTTATGATTTTAGGAGAGAACTCAACACACTTACCTCTCACAAACACTTTTCTGAACTCAGATGACTTACCATTTGAGCAATCCTCCTGAAGATTTACAATGAACTCTTTGACAAGAAGTTCATAGCAGGGAGAGAACTCTGAGACTGTCTTGAATAGTCCTGCAGCAGAGATGAGGTCAATAAGTTCTGTGCACTCAAGTGCATTGCTGCTCAGTTCTCTTTCCAGGGCAACCCTTCTTTGGTACACATACTTCCATCTGTTAACACTAGAGACAAGATGGAATGATATGTTGTCCAAGGGAGCTTCTGGTACAGCAGTTGAAGCTCTAGATGGTGCTGGTCTCTTCTTGGGAGGAGATGTTGGGACATCTGATTCAACATCTGAATCTGATGGTGTTGCAGCTTTTCTCTTCTGGGATTGAACTTTGCTCCATGGTTTTGTTGGCCCAAAAGTGACTTTAGCTTTCCCTTTCTTTGGAGATGCTTTCTTCTTTTCAGGAATTGCTGCTTCAGCTTGCAGCTTGCCCTTCCTGGACCTGAGTCTTTTGGCAATGCTGGGTTTAACAGATGCTATGATTTCTGCATCAGAGTCCTGCTCCAGGTTGACCACTGAAGGAGATTGAGCAGTTTCCTCTTCAGCTTGTTGATCAGCAGGGGTTTGATCTTCATTTGAGTCTTTAGCCTGTTCCACAGAGACTTCTTTATCACTTTCACTTGAGGCCTTTTTCTGATCCTCAGTCTGTTCAGTATCAGCATTAGATGAATTTTCTTTCTCATCTGCAGATGTTCCAACATTCATTGGGACATCTTGTTCTGCAGGAGTGTCTTCTGCAGTCTGAGCTGGTTCTTCTTGAGGTGCAGGCATGGTATTCAAGGGAACAGAGATTCCACTCACCTTCCTTTGTTCAAACAGAATTTGAGTGACAATTTCCTTGATTGAATCATCCACGTATTGTGAAGATTTAGGGGGCATGTTAGCAGGAGAGGGAGTGCCTTTAGCTTTGCTTCTGATTTGATCTTTACCTCTCTTTGGAGTTCTTGCCTTTTTGGTGTGAGAAACGCTTCCCCTGAGTTCGTCCAATGGGGTTGAATGCATTGGCACAACAGAGATTGGAGTGGCATGAACCACGTCTTCTTTGTTGAGAATTTCTTCAGTTGAGTTAGGGTTTTGAGACATTGTTGAGAAGGATGAAAGAAAAACTTTAGGGTTTATGATTTCTGGAGAATAGCTGGTGAATGTGATTCGCTTGTGATAGAATGATGAGAATCTTGATAGCTGATTATAAACAGTTACTAAGTAAGTAGCCGTTACTGTCCAAATGATGAGAGATGGACTTCCCAAGGATCTTGTCCAGACTGGTTTTGCCATCTGGAACTTATGCCATGCAATGTCATATGACATGTTGGCACATCTCATTAATTGCTAAATCTCACATAAACAGATTCCAAGTTTGCCCCTTAAATTCTCAAATTGAGTAGCATCCAATGCTTTGGTAAAGATATCAGCTAATTGCAAATCTGTAGCTACATGCTCCAATGAAATCACCTTTTCTTCTACAAGATCTCTGATGAAATGATGTCTGATATCAATATGCTTAGTCCTGCTGTGTTGGATAGGATTCTTAGATATGTTGATTGCACTTAAGTTGTCACAGTACAATGTCATGACATCCTGTGGGACATTGTACTCAGTGAGCATTTGCTTCATCCAAACCAACTGAGAACAACTGCTACCTGCTGCTATGTACTCAGCTTCAGCTGTAGATAAGGATACACAATTCTGTTTCTTACTGAACCAAGAAATCAGATTGTTTCCTAGAAAGAAGCATCCTCCTGAAGTGCTTTTTCTGTCATCAGCACTTCCTGCCCAATCAGCATCACAGAAGCCAGTGAGAATTGGTTTGCACCCATGAAAGTACATTATGCCATAGTCACAAGTACCATTAACATATTTAAGGATTCTCTTGACTTGATTGAGATGACTGACTTTTGGATCAGCTTGATATCTTGCACAAACTCCTACTGCAAATGCAATGTCTGGTCTGCTAGCAGTCAAGTATAACAAGCTTCCAATCATGCTCCTGTATAAGCTTTGATCTACATTCTCACCCTTTTCATCTTTAGTAAGCTTTAAATGTGTGGGGGCAGGAGTTCTCTTGTGAGCAGCATTTTCCATTCCAAATTTCTTGACTATGTTCTTGGAATACTTTCTTTGTGAGATGAACATTGAGTCTTCCATTTGCTTTACTTGCAGACCAAGAAAGTAGGTTAACTCTCCTACTAGGCTCATTTCAAATTCAGATTCCATCTGCTTGACAAAATGTTTGACCATCCTGTCAGACATTCCACCAAACACAATGTCATCAACATATATTTGTGCAATCATGACATTTCCTTCTTCATCTTTAACAAATAGGGTTTTATCAATCCCACCTTTTCTGTATCCTTGCTTGATAAGAAATGTGGTCAGTCTTTCATACCATGCCCTTGGAGCTTGCTTCAGACCATAAAGTGCTTTCTTTAATTTGTATACATGATTTGGACAGCTTGGATCAACAAATCCTTTAGGCTGTTCTACATATACCTCTTCATTAAGATAACCATTAAGAAAGGCACTTTTCACATCCATTTGAAATAGCTTGAACTTTAAGATACAAGCAATTCCCAACAGTAGTCTTATTGATTCAAGCCTTGCTACTGGTGCAAAGGTTTCATCAAAGTCTACCCCTTCAATTTGAGTGTATCCTTGAGCCACAAGTCTAGCTTTGTTCTTTGTAACAATTCCTTGTTCATTTGACTTGTTCTTATACACCCATTTTGTACCAATCACATTTATGTCATCAGGTCTAGGTACAAGATTCCACACTTCATTCCTTGTGAATTGACCTAATTCCTCTTGCATAGCACAAATCCAGTATTCATCAGTGAGAGCTTCCTTGACATTTTTAGGTTCTATTTTGGAAACAAAACAAGAACCTGAAATCACTTCTCTTGATCTAGTGCTTACACCTCTGTTGGGATCACCAATTATTAAATCTTTGGGATGATCCTTCTGTATTCTGATGGAGGGAGGTTTGCTTGAATCTTCTGACCTTGTATCATTTTGAGTGAAGTTATATTGATCATTCTTTTCTTCAGCTTCAATCTTGATATCAGCATATGTTCCAACATCTTCTGGGACATCTGTAGGAGCATCATCAATTATCACATTTATGGACTCCATGATAACCTTGGTTCTAGAATTAAATACTCTATATGCTCTGCTGTTTATGGAGTATCCAAGGAAAATCCCTTCATCACTTTTAGGATCCATTTTTCTTCTTTGCTCCCTATCTGCCAGAATATAACAGATACTTCCAAACACATGAAAGTACTTCACAGTGGGTTTTCTGCCCTTCCAGACTTCATATATTGTGGACAAGGTTCCTTTTCTCAAGGTAACTCTGTTATGGATGTAGCAGGCAGTTTTCATAGCTTCGGCCCAGAAATACAGAGGTAACTTTTTAGCATGGATCATAGCTCTTGCTGATTCTTGAATGGTTCTATTCTTCCTTTCAACAATCCCATTCTGTTGAGGAGTGATAGGTGAAGAATACTCATGATTGATTCCTTCGGAAGAGCAGAAATCTAAGAACTTTTGATTCTCAAATTCTTTTCCATGATCACTTCTTATTCTGATAACACAGCTGGATTTTTCCCTTTGCAATCTTTGACATAATTCTTTGAATACATCAAATACATCTGACTTTTCTTTGATGAAGTTTATCCATGTATATCTTGAAAAATCATCAACCACAACATAGGCATACCTCTTACCACCAAGACTTTCAACCTGCATAGGTCCCATAAGATCCATATGTAGAAGTTCCAAAACTTTGGAAGTTGTCAGATGTTGGAGCTTTGGATGGGACATCTTGGTTTGCTTTCCTATTTGACATTCACCACATATTTTGCCATCATCAATCTTCAGTTTAGGAATACCTCTTACAGCATCCATAGATATGATCTTCTTTATGCCTCTGAAATGAAGATGACCTAGTCTTTGATGCCACAGTTTCACTTCTTCTTCTTTAGCTAGAGAGCAGGTTGAAGTGAGACTGAGATTTTGGGATTCCCACATGTAACAGTTGTCTTTAGATCTGGCTCCTTTCATGACAACCTCTTGTTCTTTGTTAGTCACTATACATTCAGATTTGGTAAAGTTTACACTGTATCCTTGATCACATAGTTGACTTATGCTGATCAGGTTAGCAGTTAAACCTTTAACTAGAAGCACATCATCTAGTCTTGGAACATCTTGACAATCCAAGGTTCCAACTCCCTTGATTTCTCCTTTAGCTCCATCTCCAAAGGTAACATACCTGGATGAATGTGATTTTAAGTTTACTAACAAATTCTTCAATCCAGTCATGTGTCTTGAGCATCCACTATCAAAGTACCAGTCTTCTTTAGCTGATACTCTCAGAGATGTATGTGCTATGTATGCAGTAATTTTCTTTGACCAGATGAGTTGAGATTTCTTTTGATGCCTCTGCCCTGTGTGTTGTTCAGCTGATCTCCAAGCTTGATTGTTGATCTGGTTCTTGGGTATGTGGCTTTGATCAGTCTGAATGTCAGCTTTTGGTCTCCAAACCTTCTTGATGACCTCTGTCTTCTGCTTAGAAGGTTGCTGATTTCTTTGATGTCTATGCAGCACTTTCTTGGTACCTTCTACTTTCTGTTTGGAAGGTTGCTGATACATCTGATTTGGATATCCATGTAGCTTATAACAGTGAGGTTTGATATGCCCAAATCTTCCACAGTGATGGCATCTCCATCTTTGATACTTCTTCTTCATTTTGTTCTTTCCAGAATGTTGAGACATCTGTTGGAACATTATGTTTGTCTTTGTGTTCTGATGTTGGAGCATCTGTTGGGACATCTTGTTTGACTGTGTAGTTTTTGAAGTAGTTTTGCTAGAGCTGGCTTCATCTCTGTTATATCCCAGTCCACTTTTGTCCCCTGAATGTTTATTATTGCTGAGAATAACATCCAGTGTATTTGAGCTGCTGTTCAACATTTTAACAGATTTGGACATATGTTCCAACTTAGAGTTGAGAAGAGTTACTTCACTTTTCAAGGTATCAATGATTACTTGATCACTTGCTTTTTCATCTTCTAATACCTCATTCTGCTTCTTTAGCTTTATAACCTCACTGCATATTTCAGTGCTTCTCTTGTATAGATCTTTGAAAGCTTGCTCAAGATCTGCATAAGTAAGCTCTCCACAACTGGAATCACTATCATATTCACACAGTCCAGCTAAAGCAGTAAAATGCTTAGCTGATTCTTCTTTTGAATCTCCTCCTGAGTCTTCATCAGACCAGGTTACAGATAGTCCCTTCTTTTGTCTTTTTAAGAAGGTAGGACATTCCTTCTTGATGTGTCCATATCCTTCACATCCATGGCACTTGATTCCTTCTTGACTGGTCTTTTCAGCATAATTTGACTTTTTATTAGCATCATAAGGTCTCCTGTTCTCAGAAGAGTTTGTGTATTTTCCATTGGATTTGGATTTGCCATCCATTCCTCTGAGAATCTGTTTGACTTGTCTTCCAAGCAAGGCAAGGTTTTCTGATAAGCTTTTATCATTTGCTGATTCATCATCCTCTTCTTCATATGTATTTGACACCAAGGCTATGCTTTTGTTCTTTTTGACATTTGTGTCATTCATTCCCATCTCAAAAGTTTGAAGGGAACCAATGAGTTCTTCAACTTTCATGGAGCATATGTGTTGAGCTTCTTCTATTGCAGTGACTTTCATGTCAAATCTTTTTGGCAAAGATCTGAGAATCTTTCTTACTAGCTTTTCATCAGTCATCTTTTCTCCCAAAGCTCCAGAAGTATTGGCTATATCCAAGATGTTCATATAGAACTCATGAATTGATTCATCTTCCTTCATTCTCAAGTTTTCAAACTTGGTGGTGAGAAGTTGAAGTCTTGACATTTTTACTTTTGATGTTCCTTCATGAGTTGTTTTGAGAGTATCCCAAACATCTTTGGCCAGCTCACAATGATGCACAAGTCTGAAAATGTTCCTATCAATGCCATTGAATAAAGCATTTAAGGCTTTTGAGTTGCCTAGTGCTGAGTCTTCTTCCTCCTTACTCCATTCTTCTTCAGGTTTCAGCACTTTTGATCCATCTTTGGTGTCTTGAACAGGATGATCCCATCCAACATTGACTGCTCTCCATGCCCTGTTGTCAAGTGACCTTAAGAATGCAATCATTCTTGGCTTCCAGTAGTCATAATTAGATCCATCCAGTATAGGTGGTCTATTTACTGACCCTAAATCTCTGTCCATGTTACAGAATTTGTATTCCCTAGATCTCACCCAGTATAAACAAGCAGGGTGCCTGCTCTGATGCCAATTGAAATTCTGTGATCAGGTATGAGATGTCCTAAGAGATGTCCCAACACTTGATAGGACACTTGACAGAATTAACCAAAACTTAAATAGCAAGAAAAGTAAACAACACAGAAGTTTGTTAACCCAGTTCAGTGTATAACCACACTTACATCTGGAGGCTACCAAGCCAGGAGGAAATCCACTATAAGTATTATTAATTCTAGACTTAAACCATCCTGTTTAATCTATCACTTAATAACTACCCAATCCAATTTCTACCTAAGACACACCTTAGATAAGAGTACCCTACTCACTCCCCCTCAATCACACAGTGATCAAGTTTACAAGTTTACAAAAATTGAAGACATCCTTCAAACAATACAGCTTGATTTTACTTAACAGTTTCAATCAAGTAACAAATGCACTTTTGCTTAAAAGCTCATAAAGTGGTACATATAAAACAACCTGCTATTAAAACACTAGACACCCTATTTTGTCTTCTGAAATTCGTACTCAATTCTATGAGTTTCTGTTGCTTAAATAGGTATCTGAATTTTGGGCTTTCTGTAGAATGATCCAGCCCTAATGTGCAGCAGCTGTCACCTTGAATTTAGGGTTTGTTACTTCCTATATTCTAGGTGATTTAGGTCTTCTGTTTTAATCTGAATCTTCAATATAAAACACCCTACAGATGCGCCTTGTTCTATTTTTATCCATCATTAATTAATTCCAGATACTCCTCCTTAAATATCTCTGATCAGTTAATCATTAATTAATTCTGGTAGCAGGTCTGAGATGTCTCAACATCTGTTGGGACATCCTGAAAAACTGAACTTAAGTTATTTACACAATGTCCCAACATCTGGTAGGACATCCTGAAATAAGTTCATATACTCTGTTTGCTAATGTTCCAACATCTGATAAGACATTCTAAACTGAATTTAACATTTCTTGTTTGTTCAAAAATTCTGCCAATTCTTAAACATCTACAGGAAGGATCTGAAAAGTTTTGTATTGTTTCTTATAGTCCTCGATTTAATTTGATTTTTTGAGCAAAACTAGTATAAACTTGTGTATATTACGATTTTTTGACCGAAACTTGCATTTCAAAAAGTTTCGTAGAATCAAATTTCCCGTTGATTTTTTCCATGGATTTCCATCATAACCTTCCCCCGTAACATATAGGAAGGATCTGAAAAGCTTTGTATCTTTTCGTATAGTCCTCGATTTAATTTGTTATTTTGAGCAAAACTAGTATAAACTTGTGTATACTATATTACTATTTTTTGACAGAAACTTGCATTTCAAAAAGTTTCGTAGAATCAAATTTTCAGATGATTTTTTGCATGGGCTTCCATCATAACCTTCCCCCGTAACATATAGGAAGGATTTGAAAAGCTTTGTATCGTTTCGTATAGTCCTCGATTTAATTTGTTATTTTGAGCAAAACTAGTATAAACTTATGTATAATATATTACGATTTTTTGACCGAAACTTGCATTTCAAAAAGTTTCGTAGAATCAATTTTTCAGATGATTTTTTGCATAGGCTTCCATCATAACCTTCCCCCGTAACATATAGGAATGATTTGAAAAGCTTTGTATCGTTTTGTATAGTCCTTGATTTAATTTTTTATTTTGATCAAAACTAGTATAAACTTGTGTATATTATATTACAATTTTTTGACCGAAACTTGCATTTAAAAAAGTTTCTTAGTATCAAATTTTCAGATGATTTTTTGCATGGGCTTCCATCATAACCTTCCCCCGTAACATAAAGGAAGGATCTGAAAAGCTTTGTATCGTTTCGTATAGTCCTCGATTTAATTTGATTTTTTGAGAAAAACTAGTATAAACTTGTGTATAATATATTACGATTTTTTTCCCGAAACTTGAAATTCGAAAAGTTTCGTAGAATCAAATTTTCAGATAATTTTTTGCATGGACTTCCATCATAACCTTCCCTCGTAACATATAGGAAGGATCTGAAAAGTTTTGTATTGTTTCATATAGTCCTCGATTTAATTTGATTTTTTGAGCAAAACTAGTTTAAACTTGTGTATATTACGATTTTTTGACCGAAACTTGTATTTCCAAAAGTTTCGTAGAATCAAATTTCCAGATGATTTTTTGCATGGACTTCTATCATAACCTTCCCCCGTAACATATAGGAAGGATCTGAAAATCTTTGTATCGTTTCGTATAGTCCTCGATTTAATTTGTTATTTTGAGTAAACCTAGTATAAACTTATGTATAATATATTAAGTTTTTTTACCGAAACTTGCATTTCAAAAAGTTTCGTAGAATCAAATTTTCAGATGATTTTTTGCATGGGCTTCCATCATAACCTTCCCCCGTAACATATAGGAAGGATCTGAAAAGCTATGTATCGTTTCGTATAGTCCTCAATTTAATTTTATTTTTTGAACAAAACTAGTATAAACTTGTGTATAATATATTACAATTTTTTGACCGAAACTTGCATTTCAAAAAGTTTCGTAGAATCAAATTTTCAGATGATTTTTTGCATGGGCTTCCATCATAACCTTCCCCCGTAACATATAGGAATGATTTGAAAAGCTTTGTATCATTTCGTATAGTCCTTGATTTAATTTTTTATTTTGATCAAAACTAGTATAAACTTGTGTATATTATATTACGATTTTTTGACCGAAACTTGCATTTAAAAAAGTTTCTTAGTATCAAATTTTCAGATGATTTTTTGCATGGGCTTCCATCATAACCTTCCCCCGTAACATAAAGGAAGGATCTGAAAAGCTTTGTATCGTTTCGTATAGTCCTCGATTTAATTTGATTTTTTGAGAAAAACAAGTATAAACTTGTGTATAATATATTACAGTTTTTTTTACCGAAAGTTGCAATTCGAAAAGTTTCGTAGAATCAAATTTTCAGATAATTTTTTGAATGGACTTCCATCATAACCTTCCCTCGTAACATATAGGAAGGATCTGAAAAGTTTTGTATTGTTTCGTATAGTCCTCGATTTAATTTGATTTTTTGAGCAAAACTAGTATAAACTTGTGTATATTACGATTTTTTGACCGAAACTTGCATTTCAAGAAGTTTCGTAGAATCAAATTTCCAGTTGATTTTTTGCATGGACTTCCATCATAACCTTCCCCCGTAACATATAGGAAGGATCTGAAAAGCTTTGTATCTTTTCGTATAGTCTTCGATTTAATTTGTTATTTTGAGCAAAACTAGTATAAACTTGTGTATACTATATTACGATATTTTGACAGAAACTTGCATTTCAAAAAGTTTCGTAGAATCAAATTTTCAGATGATTTTTTGCATGGGCTTCCATCATAACCTTCCCCCGTAACATATAGGAAGGATTTGAAAAGCTTTATATCGTTTCTTATAGTCCTCGATTTAATTTGTTATTTTGAGCATAACTAGTATAAACTTATGTATAATATATTACGATTTTTTGACCGAAACTTGCATTTCAAAAAGTTTCGTAGAATCAAATTTTCAGATGATTTTTTCCATGGGCTTCCATCATAACCTTCCCCCGTAACATATAGGAAGGATATGAAAAGCTTTGTATCGTTTCGTATAGTCCTCGATTTAATTTGATTTTGTGAGCAAAACTAGTATAAACTTGTGAATATTACGATTTTTTGACCGAAACATGCATTTCAAAAAGTTTCTTAGAATCAAATTTCCAGATGATTTTTTGCATAGACTTCCATCATAACCTTCCCCCGTAACATATAGGAAGGATCTGAAAAGCTTTGTATCGTTTCGTATATTCCTCGATTTAATTTGTTATTTTGAGCAAAACTAGTATAAGCTTGTGTATACTATATTACGATTTTTTGACCGAAACTTGCATTTCAAAAAGTTTCGTAGAATCAAATTTTTAGATGATTTTTTGCATGGGCTTCCATCATAACCTTCCCCCGTAACATATAGGAATGATTTGAAAAGCTTTGTATCGTTTCGTATAGTCCTTGATTTAATTTTTTATTTTGATCAAAACTAGTATAAACTTGTGTATACTATATTACGATTTTTTGACCTAAACTTGCATTTCAAAAAGTTTCTTAGAATCAAATTTCCAGATGATTTTTTGCATGGGCTTCCATCATAACCTTCCCCCGTAACATATAGGAAGGATCTGAAAAGCTTTGTATCGTTTCGTATAGTCCTCGATTAAATTTGATTTTTTGAGCAAAACTAGTATAAACTTGTGTATACTATATTACGATTTTTTGACTGACACTTGCATTTCAAAAAGTTTCGTAGAATCAAATTTTCAGATGATTTTTCGAATGGGCTTCCATCATAACCGACCCCCGTAAGATATAGGAAGGATCTGAAAAGCTATGTATCGTTTCGTATAGTCCTCGATTTAATTTGATTTTTTGAGCAAAACTAGTATAAACTTGTGTATATTACGATTTTTTGACCGAAACTTGCATTTCAAGAAGTTTCGTAGAATCAAATTTCCAGTTGATTTTTTGCATGGACTTCCATCATAACCTTCCCCCGTAACATATAGGAAGGATCTGAAAAGCTTTGTATCTTTTCGTATAGTCTTCGATTTAATTTGTTATTTTGAGCAAAACTAGTATAAACTTGTGTATACTATATTACGATATTTTGACAGAAACTTGCATTTCAAAAAGTTTCGTAGAATCAAATTTTCAGATGATTTTTTGCATGGGCTTCCATCATAACCTTCCCCCGTAACATATATGAAGGATTTGAAAAGCTTTATATCGTTTCGTATAGTCCTCGATTTAATTTGTTATTTTGAGCATAACTAGTATAAACTTATGTATAATATATTACGATTTTTTGACCGAAACTTGCATTTCAAAAAGTTTCGTAGAATCAAATTTTCAGATGATTTTTTCCATGGGCTTCCATTATAACCTTCCCCCGTAACATATAGGAAGGATATGAAAAGCTTTGTATCGTTTCGTATAGTCCTCGATTTAATTTGATTTTTTGAGCAAAACTAGTATAAATTTGTGAATATTACGATTTTTTGACCGAAACATGCATTTCAAAAAGTTTCTTAGAATCAAATTTCTAGATGATTGTTTGCATAGACTTCCATCATAACCTTCCCCCGTAACATATAGGAAGGATCTGAAAAGCTTTGTATCGTTTCGTATATTCCTCGATTTAATTTGTTATTTTGAGCAAAACTAGTATAAGCTTGTGTATACTATATTAAGATTTTTTGACCGAAACTTGCATTTCAAAAAGTTTCGTAGAATCAAATTTTCAGATGATTTTTTGCATGGGCTTCCATCATAACCATCCCCCGTAACATATAGGAATGATTTGAAAAGCTTTGTATCGTTTCGTATAGTCCTTGATTTAATTTTTTATTTTGATCAAAACTAGTATAAACTTGTGTATACTATATTACGATTTTTTGACCGAAACTTGCATTTCAAAAAGTTTCTTAGAATCAAATTTTCAGATGATTTTTTGCATGGGCTTCCATCATAACCTTCCCCCGTAACATATAGGAAGGATCTGAAAAGCTTTGTATCGTTTCGTATAGTCCTCGATTAAATTTGATTTTTTGAGCAAAACTAGTATAAACTTGTGTATACTATATTACGATTTTTTGACCAACACTTGCATTTCAAAAAGTTTCGTAGAATCAAATTTTCAGATGATTTTTCGCATGGGCTTCCATCATAACCGACCCCCGTAAGATATAGGAAGGATCTGAAAAGCTATGTATCGTTTCGTATAGTCCTCGATTTAATTTGATTTTTTGAGCAAAACTAGTATAAACTTGTGTATAATATATTACGATTTTTTGACCGAAACTTGCATTCCAAAAAGTTTAGTAGAATTAAATTTCCAGATGATTTTTTGCATGGGCTTCCATCATAACCTTCTCACGTAACATATAGGAATGATCTGAAAAGCAATGTATCGTTTCGTATAGTCCACAATTTAATTTGATTTTTTGGACAAAACTAGTATAAACTTGTGTATACTATATTACAATTTTTTGACCGAAACTTGCATTTCAAAAAATTTCGTAGAATCAAATTTTCAGAAGATTTTTTGAATGGGCTTCCATCATAACCTTCCCCGTAACATATAGGAAGGATCTGAAAAGCTTTGTATTGTTTCGTATATTCCTCGATTTCATTTGATTTTTTGAGAAAAACTAGTATAAAATTGTGTATAATATATTACGATTATTTTACCGAAACTTGCAATTCGAAAAGTTTTGTAGAATCAAATTTTCAGATAATTTTTTGCATGGACTTCCATCATAACCTTCCCTCGTAACATATAGGAAGGATAAGAAAAGTTTTGTATTGTTTCGTATAGTCCTCGATTTAATTTGATTTTTTGAGCAAAACTAGTATAAACTTGTGTATATTACGATTTTTTGACCGAAACTTGCATTTCAAAAAGTTTCGTAGAATCAAATTTCCAGATGATTTTTTGCATGGACTTCCATCATAACCTTCCCCCGTAACATATAGGAAGGATATGAAAAGCTTTGTATCGTTTCGTATATTCCTCGATTTAATTTGATATTTTGAGCAAAACTAGTATAAACTTGTGAATATTACGATTTTTTGACCGAAACATGCATTTCAAAAAGTTTCTTAGAATCAAATTTCCAGATGATTTTTTGCTTAGACTTCCATCATAACCTTCCCCCGTAACATATAGGAAGGATCTGAAAATCTTTGTATCGTTTCGTATATTCCTCGATTTAATTTGTTATTTTGATCAAAACTAGTATAAACTTGTGTATAATATATTACGATTTTTTGACCGAAACTTGCATTTCAAAATGTTTCTTAGAATAAAATTTTCAGATGATTTTGTGCATGGGCTTCCATCATAAGCTTCCCCCGTAACATATAGGAAGGATCTGAAAAGCTTTGTATCGTTTCGTATAGTCCTCGATTAAATTTGATTTTTTTGAGCAAAACTAGTATAAACTTGTGTATACTATATTACGATTTTTTGACCGACTCTTGCATTTCAAAAAGTTTCGTAGAATCAAATATTCATATGATTTTTCGCATGGGCTTCCATCATAACCTACCCCCGTAAGATATAGGAAGGATCTGAAAGCTATGTATCGTTTCATATAGTCCTCGATTTAATTTGATTTTCTGAGCAAAACTAGTATAAACTTGTGTATAATATATTACGATTTTTTTACTGAAACTTGCATTCCAAAAAGTTTAGTATAATAAAATTTCCAGATGATTTTTTGCATGGGCTTCCATCATAACCTTCTCACGTAACATATAGGAAGGATCTGAAAAGCAATGTATCGTTTCGTATAGTCCACAATTTAATTTGATTTTTTGGACAAAACTAGTATAAACTTGTGTATACTATATTACAATTTTTTGTCCGAAACTTGCATTTCAAAAAGTTTCATAGAATCAAATTTTCAGAAGATTTTTTGCATGGGCTTCCATCATAACCTTCCCCCGTAACATATAGGAAGGATCTGAAAAGCTTTGTATCGTTTCGTATAGTCCTCGATTTAATTTGATTTTTTGAGAAAAACTAGTATAAACTTGTGTATAATATATTACGATTTTTTTATCGAAACTTGCATTTCGAAAAGTTTCATAGAATAAAATTTTCAGATAATTTTTTGCATGGACTTCAATCATAACCTTCCCTCGTAACATATAGGAAGGATCTGAAAAGTTTTGTATTGTTTCGTATAGTCCTCGATTTAATTTGATTTTTTGAGCAAAACTAGTATAAACTTGTGTATAATATATTACGATTTTTTGACCGAAACTTGCATTCCAAAAAGTTTAGTAGAATAAAATTTCCAGATGATTTTTTGCATGGGCTTCCCTCATAACCTTCTCCCGTAACATATAGGAAGGATCTGAAAAGCTATGTATCGTTTCGTATAGTCAACAATTTAATTTGATTTTTGAGCAAAACTAGTATTAACTTGTGTATATTATATTACAATTTTTTGACCGAAACTTGCATTTCAAAAAGTTTCGTAGAATCAAATTTTTAGATGATTTTTTGCATGGGCTTCCATCATAACCTTCCCCCGTAACATATAGTAAGGATCTGAAAAGCTTTGTATCATTTCGTATTGTCCTCGATTTAATTTGATTTTTTGAGAAAAACAAGTATAAACTTGTTTATAATATATTACGATTTTTTTACCAAAACTTGCAATTCGAAAAGTTTCGTAGAATCAAATTTTCAAATAATTTTTTGCATGGACTTCCATCATAACCTTCTCTCGTAACATATAGGAAGGATCTGAAAAGTTTTGTATTGTTTCGTATAGTCCTCGATTTAATTTGATTTTTTGAGCAAAACTAGTATAATCTTGTGTATATTACGATTTTTTGACCGAAACTTGCATTTCAAAAAGTTTCGTAGAATCAAATTTCCAGATGATTTTTTGCATGGACTTCCATCATAACCTTCCCCCGTAACATATAGGAAGGATCTAAAAAGCTTTGTATCGTTTCTTATAGTCCTCGATTTAATTTGTTATTTTGAGCAAAACTAGTATAAACTTGTGTATACTATATTACGATTTTTTGACAGAAACTTGCATTTCAAAAAGTTTCGTAGAATCAAATTTTCAGATGATTTTTTGCATGGGCTTCCATCATAACCTTCCCCCGTAACATATAGGAAGTATTTGAAAAGCTTTGTATCGTTTCGTATAGTCCTCGACTTAATTTGTTATTTTGAGAAAAACTAGTATAAACTTATGTATAATATATCACGATTTTTTGACCGAAACTTGCATTTCAAAAAGTTTCGTAGAATCAAATTTTCAGAAGATTTTTTGCATGGGCTTCCATCATAACCTTCCCCCGTAACATATAGGAAGGATCTGAAAAGCTTTGTATCCTTTCGTATAGTCCTAGATTTAATTTGATTTTTTGAGAAAAACTAGTATAAACTTGTGTATAATATATTACGATTTTTTTACCGAAACTTGCATTTCGAAAAGTTTCGTAGAATAAAATTTTCAGATAATTTTTTGTATGGACTTCAATCATAACCTTCCCTCGTAACATATAGGAAGGATCTGAAAAGTTTTGTATTGTTTCGTATAGTCCTCGATTTAATTTGATTTTTTGAGCAAAACTAGTATAAACTTGTGTATAACATATTACGATTTTTTAACCGAAACTTGCATTCCAAAAAGTTTAGTAGAATAAAATTTCCAGATGATTTTTTGCATGGGCTTCCATCATAACCTTCTCCCGTAACATTTAGGAAGGATCTGAAAAGCTATATACCGTTTCGTATAGTCAACAATTTAATTTGATTTTTTGAGCAAAACTAGTATAAACTTGTGTATATTATATTAAAATTTTTTGACCGAAACTTGCATTTCAAAAAGTTTCGTAGAATCAAATTTTTAGATGATTTTTTGCATAGGCTTCCATCATAACCTTCCCCCGTAACATATAGGAAGGATCTGGAAAGCTTTGTATCGTTTCGTATAGTCCTCGATTTAATTTGATTTTTTGAGAAAAACAAGTATAAACTTGTTTATAATATATTACGATGTTTTTACCGAAACTTGCAATTCGAAAAGTTTCGTAGAATCAAATTTTCAGATAATTTTTTGCATGGACTTCCATCATAACCTTCCCTCGTAACATATAGGAAGGATCTGAAAAGTTTTGTATTGTTTCGTATAGTCCTCGATTTAATTTGATTTTTTGAGCAAAACTAGTATAAACTTGTTTATATTACGATTTTTTGACCGAAACTTGCATTTCAAAAAGTTTCGTAGAATCAAATTTCCAGATGATTTTTTGCATGGACTTCCATCATAACCTTCCCTCGTAACATATAGGAAGGATCTGAAAAGTTCTGTATTGTTTCGTATAGTCCTCGATTTAATTTGATTTTTTGAGCAAAACTTGTATAAACTTGTTTATATTACAATTTTTTGACCGAAACTTGCATTTCAAAAAGTTTCGTAGAATCAAATTTCCAGATGATTTTTTGCATGGACTTCCATCATAACCTTCCCCCGTAACATATAGGAAGGATCTAAAAAGCTTTGTATCGTTTCGTATAGTCCTCGATTTAATTTGTTATTTTGAGCAAAACTAGTATAAACTTGTGTATACTATATTACGATTTTTTGACCGAAACTTGCATTTCAAAAAGTTTCGTAGAATCAATTTTCCAGATGATTTTTTGCATGGACTTCCATCATAACCTTCCCCCGTAACATATAGGAAGGATCTAAAAAGCTTTGTATCGTTTCGTATAGTCCTCGATTTAATTTGTTATTTTGAGAATAACTAGTATAAACTTATGTATAATATATTACGATTTTTTGACCGAAACTTGCATTTCAAAAAGTTTCGTAGAATCAAATTTTCAGATGATTTTTTGCATGGGCTTCCATCATAACCTTCCCCCGTAACATATAGGAAGGATCTGAAAAGCTTTGTATCGTTTCGTATAGTCCTAGATTTAATTTGATTTTTTGAGAAAAACTAGTATAAACTTGTGTATAATATATTACGATTTTTTTACCGAAACTTGCATTTCGAAAAGTTTCGTAGAATAAAATTTTCAGATAATTTTTTGTATGGACTTCAATCAATACCTTCCCTCGTAACATATAGGAAGGATCTGAAAAGTTTTGTATTGTTTCATATAGTCCTCGATTTAATTTGATTTTTTGAGCAAAACTAGTTTAAACTTGTGTATATTACGATTTTTTGACCGAAACTTGCATTTCAAGAAGTTTCGTAGAATCAAATTTCCAGTTGATTTTTTGCATGGACTTCCATCATAACCTTCCCCCGTAACATATAGGAAGGATCTGAAAAGCTTTGTATCTTTTCGTATAGTATTCGATTTAATTTGTTATTTTGAGCAAAACTAGTATAAACTTGTGTATACTATATTACGATATTTTGACAGAAACTTGCATTTCAAAAAGTTTCGTAGAATCAAATTTTCAGATGATTTTTTGCATGGGCTTCCATCATAACCTTCCCCCGTAACATATAGGAAGGATTTGAAAAGCTTTATATCGTTTCGTATAGTCCTCGATTTAATTTTTTATTTTGATCAAAACTAGTATAAACTTATGTATAATATATTACGATTTTTTGACCGAAACTTGCATTTCAAAAAGTTTCGTAGAATCAAATTTTCAGATGATTTTTTGCATGGGCTTCCATCATAACCTTCCCCCGTAACATATAGGAAGGATCTGAAAAGCTTTGTATCGTTTCGTATAGTCCTCGATTAAATTTGATTTTTTGAGCAAAACTAGTATAAACTTGTGTATACTATATTACGATTTTTTGACTGACACTTGCATTTCAAAAAGTTTCGTAGAATCAAATTTTCAGATGATTTTTCGAATGGGCTTCCATCATAACCGACCCCCGTAAGATATAGGAAGGATCTGAAAAGCTATGTATCGTTTCGTATAGTCCTCGATTTAATTTGATTTTTTGAGCAAAACTAGTATAAACTTGTGTATATTACGATTTTTTGACCGAAACTTGCATTTCAAGAAGTTTCGTAGAATCAAATTTCCAGTTGATTTTTTGCATGGACTTCCATCATAACCTTCCCCCGTAACATATAGGAAGGATCTGAAAAGCTTTGTATCTTTTCGTATAGTCTTCGATTTAATTTTTTATTTTGAGCAAAACTAGTATAAACTTGTGTATACTATATTACGATATTTTGACAGAAACTTGCATTTCAAAAAGTTTCGTAGAATCAAATTTTCAGATGATTTTTTGCATGGGCTTCCATCATAACCTTCCCCCGTAACATATAGGAAGGATTTGAAAAGCTTTATATCGTTTCGTATAGTCCTCGATTTAATTTGTTATTTTGAGCATAACTAGTATAAACTTATGTATAATATATTACGATTTTTTGACCGAAACTTGCATTTCAAAAAGTTTCGTAGAATCAAATTTTCAGATGATTTTTTCCATGGGCTTCCATTATAACCTTCCCCCGTAACATATAGGAAGGATATGAAAAGCTTTGTATCGTTTCGTATAGTCCTCGATTTAATTTGATTTTTTGAGCAAAACTAGTATAAATTTGTGAATATTACGATTTTTTGACCGAAACATGCATTTCAAAAAGTTTCTTAGAATCAAATTTCTAGATGATTGTTTGCATAGACTTCCATCATAACCTTCCCCCGTAACATATAGGAAGGATCTGAAAAGCTTTGTATCGTTTCGTATATTCCTCGATTTAATTTGTTATTTTGAGCAAAACTAGTATAAGCTTGTGTATACTATATTAAGATTTTTTGACCGAAACTTGCATTTCAAAAAGTTTCGTAGAATCAAATTTTCAGATGATTTTTTGCATGGGCTTCCATCATAACCTTCCCCCGTAACATATAGGAATGATTTGAAAAGCTTTGTATCGTTTCGTATAGTCCTTGATTTAATTTTTTATTTTGATCAAAACTAGTATAAACTTGTGTATACTATATTACGATTTTTTGACAGAAACTTGCATTTCAAAAAGTTTCGTAGAATCAAATTTTCAGATGATTTTTTGCATGGGCTTCCATCATAACCTTCCCCCGTAACATATAGGAAGGATTTGAAAAGCTTTGTATCGTTTCGTATAGTCCTCGATTTAATTTGTTATTTTGAGAAAAACTAGTATAAAGTTATGTATAATATATCACGATTTTTTGACTGAAACTTGCATTTCAAAAAGTTTCGTAGAATCAAATTTTCAGAAGATTTTTTGCATGGGCTTCCATCATAACCTTCCCCCGTAACATATAGGAAGGATCTGAAAAGCTTTGTATCGTTTTGTATAGTCCTAGTTTTAATTTGATTTTTTGAGAAAAACTAGTATAAACTTGTGTATAATATATTACGATTTTTTTACCGAAACATGCATTTCGAAAAGTTTCGTAGAATAAAATTTTCAGATAATTTTTTGTATGGACTTCAATCATAACCTTCCCTCGTAACATATAGGAAGGATCTGAAAAGTTTTGTATTGTTTCGTATAGTCCTCGATTTAATTTGATTTTTTGAGCAAAACTAGTATAAACTTGTGTATAACATATTACGATTTTTTAACCGAAACTTGCATTCCAAAAAGTTTAGTAGAATAAAATTTCCAGATGATTTTTTGCATGGGCTTCCATCATAACCTTCTCCCGTAACATTTAGGAAGGATCTGAAAAGCTATATACCTTTTCATATAGTCAACAATTTAATTTGATTTTTTGAGCAAAACTAGTATAAACTTGTGTATATTATATTAAAATTTTTTGACCGAAACTTGCATTTCAAAAAGTTTCGTAGAATCAAATTTTTAGATGATTTTTTGCATAGGCTTCCATCATAACCTTCCCCCGTAACATATAGGAAGGATCTGGAAAGCTTTGTATCGTTTCGTATAGTCCTCGATTTAATTTGATTTTTTGAGAAAAACAAGTGTAAACTTGTTTATAATATATTACGATGTTTTTACCGAAACTTGCAATTCGAAAAGTTTCGTAGAATCAAATTTTCAGATAATTTTTTGCATGGACTTCCATCATAACCTTCCCTCGTAACATATAGGAAGGATCTGAAAAGTTTTGTATTGTTTCGTATAGTCCTCGATTTAATTTGATTTTTTGAGCAAAACTAGTATAAACTTGTTTATATTACGATTTTTGACCGAAACTTGCATTTCAAAAAGTTTCGTAGAATCAAATTTCCAGATGATTTTTTGCATGGACTTCCATCATAACCTTCCCTCGTAACATATAGGAAGGATCTGAAAAGTTCTGTATTGTTTCGTATAGTCCTCGATTTAATTTGATTTTTTGAGCAAAACTTGTATAAACTTGTTTATATTACAATTTTTTGACCGAAACTTGCATTTCAAAAAGTTTCGTAGAATCAAATTTCCAGATGATTTTTTGCATGGACTTCCATCATAACCTTCCCCCGTAACATATAGGAAGGATCTAAAAAGCTTTGTATCGTTTCGTATAGTCCTCGATTTAATTTGTTATTTTGAGCAAAACTAGTATAAACTTGTGTATACTATATTACGATTTTTTGACCGAAACTTGCATTTCAAAAAGTTTCGTAGAATCAATTTTCCAGATGATTTTTTGCATGGACTTCCATCATAACCTTCCCCCGTAACATATAGGAAGGATCTAAAAAGCTTTGTATCGTTTCGTATAGTCCTCGATTTAATTTGTTATTTTGAGAATAACTAGTATAAACTTATGTATAATATATTACGATTTTTTGACCGAAACTTGCATTTCAAAAAGTTTCGTAGAATCAAATTTTCAGAAGATTTTTTGCATGGGCTTCCATCATAACCTTCCCCCGTAACATATAGGAAGGATCTGAAAAGCTTTGTATCGTTTCATATAGTCCTAGATTTAATTTGATTATTTGAGAAAAACTAGTATAAACTTGTGTATAATATATTACGATTTTTTTACCGAAACTTGCATTTCGAAAAGTTTCGTAGAATAAAATTTTCAGATAATTTTTTGTATGGACTTCAATCAATACCTTCCCTCGTAACATATAGGAAGGATCTGAAAAGTTTTGTATTGTTTCATATAGTCCTCGATTTAATTTGATTTTTTGAGCAAAACTAGTTTAAACTTGTGTATATTACGATTTTTTGACCGAAACTTGCATTTCAAGAAGTTTCGTAGAATCAAATTTCCAGTTGATTTTTTGCATGGACTTCCATCATAACCTTCCCCCGTAACATATAGGAAGGATCTGAAAAGCTTTGTATCGTTTCGTATAGTCCTCGATTTAATTTGTTATTTTGAGAAAAACTAGTATAAAGTTATGTATAATATATCACGATTTTTTGACCGAAACTTGCATTTCAAAAAGTTTCGTAGAATCAAATTTTCAGAAGATTTTTTGCATGGGCTTCCATCATAACCTTCCCCCGTAACATATAGGAAGGATCTGAAAAGCTTTGTATCGTTTCGTATAGTCCTAGATTTAATTTGATTTTTTGAGAAAAACTAGTATAAACTTGTGTATAATATATTACGATTTTTTTACCGAAACTTGCATTTCGAAAAGTTTCGTAGAATAAAATTTTCAGATAATTTTTTGTATGGACTTCAATCATAACCTTCCCTCGTAACATATAGGAAGGATCTGAAAAGTTTTGTATTGTTTCGTATAGTCCTCGATTTAATTTGATTTTTTGAGCAAAACTAGTATAAACTTGTGTATAACATATTACGATTTTTTAACCGAAACTTGCATTCCAAAAAGTTTAGTAGAATAAAATTTCCAGATGATTTTTTGCATGGGCTTCCATCATAACCTTCTCCCGTAACATTTAGGAAGGATCTGAAAAGCTATATACCGTTTCGTATAGTCAACAATTTAATTTGATTTTTTGAGCAAAACTAGTATAAACTTGTGTATATTATATTAAAATTTTTTGACCGAAACTTGCATTTCAAAAAGTTTCGTAGAATCAAATTTTTAGATGATTTTTTGCATAGGCTTCCATCATAACCTTCCCCCGTAACATATAGGAAGGATCTGGAAAGCTTTGTATCGTTTCGTATAGTCCTCGATTTAATTTGATTTTTTGAGAAAAACAAGTGTAAACTTGTTTATAATATATTACGATGTTTTTACCGAAACTTGCAATTCGAAAAGTTTCGTAGAATCAAATTTTCAGATAATTTTTTGCATGGACTTCCATCATAACCTTCCCTCGTAACATATAGGAAGGATCTGAAAAGTTTTGTATTGTTTCGTATAGTCCTCGATTTAATTTGATTTTTTGAGCAAAACTAGTATAAACTTGTTTATATTACGATTTTTTGACAGAAACTTGCATTTCAAAAAGTTTCGTAGAATCAAATTTTCAGATGATTTTTTGCATGGGCTTCCATCATAACCTTCCCCCGTAACATATAGGAAGGATTTGAAAAGCTTTATATCGTTTCGTATAGTCCTCGATTTAATTTGTTATTTTGAGCATAACTAGTATAAACTTATGTATAATATATTACGATTTTTTGACCGAAACTTGCATTTCAAAAAGTTTCGTAGAATCAAATTTTCAGATGATTTTTTCCATGGGCTTCCATTATAACCTTCCCCCGTAACATATAGGAAGGATATGAAAAGCTTTGTATCGTTTCGTATAGTCCTCGATTTAATTTGATTTTTTGAGCAAAACTAGTATAAATTTGTGAATATTACGATTTTTTGACCGAAACATGCATTTCAAAAAGTTTCTTAGAATCAAATTTCTAGATGATTGTTTGCATAGACTTCCATCATAACCTTCCCCCGTAACATATAGGAAGGATCTGAAAAGCTTTGTATCGTTTCGTATATTCCTCGATTTAATTTGTTATTTTGAGCAAAACTAGTATAAGCTTGTGTATACTATATTAAGATTTTTTGACCGAAACTTGCATTTCAAAAAGTTTCGTAGAATCAAATTTTCAGATGATTTTTTGCATGGGCTTCCATCATAACCTTCCCCCGTAACATATAGGAATGATTTGAAAAGCTTTGTATCGTTTCGTATAGTCCTTGATTTAATTTTTTATTTTGATCAAAACTAGTATAAACTTGTGTATACTATATTACGATTTTTTGACAGAAACTTGCATTTCAAAAAGTTTCGTAGAATCAAATTTTCAGATGATTTTTTGCATGGGCTTCCATCATAACCTTCCCCCGTAACATATAGGAAGGATTTGAAAAGCTTTGTATCGTTTCGTATAGTCCTCGATTTAATTTGTTATTTTGAGAAAAACTAGTATAAAGTTATGTATAATATATCACGATTTTTTGACTGAAACTTGCATTTCAAAAAGTTTCGTAGAATCAAATTTTCAGAAGATTTTTTGCATGGGCTTCCATCATAACCTTCCCCCGTAACATATAGGAAGGATCTGAAAAGCTTTGTATCGTTTCGTATAGTCCTAGATTTAATTTGATTTTTTGAGAAAAACTAGTATAAACTTGTGTATAATATATTACGATTTTTTTACCGAAACTTGCATTTCGAAAAGTTTCGTAGAATAAAATTTTCAGATAATTTTTTGTATGGACTTCAATCATAACCTTCCCTCGTAACATATAGGAAGGATCTGAAAAGTTTTGTATTGTTTCGTATAGTCCTCGATTTAATTTGATTTTTTGAGCAAAACTAGTATAAACTTGTGTATAACATATTACGATTTTTTAACCGAAACTTGCATTCCAAAAAGTTTAGTAGAATAAAATTTCCAGATGATTTTTTGCATGGGCTTCCATCATAACCTTCTCCCGTAACATTTAGGAAGGATCTGAAAAGCTATATACCTTTTCATATAGTCAACAATTTAATTTGATTTTTTGAGCAAAACTAGTATAAACTTGTGTATATTATATTAAAATTTTTTGACCGAAACTTGCATTTCAAAAAGTTTCGTAGAATCAAATTTTTAGATGATTTTTTGCATAGGCTTCCATCATAACCTTCCCCCGTAACATATAGGAAGGATCTGGAAAGCTTTGTATCGTTTCGTATAGTCCTCGATTTAATTTGATTTTTTGAGAAAAACAAGTGTAAACTTGTTTATAATATATTACGATGTTTTTACCGAAACTTGCAATTCGAAAAGTTTCGTAGAATCAAATTTTCAGATAATTTTTTGCATGGACTTCCATCATAACCTTCCCTCGTAACATATAGGAAGGATCTGAAAAGTTTTGTATTGTTTCGTATAGTCCTCGATTTAATTTGATTTTTTGAGCAAAACTAGTATAAACTTGTTTATATTACGATTTTTTGACCGAAACTTGCATTTCAAAAAGTTTCGTAGAATCAAATTTCCAGATGATTTTTTGCATGGACTTCCATCATAACCTTCCCTCGTAACATATAGGAAGGATCTGAAAAGTTCTGTATTGTTTCGTATAGTCCTCGATTTAATTTGATTTTTTGAGCAAAACTTGTATAAACTTGTTTATATTACAATTTTTTGACCGAAACTTGCATTTCAAAAAGTTTCGTAGAATCAAATTTCCAGATGATTTTTTGCATGGACTTCCATCATAACCTTCCCCCGTAACATATAGGAAGGATCTAAAAAGCTTTGTATCGTTTCGTATAGTCCTCGATTTAATTTGTTATTTTGAGCAAAACTAGTATAAACTTGTGTATACTATATTACGATTTTTTGACCGAAACTTGCATTTCAAAAAGTTTCGTAGAATCAATTTTCCAGATGATTTTTTGCATGGACTTCCATCATAACCTTCCCCCGTAACATATAGGAAGGATCTAAAAAGCTTTGTATCGTTTCGTATAGTCCTCGATTTAATTTGTTATTTTGAGAATAACTAGTATAAACTTATGTATAATATATTACGATTTTTTGACCGAAACTTGCATTTCAAAAAGTTTCGTAGAATCAAATTTTCAGAAGATTTTTTGCATGGGCTTCCATCATAACCTTCCCCCGTAACATATAGGAAGGATCTGAAAAGCTTTGTATCGTTTCGTATAGTCCTAGATTTAATTTGATTATTTGAGAAAAACTAGTATAAACTTGTGTATAATATATTACGATTTTTTTACCGAAACTTGCATTTCGAAAAGTTTCGTAGAATAAAATTTTCAGATAATTTTTTGTATGGACTTCAATCAATACCTTCCCTCGTAACATATAGGAAGGATCTGAAAAGTTTTGTATTGTTTCATATAGTCCTCGATTTAATTTGATTTTTTGAGCAAAACTAGTTTAAACTTGTGTATATTACGATTTTTTGACCGAAACTTGCATTTCAAGAAGTTTCGTAGAATCAAATTTCCAGTTGATTTTTTGCATGGACTTCCATCATAACCTTCCCCCGTAACATATAGGAAGGATCTGAAAAGCTTTGTATCGTTTCGTATAGTCCTCGATTTAATTTGTTATTTTGAGAAAAACTAGTATAAAGTTATGTATAATATATCACGATTTTTTGACCGAAACTTGCATTTCAAAAAGTTTCGTAGAATCAAATTTTCAGAAGATTTTTTGCATGGGCTTCCATCATAACCTTCCCCCGTAACATATAGGAAGGATCTGAAAAGCTTTGTATCGTTTCGTATAGTCCTAGATTTAATTTGATTTTTTGAGAAAAACTAGTATAAACTTGTGTATAATATATTACGATTTTTTTACCGAAACTTGCATTTCGAAAAGTTTCGTAGAATAAAATTTTCAGATAATTTTTTGTATGGACTTCAATCATAACCTTCCCTCGTAACATATAGGAAGGATCTGAAAAGTTTTGTATTGTTTCGTATAGTCCTCGATTTAATTTGATTTTTTGAGCAAAACTAGTATAAACTTGTGTATAACATATTACGATTTTTTAACCGAAACTTGCATTCCAAAAAGTTTAGTAGAATAAAATTTCCAGATGATTTTTTGCATGGGCTTCCATCATAACCTTCTCCCGTAACATTTAGGAAGGATCTGAAAAGCTATATACCGTTTCGTATAGTCAACAATTTAATTTGATTTTTTGAGCAAAACTAGTATAAACTTGTGTATATTATATTAAAATTTTTTGACCGAAACTTGCATTTCAAAAAGTTTCGTAGAATCAAATTTTTAGATGATTTTTTGCATAGGCTTCCATCATAACCTTCCCCCGTAACATATAGGAAGGATCTGGAAAGCTTTGTATCGTTTCGTATAGTCCTCGATTTAATTTGATTTTTTGAGAAAAACAAGTGTAAACTTGTTTATAATATATTACGATGTTTTTACCGAAACTTGCAATTCGAAAAGTTTCGTAGAATCAAATTTTCAGATAATTTTTTGCATGGACTTCCATCATAACCTTCCCTCGTAACATATAGGAAGGATCTGAAAAGTTTTGTATTGTTTCGTATAGTCCTCGATTTAATTTGATTTTTTGAGCAAAACTAGTATAAACTTGTTTATATTACGATTTTTTGACCGAAACTTGCATTTCAAAAAGTTTCGTAGAATCAAATTTCCAGATGATTTTTTGCATGGACTTCCATCATAACCTTCCCTCGTAACATATAGGAAGGATCTGAAAAGTTCTGTATTGTTTCGTATAGTCCTCGATTTAATTTGATTTTTTGAGCAAAACTTGTATAAACTTGTTTATATTACAATTTTTTGACCGAAACTTGCATTTCAAAAAGTTTCGTAGAATCAAATTTCCAGATGATTTTTTGCATGGACTTCCATCATAACCTTCCCCCGTAACATATAGGAAGGATCTAAAAAGCTTTGTATCGTTTCGTATAGTCCTCGATTTAATTTGTTATTTTGAGAAAAACTAGTATAAACTTGTGTATACTATATTACGATTTTTTGACCGAAACTTGCATTTCAAAAAGTTTCGTAGAATCAATTTTCCAGATGATTTTTTGCATGGACTTCCATCATAACCTTCCCCCGTAACATATAGGAAGGATCTAAAAAGCTTTGTATCGTTTCGTATAGTCCTCGATTTAATTTGTTATTTTGAGAATAACTAGTATAAACTTATGTATAATATATTACGATTTTTTGACCGAAACTTGCATTTCAAAAAGTTTCGTAGAATCAAATTTTCAGAAGATTTTTTGCATGGGCTTCCATCATAACCTTCCCCCGTAACATATAGGAAGGATCTGAAAAGCTTTGTATCGTTTCGTATAGTCCTAGATTTAATTTGATTATTTGAGAAAAACTAGTATAAACTTGTGTATAATATATTACGATTTTTTTACCGAAACTTGCATTTCGAAAAGTTTCGTAGAATAAAATTTTCAGATAATTTTTTGTATGGACTTCAATCAATACCTTCCTTCGTAACATATAGGAAGGATCTGAAAAGTTTTGTATTGTTTCATATAGTCCTCGATTTAATTTGATTTTTTGAGCAAAACTAGTTTAAACTTGTGTATATTACGATTTTTTGACCGAAACTTGCATTTCATGAAGTTTCGTAGAATCAAATTTCCAGTTGATTTTTTGCATGGACTTCCATCATAACCTTCCCCCGTAACATATAGGAAGGATCTGAAAAGCTTTGTATCTTTTCGTATAGTCTTCGATTTAATTTGTTATTTTGAGCAAAACTAGTATAAACTTGTGTATACTATATTACGATATTTTGACAGAAACTTGCATTTCAAAAAGTTTCGTAGAATCAAATTTTCAGATGATTTTTTGCATGGGCTTCCATCATAACCTTCCCCCGTAACATATAGGAAGGATTTGAAAAGCTTTATATCGTTTCGTATAGTCCTCGATTTAATTTTTTATTTTGATCAAAACTAGTATAAACTTATGTATAATATATTACGATTTTTTGACCGAAACTTGCATTTCAAAAAGTTTCGTAGAATCAAATTTTCAGATGATTTTTTGCATGGGCTTCCATCATAACCTTCCCCCGTAACATATAGGAAGGATCTGAAAAGCTTTGTATCGTTTCGTATAGTCCTCGATTAAATTTGATTTTTTGAGCAAAACTAGTATAAACTTGTGTATACTATATTACGATTTTTTGACTGACACTTGCATTTCAAAAAGTTTCGTAGAATCAAATTTTCAGATGATTTTTCGAATGGGCTTCCATCATAACCGACCCCCGTAAGATATAGGAAGGATCTGAAAAGCTATGTATCGTTTCGTATAGTCCTCGATTTAATTTGATTTTTTGAGCAAAACTAGTATAAACTTGTGTATATTACGATTTTTTGACCGAAACTTGCATTTCAAGAAGTTTCGTAGAGTCAAATTTCCAGTTGATTTTTTGCATGGACTTCCATCATAACCTTCCCCCGTAACATATAGGAAGGATCTGAAAAGCTTTGTATCTTTTCGTATAGTCTTCGATTTAATTTTTTATTTTGAGCAAAACTAGTATAAACTTGTGTATACTATATTACGATATTTTGACAGAAACTTGCATTTCAAAAAGTTTCGTAGAATCAAATTTTCAGATGATTTTTTGCATGGGCTTCCATCATAACCTTCCCCCGTAACATATAGGAAGGATTTGAAAAGCTTTATATCGTTTCGTATAGTCCTCGATTTAATTTGTTATTTTGAGCATAACTAGTATAAACTTATGTATAATATATTACGATTTTTTGACCGAAACTTGCATTTCAAAAAGTTTCGTAGAATCAAATTTTCAGATGATTTTTTCCATGGGCTTCCATTATAACCTTCCCCCGTAACATATAGGAAGGATCTGAAAAGCTTTGTATCGTTTCGTATAGTCCTAGATTTAATTTGATTATTTGAGAAAAACTAGTATAAACTTGTGTATAATATATTACGATTTTTTTACCGAAACTTGCATTTCGAAAAGTTTTGTAGAATAAAATTTTCAGATAATTTTTTGTATGGACTTCAATCAATACCTTCCTTCGTAACATATAGGAAGGATCTGAAAAGTTTTGTATTGTTTCATATAGTCCTCGATTTAATTTGATTTTTTGAGCAAAACTAGTTTAAACTTGTGTATATTACGATTTTTTGACCGAAACTTGCATTTCATGAAGTTTCGTAGAATCAAATTTCCAGTTGATTTTTTGCATGGACTTCCATCATAACCTTCCCCCGTAACATATAGGAAGGATCTGAAAAGCTTTGTATCTTTTCGTATAGTCTTCGATTTAATTTGTTATTTTGAGCAAAACTAGTATAAACTTGTGTATACTATATTACGATATTTTGACAGAAACTTGCATTTCAAAAAGTTTCGTAGAATCAAATTTTCAGATGATTTTTTGCATGGGCTTCCATCATAACCTTCCCCCGTAACATATAGGAAGGATTTGAAAAGCTTTATATCGTTTCGTATAGTCCTCGATTTAATTTTTTATTTTGATCAAAACTAGTATAAACTTATGTATAATATATTACGATTTTTTGACCGAAACTTGCATTTCAAAAAGTTTCGTAGAATCAAATTTTCAGATGATTTTTTGCATGGGCTTCCATCATAACCTTCCCCCGTAACATATAGGAAGGATCTGAAAAGCTTTGTATCGTTTCGTATAGTCCTCGATTAAATTTGATTTTTTGAGCAAAACTAGTATAAACTTGTGTATACTATATTACGATTTTTTGACTGACACTTGCATTTCAAAAAGTTTCGTAGAATCAAATTTTCAGATGATTTTTCGAATGGGCTTCCATCATAACCGACCCCCGTAAGATATAGGAAGGATCTGAAAAGCTATGTATCGTTTCGTATAGTCCTCGATTTAATTTGATTTTTTGAGCAAAACTAGTATAAACTTGTGTATATTACGATTTTTTGACCGAAACTTGCATTTCAAGAAGTTTCGTAGAATCAAATTTCCAGTTGATTTTTTGCATGGACTTCCATCATAACCTTCCCCCGTAACATATAGGAAGGATCTGAAAAGCTTTGTATCTTTTCGTATAGTCTTCGATTTAATTTTTTATTTTGAGCAAAACTAGTATAAACTTGTGTATACTATATTACGATATTTTGACAGAAACTTGCATTTCAAAAAGTTTCGTAGAATCAAATTTTCAGATGATTTTTTGCATGGGCTTCCATCATAACCTTCCCCCGTAACATATAGGAAGGATTTGAAAAGCTTTATATCGTTTCGTATAGTCCTCGATTTAATTTGTTATTTTGAGCATAACTAGTATAAACTTATGTATAATATATTACGATTTTTTGACCGAAACTTGCATTTCAAAAAGTTTCGTAGAATCAAATTTTCAGATGATTTTTTCCATGGGCTTCCATTATAATCTTCCCCCGTAACATATAGGAAGGATATGAAAAGCTTTGTATCGTTTCGTATAGTCCTCGATTTAATTTGATTTTTTGAGCAAAACTAGTATAAATTTGTGAATATTACGATTTTTTGACCGAAACATGCATTTCAAAAAGTTTCTTAGAATCAAATTTCTAGATGATTGTTTGCATAGACTTCCATCATAACCTTCCCCCGTAACATATAGGAAGGATCTGAAAAGCTTTGTATCGTTTCGTATATTCCTCGATTTAATTTGTTATTTTGAGCAAAACTAGTATAAGCTTGTGTATACTATATTAAGATTTTTTGACCGAAACTTGCATTTCAAAAAGTTTCGTAGAATCAAATTTTCAGATGATTTTTTGCATGGGCTTCCATCATAACCTTCCCCCGTAACATATAGGAATGATTTGAAAAGCTTTGTATCGTTTCGTATAGTCCTTGATTTAATTTTTTATTTTGATCAAAACTAGTATAAACTTGTGTATACTATATTACGATTTTTTGACCGAAACTTGCATTTCAAAAAGTTTCTTAGAATCAAATTTTCAGATGATTTTTTGCATGGGCTTCCATCATAACCTTCCCCCGTAACATATAGGAAGGATCTGAAAAGCTTTGTATCGTTTCGTATAGTCCTCGATTAAATTTGATTTTTTGAGCAAAACTAGTATAAACTTGTGTATACTATATTACGATTTTTTGACCATCACTTGCATTTCAAAAAGTTTCGTAGAATCAAATTTTCAGATGATTTTTCGCATGGGCTTCCATCATAACCGACCCCCGTAAGATATAGGAAGGATCTGAAAAGCTATGTATCGTTTCGTATAGTCCTCGATTTAATTTGATTTTTTGAGCAAAACTAGTATAAACTTGTGTATAATATATTACGATTTTTTGACCGAAACTTGCATTCCAAAAAGTTTAGTAGAATTAAATTTCCAGATGATTTTTTGCATGGGCTTCCATCATAACCTTCTCACGTAACATATAGGAATGATCTGAAAAGCAATGTATCGTTTCGTATAGTCCACAATTTAATTTGATTTTTTGGACAAAACTAGTATAAACTTGTGTATACTATATTACAATTTTTTGACCGAAACTTGCATTTCAAAAAGTTTCGTAGAATCAAATTTTCAGAAGATTTTTTGAATGGGCTTCCATCATAACCTTCCCCGTAACATATAGGAAGGATCTGAAAAGCTTTGTATTGTTTCGTATATTCCTCGATTTCATTATATTTTTTTAGAAAAACTAGTATAAAATTGTGTATAATATATTACGATTATTTTACCGAAACTTGCAATTCGAAAAGTTTTGTAGAATCAAATTTTCAGATAATTTTTTGCATGGACTTCCATCATAACCTTCCCTCGTAACATATAGGAAGGATAAGAAAAGTTTTGTATTGTTTCGTATAGTCCTCGATTTAATTTGATTTTTTGAGCAAAACTAGTATAAACTTGTGTATATTACGATTTTTTGACCGAAACTTGCATTTCAAAAAGTTTCGTAGAATCAAATTTCCAGATGATTTTTTGCATGGACTTCCATCATAACCTTCCCCCGTAACATATAGGAAGGATATGAAAAGCTTTGTATCGTTTCGTATATTCCTCGATTTAATTTGATATTTTGAGCAAAACTAGTATAAACTTGTGAATATTACGATTTTTTGACCGAAACATGCATTTCAAAAAGTTTCTTAGAATCAAATTTCCAGATGATTTTTTGCTTAGACTTCCATCATAACCTTCCCCCGTAACATATAGGAAGGATCTGAAAAGCTTTGTATCGTTTCGTATATTCCTCGATTTAATTTGTTATTTTGATCAAAACTAGTATAAACTTGTGTATAATATATTACGATTTTTTGACCGAAACTTGCATTTCAAAATGTTTCTTAGAATAAAATTTTCAGATGATTTTGTGCATGGGCTTCCATCATAAGCTTCCCCCGTAACATATAGGAAGGATCTGAAAAGCTTTGTATCGTTTCGTATAGTCCTCGATTAAATTTGATTTTTTTGAGCAAAACTAGTATAAACTTGTGTATACTATATTACGATTTTTTGACCGACACTTGCATTTCAAAAAGTTTCGTAGAATCAAATATTCATATGATTTTTCGCATGGGCTTCCATCATAACCTACCCCCGTAAGATATAGGAAGGATCTGAAAGCTATGTATCGTTTCATATAGTCCTCGATTTAATTTGATTTTCTGAGCAAAACTAGTATAAACTTGTGTATAATATATTACGATTTTTTTACTGAAACTTGCATTCCAAAAAGTTTAGTATAATAAAATTTCCAGATGATTTTTTGCATGGGCTTCCATCATAACCTTCTCACGTAACATATAGGAAGGATCTGAAAAGCAATGTATCGTTTCGTATAGTCCACAATTTAATTTGATTTTTTGGACAAAACTAGTATAAACTTGTGTATACTATATTACAATTTTTTGTCCGAAACTTGCATTTCAAAAAGTTTCATAGAATCAAATTTTCAGAAGATTTTTTGCATGGGCTTCCATCATAACCTTCCCCCGTAACATATAGGAAGGATCTGAAAAGCTTTTTATCGTTTCGTATAGTCCTCGATTTAATTTGATTTTTTGAGAAAAACTAGTATAAACTTGTGTATAATATATTACGATTTTTTTATCGAAACTTGCATTTCGAAAAGTTTCATAGAATAAAATTTTCAGATAATTTTTTCCATGGACTTCAATCATAACCTTCCCTCGTAACATATAGCAAGGATCTGAAAAGTTTTGTATTGTTTCGTATAGTCCTCGATTTAATTTGATTTTTTGAGCAAAACTAGTATAAACTTGTGTATAATATATTACGAATTTTTGACCGAAACTTGCATTCCAAAAAGTTTAGTAGAATAAAATTTCCAGATGATTTTTTGCATGGGCTTCCCTCATAACCTTCTCCCGTAACATATAGGAAGGATCTGAAAAGCTATGTATCGTTTCGTATAGTCAACAATTTAATTTGATTTTTGAGCAAAACTAGTATTAACTTGTGTATATTATATTACAATTTTTTGACCGAAACTTGCATTTCAAAAAGTTTCGTAGAATCAAATTTTTAGATGATTTTTTGCATGGGCTTCCATCATAACCTTCCCCCGTAACATATAGTAAGGATCTGAAAAGCTTTGTATCATTTCGTATTGTCCTCGATTTAATTTGATTTTTTGAGAAAAACAAGTATAAACTTGTTTATAATATATTACGATTTTTTTACCAAAACTTGCAATTCGAAAAGTTTCGTAGAATCAAATTTTCAAATAATTTTTTGCATGGACTTCCATCATAACCTTCTCTCGTAACATATAGGAAGGATCTGAAAAGTTTTGTATTGTTTCGTATAGTCCTCGATTTAATTTGATTTTTTGAGCAAAACTAGTATAATCTTGTGTATATTACGATTTTTTGACCGAAACTTGCATTTCAAAAAGTTTCGTAGAATCAAATTTCCAGATGATTTTTTGCATGGACTTCCATCATAACCTTCCCCCGTAACATATAGGAAGGATCTAAAAAGCTTTGTATCGTTTCTTATAGTCCTCGATTTAATTTGTTATTTTGAGCAAAACTAGTATAAACTTGTGTATACTATATTACGATTTTTTGACAGAAACTTGCATTTCAAAAAGTTTCGTAGAATCAAATTTTTAGATGATTTTTTGCATGGGCTTCCATCATAACCTTCCCCCGTAACATATAGGAAGGATTTGAAAAGCTTTGTATCGTTTCGTATAGTCCTAGATTTAATTTGATTTTTTGAGAAAAACTAGTATAAACTTGTGTATAATATATTACGATTTTTTTACCGAAACTTGCATTTCGAAAAGTTTCGTAGAATCAAATTTTCAGAAGATTTTTTGCATGGGCTTCCATCATAACCTTCCCCCGTAACATATAGGAAGGATCTGAAAAGCTTTGTATCGTTTCGTATAGTCCTAGATTTAATTTGATTTTTTGAGAAAAACTAGTATAAACTTGTGTATAATATATTACGATTTTTTTACCGAAACTTGCATTTCGAAAAGTTTCGTAGAATAAAATTTCCAGATGATTTTTTGCATGGGCTTCCATCATAACCTTCTCCCGTAACATTTAGGAAGGATCTGAAAAGCTATATACCGTTTCGTATAGTCAACAATTTAATTTGATTTTTGAGCAAAACTAGTATAAACTTGTGTATATTATATTAAAATTTTTTGACCGAAACTTGCATTTCAAAAAGTTTCGTAGAATCAAATTTTTAGATGATTTTTTGCATAGGCTTCCATCATAACCTTCCCCCGTAACATATAGGAAGGATCTGGAAAACTTTGTATCGTTTCGTATAGTCCTCGATTTAATTTGATTTTTTGAGAAAAACAAGTATAAACTTGTTTATAATATATTACGATGTTTTTACCGAAACTTGCAATTCGAAAAGTTTCGTAGAATCAAATTTTCAGATAATTTTTTGCATGGACTTCCATCATAACCTTCCCTCGTAACATATAGGAAGGATCTGAAAAGTTTTGTATTGTTTCGTATAGTCCTCGATTTAATTTGATTTTTTGAGCAAAACTAGTATAAACTTGTTTATATTACGATTTTTTGACCGAAACTTGCATTTCAAAAAGTTTCGTAGAATCAAATTTCCAGATGATTTTTTGCATGGATTTCCATCATAACCTTCCCTCGTAACATATAGGAAGGATCTGAAAAGTTCTGTATTGTTTCGTATAGTCCTCGATTTAATTTGATTTTTTGAGCAAAACTTGTATAAACTTGTTTATATTACAATTTTTTGACCGAAACTTGCATTTCAAAAAGTTTCGTAGAATCAAATTTCCAGATGATTTTTTGCATGGACTTCCATCATAACCTTCCCCCGTAACATATAGGAAGGATCTAAAAAGCTTTGTATCGTTTCGTATAGTCCTCGATTTAATTTGTTATTTTGAGCAAAACTAGTATAAACTTGTGTATACTATATTACGATTTTTTGACCGAAACTTGCATTTCAAAAAGTTTCGTAGAATCAATTTTCCAGATGATTTTTTGCATGGACTTCCATCATAACCTTCCCCCGTAACATATAGGAAGGATCTAAAAAGCTTTGTATCGTTTCGTATAGTCCTCGATTTAATTTGTTATTTTGAGAATAACTAGTATAAACTTATGTATAATATATTACGATTTTTTGACCGAAACTTGCATTTCAAAAAGTTTCGTAGAATCAAATTTTCAGAAGATTTTTTGCATGGGCTTCCATCATAACCTTCCCCCGTAACATATAGGAAGGATCTGAAAAGATTTGTATCATTTCGTATAGTCCTAGATTTAATTTGATTTTTTGAGAAAAACTAGTATAAACTTGTGTATAATATATTACGATTTTTTTACCGAAACTTGCATTTCGAAAAGTTTCGTAGAATAAAATTTTCAGATAATTTTTTGTATGGACTTCAATCAATACCTTCCCTCGTAACATATAGGAAGGATCTGAAAAGTTTTGTATTGTTTCGTATAGTCCTCGATTTAATTTGATTTTTTGAGCAAAACTAGTATAAACTTGTGTATAATATATTACGATTTTTTAACCGAAACTTGCATTCCAAAAAGTTTAGTAGAAAAAAATTTCCAGATGATTTTTTGCATGGGCTTCCATCATAACCTTCTCCCGTAACATTTAGGAAGGATCTGAAAAGCTATATACCGTTTCGTATAGTCAACAATTTAATTTGATTTTTTGAGCAAAACTAGTATAAACTTGTGTATATTATATTAAAATTTTTTGACCGTAACTTGCATTTCAAAATGTTTCGTAGAATCAATTTTTAGATGATTTGTTGCATGGGCTTCCATCATAACCTTCCCCCGTAACATATAGGAAGGATCAGAAAAGCTTTGTATCGTTTCGTATAGTCCTAGATTTAATTTGATTTTTTGAGAAAAACTAGTATAAACTTGTGTATAATATATTACGATTTTTTTACCGAAACTTGCATTTCGAAAAGTATCGTAGAATAAAATTTTCAGATAATTTTTTGTATGGACTTCAATCATAACCTTCCCTCGTAACATATAGGAAGGATCTGAAAATTTTTGTATTGTTTCGTATAGTCCTCGATTTAATTTGATTTTTTGAGCAAAACTAGTATAAACTTGTGTATAATATATTACGATTTTTTAACCGAAACTTGCATTCCAAAAAGTTTAGTAGAAAAAAATTTCCAGATGATTTTTTGCATGGGCTTCCATCATAACCTTCTCCCGTAACATTTAGGAAGGATCTGAAAAGCTATATACCGTTTCGTATAGTCAACAATTTAATTTGATTTTTTGAGCAAAACTAGTATAAACTTGTGTATATTATATTAAAATTTTTTGACCGAAACTTGCATTTCAAAAAGTTTCGTAGAATCAAATTTTTAGATGATTTTTTGCATGGGCTTCCATCATAACCTTCCCCCGTAACATATAGGAAGGATCTGAAAAGCTTTGTATCGTTTCGTATAGTCCTCGATTTAATTTGTTATTTTGAGCAAAACTAGTATAAACTTGTGTATACTATATTACGATTTTTTGACCGAAACTTGCATTTCAAAAAGTTTCGTAGAATCAATTTTCGAGATGATTTTTTGCATGGACTTCCATCATAACCTTCCCCCGTAACATATAGGAAGGATCTAAAAAGCTTTGTATCGTTTCGTATAGTCTTCGATTTAATTTGTTATTTTGAGAAAAACTAGTATAAACTTGTTTATATTACGATTTTTTGACCGAAACTTGCATTTCAAAAAGTTTCGTAGAATCAAATTTCCAGATGATTTTTTGCATGGACTTCCATCATAACCTTCCCCTGTAAGATATAGGAAGGATCTAAAAAGCTTTGTATCGTTTCGTATAGTCCTCGATTTAATTTGTTATTTTGAGCAAAACTAGTATAAACTTGTGTATACTATATTACGATTTTTTGACCGAAACTTGCATTTCAAAAAGTTTCGTAGAATCAATTTTCCAGATGATTTTTTGCATGGACTTCCATCATAACCTTCCCCCGTAACATATAGGAAGGATTTGAAAAGCTTTGTATCGTTTCGTATAGTCCTCGATTTAATTTGTTATTTTGAGAAAAACTAGTATAAACTTATGTATAATATATTACGATTTTTTGACCGAAACTTGCATTTCAAAAAGTTTCGTAGAATCAAATTTTCAGATGATTTTTTGCATGGGCTTCCATCATAACCTTCCCCCGTAACATATAGAGAGGATCTGAAAAGCTTTGTATCGTTTCGTATAGTCCTAGATTTAATTTGATTTTTTGAGAAAAACTAGTATAAACTTGTGTATAATATATTACGATTTTTTTACCGAAACTTGCATTTCGAAAAGTTTCGTAGAATAAAATTTTCAGATAATTTTTTGTATGGACTTCAATCATAACCTTCCCTCGTAACATATAGGAAGGATCTGAAAATTTTTGTATTGTTTCGTATAGTCCTCGATTTAATTTGATTTTTTGAGCAAAACTAGTATAAACTTGTGTATAATATATTACGATTTTTTAACCGAAACTTGCATTCCAAAAAGTTTAGTAGAAAAAAATTTCCAGATGATTTTTTGCATGGGCTTCCATCATAACCTTCTCCCATAACATTTAGGAAGGATCTGAAAAGCTATATACCGTTTCGTATAGTCAACAATTTAATTTGATTTTTTGAGCAAAACTAGTATACACTTGTGTATATTATATTAAAATTTTTTGACCGAAACTTGCATTTCAAAAAGTTTCGTAGAATCAAATTTTTAGATGATTTTTTGCATGGGCTTCCATCATAACCTTCCCCCGTAACATATAGGAAGGATCTGAAAAGCTTTGTATTGTTTCGTATAGTCCTCGATTTAATTTGTTATTTTGAGCAAAAATAGTATAAACTTGTGTATACTATATTACGATTTTTTGACCGAAACTTGCATTTCAAAAAGTTTCGTAGAATCAATTTTCCAGATGATTTTTTGCATGGACTTCCATCATAACCTTCCCCCGTAACATATAGGAAGGATCTAAAAAGCTTTGTATCGTTTCGTATAGTCCTCGATTTAATTTGTTATTTTGAGAAAAACTAGTATAAACTTGTTTATATTACGATTTTTTGACCGAAACTTGCATTTCAAAAAGTTTCGTAGAATCAAATTTCCAGATGATTTTTTGCATGGGCTTCCATCATAACCTTCTCCCGTAACATTTAGGAAGGATCTGAAAAGCTATATACAGTTTCGTATAGTCTACAATTTAATTTGATTTTTTGAGCAAAACTAGTATAAACTTGTGTATATTATATTAAAATTTTTTGACCGAAACTTGCATTTCAAAAAGTTTCGTAGAATCAAATTTTTAGATGATTTTTTGCATGGGCTTCCATCATAACCTTCCCCCGTAACATATAGGAAGGATCTGAAAAGCTTTGTATCGTTTCGTATAGTCCTCGATTTAATTTGTTATTTTGAGCAAAACTAGTATAAACTTGTGTATACTATATTACAATTTTTTGACCGAAACTTGCATTTCAAAAAGTTTCGTAGAATCAATTTTCCAGATGATTTTTTGCATGGACTTCCATCATAACCTTCCCCCGTAACATATAGGAAGGATCTAAAAAGCTTTGTATCGTTTCGTATAGTCCTCGATTTAATTTGTTATTTTGAGAAAAACTAGTATAAACTTGTTTATATTACGATTTTTTGACCGAAACTTGCATTTCAAAAAGTTTCGTAGAATCAAATTTCCAGATGATTTTTTGCATGGACTTCCATCATAACCTTCCCCCGTAACATATAGGAAGGATCTAAAAAGCTTTGTATCGTTTCGTATAGTCCTCGATTTAATTTGTTATTTTGAGCAAAACTAGTATAAACTTGTGTATACTATATTACGATTTTTTGACCGAAACTTGCATTTCAAAAAGTTTCGTAGAATCAATTTTCCAGATGATTTTTTGCATGGACTTCCATCATAACCTTCCCCAGTAACATATAGGAAGGATCTAAAAAGCTTTGTATCGTTTCGTATAGTCCTCGATTTAATTTGTTATTTTGAGAAAAACTAGTATAAACTTATGTATAATATATTACGATTTTTTGACCGAAACTTGCATTTCAAAAAGTTTCGTAGAATCAAATTTTCAAATGATTTTTTGCATGGGCTTCCATCATAACCTTCCCCCGTAACATATAGAGAGGATCTGAAAAGCTTTGTATCGTTTCGTATAGTCCTAGATTTAATTTGATTTTTTGAGAAAAACTAGTATAAACTTGTGCATAATATATTACGATTTTTTTACCGAAACTTGCATTTCGAAAAGTTTCGTAGAATAAAATTTTCAGATAATTTTTTGTATGGACTTCAATCATAACCTTCCCTCGTAACATATAGGAAGGATCTGAAAATTTTTGTATTGTTTCGTATAGTCCTCGATTTAATTTGATTTTTTGAGCAAAACTAGTATAAACTTGTGTATAATATATTACGATTTTTTAACCGAAACTTGCATTCCAAAAAGTTTAGTAGAGAAAAATTTCCAGATGATTTTTTGCATGGGCTTCCATCATAACCTTCTCCCGTAACATTTAGGAAGGATCTGAAAAGCAATATACCGTTTCGTATAATCAACAATTTAATTTGATTTTTTGAGCAAAACTAGTATAAACTTGTGTATATTATATTAAAATTTTTTGACCGAAACTTGCATTTCAAAAAGTTTCGTAGAATCAAATTTTTAGATGATTTTTTGCATGGGCTTCCATTATAACCTTCCCCCGTAACATATAGGAAGGATCTGAAAAGCTTTGTATCGTTTCGTATAGTCCTCGATTTAATTTGATTTTTTGAGAAAAACAAGTATAAACTTGTTTATAATATATTACGATGTTTTTACCGAAACTTGCAATTCGAAAAGTTTCGTAGAATCAAATTTTCAGATAATTTTTTGCATGGACTTCCATCATAACCTTCCCTCGTAACATATAGGAAGGATCTGAAAAGTTTTGTATTGTTTCGTATAGTCCTCGATTTAATTTGATTTTTTGAGCAAAACTAGTATAAACTTGTTTATATTACGATTTTTTGACCGAAACTTGCATTTCAAAAATTTTCGTAGAATCAAATTTCCAGATGATTTTTTGCATGGACTTCCATCATAACCTTCCCCCGTAACATATAGGAAGGATCTAAAAAGCTTTGTATCGTTTCGTATAGTCCTCGATTTAATTTGTTATTTTGAGCAAAACTAGTATAAACTTATGTATAATATATTACGATTTTTTGACCGAAACTTGCATTTCAAAAAGTTTCGTAGAATCAAATTTTCAGAAGATTTTTTGCATGGGCTTCCATCATAACCTTCCCCCGTAACATATAGGAAGGATCTGAAAAGCTTTGTATCGTTTCGTATAGTCCTAGATTTAATTTGATTTTTTGAGAAAAACTAGTATAAACTTGTGTATATTATATTACGATTTTTTTACCGAAACTTGCATTTCGAAAAGTTTCGTAGAATAAAATTTTCAGATAATTTTTTGTATGGACTTCAATCATAACCTTCCCTCGTAACATATAGGAAGGAAATGAAAAGTTTTGTATTGTTTCGTATAGTCCTGGATTTAATTTGATTTTTTGAGCAAAACTAGTATAAACTTGTGTATAATATATTACGATTTTTTAACCGAAACTTGCATTCCAAAAAGTTTAGTAGAAAAAAATTTCCAGATGATTTTTTGCATGGGCTTCCATCATAACCTTCTCCCATAACATTTAGGAAGGATCTGAAAAGCAATATACCGTTTCGTATAGTCAACAATTTAATTTGATTTTTTGAGCAAAACTAGTATAAACTTCTGTATATTATATTAAAATTTTTTGACCGAAACTTGCATTTCAAAAAGTTTCGTAGAATCAAATTTTTAGATGATTTATTGCATGGGCTTCCATCATAACCTTCCCCCGTAACATATAGGAAGGATCTGAAAAGCTTTGTATCGTTTCGTATAGTCCTCGATTTAATTTGATTTTTTGAGAAAAACAAGTATAAACTTGTTTATAATATATTACGATGTTTTTACCGAAACTTGCAATTCGAAAAGTTTCGTAGAATCAAATTTTCAGATAATTTTTTGCATGGACTTCCATCATAACCTTCCCTCGTAACATATAGGAAGGATCTGAAAAGTTTTGTATTGTTTCGTATAGTCCTCGATTTAATTTGATTTTTTGAGCAAAACTAGTATAAACTTGTTTATATTACGATTTTTTGACCGAAACATGCATTTCAAAAATTTTCGTAGAATCAAATTTCCAGATGATTTTTTGCATGGACTTCCATCATAACCTTCCCCCGTAACATATAGGAAGGATCTAAAAAGCTTTGTATCGTTTCGTATAGTCCTCGATTTAATTTGTTATTTTGAGCAAAACTAGTATAAACTTGTGTATACTATATTACGATTTTTTGACCGAAACTTGCATTTCAAAAAGTTTCGTAGAATCAATTTTCCAGATGATTTTTTGCATGGACTTCCATCATAACCTTCCCCCGTAACATATAGGAAGGATCTAAAAAGCTTTGTATCGTTTCGTATAGTCCTCGATTTAATTTGATTTTTTGAGCAAAACTAGTATAAACTTGTGTATAATATATTACGATTTTTTAACCGAAACTTGCATTCCAAAAAGTTTAGTAGAAAAAAATTTCCAGATGATTTTTTGCATGGGCTTCCATCATAACCTTCTCCCGTAACATTTAGGAAGGATCTGAAAAGCTATATACCGTTTCGTATAGTCAACAATTTAATCTGATTTTTTGAGCAAAACTAGTATAAACTTGTGTATATTATATTAAAATTTTTTGACCGAAACTTGCATTTCAAAAAGTTTCGTAGAATCAAATTTTTAGATGATTTTTTGCATGGGCTTCCATCATAACCTTCCCCCGTAACATATAGGAAGGATCTGAAAAGCTTTGTATCGTTTCGTATAGTCCTCGATTTAATTTGATTTTTTGTGAAAAACAAGTATAAACTTGTTTATAATATATTACGATGTTTTTACCGAAACTTGCAATTCGAAAAGTTTCGTAGAATCAAATTTTCAGATAATTTTTTGCATGGGCTTCCATCATAACCTTCCCTCGTACAATATAGGAAGGATCTGAAAAGTTTTGTATTGTTTCGTATAGTCCTCGATTTAATTTGATTTTTTGAGCAAAACTAGTATAAACTTGTTTATATTACGATTTTTTGACCGAAACTTGCATTTCAAAAAGTTTCGTAGAATCAAATTTCCAGATGATTTTTTGCATGGACTTCCATCATAACCTTCCCCCGTAACATATAGGAAGGATCTAAAAAGCTTTGTATCGTTTCGTATAGTCCTCGATTTAATTTGTTATTTTGAGCAAAACTAGTATAAACTTGTGTATACTATATTACGATTTTTTGACCGAAACTTGCATTTCAAAAAGTTTCGTAGAATCAATTTTCCAGATGATTTTTTGCATGGACTTCCATCATAACCTTCCCCCGTAACATATAGGAAGGATCTAAAAAGCTTTGTATCGTTTCGTATAGTCATCGATTTAATTTGTTATTTTGAGCAAAACTAGTATAAACTTATGTAAAATATATTACGATTTTTTGACCGAAACTTGCTTTTCAAAAATTTTCGTAGAATCAAATTTTCAGAAGATTTTTTGCATGGGCTTCCATCATAACCTTCCCCCGTAACATATAGGAAGGATATGAAAAGCTTTGTATCGTTTCGTATAGTCCTCGATTTAATTTGATTTTTTGAGCAAAACTAGTATAATCTTGTGTATATTACGATTTTTTGACCGAAACTTGCATTTCAAAAAGTTTCGTAGAATCAAATTTCCAGATGATTTTTTGCATGGACTTCCATCATAACCTTCCCCCGTAACATATAGGAAGGATCTAAAAAGCTTTGTATCGTTTCGTATAGTCCTCGATTTAATTTGTTATTTTGAGCAAAACTAGTATAAACTTGTGTATACTATATTACAATTTTTTGACAGAAACTTGCATTTCAAAAAGTTTCGTAGAATCAAATTTTCAGATGATTTTTTGCATGGGCTTCCATCATAACCTTTCCCCGTAACATATAGGAAGGATTTGAAAAGCTTTGTATCGTTTCGTATAGTCCTCGAATTAATTTGTTATTTTGAGCAAAACTAGTATAAACTTATGTATAGTATATTACGATTTTTTTACCGAAACTTGCATTTCAAAAAGTTTCGTAGAATAAAATTTTCAGAAGATTTTTTGTATGGGCTTCCATCATAACCTTCCCCCGTAACATATAGGAAGGATCTGAAAGGCTTTGTATCGTTTCGTATAGTCCTAGATTTAATTTGATTTTTTGAGAAAAACTAGTATAAACTTGTGTATAATATATTACGATTTTTTTACCGAAACTTGCATTTCGAAAAGTTTCGTAGAAAAAAATTTCCAGATGATTTTTTGTATGGACTTCAATCATAACCTTCCCTCGTAACATATAGGAAGGATCTGAAAAGTTTTGTATTGTTTCGTATAGTCCTCGATTTAATTTGATTTTTTGAGCAAAACTAGTATAAACTTGTGTATAATATATTACGATTTTTTAACCGAAACTTGCATTCCAAAAAGTTTAGTAGAAAAAAATTTCCAGATGATTTTTTGCATGGGCTTCCATCATAACCTTCTCCCGTAACATTTAGGAAGGATCTGAAAAGCTATATACCGTTTCGTATAGTCAACAATTTAATTTGATTTTTTGAGCAAAACTAGTATAAACTTGTGTATATTATATTAAAATTTTTTGACCGAAACTTGCATTTCAAAAAGTTTCGTAGAATCAAATTTTTAGATGATTTTTTGCATGGGCTTCCATCATAACCTTCCCCCGTAACATATATGAAGGATCTGAAAAGCATTGTATCGTTTCGTATAGTCCTCGATTTAATTTGATTTTTTGAGAAAAACAAGTATAAACTTGTTTATAATATATTACGATGTTTTTACCGAAACTTGCAATTCGAAAAGTTTCGTAGAATCAAATTTTCAGATAATTTTTTGCATGGACTTACATCATAACCTTCCCTCGTAACATATAGGAAGGATCTGAAAAGTTTTGTATTGTTTCGTATAGTCCTCGATTTAATTTGATTTTTTGAGCAAAACTAGTTTAAACTTGTTTATATAACGATTTTTGGACCGAAACTTGCATTTCAAAAAGTTTCGTAGAATCAAATTTCCAGATGATTTTTTGTATGGACTTCCATCATAACCTTCCCCCGTAACATATAGGAAGGATCTAAAAAGCTTTGTATCGTTTCGTATAGTCCTCGATTTAATTTGTTATTTTGAGCAAAACTAGTATAAACTTGTGTATACTATATTACGATTTTTTGACCGAAACTTGCATTTCAAAAAGTTTCGTAGAATCAATTTTCCAGATGATTTTTTGCATGGACTTCCATCATAACCTTCCCCCGTAACATAAATGAAGGATCTAAAAAGCTTTGTATCGTTTCGTATAGTCATTGATTTAATTTGTTATTATGAGCAAAACTAGTATAAACTTATGTATAATATATTACGATTTTTTGACCGAAACTTGCTTTTCAAAAATTTTCGTAGAATCAAATTTTCAAAAAAATTTTTGCATGGGCTTCTATCATAACCTTCCCCCGTAACATATAGGAAGGATATGAAAAGCTTTGTATCGTTTCGTATAGTCCTCGATTTAATTTGATTTTTTGAGCAAAACTAGTATAATCTTGTGTATATTACGATTTTTTGACCGAAACTTGCATTTCAAAAAGTTTCGTAGAATCAAATTTCCAGATGATTTTTTGCATGGACTTCCATCATAACCTTCCCCCGTAACATATAGGAAAGATCTAAAAAGCTTTGTATCGTTTCGTATAGTCCTCGATTTAATTTGATTTTTTGAGCAAAACTAGTATAAACTTGTGTATACTATATTACGATTTTTTGACCGAAACTTGCATTTCAAAAAGTTTCGTAGAATCAATTTTCCAGATGATTTTTTGCATGGACTTCCATCATAACCTTCCCCCGTAACATATAGGAAGGATCTAAAAAGCTTTGTATCGTTTCGTATAGTCATCGATTTAATTTGTTATTTTGAGCAAAACTAGTATAAACTTATGTATAATATATTACGATTTTTTGACCGAAACTTGCTTTTCAAAAATTTTCGTAGAATCAAATTTTCAAAAGCTTTTTTGCATGGGCTTCTATCATTACCTTCCCCCGTAACATATAGGAAGGATATGAAAAGCTTTGTATCGTTTCGTATAGTCCTCGATTTAATTTGTTATTTTGAGCAAAACTAGTATAAACTTATGTATAATATATTACGATTTTTTGACCGAACCTTGCTTTTCAAAAATTTTCGTAGAATCAAATTTTCAAAAGATTTTTTGCATGGGCTTCTATCATAACCTTCCCCCGTAACATATAGGAAGGATATGAAAAGCTTTGTATCGTTTCGTATAGTCGTCGATTTAATTTGATTTTTTGAGCAAAACTAGTATAATCTTGTGTATATTACGATTTTTTGACCGAAACTTGCATTTTAAAAAGTTTCGTAGAATCAAATTTCCAGATGATTTTTTGCATGGACTTCCATCATAACCTTCCCCCGTAACATATAGGAAAGATCTAAAAAGCTTTGTATCGTTTCGTATAGTCCTCGATTTAATTTGATTTTTTGAGCAAAACTAGTATAAACTTGTGTATACTATATTACGATTTTTTGACCGAAACTTGCATTTCAAAAAGTTTCGTAGAATCAATTTTCCAGATGATTTTTTGCATGGACTTCCATCATAACCTTCCCCCGTAACATATAGGAAGGATCTAAAAAGCTTTGTATCGTTTCGTATAGTCATCGATTTAATTTGTTATTTTGAGCAAAACTAGTATAAACTTATGTATAATATATTACGATTTTTTGACCGAAACTTGCTTTTCAAAAATTTTCGTAGAATCAAATTTTCAAAAGCTTTTTTGCATGGGCTTCTATCATTACCTTCCCCCGTAACATATAGGAAGGATATGAAAAGCTTTGTATCGTTTCGTATAGTCCTCGATTTAATTTGTTATTTTGAGCAAAACTAGTATAAACTTATGTATAATATATTACGATTTTTTGACCGAACCTTGCTTTTCAAAAATTTTCGTAGAATCAAATTTTCAAAAGATTTTTTGCATGGGCTTCTATCATAACCTTCCCCCGTAACATATAGGAAGGATATGAAAAGCTTTGTATCGTTTCGTATAGTCGTCGATTTAATTTGATTTTTTGAGCAAAACTAGTATAATCTTGTGTATATTACGATTTTTTGACCGAAACTTGCATTTTAAAAAGTTTCGTAGAATCAAATTTCCAGATGATTTTTTGCATGGACTTCCATCATAACCTTCCCCCGTAACATATAGGAAAGATCTAAAAAGCTTTGTATCGTTTCGTATAGTCCTCGATTTAATTTGATTTTTTGAGCAAAACTAGTATAAACTTGTTTATAATATATTACGATGTTTTTACCGAAACTTGCAATTCGAAAAGTTTCGTAGAATCAAATTTTCTGATAATTTTTTGCATGGACTTCCATCATAACCTTCCCTCGTAACATATAGGAAGGATCTGAAAAGTTTTGTATTGTTTCGTATAGTCCTCGATTTAATTTGATTTTTTGAGCAAAACTAGTATAAACTTGTTTATAATATATTACGATGTTTTTACCCAAACTTGCAATTCGAAAAGTTTCGTAGAATCAAATTTTCAGATAATTTTTTGCATGGACTTCCATCATAACCTTCCCTCGTAACATATAGGAAGGATCTGAAAAGTTTTGTATTGTTTCGTATAGTCCTCGATTTAATTTGATTTTTTGAGCAAAACTAGTATAAACTTGTTTATATTACGATTTTTGACCGAAACTTGCATTTCAAAAAGTTTCGTAGAATTAAATTTCCAGATGATTTTTTGCATGGACTTCCATCATAACCTTCCCTCGTAACATATAGGAAGGATCTGAAAAGTTCTGTATTGTTTCGTATAGTCCTCGATTTAATTTGATTTTTTGAGCAAAACTAGTATAAACTTGTTTATATTACGATTTTTTGACCGAAACTTGCATTTCAAAAAGTTTCTTAGAATTAAATTTCCAGATGATTTTTTGCATGGACTTCCATCATAACCTTCCCTCGTAACATATAGGAAGGATCTGAAAAGTTCTGTATTGTTTCGTATAGTCCTCGATTTATTTTGATTTTTTGAGCAAAACTAGTATAAACTTGTTTATATTACGATTTTTTGACCGAAACTTGCATTTCAAAAAGTTTCGTAGAATCAAATTTCCAGATGATTTTTTGAATGGACTTCCATCATAACCTTCCCCCGTAACATATAGGAAGGATCTAAAAAGCTTTGTATCGTTTCGTATAGTCCTCGATTTAATTTGTTATTTTGAGCAAAACTAGTATAAACTTGTGTATACTATATTACGATTTTTTGACCGAAACTTGCATTTCAAAAAGTTTCGTAGAATCAATTTTCCAGATGATTTTTTGCATGGACTTCCATCATAACCTTCCCCCGTAACATATAGGAAGGATCTGAAAAGCTTTGTATCGTTTCGTATAGTCCTAGATTTAATTTGATTTTTTGAGAAAAACTAGTATAAACTTGTGTATAATATATTACGATTTTTTTACCGAAACTTGCATTTCGAAAAGTTTCGTAGAATAAAATTTTCAGATAATTTTTTGTATGGACTTCAATCATAACCTTCCCTCGTAACATATAGGAAGGATCTGAAATTTTTTGTATTGTTTCGTATAGTCCTCGATTTAATTTGATTTTTTGAGCAAAACTAGTATAAACTTGTGTATAATATATTACGATTTTTTAACCGAAACTTGCATTCCAAAAAGTTTAGTAGAAAAAAATTTCCAGATGATTTTTTGCATGGGCTTCCATCATAACCTTCTCCCGTAACATTTAGGAAGGATCTGAAAAGCTATATACCGTTTCGTATAGTCAACAGTTTAATTTGATTTTTTGAGCAAAACTAGTATAAACTTGTGTATATTATATTAAAATTTTTTGACCGAAACTTGCATTTCAAAAAGTTTCGTAGAATCAAATTTTTAGATGATTTTTTGCATGGGCTTCCATCATAACCTTCCCCCGTAACATATAGGAAGGATCTGAAAAGCTTTGTATCGTTTCGTATAGTCCTCGATTTAATTTGATTTTTTAAGAAAAACAAGTATAAACTTGTTTATAATATATTACGATGTTTTTACCGAAACTTGCAATTCGAAAAGTTTCGTAGAATCAAATTTTCAGATAATTTTTTGCATGGACTTCCATCATAACCTTCCCTCGTAACATATAGGAAGGATCTGAAAAGTTTTGTATTGTTTCGTATTGTCCTCGATTTAATTTGATTTTTTGAGCAAAACTAGTATAAACTTGTTTATATTACGATTTTTTGACCGAAACTTGCATTTCAAAAAGTTTCGAAGAATCAAATTTCCAGATGATTTTTTGCATGGACTTCCATCATAACCTTCCCCCGTAACATATAGGAAGGATCTAAAAAGCTTTGTATCGTTTCGTATAGTCCTCGATTTAATTTGTTATTTTGAGCAAAACTAGTATAAACTTGTGTATACTATATTACGATTTTTTGACAGAAACTTGCATTTCAAAAAGTTTCGTAGAATCAAATTTTCAGATGATTTTTTGCATGGGCTTCCATCATAACCTTCCCCCGTAACATATAGGAAGGATTTGAAAAGCTTTGTATCGTTTCGTATAGTCCTCGATTTAATTTGTTATTTTGAGACAAACTAGTATAAACTTATGTATAATATATCACGATTTTTTGACCGAAACTTGCATTTCAAAAAGTTCCGTAGAATCAAATTTTCAGAAGATTTTTGGCATGGGCTTCCATCATAACCTTCCCCCGTAACATATAGGAAGGATCTGAAAAGCTTTGTATCGTTTCGTATAGTCCTCGATTTAATTTGATTTTTTGAGAAAAACAAGTATAAACTTGTTTATAATATATTACGATGTTTTTACCGAAACTTGCAATTCGAAAAGTTTCGTAGAATCAAATTTTCAGATAATTTTTTGCATGGACTTCCATCATAACCTTCCCTCGTAACATATAGGAAGGATCTGAAAAGTTTTGTATTGTTTCGTATAGTCCTCGATTTAATTTGATTTTTTGAGCAAAACTAGTATAAACTTGTTTATATTACGATTTTTGACCGAAACTTGCATTTCAAAAAGTTTCATAGAATTAAATTTCCAGATGATTTTTTGCATGGACTTCCATCATAACCTTCCCTCGTAACATATAGGAAGGATCTGAAAAGTTCTGTATTATTTCGTATAGTCCTCGATTTAATTTGATTTTTTGAGCAAAACTAGTATAAACTTGTTTATATTACGATTTTTTGACCGAAACTTGCATTTCAAAAAGTTTCTTAGAATTAAATTTCCAGATGATTTTTTGCATGGACTTCCATCGTAACCTTCCCTCGTAACATATAGGAAGGATCTGAAAAGTTCTGTATTGTTTCTTATAGTCCTCGATTTAATTTGATTTTTTGAGCAAAACTAGTATAAACTTGTTTATATTACGATTTTTTGACCGAAACTTGCATTTCAAAAAGTTTCGTAGAATCAAATTTCCAGATGATTTTTTGCATGGACTTCCATCATAACCTTCCCCCGTAACATATAGGAAGGATCTAAAAAGATTTGTATCGTTTCGTATAGTCCTCGATTTAATTTGTTATTTTAAGCAAAACTAGTATAAACTTGTGTATACTATATTACGATTTTTTGACCGAAACTTGCATTTCAAAAAGTTTCGTAGAATCAATTTTCCAGATGATTTTTTGCATGGACTTCCATCATAACCTTCCCCCGTAACATATAGGAAGGATCTAAAAAGCTTTGTATCGTTTCGTATAGTCCTCGATTTAATTTGTTATTTTGAGAAAAACTAGTATAAACTTATGTATAATATATTACGATTTTTTGACCGAAACTTGCATTTCAAAAAGTTTCGTAGAATCAAATTTTCAGAAGATTTTTTGCATGGGCTTCCATCATAACCTTCCCCCGTAACATATAGGAAGGATCTGAAAAGCTTTGTATCGTTTCGTATAGTCCTAGATTTAATTTGATTTTTTGAGAAAAACTAGTATAAACTTGTGTATAATATATTACGATTTTTTTACCAAAACTTGCATTTCGAAAAGTTTCGTAGAATAAAATTTTCAGATAATTTTTTGTATGGACTTCAATCATAACCTTCCCTCGTAACATATAGGACGGATCTGAAAATTTTTGTATTGTTTCGTATAGTCCTCGATTTAATTTGATTTTTTGAGCAAAACTAGTATAAACTTGTGTATAATATATTACGATTTTTTAACCGAAACTTGCATTCCAAAAAGATTAGTAGAAAAAAATTTCCAGATGATTTTTTGCATGGGCTTCCATCATAACCTTCTCCCGTAACATTTAGGAAGGATCTGAAAAGCTATATACCGTTTCGTATAGTCAACAATTTAATTTAATTTTTTGAGCAAAACTAGTATAAACTTGTGTATATTATATTAAAATTTTTTGACCGAAACTTGCATTTAAAAAAGTTTCGTAGAATCAAATTTTTAGATGATTTTTTGCATGGGCTTCCATCATAACCTTCCCCCGTAACATATAGGAAGGATCTGAAAAGCTTTGTATCGTTTCGTATAGTCCTCGATTTAATTTGATTTTTTGAGAAAAACAAGTATAAACTTGTTTATAATATATTACGATGTTTTTACCGAAACTTGCAATTCGAAAAGTTTCGTAGAATCAAATTTTCAGATAATTTTTTGCATGGACTTCCATCATAACCTTCCCTCGTAACATATAGGAAGGATCTGAAAAGTTCTGTATTGTTTCGTATAGTCCTCGATTTAATTTGATTTTTTGAGCAAAACTAGTATAAACTTGTTTATATTACGATTTTTTGACCGAAACTTGCATTTCAAAAAGTTTCGTAGAATCAAATTTCCAGATGATTTTTTGCATGGACTTCGATCATAACCTTCCCCCGTAACATATAGGAAGGATCTAAAAAGCTTTGTATCGTTTCGTATAGTCCTCGATTTAATTTGTTATTTTGAGCAAAACTAGTATAAACTTGTGTATACTATATTACGATTTTTTGACAGAAACTTGCATTTCAAAAAGTTTCGTAGAATCAAATTTTCAAATGATTTTTTGCATGGGCTTCCATCATAACCTTCCCCCGTAACATATAGGAAGGATCTGAAAAGCTTTGTATCGTTTCGTATAGTCCTAGATTTAATTTGATTTTTTGAGAAAAACAAGTATAAACTTGTTTATAATATATTACGATGTTTTTACCGAAACTTGCAATTCGAAAAGTTTCGTAGAATCAAATTTTCAGATAATTTTTTGCATGGACTTCCATCATAACCTTCCCTCGTAACATATAGGAAGGATCTGAAAATTTTTGTATTGTTTCGTATAGTCCTCGATTTAATTTGATTTTTTGAGCAAAACTAGTATAAACTTGTTTATATTACGATTTTTTGAACGAAACTTGCATTTCTAAAAGTTTCGTAGAATCAAATTTCCAGATGATTTTTTGCATGGACTTCCATCATAACCTTCCCCCGTAACATATAGGAAGGATCTAAAAAGCTTTGTATCGTTTCGTATAGTCCTCGATTTAATTTGTTATTTTGAGCAAAACTAGTATAAACTTGTGTATACTATATTACGATTTTTTGACCGAAACTTGCATTTCAAAAAGTTTCGTAGAATCAATTTTCCAGATGATTTTTTGCATGGACTTCCATCATAACCTTCCCCCGTAACATATAGGAAGGATCTAAAAAGCTTTGTATCGTTTCGTATAGTCCTCGATTTAATTTGTTATTTTGAGAAAAACTAGTATAAACTTATGTATAATATATTACGATTTTTTGACCGAAACTTGCATTTCAAAAAGTTTCGTAGAATCAAATTTTCAGAATATTTTTTGCATGGGCTTCCATCATAACCTTCCCCCGTAACATATAGGAAGGATCTGAAAAGCTTTGTATCGTTTCGTATAGTCCTAGATTTAATTTGATTTTTTGAGAAAAACTAGTATAAACTTGTGTATAATATATTACGTTTTTTTTACCGAAACTTGCATTTCGAAAAGTTTCGTAGAATAAAATTTTCAGATAATTTTTTGCATGGACTTCAATCATAACCTTCCCTCGTAAAATATAGGAAGGATCTGAAAATTTTTGTATTGTTTCGTATAGTCCTCGATTTAATTTGATTTTTTGAGCAAAATTAGTATAAACTTGTGTATAATATATTACGATTTTTTAACCGAAACTTGCATTCCAAAAAGTTTAGTAGAATAAAATTTCCAGATGATTTTTTGCATGGGCTTCCATCATAACCTTCTCCCGTAACATTTAGGAAGGATCTGAAAAGCTATATACCGTTTCGTATAGTCAACAATTTAATTTGATTTTTTGAGCAAAACTAGTATAAACTTGTGTATATTATATTAAATTTTTTTGACCGAAACCGTCATTTCAAAAAGTTTCGTAGAATCAAATTTTTAGATGATTTTTTGCATGGGCTTCCATCATAACCTTCCCCCGTAAGATATAGGAAGGATCTGAAAAGCTTTGTATCGTTTCGTATAGTCCTCGATTTAATTTGATTTTTTGAGAAAAACAAGTATAAACTTGTTTATAATATATTACGATGTTTTTACCGAAACTTGCAATTCGAAAAGTTTCGTAGAATCAAATTTTCAGATAATTTTTTGCATGGACTTCCATCATAACCTTCCCTCGTAACATATAGGAAGGATCTGAAAAGTTTTGTATTGTTTCGTATAGTCCTCGATATAATTTGATTTTTTGAGCAAAACTAGTATAAACTTGTTTATATTACGATTTTTTGACCGAAACTTGCATTTCAAAAAGTTTCGTATAATCAAATTTACAGATGATTTTTTGCATGGACTTCCATCATAACCTTCCCCAGTAACATATAGGAAGGATCTAAAAAGCTTTGTATCGTTTCGTATAGTCCTCGATTTAATTTGTTATTTTGAGCAAAACTAGTATAAACTTGTGTATACTATATTACGATTTTTTGACCGAAACTTGCATTTCAAAAAGTTTCGTAGAATCAATTTTCCAGATGATTTTTTGCATGGACTTCCATCATAACCTTCCCCCGTAACATATAGGAAGGATCTAAAAAGCTTTGTATCGTTTCGTATAGTCATCGATTTACTTTGTTATTTTGAGCAAAACTAGTATAAACTTATGTATAATATATTACGATTTTTTGACCGAAACTTGCATTTCAAAAATTTTCGTAGAATCAAATTTTCAGAAGATTTTTTGCATGGGCTTCCATCATAACCTTCCCCCGTAACATATAGGAAGGATATGAAAAGCTTTGTATCGTTTCGTATAGTCCTCGAATTAATTTGAATTTTTGAGCAAAACTAATATAATCTTGTGTAGATTACGATTTTTTGACCAAAACTTGCATTTCAAAAAGTTTCGTAGAATCAAATTTCCAGATGATTTTTTGCATGGACTTCCATCATAACCTTCCCCCGTAACATATAGGAAGGATCTAAAAAGCTTTGTATCGTTTCGTATAGTCATCGATTTAATTTGTTATTTTGAGCAAAACTAGTATAAACTTATGTATAATATATTACGATTTTTTGACCGAAACTTGCATTTCAAAAAGTTTCGTAGAATCAAATTTTCAGAAGATTTTTTGCATGGGCTTCCATCATAACCTTCCCCCGTAACATATAGGAAGGATCTGAAAAGCTTTGTATCGTTTCGTATAGTCCTAGATTTAATTTGATTTTTTGAGAAAAACAAGTATAAACTTGTGTATAATATATTACGATTTTTTTACCGAAACTTGCATTTCGAAAACTTTCGTAGAATAAAATTTTCAGATAATTTTTTGTATTGACTTCAATCATAACCTTCCCCCGTAACATATAGGAAGGATCTGAAAAGTTTTGTATTGTTTCGTATAGTCCTCGATTTAATTTGATTTTTTGAGCAAAACTAGTATAAACTTGTGTATAATATATTACGATTTTTTAACCGAAACTTGCATTCCAAAAAGTTTAGTAGAATAAAATTTCCAGATGATTTTTTGCATGGGCTTTTATCATAACCTTCTCCCGTAATATTTAGGAAGGATCTGAAAAGCTATATACCGTTTCGTATAGTCAACAATTTAATTTGATTTTTTGAGCAAAACTAGTATAAACTTGTGTATATTATATTAAATTTTTTTGACCGAAACTTGCATTTTAAAAAGTTTCGTAGAATCAAATTTTTAGATGATTTTTTGCATGGGCTTCCATCATAACCTTCCCCCGTAACATATAGGAAGGATCTGAAAAGCTTTGTATCGTTTCGTATAGTCCTCGATTTAATTTGATTTTTTGAGAAAAACAAGTATAAACTTGTTTATGATATATTACGATGTTTTTACCGAAACTTGCAATTCGAAAAGTTTCGTAGAATCAAATTTTCAGATAATTTTTTGCATGGACTTCCATCATAACCTTCCCTCGTAACATATAGGAAGGATCTGAAAAGTTTTGTATTGTTTCGTATAGTCCTCGATTTAATTTGATTTTTTGAGCAAAACTAGTATAAACTTGTTTATATGACAATTTTTGACCGAAACTTACATTTCAAAAAGTTTCGTAGAATCAAATTTACAGATGATTTTTTGCATGGACTTCCATCATAACCTTCCCCCGTAACATATAGGAAGGATCTAAAAAGCTTTGTATCGTTTCGTATAGTCCTTGATTTAATTTGTTATTTTGAGCAAAACTAGTATAAACTTGTGTATACTATATTACGATTTTTTGACCGAAACTTGCATTTCAAAAAGTTTCGTAGAATCAATTTTCCAGATGATTTTTTGCATGGACTTCCATCATAACCTTCCCCCGTAACATATAGGAAGGATCTAAAAAGCTTTGTATCGTTTCGTATAGTCATCGATTTAATTTGTTATTTTGAGCAAAACTAGTATAAACTTGTGTATACTATATTACGATTTTTTGACAGAAACTTGCATTTCAAAAGTTTCGTAGAATCAAATTTTCAGATGATTTTTTGCATGGGCTTCCATCATAACCTTCCCCCGTAACATAGAGGAAGGATTTGAAAAGCTTTGTATCGTTTCGTATATTCCTCGATTTAATTTGTTATTTTGAGCAAAACTAGTATAAACTTATGTATAATATATTACGATTTTTTGAACGAAACTTGCATTTCAAAAAGTTTTGTAGAATCAAATTTTCAGAATATTTTTTGCATGGGCTTCCATCATAACCTTCCCCCGTAACATATAGGAAGGATCTGAAAAGCTTTGTATCGTTTCGTATAGTCCTAGATTTAATTTGATTTTTTGAGAAAAACTAGTATAAACTTGTGTATAATATATTACGATTTTTTTACCGAAACTTGCATTTCGAAAAGTTTCGTAGAATAAAATTTTCAGATAATTTTTTGCATGGACTTCAATCATAACCTTCCCTCGTAAAATATAGGAAGGATCTGAAAATTTTTGTATTGTTTCGTATAGTCCTCGATTTAATTTGATTTTTTGAGCAAAACTAGTATAAACTTGTGTATAATATATTACGATTTTTTAACCGAAACTTGCATTCCAAAAAGTTTAGTAGAATAAAATTTCCATATGATTTTTTGCATGGGCTTCCATCATAACCTTCTCCCGTAACATTTAGGAAGGATCTGAAAAGCTATGTACCGTTTCGTATAGTCAACAATTTAATTTGATTTTTTGAGCAAAACTAGTATAAACTTGTGTATATTATATTAAATTTTTTTGACCGAAACCGTCATTTAGAAAAGTTTCGTAGAATCAAATTTTTAGATGATTTTTTGCATGGGCTTCCATCATAACCTTCCCCCGTAACATATAGGAAGGATCTGAAAAGCTTTGTATCGTTTCGTATAGTCCTCGATTTAATTTGATTTTTTGAGAAAAACAAGTATAAACTTGTTTATAATATATTACGATGTTTTTACCGAAACTTGCAATTCGAAAAGTTTCGTAGAATCAAATTTTCAGATAATTTTTTGCATGGACTTCCATCATAACCTTCCCTCGTAACATATAGGAAGGATCTGAAAAGTTTTGTATTGTTTCGTATAGTCCTCGATTTAATTTGATTTTTTGAGCAAAACTAGTATAAACTTGTTTATATGACAATTTTTGACCGAAACTTACATTTCAAAAAGTTTCGTAGAATCAAATTTACAGATGATTTTTTGCATGGACTTCCATCATAACCTTCCCCCGTAACATATAGGAAGGATCTAAAAAGCTTTGTATCGTTTCGTATAGTCCTCGATTTAATTTGTTATTTTGTGCAAAACTAGTATAAACTTGTGTATACTATATTACGATTTTTTGACCGAAACTTGCATTTCAAAAAGTTTCGTAGAATCAATTTTCCAGATGATTTTTTGCATGGACTTCCATCATAACCTTCCCCCGTAACATATAAGAAGGATCTAAAAAGCTTTGTATCGTTTCGTATAGTCATCGATTTAATTTGTTATTTTGAGCAAAACTAGTATAAACTTATGTATAATATATTACGATTTTTTTACCGAAACTTGCATTTCAAAAATTTTCGTAGAATCAAATTTTCAGAAGATTTTTTGCATGGGCTTCCATCAAAACCTTCCCCCGTAACATATAGGAAGGATATGAAAAGCTTTGTATCGTTTCGTATAGTCCTCGATTTAATTTGATTTTTTGAGCAAATCTAGTATAATCTTGTGTATATTATGATTTTTTGACCGAAACTTGCATTTCAAAAAGTTTCGTAGAATCAAATTTCCAGATGATTTTTTGCATGGACTTCCATCATAACCTTCCCCCGTAACATATAGGAAGGATCTAAAAAGCTTTGTATCGTTTCGTATAGTCCTCGATTTAATTTGTTATTTTGAGCAAAACTAGTATAAACTTGTGTATACTATATTATGATTTTTTGACAGAAACTTGCATTTCAAAAAGTTTCGTAGAATCAAATTTTCAGATGATTTTTTGCATGGGCTTCCATCATAACCTTCCCCCGTAACATATAGGAATGATTTGAAAAGCTTTGTATCGTTTCGTATAGTCCTCGATTTAATTTGTTATTTTGAGCAAAACTAGTATAAACTTATGTATAATATATTACGATTTTTTGACCGAAACTTGCATTTCAAAAAGTTTCGTAGAATCAAATTTTCAGAATATTTTTTGCATGGGCTTCCATCATAACCTTCCCCCGTAACATATAGGAAGGATCTTAAAAGCTTTGTATCGTTTCGTATAGTCCTAGATTTAATTAGATTTTTTGAGAAAAACTAGTATAAACTTGTGTATAATATATTACGATTTTTTTACCGAAACTTGCATTTCGAAAAGTTTCGTAGAATAAAATTTTCAGATAATTTTTTGCATGGACTTCAATCATAACCTTCCCTCGTAACATATAGGAAGGATCTGAAAAGTTTTGTATTGTTTCGTATAGTCCTCGATTTAATTTGATTTTTTGAGCAAAACTAGTATAAACTTGTGTATAATATATTACGATTTTTTAACCGAAACTTGCATTCCAAAAAGTTTAGTAGAATAAAATTTCCAGATGATATTTTGCATGGGCTTCCATCATAACCTTCTCCCGTAACATTTAGGAAGGATCTGAAAAGCTATGTACCGTTTCGTATAGTCAACAATTTAATTTGATTTTTTGAGCAAAACTAGTATAAACTTGTGTATATTATATTAAAAATTTTTGACCGAAACTTGCATTTCAAAAAGTTTCGTAGAATCAAATTTTTAGATGATTTTTTGCATGGGCTTCCATCATAACCTTCCCCCGTAACATATAGGAAGGATCTGAAAAGCTTTGTATCGTTTCGTATAGTCCTCGATTTAATTTGATTTTTTGAGAAAAACAAGTATAAACTTGTTTATAATATATTACGATGTTTTTACCGAAACTTGCAATTCGAAAAGTTTCGTAGAATCAAATTTTCAGATAATTTTTTGCATGGACTTCCATCATAACCTTCCCTCGTAACATATAGGAAGGATCTGAAAAGTTTTGTATTGTTTCGTATAGTCCTCGATTTAATTTGATTTTTTGAGCAAAACTAGTATAAACTTGTTTATATGACAATTTTTGACCGAAACTTGCATTTCAAAAAGTTTCGTAGAATCAAATTTACAGATGATTTTTTGCATGGACTTCCATCATAACCTTCCCCCGTAACATATAGGAAGGATCTAAAAAGCTTTGTATCGTTTCGTATAGTCCTCGATTTAATTTGTTATTTTGAGCAAAACTAGTATAAACTTGTGTATACTATATTACGATTTTTTGACCGAAACTTGCATTTCAAAAAGTTTCGTAGAATCAATTTTCCAGATGATTTTTTGCATGGACTTCCATCATAACCTTCCCCCGTAACATATAGGAAGGATCTAAAAAGCTTTGTATCGTTTCGTATAGTCATCGATTTACTTTGTTATTTTGAGCAAAACTAGTATAAACTTATGTATAATATATTACGATTTTTTGACCGAAACTTGCATTTCAATAATTTTCGTAGAATCAAATTTTCAGAAGATTTTTTGCATGGGCTTCCATCATAACCTTCCCCCGTAACATATAGGAAGGATATGAAAAGCTTTGTATCGTTTCGTATAGTCCTCGAATTAATTTGATTTTTTGAGAAAAACTAATATAATCTTGTGTATATTACGATTTTTTGACCGAAACTTGCATTTCAAAAAGTTTCGTAGAATCAAATTTCCAGATGATTTTTTGCATGGACTTCCATCATAACCTTCCCCCGTAACATATAGGAAGGATCTAAAAAGCTTTGTATCGTTTCGTATAGTCCTCGATTTAATTTGTTATTTTGAGCAAAACTAGTATAAACTTGTGTATACTATATTACGATTTTTTGACAGAAACTTGCATTTCAAAAAGTTTCGTAGAATCAAATTTTCAGATGATTTTTTGCATGGGCTTCCATCATAACCTTCCCCCGTAAATATAGGAAGGATTTGAAAAGCTTTGTATCGTTTCGTATAGTCCTCGATTTAATTTGTTATTTTGAGCAAAACTAGTATAAACTTATGTATAATATATTACGATTTTTTGACCGAAACTTGCATTTCAAAAAGTTTCGTAGAATCAAATTTTCAGAATATTTTTTGCATGGGCTTCCATCATAACCTTCCCCCGTAACATATAGGAAGGATCTGAAAAGCTTTGTATTGTTTCGTATAGTCCTAGATTTAATTTGATTTTTTGAGAAAAACTAGTATAAACTTGTGTATAATATATTACGATTTTTTTACCGAAACTTGCATTTCGAAAAGTTTCGTAGAATAATATTTTCAGATAATTTTTTGCATGGACTTCAATCATAACCTTCCCTCGTAACATATAGGAAGGATCTGAAAAGTTTTGTATTGTTTCGTATAGTCCTCTATTTAATTTGATTTTTTGAGCAAAACTAGTATAAACTTGTGTATAATATATTACGATTTTTTAACCGAAACTTGCATTCCAAAAAGTTTAGTAGAATAAAATTTCCAGATGATTTTTTGCATGGGCTTCCATCATAACCTTCTCCCGTAACATTTAGGAAGGATCTGAAAAGCTATGTACCGTTTCGTATAGTCAACAATTTAATTTGATTTTTTGAGCAAAACTAGTATAAACTTGTGTATATTATATTAAAATTTTTTGACCGAAACTTGCATTTCAAAAAGTTTCGTAGAATCAAATTTTTAGATGATTTTTTGCATGGGCTTCCATCATAACCTTCCCCCATAACATATAGGAAGGATCTGAAAAGCTTTGTATCGTTTCGTATAGTCCTCGATTTAATTTGATTTTTTGAGAAAAACAAGTATAAACTTGTTTATAATATATTACGATGTTTTTACCGAAACTTGCAATTCGAAAAGTTTCGTAGAATCAAATTTTCAGGTAATTTTTTGCATTGACTTCCATCATAACCTTCCCTCGTAACATATAGGAAGGATCTGAAAAGTTTTGTATTGTTTCGTATAGTCCTCGAATTAATTTTATTTTTTGAGCAAAACTAGTATAAACTTGTTTATATGACAATTTTTTGACCGAAACTTGCATTTCAAAAAGTTTCGTAGAATCAAATTTACAGATAATTTTTTGCATGGACTTCCATCATAACCTTCCCCCGTAACATATAGGAAGGATCTAAAAAGCTTTGTATCGTTTCGTATAGTCCTCGATTTAATTTGTTATTTTGAGCAAAACTAGTATAAACTTGTGTATACTATATTACGATTTTTTGACCGAAACTTGCATTTTAAAAATTTCGTAGAATCAATTTTCCAGAAGATTTTTTGCATGGACTTCCATCATAACCTTCCCCCGTAACATATAGGAAGGATCTAAAAAGCTTTGTATCGTTTCGTATAGTCATCGATTTAATTTGTTATTTTGAGCAAAACTAGTATAAACTTATGTATAATATATTACGATTTTTTGACCGAAACTTGCATTTCAAAAATTTTCGTAGAATCAAATTTTCAGAAGATTTTTTGCATGGGCTTCCATCATAACCTTCCCTCGTAACATATAGGAAGGATATGAAAAGCTTTGTATCGTTTCGTAAAGTTCTCGATTTAATTTGATTTTTTGAGCAAAACTAGTATAATCTTGTGTATATTACGATTTTTTGACCGAAACTTGCATTTCAAAAAGTTTCGTAGAATCAAATTTCCAGATGATTTTTTGCATGGACTTCCATCATAACCTTCCCCCGTAACATATAGGAAGGATCTAAAAAGCTTTGTATCGTTTCGTATAGTCCTCGATTTAATTTGTTATTTTGAGCAAAACTAGTATAAACTTGTGTATACTATATTACGATTTTTTGACAGAAACTTGCATTTCAAAAAGTTTCGTAGAATCAAATTTTCAGATGATTTTTTGCTTGGGCTTCCATCATAACCTTCCCCCGTAACATATAGGAAGGATTTGAAAAGCTTTGTATCGTTTCATATAGTCCTCGATTTAATTTGTTATTTTGAGCAAAACTAGTATTAACTTATGTATAATATATTACGATTTTTTGACCGAAACTTGCATTGCAAAAAGTTTCGTAGAATGAAATTTTAAGAAGATTTTTTGCATAGGCTTCCATCATAACCTTCCCCCGTAACAAATAGGAAGGATCTGAAAAGCTTTGTATCGTTTCGTATAGTCCTGGATTTAATTTGATTTTTTGAGAAAAACTAGTATAAACTTGTGTATAATATATTACGATTTTTTTACCGAAACTTGCATTTCGAAAAGTTTCGTAGAATAAAATTTTCAGATAATTTTTTGCATGGACTTCAATCATAACCTTCCCTCGTAACATATAGGAAGGATCTGAAAAGTTTTGTATTGTTTCGTATAGTCCTCGATTTAATTTGATTTTTTGAGCAAAACTAGTATAAACTTGTGTATAATATATTACGATTTTTTAACCGAAACTTGCATTCCAAAAAGTTTAGTAGAATAAAATTTCCAGATGATTTTTTGCATGGGCTTCCATCATAACCTTCTCCCGTAACATTTAGGAAGGATCTGAAAAGCTATGTACCGTTTCGTATAGTCAACAATTTAATTTGATTTTTTGAGCAAAACTAGTATAAACTTGTGTATATTATATTAAAATTTTTTGACCGAAACTTGCATTTCAAAAAGTTTCGTAGAATCAAATTTTTAGATGATTTTTTGCATGGGCTTCCATCATAACCTTCCCCCGTAACATATAGGAAGGATCTGAAAAGCTTTGTATCGTTTCGTATAGTCCTCGATTTAATTTGATTTTTTGAGAAAAACAAGTATAAACTTGTTTATAATATATTACGATGTTTTTACCGAAACTTGCAATTCGAAAAGTTTCGTAGAATCAAATTTTCAGATAATTTTTTGCATGGACTTCCATCATAACCTTCCCTCGTAACATATAGGAAGGATCTGAAAAGTTTTGTATTGTTTCGTATAGTCCTCGATTTAATTTGATTTTTTGAGCAAAACTAGTATAAACTTGTTTATATTACGATTTTTTGACCGAAACTTGCATTTCAAAAAGTTTCGTAGAATCAAATTTACAGATGATTTTTTGCATGGACTTCCATCATAACCTTCCCCCGTAACATATAGGAAGGATCTAAAAAGCTTTGTATCGTTTCGTATAGTCCTCGATTTAATTTGTTATTTTGAGCAAAACTAGTATAAACTTGTGTATACTATATTACGATTTTTTGACCGAAACTTGCATTTCAAAAAGTTTCGTAGAATCAATTTTCCAGATGATTTTTTGCATGGTCTTCCATCATAACCTTCCCCCGTAACATATAGGAAGGATCTAAAAAGCTTTGTATCGTTTCGTATAGTCATCGATTTAATTTGTTATTTTGAGCAAAACTAGTATAAACTTATGTATAATATATTACGATTTTTTGACCGAAACTTGCATTTCAAAAATTTTCGTAGAATCAAATTTTCAGAAGATTTTTTGCATGGGCTTCCATCATAACCTTCCCCCGTAACATATAGGAAGGATATGAAAAGCTTTGTATCGTTTCGTAAAGTCCTCAATTTAATTTGATTTTTTGAGCAAAACTAGTATAAACTTGTGTATACTATATTACGATTTTTTGACCGAAACTTGCATTTCAAAAAGTTTCGTAGAATCAAATTTCCAGATGATTTTTTGCATGGACTTCCATCATAACCTTCCCCCGTAACATATAGGAAGGATCTAAAAAGCTTTGTATCGTTTCGTATAGTCCTCGATTTAATTTGTTATTTTGAGCAAAACTAGTATAAACTTGTGTATACTATATTACGATTTTTTGACAGAAACTTGCATTTCAAAAAGTTTAGTAGAATCAAATTTTCAGATGATTTTTTGCATGGGCTTCCATCATAACCTTCCCCCGTAACATATAGGAAGGATTTGAAAAGCTTTGTATCGTTTCATATAGTCCTCGATTTAATTTGTTATTTTGAGCAAAACTAGTATAAACTTATGTATAATATATTACGATTTTTTGACCGAAACTTGCATTTCAAAAAGTTTCGTAGAATCAAATTTTCAGAATATTTTTTGCATGGGCTTCCATCATAACCTTCCCCCGTAACATATAGGAAGGATCTGAAAAGCTTTGTATTGTTTCGTATAGTCCTAGATTTAATTTGATTTTTTGAGAAAAACTAGTATAAACTTGTGTATAATATATTACGATTTTTTTACTGAAACTTGCATTTCGAAAAGTTTCGTAGAATAAAATTTTCAGATAATTTTTTGCATGGACTTCAATCATAACCTTCCCTCGTAACATATAGGAAGGATCTGAAAAGTTTTGTATTGTTTCGTATAGTCCTCGATTTAATTTGATTTTTTTAGCAAAACTAGTATAAACTTGTGTATAATATATTACGATTTTTTAACCGAAACTTGCATTCCAAAAAGTTTAGTAGAATAAAATTTCCAGATCATTTTTTGCATGGGCTTCCATCATAACCTTCTCCCGTAACATTTAGGAAGGATCTGAAAAGCTATGTACCATTTCGTATAGTCAACAATTTAATTTGATTTTTTGAGCAAAACTAGTATAAACTTGTGTATATTATATTAAAATTTTTTGACCGAAACTTGCATTTCAAAAAGTTTCGTAGAATCAAATTTTTAGATGATATTTTGCATGGGCTTCCATCATAACCTTCCCCCGTAACATATAGGAAGGATCTGAAAAGCTTTGTATCGTTTCGTATAGTCCTCGATTTAATTTGATTTTTTGAGAAAAACAAATATAAACTTGCTTATAATATATTACGATGGTTTTACCGAAACTTGCAATTCTAAAAGTTTCGTAGAATCAAATTTTCAGATAATTTTTTGCATGGACTTCCATCATAACCTTCCCTCGTAACATATAGGAAGTATCTGAAAAGTTTTGTATAGTTTCGTATAGTCCTCGATTTAATTTGATTTTTTGAGCAAAACTAGTATAAACTTGTTTATATTACGATTTTTTGACCGAAACTTGCATTTCAAAAAGTTTCGTAGAAACAAATTTCCAGATGATTTTTTGCATGGACTTCCATCATAACCTTCCCCCGTAACATATAGGAAGGATCTAAAAAGCTTTGTATCGTTTCGTATAGTCCTCGATTTAATTTGTTATTTTGAGGAAAACTAGTATAAACTTGTGTATACTATATTACGATTTTTTGACCGAAACTTGCATTTCAAAAAGTTTCGTAGAATTAATTTTTCCAGATTATTTTTTGCGTGGACTTCCATCATAACCTTCCCCCGTAACATATAGGAAGGATCTAAAAAGCTTTGTATCGTTTCGTATAGTCCTCGATTTAATTTGTTATTTTGAGCAAAACTAGTATAAACTTATGTATAATATATTACGATTTTTTGACCGAAACTTGCATTTCAAAAATTTTCGTAGAATCAAATTTTCAGAAGATTTTTTGCATGGGCTTCCATCATAACCTTCCCCCGTAACATATAGGAAGGATTTTAAAAGCTTTGTATCGTTTCGTATAGTCCTCGATTTAATTTGATTTTTTGAGCAAAACTAGTATAATCTTGTGTATATTACGATTTTTTGACCGAAACTTGCATTTCAAAAAGTTTCGTAGAATCAAATTTCCAGATGATTTTTTGCATGGACTTCCATCATAACCTTCCCCCGTAACATATAGGAAGGATCTAAAAAGCTTTGTATCGTTTCGTATAGTCCTCGATTTAATTTGTTATTTTGAGCAAAACTAGTATAAACTTGTGTATACTATATTACGATTTTTTGACCGAAACTTGCATTTCAAAAAGTTTCGTAGAATCAATTTTCCAGATGATTTTTTGCATGGACTTCCATCATAACCTTCCCCCGTAACATATAGGAAGGATCTAAAAAGCTTTGTATCGTTTCGTATAGTCCTCGATTTAATTTGTTATTTTGAGCAAAACAAGTATAAACTTATGTATAATATATTACGATTTTTTGACCGAAACTTGCATTTCAAAAATTTTCGTAGAATCAAATTTTCAGAAGATTTTTTGCATGGGCTTCCATCATAACCTTCCCCCGTAACATATAGGAAGGATATGAAAAGCTTTGTATCGTTTCGTATAGTCCTCGATTTAATTTGATTTTTTGAGCAAATCTAGTATAATCTTGTGTATATTATGATTTTTTGACCGAAACTTGCATTTCAAAAAGTTTCGTAGAATCAAATTTCCAGATGATTTTTTGCATGGACTTCCATCATAACCTTCCCCCGTAACATATAGGAAGGATCTAAAAAGCTTTGTATCGTTTCGTATAGTCCTCGATTTAATTTGTTATTTTGAGCAAAACTAGTATAAACTTGTGTATACTATATTATGATTTTTTGACAGAAACTTGCATTTCAAAAAGTTTCGTAGAATCAAATTTTCAGATGATTTTTTGCATGGGCTTCCATCATAACCTTCCCCCGTAACATATAGGAATGATTTGAAAAGCTTTGTATCGTTTCGTATAGTCCTCGATTTAATTTGTTATTTTGAGCAAAACTAGTATAAACTTATGTATAATATATTACGATTTTTTGACCGAAACTTGCATTTCAAAAAGTTTCGTAGAATCAAATTTTCAGAATATTTTTTGCATGGGCTTCCATCATAACCTTCCCCCGTAACATATAGGAAGGATCTTAAAAGCTTTGTATCGTTTCGTATAGTCCTAGATTTAATTAGATTTTTTGAGAAAAACTAGTATAAACTTGTGTATAATATATTACGATTTTTTTACCGAAACTTGCATTTCGAAAAGTTTCGTAGAATAAAATTTTCAGATAATTTTTTGCATGGACTTCAATCATAACCTTCCCTCGTAACATATAGGAAGGATCTGAAAAGTTTTGTATTGTTTCGTATAGTCCTCGATTTAATTTGATTTTTTGAGCAAAACTAGTATAAACTTGTGTATAATATATTACGATTTTTTAACCGAAACTTGCATTCCAAAAAGTTTAGTAGAATAAAATTTCCAGATGATATTTTGCATGGGCTTCCATCATAACCTTCTCCCGTAACATTTAGGAAGGATCTGAAAAGCTATGTACCGTTTCGTATAGTCAACAATTTAATTTGATTTTTTGAGCAAAACTAGTATAAACTTGTGTATATTATATTAAAAATTTTTGACCGAAACTTGCATTTCAAAAAGTTTCGTAGAATCAAATTTTTAGATGATTTTTTGCATGGGCTTCCATCATAACCTTCCCCCGTAACATATAGGAAGGATCTGAAAAGCTTTGTATCGTTTCGTATAGTCCTCGATTTAATTTGATTTTTTGAGAAAAACAAGTATAAACTTGTTTATAATATATTACGATGTTTTTACCGAAACTTGCAATTCGAAAAGTTTCGTAGAATCAAATTTTCAGATAATTTTTTGCATGGACTTCCATCATAACCTTCCCTCGTAACATATAGGAAGGATCTGAAAAGTTTTGTATTGTTTCGTATAGTCCTCGATTTAATTTGATTTTTTGAGCAAAACTAGTATAAACTTGTTTATATGACAATTTTTGACCGAAACTTGCATTTCAAAAAGTTTCGTAGAATCAAATTTACAGATGATTTTTTGCATGGACTTCCATCATAACCTTCCCCCGTAACATATAGGAAGGATCTAAAAAGCTTTGTATCGTTTCGTATAGTCCTCGATTTAATTTGTTATTTTGAGCAAAACTAGTATAAACTTGTGTATACTATATTACGATTTTTTGACCGAAACTTGCATTTCAAAAAGTTTCGTAGAATCAATTTTCCAGATGATTTTTTGCATGGACTTCCATCATAACCTTCCCCCGTAACATATAGGAAGGATCTAAAAAGCTTTGTATCGTTTCGTATAGTCATCGATTTACTTTGTTATTTTGAGCAAAACTAGTATAAACTTATGTATAATATATTACGATTTTTTGACCGAAACTTGCATTTCAATAATTTTCGTAGAATCAAATTTTCAGAAGATTTTTTGCATGGGCTTCCATCATAACCTTCCCCCGTAACATATAGGAAGGATATGAAAAGCTTTGTATCGTTTCGTATAGTCCTCGAATTAATTTGATTTTTTGAGAAAAACTAATATAATCTTGTGTATATTACGATTTTTTGACCGAAACTTGCATTTCAAAAAGTTTCGTAGAATCAAATTTCCAGATGATTTTTTGCATGGACTTCCATCATAACCTTCCCCCGTAACATATAGGAAGGATCTAAAAAGCTTTGTATCGTTTCGTATAGTCCTCGATTTAATTTGTTATTTTGAGCAAAACTAGTATAAACTTGTGTATACTATATTACGATTTTTTGACAGAAACTTGCATTTCAAAAAGTTTCGTAGAATCAAATTTTCAGATGATTTTTTGCATGGGCTTCCATCATAACCTTCCCCCGTAAATATAGGAAGGATTTGAAAAGCTTTGTATCGTTTCGTATAGTCCTCGATTTAATTTGTTATTTTGAGCAAAACTAGTATAAACTTATGTATAATATATTACGATTTTTTGACCGAAACTTGCATTTCAAAAAGTTTCGTAGAATCAAATTTTCAGAATATTTTTTGCATGGGCTTCCATCATAACCTTCCCCCGTAACATATAGGAAGGATCTGAAAAGCTTTGTATTGTTTCGTATAGTCCTAGATTTAATTTGATTTTTTGAGAAAAACTAGTATAAACTTGTGTATAATATATTACGATTTTTTTACCGAAACTTGCATTTCGAAAAGTTTCGTAGAATAAAATTTTCAGATAATTTTTTGCATGGACTTCAATCATAACCTTCCCTCGTAACATATAGGAAGGATCTGAAAAGTTTTGTATTGTTTCGTATAGTCCTCTATTTAATTTGATTTTTTGAGCAAAACTAGTATAAACTTGTGTATAATATATTACGATTTTTTAACCGAAACTTGCATTCCAAAAAGTTTAGTAGAATAAAATTTCCAGATGATTTTTTGCATGGGCTTCCATCATAACCTTCTCCCGTAACATTTAGGAAGGATCTGAAAAGCTATGTACCGTTTCGTATAGTCAACAATTTAATTTGATTTTTTGAGCAAAACTAGTATAAACTTGTGTATATTATATTAAAATTTTTTGACCGAAACTTGCATTTCAAAAAGTTTCGTAGAATCAAATTTTTAGATGATTTTTTGCATGGGCTTCCATCATAACCTTCCCCCATAACATATAGGAAGGATCTGAAAAGCTTTGTATCGTTTCGTATAGTCCTCGATTTAATTTGATTTTTTGAGAAAAACAAGTATAAACTTGTTTATAATATATTACGATGTTTTTACCGAAACTTGCAATTCGAAAAGTTTCGTAGAATCAAATTTTCAGGTAATTTTTTGCATTGACTTCCATCATAACCTTCCCTCGTAACATATAGGAAGGATCTGAAAAGTTTTGTATTGTTTCGTATAGTCCTCGATTTAATTTTATTTTTTGAGTAAAACTAGTATAAACTTGTTTATATGACAATTTTTTGACCGAAACTTGCATTTCAAAAAGTTTCGTAGAATCAAATTTACAGATAATTTTTTGCATGGACTTCCATCATAACCTTCCCCCGTAACATATAGGAAGGATCTAAAAAGCTTTGTATCGTTTCGTATAGTCCTCGATTTAATTTGTTATTTTGAGCAAAACTAGTATAAACTTGTGTATACTATATTACGATTTTTTGACCGAAACTTGCATTTTAAAAATTTCGTAGAATCAATTTTCCAGAAGATTTTTTGCATGGACTTCCATCATAACCTTCCCCCGTAACATATAGGAAGGATCTAAAAAGCTTTGTATCGTTTCGTATAGTCATCGATTTAATTTGTTATTTTGAGCAAAACTAGTATAAACTTATGTATAATATATTACGATTTTTTGACCGAAACTTGCATTTCAAAAATTTTCGTAGAATCAAATTTTCAGAAGATTTTTTGCATGGGCTTCCATCATAACCTTCCCTCGTAACATATAGGAAGGATATGAAAAGCTTTGTATCGTTTCGTAAAGTTCTCGATTTAATTTGATTTTTTGAGCAAAACTAGTATAATCTTGTGTATATTACGATTTTTTGACCGAAACTTGCATTTCAAAAAGTTTCGTAGAATCAAATTTCCAGATGATTTTTTGCATGGACTTCCATCATAACCTTCCCCCGTAACATATAGGAAGGATCTAAAAAGCTTTGTATCGTTTCGTATAGTCCTCGATTTAATTTGTTATTTTGAGCAAAACTAGTATAAACTTGTGTATACTATATTACGATTTTTTGACAGAAACTTGCATTTCAAAAAGTTTCGTAGAATCAAATTTTCAGATGATTTTTTGCTTGGGCTTCCATCATAACCTTCCCCCGTAACATATAGGAAGGATTTGAAAAGCTTTGTATCGTTTCATATAGTCCTCGATTTAATTTGTTATTTTGAGCAAAACTAGTATTAACTTATGTATAATATATTACGATTTTTTGACCGAAACTTGCATTGCAAAAAGTTTCGTAGAATGAAATTTTAAGAAGATTTTTTGCATAGGCTTCCATCATAACCTTCCCCCGTAACAAATAGGAAGGATCTGAAAAGCTTTGTATCGTTTCGTATAGTCCTGGATTTAATTTGATTTTTTGAGAAAAACTAGTATAAACTTGTGTATAATATATTACGATTTTTTTACCGAAACTTGCATTTCGAAAAGTTTCGTAGAATAAAATTTTCAGATAATTTTTTGCATGGACTTCAATCATAACCTTCCCTCGTAACATATAGGAAGGATCTGAAAAGTTTTGTATTGTTTCGTATAGTCCTCGATTTAATTTGATTTTTTGAGCAAAACTAGTATAAACTTGTGTATAATATATTACGATTTTTTAACCGAAACTTGCATTCCAAAAAGTTTAGTAGAATAAAATTTCCAGATGATTTTTTGCATGGGCTTCCATCATAACCTTCTCCCGTAACATTTAGGAAGGATCTGAAAAGCTATGTACCGTTTCGTATAGTCAACAATTTAATTTGATTTTTTGAGCAAAACTAGTATAAACTTGTGTATATTATATTAAAATTTTTTGACCGAAACTTGCATTTCAAAAAGTTTCTTAGAATCAAATTTTTAGATGATTTTTTGCATGGGCTTCCATCATAACCTTCCCCCGTAACATATAGGAAGGATCTGAAAAGCTTTGTATCGTTTCGTATAGTCCTCGATTTAATTTGATTTTTTGAGAAAAACAAGTATAAACTTGTTTATAATATATTACGATGTTTTTACCGAAACTTGCAATTCGAAAAGTTTCGTAGAATCAAATTTTCAGATAATTTTTTGCATGGACTTCCATCATAACCTTCCCTCGTAACATATAGGAAGGATCTGAAAAGTTTTGTATTGTTTCGTATAGTCCTCGATTTAATTTGATTTTTTGAGCAAAACTAGTATAAACTTGTTTATATTACAATTTTTTGACCGAAACTTGCATTTCAAAAAGTTTCGTAGAATCAAATTTACAGATGATTTTTTGCATGGACTTCCATCATAACCTTCCCCCGTAACATATAGGAAGGATCTAAAAAGCTTTGTATCGTTTCGTATAGTCCTCGATTTAATTTGTTATTTTGAGCAAAACTAGTATAAACTTGTGTATACTATATTACGATTTTTTGACCGAAACTTGCATTTCAAAAAGTTTCGTAGAATCAATTTTCCAGATGATTTTTTGCATGGTCTTCCATCATAACCTTCCCCCGTAACATATAGGAAGGATCTAAAAAGCTTTGTATCGTTTCGTATAGTCATCGATTTAATTTGTTATTTTGAGCAAAACTAGTATAAACTTATGTATAATATATTACGATTTTTTGACCGAAACTTGCATTTCAAAAATTTTCGTAGAATCAAATTTTCAGAAGATTTTTTGCATGGGCTTCCATCATAACCTTCCCCCGTAACATATAGGAAGGATATGAAAAGCTTTGTATCGTTTCGTAAAGTCCTCAATTTAATTTGATTTTTTGAGCAAAACTAGTATAATCTTGTGTATATTACGATTTTTTGACCGAAACTTGCATTTCAAAAAGTTTCGTAGAATCAAATTTCCAGATGATTTTTTGCATGGACTTCCATCATAACCTTCCCCCGTAACATATAGGAAGGATCTAAAAAGCTTTGTATCGTTTCGTATAGTCCTCGATTTAATTTGTTATTTTGAGCAAAACTAGTATAAACTTGTGTATACTATATTACGATTTTTTGACAGAAACTTGCATTTCAAAAAGTTTAGTAGAATCAAATTTTCAGATGATTTTTTGCATGGGCTTCCATCATAACCTTCCCCCGTAACATATAGGAAGGATTTGAAAAGCTTTGTATCGTTTCATATAGTCCTCGATTTAATTTGTTATTTTGAGCAAAACTAGTATAAACTTATGTATAATATATTACGATTTTTTGACCGAAACTTGCATTTCAAAAAGTTTCGTAGAATCAAATTTTCAGAATATTTTTTGCATGGGCTTCCATCATAACCTTCCCCCGTAACATATAGGAAGGATCTGAAAAGCTTTGTATTGTTTCGTATAGTCCTAGATTTAATTTGATTTTTTGAGAAAAACTAGTATAAACTTGTGTATAATATATTACGATTTTTTTACTGAAACTTGCATTTCGAAAAGTTTCGTAGAATAAAATTTTCAGATAATTTTTTGCATGGACTTCAATCATAACCTTCCCTCGTAACATATAGGAAGGATCTGAAAAGTTTTGTATTGTTTCGTATAGTCCTCGATTTAATTTGATTTTTTTAGCAAAACTAGTATAAACTTGTGTATAATATATTACGATTTTTTAACCGAAACTTGCATTCCAAAAAGTTTAGTAGAATAAAATTTCCAGATCATTTTTTGCATGGGCTTCCATCATAACCTTCTCCCGTAACATTTAGGAAGGATCTGAAAAGCTATGTACCATTTCGTATAGTCAACAATTTAATTTGATTTTTTGAGCAAAACTAGTATAAACTTGTGTATATTATATTAAAATTTTTTGACCGAAACTTGCATTTCAAAAAGTTTCGTAGAATCAAATTTTTAGATGATATTTTGCATGGGCTTCCATCATAACCTTCCCCCGTAACATATAGGAAGGATCTGAAAAGCTTTGTATCGTTTCGTATAGTCCTCGATTTAATTTGATTTTTTGAGAAAAACAAATATAAACTTGCTTATAATATATTACGATGGTTTTACCGAAACTTGCAATTCTAAAAGTTTCGTAGAATCAAATTTTCAGATAATTTTTTGCATGGACTTCCATCATAACCTTCCCTCGTAACATATAGGAAGTATCTGAAAAGTTTTGTATAGTTTCGTATAGTCCTCGATTTAATTTGATTTTTTGAGCAAAACTAGTATAAACTTGTTTATATTACGATTTTTTGACCGAAACTTGCATTTCAAAAAGTTTCGTAGAAACAAATTTCCAGATGATTTTTTGCATGGACTTCCATCATAACCTTCCCCCGTAACATATAGGAAGGATCTAAAAAGCTTTGTATCGTTTCGTATAGTCCTCGATTTAATTTGTTATTTTGAGGAAAACTAGTATAAACTTGTGTATACTATATTACGATTTTTTGACCGAAACTTGCATTTCAAAAAGTTTCGTAGAATTAATTTTTCCAGATTATTTTTTGCGTGGACTTCCATCATAACCTTCCCCCGTAACATATAGGAAGGATCTAAAAAGCTTTGTATCGTTTCGTATAGTCCTCGATTTAATTTGTTATTTTGAGCAAAACTAGTATAAACTTATGTATAATATATTACGATTTTTTGACCGAAACTTGCATTTCAAAAATTTTCGTAGAATCAAATTTTCAGAAGATTTTTTGCATGGGCTTCCATCATAACCTTCCCCCATAACATATAGGAAGGATATGAAAAGCTTTGTATCGTTTCGTATAGTCCTCGATTTAATTTGATTTTTTGAGCAAAACTAGTATAAGCTTGTGTATATTACGATTTTTTGACCGAAACTTGCATTTCAAAAAGTTTCGTAGAATCAAATTTCCAGATGATTTTTTGCATGGGCTTCCATCATAACCTTCCCCCGTAACATATAGGAAGGATCTGAAAAGCTTTGTATCGTTTCGTATAGTCCTAGATTTAATTTGATTTTTTGAGAAAAACTAGTATAAACTTGTGTATAATATATTACGATTTTTTTACCGAAACTTGCATTTCGAAAAGTTTCGTAGAATAAAATTTTCAGATAATTTTTTGCATGGACTTCAATCATAACCTTCCCTCGTAACATATAGGAAGGATATGAAAAGTTTTGTATTGTTTTGTATAGTCCTCGATTTAATTTGATTTTTTGAGCAAAACTAGTATAAACTTGTGTATAATATATTACGATTTTTTGACCGAAACTTGCATTCCAAAAAGTTTCGTAGAATAAAATTTCCAGATGATTTTTTGCATGGGCTTCCATGATAACCTTCTCCCGTAACATTTAGGAAGGATCTGAAAAGCTATGTACCATTTCGTATAGTCAACAATTTAATTTGATTTTTTGAGCAAAACTAGTATAAACTTGTGTATATTATATTAAAATTTTTTGACCGAAACTTGCATTTCAAAAAGTTTCGTAGAATCAAATTTTTAGATGATTTTTTGCATGGGCTTCCATCATAACCTTCCCCCGTAACATATAGGAAGGATCTAAAAAGCTTTGTATCGTTTCGTATAGTCCTCGATTTAATTTGATTTTTTGAGAAAAACAAGTATAAACTTGTTTATAATATATTACGATTTTTTTACCGAAACTTGCAATTCGTAAATTTTCGTAGAATCAAATTTTCAGATAATTTTTTGCATGGACTTCCATCATAACCTTGCCTCGTAACATATAGGAAGGATCTGAAAAGTTTTGTATTGTTTCGTATAGTCCTCGATTTAATTTGATTTTTTGAGCAAAACTAGTATAAACTTGTTTATATTACGATTTTTTGACCGAAACTTGCATTTCAAAAAGTTTCGTAGAATCAAATTTCCAGATGATTGTTTGCATGGACTTCCATCATAACCTTCCCCCGTAACATATAGGAAGGATCTAAAAAGCTTTGTATCGTTTCGTATAGTCCTCGATTTAATTTGTTATTTTGAGCAAAACTAGTATAAACTTGTGTATACTATATTACGATTTTTTGACCGAAACTTGCATTTCAAAAAGTTTCGTAGATTCAATTTTCCAGATGATTTTTTGCATGGACTTCCATCATAACCTTCCCCCGTAACATATAGGAAGGATCTAAAAAGCTTTGTATCGTTTCGTATAGTCCTCGATTTAATTTGTTATTTTGAGCAAAACTTGTATAAACTTATATATAATATATTACGATTTTTTGACCGAAACTTGCATTTCAAAAATTTTCGTAGAATCAAATTTTCAGAAGATTTTTTGCATGGGCTTCCATCATAACCTTCTCTCGTAACATATAGGAAGGATCTGAAAAGTTTTGTATTGTTTCGTATAGTCCTCGATTTAATTTGATTTTTTGAGCAAAACTAGTATAATCTTGTGTATATTACGATTTTTTGACCGAAACTTGCATTTCAAAAAGTTTCGTAGAATCAAATTTCCAAATGATTTTTTGCATGGACTTCCATCATAACCTTCCCCCGTAACATATAGGAAGGATCTAAAAAGCTTTGTATCGTTTCGTATAGTCCTCGATTTAATTTGTTATTTTGAGAAAAACTAGTATAAACTTGTGTATACTATATTACGATTTTTGACAGAAACTTGCATTTCAAAAAGTTTAGTAGAATAAAATTTCCAGATGATTTTTTGCATGGGCTTCCATCATAACCTTCTCCCGTAACATTTAGGAAGGATCTGAAAAGCTATGTACCGTTTCGTATAGTCAACAATTTAATTTGATTTTTTGAGCAAAACTAGTATAAACTTGTGTATATTATATTAAATTTTTTTGACCGAAACTTGCTTTTCAAAAAATTTCGTAGAATCAAATTTTCAGATAATTTTTTGCATGGACTTCCATCATAACCTTCCCCCGTAACATATAGGAAGGATATGAAAAGCTTTGTATCGTTTCGTATAGTCCTCGATTTAATTTGATTTTTTGAGCAAAACTAGTATAAACTTGTGAATATTTCGAATTTTTGACCGAAACATGCATTTCAAAAAGTTTCTTAGAATCAAATTTGCAGATGATTTTTTGCATAGACTTCCATCATAACCTTCCCCCGTAACATATAGGAAGGATCTGAAAAGCTTTGTATCGTTTTGTATATTCCTCGATTTAATTTGTTATTTTGAGCAAAACTAGTATAAACTTGTGTATACTATATTACGATTTTTTGACCGAAACTTGCATTTCAAAAAGTTTCGTAGAATCAAATTTTCAGATGATTTTTTGCATGGGCTTCAATCATAACCTTCCCCCGTAACATATAAGAATGATTTGAAAAGCTTTGTATCGTTTCGTATAGTCCTCGATTTAATTTTTTATTTTGATCAAAACTAGTATAAAGTTTTGTATACTATATTACGATTTTTTGACCGAAACTTGCATTTCAAAAAGAGTCGTAGAATCAAATTTTCAGATGATTTTTCGCATGGGCTTCCATCATAACCTACCCCCGTAAGATATAGGAAGGATCTGAAAAGCTATGTGCCGTTTCGTATAGTCCTCGATTTAATTTGATTTTTTAAGCAAAACTAGTATAAACTTGTGTATAATATATTACGATTTTTTGACCGAAACTTTCATTCCAAAAAGTTTAATAGAATAAGATTTCCAGATGATTTTTTGCATGGGCTTCCATCATAACCTTCTCTCGTAACATATAGGAAGGATCTGAAAAGCTAAGTATCATTTCGTATAGTCCACAATTTAATTTGATTTTTTGGACAAAACTAGTATAAACTTGTTTATACTATATTATAATTTTTTGATCGAAACATGCATTTCAAAAAGTTTCGTAGAATCAAATTTTTTGATGATTTTTTGCATGGGCTTCCATCATAACCTTCCCCCGTAACATATAGGAAGGATCTGAAAAGCTTTGTATCGTTTCGTATAGTCCTCGATTTAATTTGATTTTTTGAGAAAAACTAGTATAAACTTGTGTATAATATATTATGATTTTTTTACCGAAACATGCATTTCGAAAAGTTTCGTAGAATCAAATTTTCAGATAATTTTTTGCATGGGCTTCCATCATAACCTTCCCCCGTAACATATAGTAAGGATCTGAAAAGCTTTGTATCATTTCGTATAGTCCTCGATTTAAATTGATTTTTTGAGAAAAACAAGTATAACCTTGTTTATAATATATTACGATTTTTTTACCAAAACTTGCAATTCGAAAAGTTCCGTAGAATCAAATTTTCAAATAATTTTTTGCATGGACTTCCATCATAACCTTCTCTCGTAACATATAGGAAGGATCTGAAAAGTTTTGTATTGTTTCGTATAGTCCTCGATTTAATTTGATTTTTTGAGCAAAACTAGTATAATCTTGTGTATATTACGATTTTTTGACCGAAACTTGCATTTCAAAAAGTTTCGTAGAATCAAATTTCCAGATGATTTTTTGCATGGACTTCCATCATAACCTTCCCCCGTAACATATAGGAAGGATCTAAAAAGCTTTGTATCGTTTTGTATAGTCCTCGATTTAATTTGTTATTTTGAGAAAAACTAGTATAAACTTGTGTATACTATATTACGATTTTTGACAGAAACTTGCATTTCAAAAAGTTTCGTAGAATCAAATTTTCAGATGATTTTTTGCATGGGCTTCAATCATAACCTTCCCCCGTAACATATAGGAAGGATTTGAAAAGCTTTGTATCGTTTCGTATAGTCCTCGATTTAATTTGTTATTTTGAGCAAAACTAGTATAAACTTATGTATAATATATTACGATTTTTTGACCGAAACTTGCATTTCAAAAAGTTTCGTAGAATCAAATTTTCAGAAGATTTTTTGCATGGGCTTCCTTCATAACCTTCCCCCGTAACATATAGGAAGGATCTGAAAAGCTTTGTATCGTTTCAAATAGTCCTCGATTTAATTTGTTATTTTGAGCAAAACTAGTAAAAACTTGTGTATAATATATTACGATTTTTTTACCGAAACTTACATTTCGAAAACTTTCGTAGAATCAAATTTTCAGAAGATTTATTGCATGGGCTTCCATCATAACCTTCCCCCGTAACATATAGGAAGGATATGAAAAGCTTTGTATCGTTTCGTATAGTCCTCGATTTAATTTGATTTTTTGAGCAAAACTAATATAAACTTGTGAATATTTCGAATTTTTGACCGAAACATGCATTTCAAAAAGTTTCTTAGAATCAAATTTCCAGATGATTTTTTGCATAGACTTCCATCATAACCTTCCCCCGTAACATATAGGAAGGATCTGAAAAGCTATGTATCGTTTCGTATAGTCAACAATTTAATTTGATTTTTTGAGCCAAACTAGTATAAACTTGTGTATATTATATTAAAATTTTTTGACCGAAACTTGCATTTCAAAAAGTTTCGTAGAATCAAATTTTTAGATGATTTTTTGCATGGGCTTCCATCATAACCTTCCCCCGTAACATTTAGGAAGGATCTGAAAAGCTTTGTATCGTTTCGTATAGTCCTCGATTTAATTTGATTTTTTGAGAAAAACAAGTATAAACTTGTTTATAATATATTACGATTTTTTTACCGAAACTTGCAATTCGAAAAGTTTCGTAGAATCAAATTTTCAGATAATTTTTTGCATGGACTTCCATTATAACCTTCCCTCGTAACATATAGGAAGGATCTGAAAAGTTTTGTATTGTTTCGCATAGTCCTCGATTTAATTTGTTATTTTGAGCAAAACTAGTATAAACTTATGTATAATATATTACGATTTTTTGACCGAAACTTGCATTTCAAAAATTTTCGTAGAATCAAATTTTCAGAAGATTTTTTGCATGGGCTTCCATCATAACCTTCCCCCGTAACATATAGGAAGGATATGAAAAGCTTTGTATCGTTTCGTAAAGTCCTCAATTTAATTTGATTTTTTGAGCAAAACTAGTATAATCTTGTGTATATTACGATTTTTTGACCGAAACTTGCATTTCAAAAAGTTTCGTAGAATCAAATTTCCAGATGATTTTTTGCATGGACTTCCATCATAACCTTCCCCCGTAACATATAGGAAGGATCTAAAAAGCTTTGTATCGTTTCGTATAGTCCTCGATTTAATTTGTTATTTTGAGCAAAACTAGTATAAACTTGTGTATACTATATTACGATTTTTTGACAGAAACTTGCATTTCAAAAAGTTTAGTAGAATCAAATTTTCAGATGATTTTTTGCATGGGCTTCCATCATAACCTTCCCCCGTAACATATAGGAAGGATTTGAAAAGCTTTGTATCGTTTCATATAGTCCTCGATTTAATTTGTTATTTTGAGCAAAACTAGTATAAACTTATGTATAATATATTACGATTTTTTGACCGAAACTTGCATTTCAAAAAGTTTCGTAGAATCAAATTTTCAGAATATTTTTTGCATGGGCTTCCATCATAACCTTCCCCCGTAACATATAGGAAGGATCTGAAAAGCTTTGTATTGTTTCGTATAGTCCTAGATTTAATTTGATTTTTTGAGAAAAACTAGTATAAACTTGTGTATAATATATTACGATTTTTTTACTGAAACTTGCATTTCGAAAAGTTTCGTAGAATAAAATTTTCAGATAATTTTTTGCATGGACTTCAATCATAACCTTCCCTCGTAACATATAGGAAGGATCTGAAAAGTTTTGTATTGTTTCGTATAGTCCTCGATTTAATTTGATTTTTTTAGCAAAACTAGTATAAACTTGTGTATAATATATTACGATTTTTTAACCGAAACTTGCATTCCAAAAAGTTTAGTAGAATAAAATTTCCAGATCATTTTTTGCATGGGCTTCCATCATAACCTTCTCCCGTAACATTTAGGAAGGATCTGAAAAGCTATGTACCATTTCGTATAGTCAACAATTTAATTTGATTTTTTGAGCAAAACTAGTATAAACTTGTGTATATTATATTAAAATTTTTTGACCGAAACTTGCATTTCAAAAAGTTTCGTAGAATCAAATTTTTAGATGATATTTTGCATGGGCTTCCATCATAACCTTCCCCCGTAACATATAGGAAGGATCTGAAAAGCTTTGTATCGTTTCGTATAGTCCTCGATTTAATTTGATTTTTTGAGAAAAACAAATATAAACTTGCTTATAATATATTACGATGGTTTTACCGAAACTTGCAATTCTAAAAGTTTCGTAGAATCAAATTTTCAGATAATTTTTTGCATGGACTTCCATCATAACCTTCCCTCGTAACATATAGGAAGTATCTGAAAAGTTTTGTATAGTTTCGTATAGTCCTCGATTTAATTTGATTTTTTGAGCAAAACTAGTATAAACTTGTTTATATTACGATTTTTTGACCGAAACTTGCATTTCAAAAAGTTTCGTAGAAACAAATTTCCAGATGATTTTTTGCATGGACTTCCATCATAACCTTCCCCCGTAACATATAGGAAGGATCTAAAAAGCTTTGTATCGTTTCGTATAGTCCTCGATTTAATTTGTTATTTTGAGGAAAACTAGTATAAACTTGTGTATACTATATTACGATTTTTTGACCGAAACTTGCATTTCAAAAAGTTTCGTAGAATTAATTTTTCCAGATTATTTTTTGCGTGGACTTCCATCATAACCTTCCCCCGTAACATATAGGAAGGATCTAAAAAGCTTTGTATCGTTTCGTATAGTCCTCGATTTAATTTGTTATTTTGAGCAAAACTAGTATAAACTTATGTATAATATATTACGATTTTTTGACCGAAACTTGCATTTCAAAAATTTTCGTAGAATCAAATTTTCAGAAGATTTTTTGCATGGGCTTCCATCATAACCTTCCCCCATAACATATAGGAAGGATATGAAAAGCTTTGTATCGTTTCGTATAGTCCTCGATTTAATTTGATTTTTTGAGCAAAACTAGTATAAGCTTGTGTATATTACGATTTTTTGACCGAAACTTGCATTTCAAAAAGTTTCGTAGAATCAAATTTCCAGATGATTTTTTGCATGGGCTTCCATCATAACCTTCCCCCGTAACATATAGGAAGGATCTGAAAAGCTTTGTATCGTTTCGTATAGTCCTAGATTTAATTTGATTTTTTGAGAAAAACTAGTATAAACTTGTGTATAATATATTACGATTTTTTTACCGAAACTTGCATTTCGAAAAGTTTCGTAGAATAAAATTTTCAGATAATTTTTTGCATGGACTTCAATCATAACCTTCCCTCGTAACATATAGGAAGGATATGAAAAGTTTTGTATTGTTTTGTATAGTCCTCGATTTAATTTGATTTTTTGAGCAAAACTAGTATAAACTTGTGTATAATATATTACGATTTTTTGACCGAAACTTGCATTCCAAAAAGTTTCGTAGAATAAAATTTCCAGATGATTTTTTGCATGGGCTTCCATGATAACCTTCTCCCGTAACATTTAGGAAGGATCTGAAAAGCTATGTACCATTTCGTATAGTCAACAATTTAATTTGATTTTTTGAGCAAAACTAGTATAAACTTGTGTATATTATATTAAAATTTTTTGACCGAAACTTGCATTTCAAAAAGTTTCGTAGAATCAAATTTTTAGATGATTTTTTGCATGGGCTTCCATCATAACCTTCCCCCGTAACATATAGGAAGGATCTAAAAAGCTTTGTATCGTTTCGTATAGTCCTCGATTTAATTTGATTTTTTGAGAAAAACAAGTATAAACTTGTTTATAATATATTACGATTTTTTTACCGAAACTTGCAATTCGTAAATTTTCGTAGAATCAAATTTTCAGATAATTTTTTGCATGGACTTCCATCATAACCTTGCCTCGTAACATATAGGAAGGATCTGAAAAGTTTTGTATTGTTTCGTATAGTCCTCGATTTAATTTGATTTTTTGAGCAAAACTAGTATAAACTTGTTTATATTACGATTTTTTGACCGAAACTTGCATTTCAAAAAGTTTCGTAGAATCAAATTTCCAGATGATTGTTTGCATGGACTTCCATCATAACCTTCCCCCGTAACATATAGGAAGGATCTAAAAAGCTTTGTATCGTTTCGTATAGTCCTCGATTTAATTTGTTATTTTGAGCAAAACTAGTATAAACTTGTGTATACTATATTACGATTTTTTGACCGAAACTTGCATTTCAAAAAGTTTCGTAGATTCAATTTTCCAGATGATTTTTTGCATGGACTTCCATCATAACCTTCCCCCGTAACATATAGGAAGGATCTAAAAAGCTTTGTATCGTTTCGTATAGTCCTCGATTTAATTTGTTATTTTGAGCAAAACTTGTATAAACTTATATATAATATATTACGATTTTTTGACCGAAACTTGCATTTCAAAAATTTTCGTAGAATCAAATTTTCAGAAGATTTTTTGCATGGGCTTCCATCATAACCTTCTCTCGTAACATATAGGAAGGATCTGAAAAGTTTTGTATTGTTTCGTATAGTCCTCGATTTAATTTGATTTTTTGAGCAAAACTAGTATAATCTTGTGTATATTACGATTTTTTGACCGAAACTTGCATTTCAAAAAGTTTCGTAGAATCAAATTTCCAAATGATTTTTTGCATGGACTTCCATCATAACCTTCCCCCGTAACATATAGGAAGGATCTAAAAAGCTTTGTATCGTTTCGTATAGTCCTCGATTTAATTTGTTATTTTGAGAAAAACTAGTATAAACTTGTGTATACTATATTACGATTTTTGACAGAAACTTGCATTTCAAAAAGTTTAGTAGAATAAAATTTCCAGATGATTTTTTGCATGGGCTTCCATCATAACCTTCTCCCGTAACATTTAGGAAGGATCTGAAAAGCTATGTACCGTTTCGTATAGTCAACAATTTAATTTGATTTTTTGAGCAAAACTAGTATAAACTTGTGTATATTATATTAAATTTTTTTGACCGAAACTTGCTTTTCAAAAAATTTCGTAGAATCAAATTTTCAGATAATTTTTTGCATGGACTTCCATCATAACCTTCCCCCGTAACATATAGGAAGGATATGAAAAGCTTTGTATCGTTTCGTATAGTCCTCGATTTAATTTGATTTTTTGAGCAAAACTAGTATAAACTTGTGAATATTTCGAATTTTTGACCGAAACATGCATTTCAAAAAGTTTCTTAGAATCAAATTTGCAGATGATTTTTTGCATAGACTTCCATCATAACCTTCCCCCGTAACATATAGGAAGGATCTGAAAAGCTTTGTATCGTTTTGTATATTCCTCGATTTAATTTGTTATTTTGAGCAAAACTAGTATAAACTTGTGTATACTATATTACGATTTTTTGACCGAAACTTGCATTTCAAAAAGTTTCGTAGAATCAAATTTTCAGATGATTTTTTGCATGGGCTTCAATCATAACCTTCCCCCGTAACATATAAGAATGATTTGAAAAGCTTTGTATCGTTTCGTATAGTCCTCGATTTAATTTTTTATTTTGATCAAAACTAGTATAAAGTTTTGTATACTATATTACGATTTTTTGACCGAAACTTGCATTTCAAAAAGAGTCGTAGAATCAAATTTTCAGATGATTTTTCGCATGGGCTTCCATCATAACCTACCCCCGTAAGATATAGGAAGGATCTGAAAAGCTATGTGCCGTTTCGTATAGTCCTCGATTTAATTTGATTTTTTAAGCAAAACTAGTATAAACTTGTGTATAATATATTACGATTTTTTGACCGAAACTTTCATTCCAAAAAGTTTAATAGAATAAGATTTCCAGATGATTTTTTGCATGGGCTTCCATCATAACCTTCTCTCGTAACATATAGGAAGGATCTGAAAAGCTAAGTATCATTTCGTATAGTCCACAATTTAATTTGATTTTTTGGACAAAACTAGTATAAACTTGTTTATACTATATTATAATTTTTTGATCGAAACATGCATTTCAAAAAGTTTCGTAGAATCAAATTTTTTGATGATTTTTTGCATGGGCTTCCATCATAACCTTCCCCCGTAACATATAGGAAGGATCTGAAAAGCTTTGTATCGTTTCGTATAGTCCTCGATTTAATTTGATTTTTTGAGAAAAACTAGTATAAACTTGTGTATAATATATTATGATTTTTTTACCGAAACATGCATTTCGAAAAGTTTCGTAGAATCAAATTTTCAGATAATTTTTTGCATGGGCTTCCATCATAACCTTCCCCCGTAACATATAGTAAGGATCTGAAAAGCTTTGTATCATTTCGTATAGTCCTCGATTTAAATTGATTTTTTGAGAAAAACAAGTATAACCTTGTTTATAATATATTACGATTTTTTTACCAAAACTTGCAATTCGAAAAGTTCCGTAGAATCAAATTTTCAAATAATTTTTTGCATGGACTTCCATCATAACCTTCTCTCGTAACATATAGGAAGGATCTGAAAAGTTTTGTATTGTTTCGTATAGTCCTCGATTTAATTTGATTTTTTGAGCAAAACTAGTATAATCTTGTGTATATTACGATTTTTTGACCGAAACTTGCATTTCAAAAAGTTTCGTAGAATCAAATTTCCAGATGATTTTTTGCATGGACTTCCATCATAACCTTCCCCCGTAACATATAGGAAGGATCTAAAAAGCTTTGTATCGTTTTGTATAGTCCTCGATTTAATTTGTTATTTTGAGAAAAACTAGTATAAACTTGTGTATACTATATTACGATTTTTGACAGAAACTTGCATTTCAAAAAGTTTCGTAGAATCAAATTTTCAGATGATTTTTTGCATGGGCTTCAATCATAACCTTCCCCCGTAACATATAGGAAGGATTTGAAAAGCTTTGTATCGTTTCGTATAGTCCTCGATTTAATTTGTTATTTTGAGCAAAACTAGTATAAACTTATGTATAATATATTACGATTTTTTGACCGAAACTTGCATTTCAAAAAGTTTCGTAGAATCAAATTTTCAGAAGATTTTTTGCATGGGCTTCCTTCATAACCTTCCCCCGTAACATATAGGAAGGATCTGAAAAGCTTTGTATCGTTTCAAATAGTCCTCGATTTAATTTGTTATTTTGAGCAAAACTAGTAAAAACTTGTGTATAATATATTACGATTTTTTTACCGAAACTTACATTTCGAAAACTTTCGTAGAATCAAATTTTCAGAAGATTTATTGCATGGGCTTCCATCATAACCTTCCCCCGTAACATATAGGAAGGATATGAAAAGCTTTGTATCGTTTCGTATAGTCCTCGATTTAATTTGATTTTTTGAGCAAAACTAATATAAACTTGTGAATATTTCGAATTTTTGACCGAAACATGCATTTCAAAAAGTTTCTTAGAATCAAATTTCCAGATGATTTTTTGCATAGACTTCCATCATAACCTTCCCCCGTAACATATAGGAAGGATCTGAAAAGCTATGTATCGTTTCGTATAGTCAACAATTTAATTTGATTTTTTGAGCCAAACTAGTATAAACTTGTGTATATTATATTAAAATTTTTTGACCGAAACTTGCATTTCAAAAAGTTTCGTAGAATCAAATTTTTAGATGATTTTTTGCATGGGCTTCCATCATAACCTTCCCCCGTAACATTTAGGAAGGATCTGAAAAGCTTTGTATCGTTTCGTATAGTCCTCGATTTAATTTGATTTTTTGAGAAAAACAAGTATAAACTTGTTTATAATATATTACGATTTTTTTACCGAAACTTGCAATTCGAAAAGTTTCGTAGAATCAAATTTTCAGATAATTTTTTGCATGGACTTCCATTATAACCTTCCCTCGTAACATATAGGAAGGATCTGAAAAGTTTTGTATTGTTTCGCATAGTCCTCGATTTAATTTGATTTTTTGAGCAAAACAAGTATAAACTTGTGTATACTATATTACGATTTTTGACAGAAACTTGCATTTCAAAAAGTTTCGTAGAATCAAATTTTCAGATGATTTTTTGCATGGGCTTCAATCATAACCTTCCCCCGTAACATATAGGAAGGATTTGAAAAGCTTTGTATCGTTTCGTATAGTCCTCGATTTAATTTGTTATTTTGAGCAAAACTAGTATAAACTTATGTATAATATATTACGATTTTTTGACCGAAACTTGCATTTCAAAAAGTTTCGTAGAATCAAATTTTCAGAAGATTTTTTGCATGGGCTTCCTTCATAACCTTCCCCCGTAACATATAGGAAGGATCTGAAAAGCTTTGTATCGTTTCAAATAGTCCTCGATTTAATTTGTTATTTTGAGCAAAACTAGTAAAAACTTGTGTATAATATATTACGATTTTTTTACCGAAACTTACATTTCGAAAACTTTCGTAGAATCAAATTTTCAGAAGATTTATTGCATGGGCTTCCATCATAACCTTCCCCCGTAACATATAGGAAGGATATGAAAAGCTTTGTATCGTTTCGTATAGTCCTCGATTTAATTTGATTTTTTGAGCAAAACTAATATAAACTTGTGAATATTTCGAATTTTTGACCGAAACATGCATTTCAAAAAGTTTCTTAGAATCAAATTTCCAGATGATTTTTTGCATAGACTTCCATCATAACCTTCCCCCGTAACATATAGGAAGGATCTGAAAAGCTATGTATCGTTTCGTATAGTCAACAATTTAATTTGATTTTTTGAGCCAAACTAGTATAAACTTGTGTATATTATATTAAAATTTTTTGACCGAAACTTGCATTTCAAAAAGTTTCGTAGAATCAAATTTTTAGATGATTTTTTGCATGGGCTTCCATCATAACCTTCCCCCGTAACATTTAGGAAGGATCTGAAAAGCTTTGTATCGTTTCGTATAGTCCTCGATTTAATTTGATTTTTTGAGAAAAACAAGTATAAACTTGTTTATAATATATTACGATTTTTTTACCGAAACTTGCATTTCAAAAAGTTTCGTAGAATCAAATTTTCAGATGATTTTTTGCATGGGCTTCCATCATAACCTTCCCCCGTAACATATAAGAATGATTTGAAAAGCTTTGTATCTTTTCGTATAGTCCTCGATTTAATTTTTTATTTTGATCAAAACTAGTATAAACTTGTGTATACTATATTACGATTTTTTGACAGAAAATTGCATTTCAAAAAGTTTCTTAGAATCAAATTTTCAGATGATTTTTTGCATGGGCTTCCATCATAACCTTCCCCCGTAACATATAGGAAGGATCTGAAAAGCTTTGTATCGTTTCGCATAGTCCTCGATTAAATTTTATTTTTTGTGCAAAACTAGTATAAACTTGTGTATACTATATTACGATTTTTTGACCGAAACTTTCATTCCAAAACGTTTAATAGAATAAGATTTCCAGATGATTTTTTGCATGGGCTTCCATCATAACCTTCTCTCGTATCATATAGGAAGGATCTGAAAAGCTAAGTATCATTTCGTATAGTCCACAATTTAATTTGATTTTTTGGACAAAACTAGTATAAACTTGTTTATACTATATTATAATTTTTTGATCGAAACATGCATTTCAAAAAGTTTCGTAGAATCAAATTTTTAGATGATTTTTTGCATGGGCTTCAATCATAACCTTCCCCCGTAACATATAGGAAGGATCTGAAAAGCTTTGTATCGTTTCGTATAGTCCTCGATTTAATTTGATTTTTTGAGAAAAACTAGTATAAACTTGTGTATAATATATTATGATTTTTTTACCGAAACATGCATTTCGAAAAGTTTCGTAGAATCAAATTTTCAGATAATTTTTTGCATGGGCTTCCATCATAACCTTCCCCCGTAACATATAGTAAGGATCTGAAAAGCTTTGTATCATTTCGTATAGTCCTCGATTTAAATTGATTTTTTGAGAAAAACAAGTATAACCTTGTTTATAATATATTACGATTTTTTTACCAAAACTTGCAATTCGAAAAGTTCCGTAGAATCAAATTTTCAAATAATTTTTTGCATGGACTTCCATCATAACCTTCTCTCGTAACATATAGGAAGGATCTGAAAAGTTTTGTATTGTTTCGTATAGTCCTCGATTTAATTTGATTTTTTGAGCAAAACTAGTATAATCTTGTGTATATTACGATTTTTTGACAGAAACTTGCATTTCAAAAAGTTTCGTAGAATCAAATTTCCAGATGATTTTTTGCATGGACTTCCATCATAACCTTCCCCCGTAACATATAGGAAGGATCTAAAAAGCTTTGTATCGTTTCGTATAGTCCTCGATTTAATTTGTTATTTTGAGAAAAACTAGTATAAACTTATGTATAATATATTACGATTTTTTGACCGAAACTTGCATTTCAAAAAGTTTCGTAGAATCAAATTTTCAGAAGATTTTTTGCATGGGCTTCCTTCATAACCTTCCCCCGTAACATATAGGAAGGATCTGAAAAGCTTTGTATCGTTTCAAATAGTCCTCGATTTAATTTGTTATTTTGAGCAAAACTAGTAAAAACTTGTGTATAATATACTACGATTTTTTTACCGAAACTTACATTTCGAAAACTTTCGTAGAATCAAATTTTCAGAAGATTTATTGCATGGGCTTCCATCATAACCTTCCCCCGTAACATATAGGAAGGATATGAAAAGCTTTGTATCGTTTCGTATAGTCCTCGATTTAATTTGATTTTTTGAGCAAAACTAGTATAAACTTGTGAATATTTCGAATTTTTGACCGAAACATGCATTTCAAAAAGTTTCTTAGAATCAAATTTCCAGATGATTTTTTGCATAGACTTCCATCATAACCTTCCCCCGTAACATATAGGAAGGATCTGAAAAGCTATGTATCGTTTCGTATAGTCAACAATTTAATTTGATTTTTTGAGCAAAACTAGTATAATCTTGTGTATATTACGATTTTTTGACCGAAACTTGCATTTCAAAAAAGTTTCGTAGAATCAAATTTTCAGAAGATTTTTTGCATGGGCTTCCATTTTAACCTTCCCCCGTAACATATAGGAAGGATATGAAAAGCTTTGTATCGTTTCGTATAGTCCTCGATTTAATTTGATTTTTTGAGCAAAACTAGTATAAACTTGTGAATATTTCGAATTTTTGACCGAAACATTCATTTCAAAAAGTTTCTTAGAATCAAATTTCCAGATGAGTTTTTGCATAGACTTCCATCATAACCTTCCCCCGTAACATATAGGAAGGATCTGAAAAGCTTTGTATCGTTTCTTATATTCCTCGATTTAATTTGTTATTTTGAGCAAAACTAGTATAAACTTGTGTATACTATATTATGATTTTTTGACCGAAACTTACATTTCAAAAAGTTTCGTAGAATCAAATTTTTAGATGACTTTTTGCATGAGCTTCCATCATAACCTTCCCCCGTAACATATAAGAATGATTTGAAAAGCTTTGTATCGTTTCGTATAGTCCTCGATTTAATTTTTTATTTTGTTCAAAACTAGTATAAACTTGTGTATACTATATTACGATTTTTTGACCGAAACTTGCATTTCAAAAAGTTTCTTAGAATCAAATTTTCAGATGATTTTTTGCATGGGCTTCAATCATAACCTTCCCCCGTAACATATAGGAAGGATCTGAAAAGCTTTGTATCGTTTCGTATAGTCCTCGATTAAATTTTATTTTTTGAGAAAAACTAGTATAAACTTGTGTATACTATATTACGATTTTTTGACCGAAACTTTCATTCCAAAAAGTTTATTAGAATAAGATTTCCAGATGATTTTTTGCATGGGCTTCGATCATAACCTTCTCTCGTAACATATAGGAAGGATCTGAAAAGCTAAGTATCATTTTGTATAGTCCACAATTTAATTTGATTTTTTGGACAAAACTAATATAAACTTGTTTATACTATATTATAATTTTTTGATCGAAACATGCATTACAAAAAGTTTCGTAGAATCAAATTTTTAGATGATTTTTTGCATGGGCTTCCATCATAACCTTCCCCCGTAACATATAGGCAGGATTTGAAAAGCTTTGTATGGTTTCAAATAGTCCTCGATTTAATTTGTTATTTTGAGCAAAACTAGTATAAACTTACGTTTAATATATTACGATTTTTTGACCGAAACTTGCATTTCAAAAAGTTTCGTAGAATCAAATTTTCAGAAGATTTTTTGCATGGGCTTCCATCATAACCTTCCCCCGTAACATATAGAAAGGATATGAAAAGCTTTGTATCGTTTCGTATAGTCCTCGATTTAATTTGATTTTTTGAGCAAAACTAGTATAAACTTGTGTATACTATATTACGATTTTTTGACCGAAACTTGCATTTCAAAAAGTTTCTTAGAATCAAATTTTCAGATGATTTTTTGCATGGGCTTCCATCATAACCTTCCCCCGTAACATATAAGAATGATCTGAAAAGCTTTGTATCGTTTCGTATAGTCCTCGATTTAATTTTTTATTTTGATCAAAACTAGTATAAACTTGTGTATAATATATTACGATTTTTTAACCGAAACTTGCATTCCAAAAAGTTTAGTAGAATAAAATTTCCAGATGATTTTTTGCATGGGCTTCCATCATAACCTTCTCCCGTAACATATAGGAAGGATCTGAAAAGCTATGTATCGTTTCGTATAGTCAACAATTTAATTTGTTATTTTGAGCAAAACTAGTATAAACTTATGTATAATATATTACGATTTTTTAACCGAAACTTGCATTTCAAAAAGTTTCGTAGAATCAAATTTTAAGAAGATTTTTTGCATGGGCTTCCATCATAACCTTCCCCCCTAACATATAGGAAGGATCTCAAAAGCCTTGTATCGTTTCGTATATTCCTCGATTTAATTTGATTTTTTGAGAAAAACTAGTATAAACTTGTGTATAATATATTACGATTTTTTTACCGAAACTTGCATTTCGAAAAGTTTCGTAGAATCAAATTTTCAGATAATTTTTTGCATGGACTTCAATCATAACCTTCCCTCGTAACATATAGGAAGGATCTGAAAAGTTTTGTATTGTTTCGTATAGTCCTCTATTTAATTTGATTTTTTGAGCAAAACAAGTATAAACTTGTGTATAATATATTACGATTTTTTGACCGAAACTTGCATTTCAAAAAGTTTCGTAGAATCAAATTTCCAGATGATTTTTTGCATGGACTTCCATCATAACCTTCCCCCGTAACATATAGGAAGGATCTAAAAAGCTTTGTATCGTTTCGTATAGTCCTCGATTTAATTTTTTATTTTTATCAAAACTAGTATAAACTTGTGTATACTATATTATGATTTTTTGACAGAAACTTGCATTTCAAAAAGTTTCGTAGAATCAAATTTTCAGATGATTTTTTGCATGGGCTTCCATCATAACCTTCCCCCGTAACATATAGGAATGATTTGAAAAGCTTTGTATCGTTTCAAATAGTCCTCGATTTAATTTGTTATTTTGAGCAAAACTAGTATAAACTTATGTATAATATATTACGATTTTTTGACCGAAACTTGCATTTCAAAAAGTTTCGTAAAATCAAATTTTCAAAAGATTTTTTGCATGGGCTTCCATCATAACCTTCCCCCGTAACATATAGGAAGGATCTGAAAAGCTTTGTATCGTTTCGTATAGTCCTCGATTTAATTTGATTTTTTGAGCAAAACTAGTATAAACCTGTGAATACTATATTACGATTTTTTGACCGACACTTGCATTTCAAAAAGTTTCGAAGAATCAAATTTTCAGATGATTTTTCGCATGGGCTTCCATCATAACCTTCCCCCGTAAGATATAGGAAGGATCTGAAAAGCTATGTCGTTTCGTATAGTCCTCGATTTAATTTGATTTTTTGAGCAAAATTAGTATAAACTTGTGTATAATATATTACGATTTTTTGACCGAAACTTTCATTCCAAAAAGTTTAATAGAATAAGATTTCCAGATGATTTTTTGCATGGGCTTCCATCATAACCTTCTCTCGTAACATATAGGAAGGATCTGAAAAGCTAAGTATCATTTCGTATAGTCCACAATTTAATTTGATTTTTTGGACAAAACTAGTATAAACTTGTTTATACTATATTATAATTTATTTACCGAAACATGCATTTCGAAAAGTTTCGTAGAATCAAATTTTCAGATAATTTTTTGCATGGGCTTCCATCATAACCTTCCCCCGTAACATATAGGAAGGATATGAAAAGCTTTGTATCGTTTCGTATAGTCCTCGATTTAATTTGATTTTTTGAGCAAAACTAGTATAAACTTGTGAATATTTCGAATTTTTGACCGAAACATGCATTTCAAAAAGTTTCTTTGAATCAAATTTCCAGATAATTTTTTGCATAGACTTCCATCATAACCTTCCCCCTTAACATATAGGAAGGATCTGAAAAGCTTTGTATCATTTCGTATAGTCCTCGATTTAATTTGTTATTTTGAGAAAAACTAGTATAAACTTATGTATAATATATTACGATTTTTTGACCGAAACTTGCATTTCAAAAAGTTTCGTAGAATCAAATTTTCAGAAGATTTTTTGCATGGGCTTCCTTCATAACCTTCCCCCGTAACATATAGGAAGGATCTGAAAAGCTTTGTATCGTTTCAAATAGTCCTCGATTTAATTTGTTATTTTGAGCAAAACTAGTAAAAACTTGTGTATAATATACTACGATTTTTTTACCGAAACTTACATTTCGAAAACTTTCGTAGAATCAAATTTTCAGAAGATTTATTGCATGGGCTTCCATCATAACCTTCCCCCGTAACATATAGGAAGGATATGAAAAGCTTTGTATCGTTTCGTATAGTCCTCGATTTAATTTGATTTTTTGAGCAAAACTAGTATAAACTTGTGAATATTTCGAATTTTTGACCGAAACATGCATTTCAAAAAGTTTCTTAGAATCAAATTTCCAGATGATTTTTTGCATAGACTTCCATCATAACCTTCCCCCGTAACATATAGGAAGGATCTGAAAAGCTATGTATCGTTTCGTATAGTCAACAATTTAATTTGATTTTTTGAGCAAAACTAGTATAATCTTGTGTATATTACGATTTTTTGACCGAAACTTGCATTTCAAAAAAGTTTCGTAGAATCAAATTTTCAGAAGATTTTTTGCATGGGCTTCCATTTTAACCTTCCCCCGTAACATATAGGAAGGATATGAAAAGCTTTGTATCGTTTCGTATAGTCCTCGATTTAATTTGATTTTTTGAGCAAAACTAGTATAAACTTGTGAATATTTCGAATTTTTGACCGAAACATTCATTTCAAAAAGTTTCTTAGAATCAAATTTCCAGATGAGTTTTTGCATAGACTTCCATCATAACCTTCCCCCGTAACATATAGGAAGGATCTGAAAAGCTTTGTATCGTTTCTTATATTCCTCGATTTAATTTGTTATTTTGAGCAAAACTAGTATAAACTTGTGTATACTATATTATGATTTTTTGACCGAAACTTACATTTCAAAAAGTTTCGTAGAATCAAATTTTTAGATGACTTTTTGCATGAGCTTCCATCATAACCTTCCCCCGTAACATATAAGAATGATTTGAAAAGCTTTGTATCGTTTCGTATAGTCCTCGATTTAATTTTTTATTTTGTTCAAAACTAGTATAAACTTGTGTATACTATATTACGATTTTTTGACCGAAACTTGCATTTCAAAAAGTTTCTTAGAATCAAATTTTCAGATGATTTTTTGCATGGGCTTCAATCATAACCTTCCCCCGTAACATATAGGAAGGATCTGAAAAGCTTTGTATCGTTTCGTATAGTCCTCGATTAAATTTTATTTTTTGAGAAAAACTAGTATAAACTTGTGTATACTATATTACGATTTTTTGACCGAAACTTTCATTCCAAAAAGTTTATTAGAATAAGATTTCCAGATGATTTTTTGCATGGGCTTCGATCATAACCTTCTCTCGTAACATATAGGAAGGATCTGAAAAGCTAAGTATCATTTTGTATAGTCCACAATTTAATTTGATTTTTTGGACAAAACTAATATAAACTTGTTTATACTATATTATAATTTTTTGATCGAAACATGCATTACAAAAAGTTTCGTAGAATCAAATTTTTAGATGATTTTTTGCATGGGCTTCCATCATAACCTTCCCCCGTAACATATAGGCAGGATTTGAAAAGCTTTGTATGGTTTCAAATAGTCCTCGATTTAATTTGTTATTTTGAGCAAAACTAGTATAAACTTACGTTTAATATATTACGATTTTTTGACCGAAACTTGCATTTCAAAAAGTTTCGTAGAATCAAATTTTCAGAAGATTTTTTGCATGGGCTTCCATCATAACCTTCCCCCGTAACATATAGAAAGGATATGAAAAGCTTTGTATCGTTTCGTATAGTCCTCGATTTAATTTGATTTTTTGAGCAAAACTAGTATAAACTTGTGTATACTATATTACGATTTTTTGACCGAAACTTGCATTTCAAAAAGTTTCTTAGAATCAAATTTTCAGATGATTTTTTGCATGGGCTTCCATCATAACCTTCCCCCGTAACATATAAGAATGATCTGAAAAGCTTTGTATCGTTTCGTATAGTCCTCGATTTAATTTTTTATTTTGATCAAAACTAGTATAAACTTGTGTATAATATATTACGATTTTTTAACCGAAACTTGCATTCCAAAAAGTTTAGTAGAATAAAATTTCCAGATGATTTTTTGCATGGGCTTCCATCATAACCTTCTCCCGTAACATATAGGAAGGATCTGAAAAGCTATGTATCGTTTCGTATAGTCAACAATTTAATTTGTTATTTTGAGCAAAACTAGTATAAACTTATGTATAATATATTACGATTTTTTAACCGAAACTTGCATTTCAAAAAGTTTCGTAGAATCAAATTTTAAGAAGATTTTTTGCATGGGCTTCCATCATAACCTTCCCCCCTAACATATAGGAAGGATCTCAAAAGCCTTGTATCGTTTCGTATATTCCTCGATTTAATTTGATTTTTTGAGAAAAACTAGTATAAACTTGTGTATAATATATTACGATTTTTTTACCGAAACTTGCATTTCGAAAAGTTTCGTAGAATCAAATTTTCAGATAATTTTTTGCATGGACTTCAATCATAACCTTCCCTCGTAACATATAGGAAGGATCTGAAAAGTTTTGTATTGTTTCGTATAGTCCTCTATTTAATTTGATTTTTTGAGCAAAACAAGTATAAACTTGTGTATAATATATTACGATTTTTTGACCGAAACTTGCATTTCAAAAAGTTTCGTAGAATCAAATTTCCAGATGATTTTTTGCATGGACTTCCATCATAACCTTCCCCCGTAACATATAGGAAGGATCTAAAAAGCTTTGTATCGTTTCGTATAGTCCTCGATTTAATTTTTTATTTTTATCAAAACTAGTATAAACTTGTGTATACTATATTATGATTTTTTGACAGAAACTTGCATTTCAAAAAGTTTCGTAGAATCAAATTTTCAGATGATTTTTTGCATGGGCTTCCATCATAACCTTCCCCCGTAACATATAGGAATGATTTGAAAAGCTTTGTATCGTTTCAAATAGTCCTCGATTTAATTTGTTATTTTGAGCAAAACTAGTATAAACTTATGTATAATATATTACGATTTTTTGACCGAAACTTGCATTTCAAAAAGTTTCGTAAAATCAAATTTTCAAAAGATTTTTTGCATGGGCTTCCATCATAACCTTCCCCCGTAACATATAGGAAGGATCTGAAAAGCTTTGTATCGTTTCGTATAGTCCTCGATTTAATTTGATTTTTTGAGCAAAACTAGTATAAACCTGTGAATACTATATTACGATTTTTTGACCGACACTTGCATTTCAAAAAGTTTCGAAGAATCAAATTTTCAGATGATTTTTCGCATGGGCTTCCATCATAACCTTCCCCCGTAAGATATAGGAAGGATCTGAAAAGCTATGTCGTTTCGTATAGTCCTCGATTTAATTTGATTTTTTGAGCAAAATTAGTATAAACTTGTGTATAATATATTACGATTTTTTGACCGAAACTTTCATTCCAAAAAGTTTAATAGAATAAGATTTCCAGATGATTTTTTGCATGGGCTTCCATCATAACCTTCTCTCGTAACATATAGGAAGGATCTGAAAAGCTAAGTATCATTTCGTATAGTCCACAATTTAATTTGATTTTTTGGACAAAACTAGTATAAACTTGTTTATACTATATTATAATTTATTTACCGAAACATGCATTTCGAAAAGTTTCGTAGAATCAAATTTTCAGATAATTTTTTGCATGGGCTTCCATCATAACCTTCCCCCGTAACATATAGGAAGGATATGAAAAGCTTTGTATCGTTTCGTATAGTCCTCGATTTAATTTGATTTTTTGAGCAAAACTAGTATAAACTTGTGAATATTTCGAATTTTTGACCGAAACATGCATTTCAAAAAGTTTCTTTGAATCAAATTTCCAGATAATTTTTTGCATAGACTTCCATCATAACCTTCCCCCTTAACATATAGGAAGGATCTGAAAAGCTTTGTATCATTTCGTATAGTCCTCGATTTAATTTGTTATTTTGAGCAAAACTAGTATAAACTTGTGTATACTATATTACGATTTTTTGACAGAAACTTGCATTTCAAAAAGTTTCGTAGAATCAAATTTTAAGATGATTTTTTGCATGGGCTTCCATCATAACCTTCCCCCGTAACATATAGGAAGGATTTGAAAAGCTTTGTATCGTTTCAAATAGTCCTCGATTTAATTTGTTATTTTGAGCAAAACTAGTATAAACTTACGTATAATATATTACGATTTTTTGACCGAAACTTGCATTTCGAAAAGTTTCGTAGAATCAAATTTTCAGAAGATTTTTTGCATGGGCTTCCATCATAACCTTCCCCCGTAACATATAGGAAGGATATGAAAAGCTTTGTATCGTTTCGTATAGTCCTCGATTTAATTTGATTTTTTGAGCAAAACTAGTATAAACTTGTGAATATTTCGAATTTTTGACCGAAACATGCATTTCAAAAAGATTCTTAGAATAAACTTTCCAGATGATTTTTTGCATAGACTTCCATCATAACCTTCCCCCGTAACATATAGGAAGGATCTGAAAAGCATTGTATCGTTTCGTATATTCTTCGATTTAATTTGTTATTTTGAGCAAAACTAGTATAAACTTGTGTATACTATATTACGATTTTTTGACCGAAACTTGCATTTCAAAAAGTTTCTTAGAATCAAATTTTCAGATGATTTTTTGCATGGGCTTCCATCATAACCTTCCCCCGTAACATATAAGAATGATTTGAAAAGCTTTTTATCGTTTCGTATAGTCCTCGATTTAATTTTTTATTTTGATCAAAACTAGTATAAACTTGTGTATACTATATTACGATTTTTTGACCGAAACTTGCATTTCAAAAAGTTTCTTAGAATCAAATTTTCAGATGATTTTTTGCATGGGCTTCCATCATAACCTTCCACCGTAACATAAAGGAATGATTTGAAAAGCTTTGTATCGTTTCAAATAGTCCTCGATTTAATTTGTTATTTTGAGCAAAACTAGTATAAACTTATGTATAATATATTACGATTTTTTGACCGAAACTTGCATTTCAAAAAGTTTCGTAAAATCAAATTTTCAAAAGATTTTTTGCATGGGCTTCCATCATAACCTTCCCCCGTAACATATAGGAAGGATCTGAAAAGCTTTGTATCGTTTCGTATAGTCCTCGATTTAATTTGATTTTTTGAGCAAAACTAGTATAAACCTGTGAATACTATATTACGATTTTTTGACCGACACTTGCATTTCAAAAAGTTTCGAAGAATCAAATTTTCAGATGATTTTTCGCATGGGCTTCCATCATAACCTTCCCCCGTAAGATATAGGAAGGATCTGAAAAGCTATGTCGTTTCGTATAGTCCTCGATTTAATTTGATTTTTTGAGCAAAACTAGTATAAACTTGTGTATAATATATTACGATTTTTTGACCGAAACTTTCATTCCAAAAAGTTTAAAAGAATAAGATTTCCAGATGATTTTTTGCATGGGCTTCCATCATAACCTTCTCTCGTAACATATAGGAAGGATCTGAAAAGCTAAGTATCATTTCGTATAGTCCACAATTTAATTTGATTTTTTGGACAAAACTAGTATAAACTTGTTTATACTATATTATAATTTTTTTACCGAAACATGCATTTCGAAAAGTTTCGTAGAATCAAATTTTCAGATAATTTTTTGCATGGGCTTCCATCATAACCTTCCCCCGTAACATATAGGAAGGATATGAAAAGCTTTGTATCGTTTCGTATAGTCCTCGATTTAATTTGATTTTTTTAGCAAAACTAGTATAAACTTGTGAATATTTCGAATTTTTGACCGAAACATGCATTTCAAAAAGTTTCTTTGAATCAAATTTCCAGATAATTTTTTGCATAGACTTCCATCATAACCTTCCCCCTTAACATATAGGAAGGATCTGAAAAGCTTTGTATCATTTCGTATAGTCCTCGATTTAATTTGTTATTTTGAGCAAAACTAGTATAAACTTGTGTATACTATATTACGATTTTTTGACAGAAACTTGCATTTCAAAAAGTTTCGTAGAATCAAATTTTCAGATGATTTTTTGCATGGGCTTCCATCATAACCTTCCCCCGTAACATATAGGAAGGATTTGAAAAGCTTTGTATCGTTTCAAATAGTCCTCGATTTAATTTGTTATTTTGAGCAAAACTAGTATAAACTTACGTATAATATATTACGATTTTTTGACCGAAACTTGCATTTCAAAAAGTTTCGTAGAATCAAATTTTCAGAAGATTTTTTGCATGGGCTTCCATCATAACCTTCCCCCGTAACATATAGGAAGGATATGAAAAGCTTTGTATCGTTTCGTATAGTCCTCGATTTAATTTGATTTTTTGAGCAAAACTAGTATAAACTTGTGAATATTTCGAATTTTTGACCGAAACATGCATTTCAAAAAGATTCTTAGAATAAACTTTCCAGATGATTTTTTGCATAGACTTCCATCATAACCTTCCCCCGTAACATATAGGAAGGATCTGAAAAGCATTGTATCGTTTCGTATATTCTTCGATTTAATTGGTTATTTTGAGCAAAACTAGTATAAACTTGTGTATACTATATTACGATTTTTTGACCGAAACTTGCATTTCAAAAAGTTTCTTAGAATCAAATTTTCAGATGATTTTTTGCATGGGCTTCCATCATAACCTTCCCCCGTAACATATAAGAATGATTTGAAAAGCTTTTTATCATTTCGTATAGTCCTCGATTTAATTTTTTATTTTGATCAAAACTAGTATAAACTTGTGTATACTATATTACGATTTTTTGACCGAAACTTGCATTTCAAAAAGTTTCTTAGAATCAAATTTTCTGATGATTTTTTGCATGGGCTTCCATCATAACCTTCCCCCGTAACATAAAGGAATGATTTGAAAAGCTTTGTATCGTTTCAAATAGTCCTCGATTTAATTTGTTATTTTGAGCAAAACTAGTATAAACTTATGTATAATATATTACGATTTTTTGACCGAAACTTGCATTTCAAAAAGTTTCGTAAAATCAAATTTTCAAAAGATTTTTTGCATGGGCTTCCATCATAACCTTCCCCCGTAACATATAGGAAGGATCTGAAAAGCTTTGTATCGTTTCGTATAGTCCTCGATTTAATTTGATTTTTTGAGCAAAACTAGTATAAACTTGTGAATACTATATTACGATTTTTTGACCGACACTTGCATTTCAAAAAGTTTCGAAGAATCAAATTTTCAGATGATTTTTCGCATGGGCTTCCATCATAACCTTCCCCCGTAAGATATAGGAAGGATCTGAAAAGCTATGTCGTTTCGTATAGTCCTCGATTTAATTTGATTTTTTGAGCAAAACTAGTATAAACTTGTGTATAATATATTACGATTTTTTGACCGAAACTTTCATTCCAAAAAGTTTAATAGAATAAGATTTCCAGATGATTTTTTGCATGGGCTTCCATCATAACCTTCTCTCGTAACATATAGGAAGGATCTGAAAAGCTAAGTATCATTTCGTATAGTCCACAATTTAATTTGATTTTTTGGACAAAACTAGTATAAACTTGTTTATACTATATTATAATTTTTTTACCGAAACATGCATTTCGAAAAGTTTCGTAGAATCAAATTTTCAGATAATTTTTTGCATGGGCTTCCATCATAACCTTCCCCCGTAACATATAGGAAGGATATGAAAAGCTTTGTATCGTTTCGTATAGTCCTCGATTTAATTTGATTTTTTGAGCAAAACTAGTATAAACTTGTGAATATTTCGAATTTTTGACCGAAACATGCATTTCAAAAAGTTTCTTTGAATCAAATTTCCAGATAATTTTTTGCATAGACTTCCATCATAACCTTCCCCCTTAACATATAGGAAGGATCTGAAAAGCTTTGTATCATTTCGTATAGTCCTCGATTTAATTTGTTATTTTGAGCAAAACTAGTATAAACTTGTGTATACTATATTACGATTTTTTGACAGAAACTTGCATTTCAAAAAGTTTCGTAGAATCAAATTTTCAGATGATTTTTTGCATGGGCTTCCATCATAACCTTCCCCCGTAACATATAGGAAGGATTTGAAAAGCTTTGTATCGTTTCAAATAGTCCTTGATTTAATTTGTTATTTTGAGCAAAACTAGTATAAACTTACGTATAATATATTACGATTTTTTGACCGAAACTTGCATTTCAAAAAGTTTCGTAGAATCAAATTTTCAGAAGATTTTTTGCATGGGCTTCCATCATAACCTTCCCCCGTAACATATAGGAAGGATATGAAAAGCTTTGTATCGTTTCGTATAGTCCTCGATTTAATTTGATTTTCTGAGCAAAACTAGTATAAACTTGTGAATATTTCGAATTTTTGACCGAAACATGCATTTCAAAAAGATTCTTAGAATAAACTTTCCAGATGATTTTTTGCATAGACTTCCATCATAACCTTCCCCCGTAACATATAGGAAGGATCTGAAAAGCATTGTATCGTTTCGTATATTCTTCGATTTAATTTGTTATTTTGAGCAAAACTAGTATAAACTTGTGTATACTATATTACGATTTTTTGACCGAAACTTGCATTTCAAAAAGTTTCTTAGAATCAAATTTTCAAATGATTTTTTGCATGGGCTTCCATCATAACCTTCCCCCGTAACATATAAGAATGATTTGAAAAGCTTTTTATCGTTTCGTATAGTCCTCGATTTAATTTTTTATTTTGATCAAAACTAGAATAAACTTGTGTATACTATATTACGATTTTTTGACCGAAACTTGCATTTCAAAAAGTTTCTTAGAATCAAATTTTCAGATGATTTTTTGCATGGGCTTCCATCATAACCTTCCCCCGTAACATATAGGAATGATTTGAAAAGCTTTGTATCGTTTCGTATAGTCCTCGATTTAATTTTTTATTTTGATCAAAACTAGTATAAACTTGTGTATATTATATTACGATTTTTTGACCGAAACTTGCATTTCAAAAAGTTTCTTAGAATCAAATTTTCAGATGATTTTTTGCATGGGCTTCCATCATAACCTTCCCCCGTAACATATAGGAAGGATCTGAAAAGCTTTGTATCGTTTCGTATAGTCCTCGATTAAATTTTATTTTTTGAGCAAAACTAGTATAAACTTGTGTATACTATATTACGATTTTTGACCGACACTTGCATTTCAAAAAGTTTCGAAGAATCAAATTTTCAGATGATTTTTCGCATGGGCTTCCATCATAACCTACCCCCGTAAGATATAGGATGGATCTTAAAAGCTATGTCGTTTCGTATAGTCCTCGATTTAATTTGATTCTTTGAGCAAAACTAGTATAAACTTGTGTATAATATATTACGATTTTTTGACCGAAACTTTCATTCCAAAAAGTTTAATAGAATAAGATTTCCAGATGATTTTTTGCATGGGCTTCCATCATAACCTTCTCTCGTAACATATAGGAAGGATCTGAAAAGCTAAGTATCATTTCGTATAGTCCACAATTTAATTTGATTTTTTGGACAAAACTAGTATAAACTTGTTTATACTATATTATAATTTTTTGATCGAAACATGCATTTCAAAAAGTTTCGTAGAATCAAATTTTTAGATGATTTTTTGCATGGGCTTCCATCATAACCTTCCCCCGTAACATATAGGAAGGATCTGAAAAGCTTTGTAATATTTCGTATAGTCCTCGATTTAATTTGATTTTTTGAGAAAAACTAGTATAAACTTGTGTATAATATATTATGATTTTTTTACCGAAACATGCATTTCAAAAAGTTTCTTAGAATCAAATTTCCAGATAATTTTTTGCATAGACTTCCATCATAACCTTCCCCCGTAACATATAGGAAGGATCTGAAAAGCTTTGTATCGTTTCGTATATTCCTCGATTTAATTTGTTATTTTGAGCAAAACTAGTATAAACTTGTATATACTATATTACGATTTTTTGACCGAAACTTGCATTTCAAAAAGTTTCGTAGAATCAAATTTTCAGATGATTTTTTGCATGGGTTTCCATCATAACCTTCCCCCGTAACATATAGGAATGATTTGAAAAGCTTTGTATCGTTTCGTATAGTCCTCGATTTAATTTTTCATTTTGATCAAAACTAGTATAAACTTGTGTATACTATATTACGATTTTTTGACCGAAACTTGCATTTCAAAAAGTTTCTTAGAATCAATTTTTTAGATGATTTTTTGCATGGGCTTCCATCATAACCTTCCCCCGTAACATATAAGAAGGATCTGAAAAGCTTTGTATCGTTTCGTATAGTCCTCGATTAAATTTGATTTTTTGAGCAAAACTAGTATAAACTTGTGTATACTATATTACGATTTTTTGACCGACATTTGCATTTCAAAAAGTTTCGTAGAATCAAATTTTCAGATGATTTTTCGCATGGGCTTCCATCATAACCTACCCCCGTAAGATATAGGAAGGATCTGAAAAGCTATGTATCGTTTCGTATAGTCCTCGATTTAATTTGATTTTTTGAGCAAAACTAGTATAAACTTGTGTATATTATATTACAATTTTTTGACTGAAACTTGCCTTCCAAAAAGTTTAGTAGAATAAAATTTCCAGATGATTTTTTGCATGGGCTTCCATCATAACCTTCTCCCGTAACATATAGGAAGGATCTGAAAAGCTATGTATCGTTTCGTATAGTCCTCAATTTAATTTGATTTTTTGAGCAAAACTAGTATAAACTTGTGTATACTATATTACAATTTTTTGATCGAAACTTGCATTTAAAAAAGTTACGTAGAATCAAATTTTTAGATGATTTTTTACATGGGCTTCCATCATAACCTTCCCCCGTAACATATAGGAAGGATCTGAAAAGCTTTGTATCGTTTCGTATAGTCTTCGATTTAATTTTATTTTTTGAGAAAAACTAGTATAAACTTGTGTATAATATATAACGATTTTTTTACCGAAACTTGCATTTCAAAAAGTTTCGTAGAATCAAATTTTCAGATAATTTTTTGCATGGACTTCAATCATAACCTTCCCTCGTAACATATAGGAAGGATATGAAAAGTTTTGTATTGTTTCGTATAGTCCTCGATTTAATTTGATTTTTTGAGCAAAACTAGTATAAACTTATGTATATTACGATTTTTTGACCGAAACTTGCATTTCAAAAAGTTTCGTAGAATCAAATTTCCAGATGATTTTTTGCATGGACTTCCATCATAACCTTCCCCCTTAACATATAGGAAGGATCTAAAACGCATTGTATCGTTTCGTATAGTCCTCGATTTAATTTGTTATTTTGAGCAAAACTAGTATAAACTTGTGTATACTATATTACGATTTTTTGACCGAAACTTGCATTTCAAAAAGTTTCGTAGAATCCAATTTTCAGATGATTTTTTGCATGGGCTTCCATCATAATCTTCCCCCGTAACATATAGGAAGGATGTTAAAAGCTTTGTATCGTTTCGTATAGTCCTCGATTTAATTTGTTAATTTGAGCAAAACTAGTATAAACTTGTGTATACTATATTACGATTTTTTGACCGAAACTTGCATTTCAAAAAGTTTCTTAGAATCAAATTTTTAGATGATTTTTTGCATGGGCTTCCATCATAACCTTCCCCCGTAACATATAAGAAGGATCTGAAAAGCTTTGTATCGTTTCGTATAGTCCTCGATTAAATTTGATTTTTTGAGCAAAACTAGTATAAACTTGTGTATACTATATTACGATTTTTTGACCGACATTTGCATTTCAAAAAGTTTCGTAGAATCAAATTTTCAGATGATTTTTCGCATGGGCTTCCATCATAACCTACCCCCGTAAGATATAGGAAGGATCTGAAAAGCTATGTATCGTTTCGTATAGTCCTCAATTTAATTTGATTTTTTGAGCAAACCTAGTATAAACTTGTGTATATTATATTACAATTTTTTGACTGAAACTTGCCTTCCAAAAAGTTTAGTAGAATAAAATTTCCAGATGATTTTTTGCATGGGCTTCCATCATAACCTTCTCCCGTAACATATAGGAAGGATCTGAAAAGCTATGTATCGTTTCGTATAGTCCTCAATTTAATTTGATTTTTTGAGCAAAACTAGTATAAACTTGTGTATACTATATTACAATTTTTTGATCGAAACTTGCATTTAAAAAAGTTACGTAGAATACAATTTTTAGATGATTTTTTACATGGGCTTCCATCATAACCTTCCCCCGTAACATATAGGAAGGATCTGAAAAGCTTTGTATCGTTTCGTATAGTCTTCGATTTAATTTTATTTTTTGAGAAAAACTAGTATAAACTTGTGTATAATATATAACGATTTTTTTACCGAAACTTGCATTTCAAAAAGTTTCGTAGAACCAAATTTTCAGATAATTTTTTGCATGGACTTCAATCATAACCTTCCCTCGTAACATATAGGAAGGATATGAAAAGTTTTGTATTGTTTCGTATAGTCCTCGATTTAATTTGAGTTTTTGAGCAAAACTAGTATAAACTTATGTATATTACGATTTTTTGACCGAAACTTGCATTTCAAAAAGTTTCGTAGAATCAAATTTCCAGATGATTTTTTGCATGGACTTCCATCATAATCTTCCCCCGTAACATATAGGAAGGATATTAAAAGCTTTGTATCGTTTCGTATAGTCCTCGATTTAATTTGTTAATTTGAGAAAAACTAGTATAAACTTGTGTATACTATATTACGATTTTTTGACCGAAACTTGCATTTCAAAAAGTTTCGTAGAATCAAATTTTCAGATGATTTTTTGCATGGGCTTCCATCATAACCTTCCCCCGTAACATATAGGAATGATTTGAAAAGCTTTGTATCGTTTCGTATAGTCCTCGATATAATTTTTTATTTTGATCAAAACTAGTATAAACTTGTGTATACTATATTACGATTTTTTGACCGAAACTTGCATTTCAAAAAGTTTCTTAGAATCAAATTTTCAGATGATTTTTTGCATGGGCTTCCATCATAACCTTCCCCCGTAACATATAGGAAGGATCTGAAAAGCTTTGTATCGTTTCATATAGTCCTCGATTAAATTTGATTTTTTGAGCAAAACTAGTATAAACTTGTGTATACTATATTACGATTTTTTGACCGATACTTGCATTTCAAAAAGTTTCGTAGAATCAAATTTTCAGATGATTTTTCGCATGGGCTTCCATCATAACCTACCCCTGTAAGATATAGGAAGGATCTGAAAAGCTATGTATCGTTTCGTATAGTCCTCGATTTAATTTGATTTTTTGAGCAAAACTAGTATAAACTTGTGTAAACTATATTGCAATTTTTTGACCGATACTTGCATTTCAAAAAGTTTCGTAGAATCAAATTTCCAGATGATTTTTTGCATGAACTTCCATCATAACCTTCCCCCTTTACATATAGGTAGGATCTAAAAAGCTTTGTATCGTTTCGTATAGTCCTCGATTTAATTTGTTATTTTGAGCAAAACTAGTATAAACTTGTGTATACTATATTACGATTTTTTGACAGAAACTTGCATTTCAAAAAGTTTCGTAGAATCAAATTTTCAGATGATTTTTTGCATGGGCTTCCATCATAACCTTCCCCCGTAACATATAGGAAGGATCTGAAAAGCTTTGTATCGTTTCATATAGTCCTCAATTAAATTTGATTTTTTGAGCAAAACTAGTATAAACTTGTGTATACTATATTACGATTTTTTGACCGATACTTGCATTTCAAAAAGTTTCGTAGAATCAAATTTTCAGATAATTTTTTGCATGGGCTTCCATCATAACCTTCCCCCGTAACATATAGGAAGGATATGAAAAGCTTTGTATCGTTTCGTATAGTCCTCGATTTAATTTAATTTTTTGAGCAAAACTAGTATAAACTTGTGAATATTTCGAATTTTTGACCGAAAAATGCATTTCAAAAAGTTTCTTAGAATCAAATTTCCAGATGATTTTTTGCATAGACTTCCATCATAACCTTCCCCCGTAACATATAGGAAGGATCTGAAAAGCTTTGTATCGTTTCGTATATTCCTCGATTTAATTTGTTATGTTGAGCTAAACTAGTATAAACTTGTATATACTATATTACGATTTTTTGACCGAAACATGCATTTCAAAATGTTTCGTAGAATCAAATTTTCAGATGATTTTTTGGATGGGCTTCCATCATAACCTTCCCCCGTAACATATAGGAATTATTTGAAAAGCTTTGTATCGTTTCGTATAGTCCTCGATTTAATTTTTTATTTTGATCAAAACTAGTATAAACTTGTGTATACTATATTACGATTTTTTGACCGAAACTTGCATTTCAAAAAGTTTCTTAGAATCAAATTTTCAGATGATTTTTTTCATGGGCTTCCAACATAACCTTCTCCCGTAACATATAAGAAGGATCTGAAAAGCTTTGTATCGTTTTGTATAGTCCTCGATTTAATTTGTTATTTTGAGCAAAACTAGTATAAACTTGTGTATACTATATTACGATTTTTTGACCGACACTTGCATTTCTAAAAGTTTCGTAGAATCAAATTTTCAGATGATTTTTCGCATGGGCTTCCATCATAACCTACCCCCGTAAGATATAGGAAGGATCTGAAAAGCTATGTATCGTTTCGTATAGTCCTCGATTTAATTTGATTTTTTGAGCAAAACTAGTATAAACTTGTGTATACTATATTACAATTTTTTGATTGAAACTTGCATTTAAAAAAGTTTCGTAGAATCAAATTTTTAGATGATTTTTTACATGGGCTTCCATCATAACCTTCCCCCGTAACATATAGGAAGGATCTGAAAAACTTTGTATCGTTTCGTATAGTCTTCGATTTAATTTTATTTTTTGAGAAAAACTAGTATAAACTTGTGTATAATATATAACGATTTTTTTACCGAAACTTGCATTTCAAAAAGTTTCGTAGAATCAAATTTTCAGATAATTTTTTGCATGGACTTCAATCATAACCTTCCCTCGTAACATATAGGAAGGATCTGAAAAGTTTTGTATTGTTTCGTATAGTCCTCGATTTAATTTAATTTTTTGAGCAAAACTAGTATAAACTTATGTATATTACGATTTTTTGACCGAAACTTGCATTTCAAAAAGTTTCGTAGAATCAAATTTCCAGATGATTTTTTGCATGGACTTCCATCATAACCTTCCCCCTTAACATATAGGAAGGATCTAAAAAGCATTGTATCATTTCGTATAGTCCTCGATTTAATTTGTTATTTTGAGCAAAACAAGTATAATCTTGTGTATACTATATTACGATTTTTTGACCGAAACATGCATTTCAAAAAGTTTCGTAGAATCCAATTTTCAGATGATTTTTTGCATGGGCTTCCATCATAATCTTCCCCCGTAACATATAGGAAGGATGTTAAAAGCTTTGTATCGTTTCGTATAGTCCTCGATTTAATTTGTTAATTTGAGCAAAACTAGTATAAACTTGTGTATACTATATTACGATTTTTTGACCGAAACTTGCATTTCAAAAAGTTTCGTAGAATCAAATTTTCAGATGATTTTTTGCATGGGCTTCCATCATAACCTTCCCCCGTAACATATAGGAATGATTTGAAAAGCTTTGTATCGTTTCGTATAGTCCTCGATTTAATTTTTTATTTTGATCAAAACTAGTATAAACTTGTGTATACTATATTACGATTTTTTGACCGAAACTTGCATTTCAAAAAGTTTCTTAGAATCAAATTTTCAGATGGTTTTTTGCATGGGCTTCCATCATAACCTTCCCCCGTAACATATAGGAAGGATCTGAAAAGCTTTGTATCATTTCATATAGTCCTCGATTAAATTTGATTTTTTGAGCAAAACTAGTATAAACTTGTGTATACTATATTACGATTTTTTGACCGATACTTGCATTTCAAAAAGTTTCGTAGAATCAAATTTTCAGATGATTTTTCGCATGGGCTTCCATCATAACCTACCCCCGTAAGATATAGGAAGGATCTGAAAAGCTATGTATCGTTTCGTATAGTCCTCGATTTAAGTTGATTTTTTGAGCAAAACTAGTATAAACTTGTGTAAAATATATAACGATTTTTTTACCGAAACTTGCATTTCAAAAAGTTTCGTAGAATCAAATTTTCAGATAATTTTTTGCATGGGCTTCCATCATAACCTTCCCCCGTAACATATAGGAAGGATATGAAAAGCTTTGTATCGTTTCGTATAGTCCTCGATTTAATTTAATTTTTTGAGCAAAACTAGTATAAACTTGTGAATATTTCGAATTTTTGACCGAAAAATGCATTTCAAAAAGTTTCATAGAATCAAATTTCCAGATGATTTTTTGCATAGACTTCCATCATAACCTTCCCCCGTAACATATAGGAAGGATCTGAAAAGCTTTGTATCGTTTCGTATATTCCTCGATTTAATTTGTTATGTTGAGCAAAACTAGTATAAACTTGTATATACTATATTACGATTTTTTGACCGAAACATGCATTTCAAAAAGTTTCGTAGAATCAAATTTTCAGATGATTTTTTGCATGGGCTTCCATCATAACCTTCCCCCGTAACATATAGGAATGATTTAAAAAGCTATGTATCGTTTCGTATAGTCCTCGATTTAATTTGATTTTTTGAGCAAAACTAGTATAAACTTGTGTATACTATATTACAATTTTTTGATCGAAACTTGCATTTAAAAAAGTTTCGTAGAATCAAATTTTTAGATGATTTTTTACATGGGCTTCCATCATAACCTTCCCCCGTAACATATAGGAAGGATCTGAAAAACTTTGTATCGTTTCGTATAGTCTTCGATTTAATTTTATTTTTTGAGAAAAACTAGTATAAACTTGTGTATAATATATAACGATTTTTTTACCGAAACTTGCATTTCCAAAAGTTTCGTAGAATCAAATTTTCAGATAATTTTTTGCATGGACTTCAATCATAACCTTCCCTCGTAACATATAGGAAGGATCTGAAAAGTTTTGTATTGTTTCGTATAGTCCTCGATTTAATTTAATTTTTTGAGCAAAACTAGTATAAACTTATGTATATTACGATTTTTTGACCGAAACTTGCATTTCAAAAAGTTTCGTAGAATCAAATTTCCAGATGATTTTTTGCATGGACTTCCATCATAACCTTCCCCCTTAACATATAGGAAGGATCTAAAAAGCATTGTATCATTTCGTATAGTCCTCGATTTAATTTGTTATTTTGAGCAAAACAAGTATAATCTTGTGTATACTATATTACGATTTTTTGACCGAAACATGCATTTCAAAAAGTTTCGTAGAATCCAATTTTCAGATGATTTTTTGCATGGGCTTCCATCATAATCTTCCCCCGTAACATATAGGAAGGATGTTAAAAGCTTTGTATCGTTTCGTATAGTCCTCGATTTAATTTGTTAATTTGAGCAAAACTAGTATAAACTTGTGTATACTATATTACGATTTTTTGACCGAAACTTGCATTTCAAAAAGTTTCGTAGAATCAAATTTTCAGATGATTTTTTGCATGGGCTTCCATCATAACCTTCCCCCGTAACATATAGGAATGATTTGAAAAGCTTTGTATCGTTTCGTATAGTCCTCGATTTAATTTTTTATTTTGATCAAAACTAGTATAAACTTGTGTATACTATATTACGATTTTTTGACCGAAACTTGCATTTCAAAAAGTTTCTTAGAATCAAATTTTCAGATGGTTTTTTGCATGGGCTTCCATCATAACCTTCCCCCGTAACATATAGGAAGGATCTGAAAAGCTTTGTATCATTTCATATAGTCCTCGATTAAATTTGATTTTTTGAGCAAAACTAGTATAAACTTGTGTATACTATATTACGATTTTTTGACCGATACTTGCATTTCAAAAAGTTTCGTAGAATCAAATTTTCAGATGATTTTTCGCATGGGCTTCCATCATAACCTACCCCCGTAAGATATAGGAAGGATCTGAAAAGCTATGTATCGTTTCGTATAGTCCTCGATTTAAGTTGATTTTTTGAGCAAAACTAGTATAAACTTGTGTAAAATATATAACGATTTTTTTACCGAAACTTGCATTTCAAAAAGTTTCGTAGAATCAAATTTTCAGATAATTTTTTGCATGGGCTTCCATCATAACCTTCCCCCGTAACATATAGGAAGGATATGAAAAGCTTTGTATCGTTTCGTATAGTCCTCGATTTAATTTAATTTTTTGAGCAAAACTAGTATAAACTTGTGAATATTTCGAATTTTTGACCGAAAAATGCATTTCAAAAAGTTTCATAGAATCAAATTTCCAGATGATTTTTTGCATAGACTTCCATCATAACCTTCCCCCGTAACATATAGGAAGGATCTGAAAAGCTTTGTATCGTTTCGTATATTCCTCGATTTAATTTGTTATGTTGAGCAAAACTAGTATAAACTTGTATATACTATATTACGATTTTTTGACCGAAACATGCATTTCAAAAAGTTTCGTAGAATCAAATTTTCAGATGATTTTTTGCATGGGCTTCCATCATAACCTTCCCCCGTAACATATAGGAATGATTTAAAAAGCTATGTATCGTTTCGTATAGTCCTCGATTTAATTTGATTTTTTGAGCAAAACTAGTATAAACTTGTGTATACTATATTACAATTTTTTGATCGAAACTTGCATTTAAAAAAGTTTCGTAGAATCAAATTTTTAGATGATTTTTTACATGGGCTTCCATCATAACCTTCCCCCGTAACATATAGGAAGGATCTGAAAAACTTTGTATCGTTTCGTATAGTCTTCGATTTAATTTTATTTTTTGAGAAAAACTAGTATAAACTTGTGTATAATATATAACGATTTTTTTACCGAAACTTGCATTTCCAAAAGTTTCGTAGAATCAAATTTTCAGATAATTTTTTGCATGGACTTCAATCATAACCTTCCCTCGTAACATATAGGAAGGATCTGAAAAGTTTTGTATTGTTTCGTATAGTCCTCGATTTAATTTAATTTTTTGAGCAAAACTAGTATAAACTTATGTATATTACGATTTTTTGACCGAAACTTGCATTTCAAAAAGTTTCGTAGAATCAAATTTCCAGATGATTTTTTGCATGGACTTCCATCATAACCTTCCCCCTTAACATATAGGAAGGATCTAAAAAGCATTGTATCATTTCGTATAGTCCTCGATTTAATTTGTTATTTTGAGCAAAACAAGTATAATCTTGTGTATACTATATTACGATTTTTTGACCGAAACATGCATTTCAAAAAGTTTCGTAGAATCCAATTTTCAGATGATTTTTTGCATGGGCTTCCATCATAATCTTCCCCCGTAACATATAGGAAGGATGTTAAAAGCTTTGTATCGTTTCGTATAGTCCTCGATTTAATTTGTTAATTTGAGCAAAACTAGTATAAACTTGTGTATACTATATTACGATTTTTTGACCGAAACTTGCATTTCAAAAAGTTTCGTAGAATCAAATTTTCAGATGATTTTTTGCATGGGCTTCCATCATAACCTTCCCCCGTAACATATAGGAATGATTTGAAAAGCTTTGTATCGTTTCGTATAGTCCTCGATTTAATTTTTTATTTTGATCAAAACTAGTATAAACTTGTGTATACTATATTACGATTTTTTGACCGAAACTTGCATTTCAAAAAGTTTCTTAGAATCAAATTTTCAGATGGTTTTTTGCATGGGCTTCCATCATAACCTTCCCCCGTAACATATAGGAAGGATCTGAAAAGCTTTGTATCATTTCATATAGTCCTCGATTAAATTTGATTTTTTGAGCAAAACTAGTATAAACTTGTGTATACTATATTACGATTTTTTGACCGATACTTGCATTTCAAAAAGTTTCGTAGAATCAAATTTTCAGATGATTTTTCGCATGGGCTTCCATCATAACCTACCCCCGTAAGATATAGGAAGGATCTGAAAAGCTATGTATCGTTTCGTATAGTCCTCGATTTAAGTTGATTTTTTGAGCAAAACTAGTATAAACTTGTGTAAAATATATAACGATTTTTTTACCGAAACTTGCATTTCAAAAAGTTTCGTAGAATCAAATTTTCAGATAATTTTTTGCATGGGCTTCCATCATAACCTTCCCCCGTAACATATAGGAAGGATATGAAAAGCTTTGTATCGTTTCGTATAGTCCTCGATTTAATTTAATTTTTTGAGCAAAACTAGTATAAACTTGTGAATATTTCGAATTTTTGACCGAAAAATGCATTTCAAAAAGTTTCATAGAATCAAATTTCCAGATGATTTTTTGCATAGACTTCCATCATAACCTTCCCCCGTAACATATAGGAAGGATCTGAAAAGCTTTGTATCGTTTCGTATATTCCTCGATTTAATTTGTTATGTTGAGCAAAACTAGTATAAACTTGTATATACTATATTACGATTTTTTGACCGAAACATGCATTTCAAAAAGTTTCGTAGAATCAAATTTTCAGATGATTTTTTGCATGGGCTTCCATCATAACCTTCCCCCGTAACATATAGGAATGATTTAAAAAGCTATGTATCGTTTCGTATAGTCCTCGATTTAATTTGATTTTTTGAGCAAAACTAGTATAAACTTGTGTATACTATATTACAATTTTTTGATCGAAACTTGCATTTAAAAAAGTTTCGTAGAATCAAATTTTTAGATGATTTTTTACATGGGCTTCCATCATAACCTTCCCCCGTAACATATAGGAAGGATCTGAAAAACTTTGTATCGTTTCGTATAGTCTTCGATTTAATTTTATTTTTTGAGAAAAACTAGTATAAACTTGTGTATAATATATAACGATTTTTTTACCGAAACTTGCATTTCCAAAAGTTTCGTAGAATCAAATTTTCAGATAATTTTTTGCATGGACTTCAATCATAACCTTCCCTCGTAACATATAGGAAGGATCTGAAAAGTTTTGTATTGTTTCGTATAGTCCTCGATTTAATTTAATTTTTTGAGCAAAACTAGTATAAACTTATGTATATTACGATTTTTTGACCGAAACTTGCATTTCAAAAAGTTTCGTAGAATCAAATTTCCAGATGATTTTTTGCATGGACTTCCATCATAACCTTCCCCCTTAACATATAGGAAGGATCTAAAAAGCATTGTATCATTTCGTATAGTCCTCGATTTAATTTGTTATTTTGAGCAAAACAAGTATAATCTTGTGTATACTATATTACGATTTTTTGACCGAAACATGCATTTCAAAAAGTTTCGTAGAATCCAATTTTCAGATGATTTTTTGCATGGGCTTCCATCATAATCTTCCCCCGTAACATATAGGAAGGATGTTAAAAGCTTTGTATCGTTTCGTATAGTCCTCGATTTAATTTGTTAATTTGAGCAAAACTAGTATAAACTTGTGTATACTATATTACAATTTTTTGACCGAAACTTGCATTCCAAAAACTTTCGTAGAATCAAATTTTCAGATGATTTTTTGCATGGGCTTCCATCATAACCTTCCCCCGTAACATATAGGAATGATTTGAAAAGCTTTGTATCGTTTCGTATAGTCCTCGATTTAATTTTTTATTTTCATCAAAACTAGTATAAACTTGTGTATACTATATTACGATTTTTTGACCGAAACTTGCATTTCAAAAAGTTTCTTAGAATCAAATTTTCAGATGGTTTTTTGCATGGGCTTCCATCATAACCTTCCCCCATAACATATAGGAAGGATATAAAAAGCTTTGTATCATTTCATATAGTCCTCGATTAAATTTGATTTTTTGAGCAAAACTAGTATAAACTAGTGTATACTATATTACGATTTTTTGACCGATACTTGCATTTCAAAAAGTTTCGTAGAATCAAATTTTCAGATGATTTTTCGCATGGGCTTCCATCATAACCTACCCCCGTAAGATATAGGAAGGATCTGAAAAGCTATGTATCGTTTCGTATAGTCCTCGATTTAATTTGATTTTTTGAGCAAAACTAGTATAAACTTGTGTAAAATATATAACGATTTTTTTACCGAAACTTGCATTTCAAAAAGTTTCGTAGAATCAAATTTTCAGATAATTATTTGCATGGGCTTCCATCATAACCTTCCCCCGTAACATATAGGAAGGATATGAAAAGCTTTGTATCGTTTCGTATAGTCCTCGATTTAATTTAATTTTTTGAGCAAAACTAGTATAAACTTGTGAATATTTCGAATTTTTGACCGAAAAATGCATTTCAAAAAGTTTCATAGAATCAAATTTCCAGATGATTTTTTGCATAGACTTCCATCATAACCTTCCCCCGTAACATATAGGAAGGATCTGAAAAGCTTTGTATCGTTTCGTATATTCCTCGATTTAATTTGTTATGTTGAGCAAAACTAGTATAAACTTGTATATACTATATTACGATTTTTTGACCGAAACATGCATTTCAAAAAGTTTCGTAGAATCAAATTTTCAGATGATTTTTTGCATGGGCTTCCATCATAACCTTCCCCCGTAACATATAGGAATGATTTAAAAAGCTTTGTATCGTTTCGTATAGTCCTCGATTTAATTTTTTATTTTGATCAAAACTAGTATAAACTTGTGTATACTATATTACGATTTTCTGACCGAAACTTGCATTTCAAAAAGTTTCTTAGAATCAAATTTTCAGATGATTTTTTTCATGGGCTTCCATCATAACCTTCCCCCGTAACATATAAGAAGGATCTGAAAAGCTTTGTATCGTTTCGTATAGTCCTTGATTAAATTTGATTTTTTGAGCAAAACTAGTATAAACTTGTGTATACTATATTACGATTTTTTGACCGACACTTGCATTTCAAAAAGTTTCGTAGAATCAAATTTTCAGATGATTTTTCGCATGGGCTTCCATCATAACCTACCCCCGTAAGATATAGGAAGGATCTGAAAAGCTATGTATCGTTTCGTATAATCCTCGATTTAATTTGATTTTTTGAGCAAAACTAGTATAAACTTGTGTATATTATATTACGATTTTTTGACCGAAACTTGCCTTCCAAAAAGTTTAGTAGAATAAAATTTCCAGATGATTTTTTGCATGGGCTTCCATCATAACCTTCTCCCGTAACATATAGGAAGGATCATAAAAGCTATGTATCGTTTCGTATAGTCCTCAATTTAATTTGATTTTTTGAGCAAAACTAGTATAAACTTGTGTATACTATATTACAATTTTTTGATCGAAACTTGCATTTAAAAAAGTTACGTAGAATCAAATTTTTAGATGATTTTTTACATGGGCTTCCATCATAACCTTCCCCCGTAACATATAGGAAGGATCTGAAAAGCTTTGTATCGTTTCGTATAGTCCTCGATTTAATTTTATTTTTTGAGAAAAACTAGTATAAACTTGTGTATAATATATAACGATATTTTTACCGAAACTTGCATTTCAAAAAGTTTCGTAGAATCAAATTTTCAGATAATTTTTTGCATGGACTTCAATCATAACCTTCCCTCGTAACATATAGGAAGGATCTGAAAAGTTTTGTATTGTTTCGTATAGTCCTCGATTTAATTTGATTTTTTGAGCAAAACTAGTATAAACTTATGTATATTACAATTTTTTGACCGAAACTTGCATTTCAAAAAGTTTCGTAGAATCAAATTTCCAGATGATTTTTTGCTTTGACTTCCATCATAACCTTCCCCCTTAACATATAGGAAGGATCTAAAAAGCATTGTATCGTTTCGTATAGTCCTCGATTTAATTTGTTATTTTGAGCAAAACTAGTATAAACTTGTGTATACTATATTACGATTTTTTGAACGAAACTTGCATTTTAAAAAAGTTTCGTAGAATCCAATTTTCAGATGATTTTTTGCTTGGGCTTCCATCATAATCTTCCCCCGTAACATATAGGAAGGATGTTAAAAGCTTTGTATCGTTTCGTATAGTCCTCGATTTAATTTTTTAATTTGAGCAAAACTAGTATAAACTTGTGTATACTATATTACGATTTTTTGACTGAAACTTGCATTTCAAAAAGTTTCGTAGAATCAAATATTCAGATGATTTTTTGCATGGGCTTCCATCATAACCTTCCCCCGTAACATATAGGAATGATTTGAAAAGCTTTGTATCGTTTCGTATAGTCCTCGATTTAATTTTTTATTTTGATCAAAACTAGTATAAACTTGTGTATACTATATTACGATTTTTTGACCGAAACTTGCATTTCAAAAAGTTTCTTAGAATCAAATTTTCAGATGATTTTTTGCATGGGCTTCCATCATAACCTTCCCCCGTAACATATAGGAAGGATCTGAAAAGCTTTGTATCGTTTCATATAGTCCTCGATTAAATTTGATTTTTTGAGCAAAACTAGTATAAACTTGTGTATACTATATTACGATTTTTTGACCGACACTTGCATTTCAAAAAGTTTCGTAGAATCAAATTTTCAGATGATTTTTCGCATGGGCTTCCATCATAACCTACCCCCGTAAGATATAGGAAGGATCTGAAAAGCTATGTATCGTTTCGTATAGTCCTCGATTTAATTTTATTTTTTGAGCAAAACTAGTATAAACTTGTGTATAATATATTACGATTTTTTGACAGAAACATGCATTCCAAAAAGTTTAATAGAATAAAATTTCCAGATGATTTTTTGCATGGGCTTCCATCATAACCTTCTCTCGTAACATATAGGAAGGATCTGAAAAGCTAAGTATCATTTCGTATAGTCCATAATTTAATTTGATTTTTTGGACAAAACTAGTATAAACTTATTTATACTATATTACAAATTTTTTGATCGCAACTTGCATTTCAAAAAGTTTCGTAGAATCAAATTTTTAGATGATTTTTTGCATGGGCTTCCATCATAACCTTCCCCCGTAACATATAGGAAGGATATGAAAAGCTTTGTATCGTTTCGTATAGTCCTCGATTTAATTTGGCTTTTTGAGAAAAACTAGTATAAACTTGTGTATAATATATTACGATTTTTTTACCGAAACATGCATTTCGAAAAGTTTCGTAGAATCAAATTTTCAGATAATTTTTTGCATGGACTTCAATCATAACCTTCCCTCGTAACATATAGGAAGGATCTGAAAAGTTTTGTATTGTTTCGTATGATTTTTTGCATGGGCTTCCATCATAACCTTCCCCCGTAACATATAGGAATGATTTGAAAAGCTTTGTATCGTTTCGTATAGTCCTCGATTTAATTTTTTATTTTGATCAAAACTAGTATAAACTTTTGTATACTATATTACGATTTTTTGACCGAAACTTGCATTTCAAAAAGTTTCTTAGAATCAAATTTTCAGATGATTTTTTGCATGGGCTTCCATCATAACCTTCCCCCGTAACATATAGGAAGGATCTGAAAAGCTTTCTATCGTTTCGTATAGTCCTCGATTAAATTTGATTTTTTGAGCAAAATTAGTATAAACTTGTGTATACTATATTACGATTTTTTGACCGACACTTGCATTTCAAAAAGTTTCGTAGAATCAAATTTTCAGATGATTTTTCGCATGGGCTTCCATCATAACCTACCCCCGTAAGATATAGGAAGGATCTGAAAAGCTATGTATCGTTTCGTATAGTCCTCGATTTAATTTGATTTTTTGAGCAAAACTAGTATAAACTAGTGTATAATATATTACGATTTTTTGACCGAAACTTGCATTCCAAAAAATTTAATAGAATAAAATTTCAAGATGATTTTTTGCATGGGCTTCCATCATAACCTTCCCCCGTAACATATAGGAAGGATCTGAAAAGCTTTGTATCGTTTCGTATAGTCCTCGATTTAATTTGATTTTTTGAGAAAAACTAGTATAAACTTGTGTATAATATATTACGATTTTTTTTACCGAAACATGCATTTCGAAAAGTTTCGTAGACTCAAATTTTCAGATAATTTTTTGCATGGACTTCAATCATAACCTTCCCTCGTAACATATAGGAAGGATGTGAAAAGTTTTGTATTGTTTCGTATAGTTTTCGATTTAATTTGATTTTTTGAGCAAAACTAGTATAAACTTATGTATATTACAATTTTTTGACCGAAACTTGCATTTCAAAAAGTTTCGTAGAATCAAATTTCCAGATGATTTTTTGCTTTGACTTCCATCATAACCTTCCCCCTTAACATATAGGAAGGATCTAAAAAGCATTGTATCGTTTCGTATAGTCCTCGATTTAATTTGTTATTTTGATCAAAACTAGTATAAACTTGTGTATACTATATTACGATTTTTTGAACGAAACTTGCATTTCAAAAAGTTTCGTAGAATCTAATTTTCAGATGATTTTTTGCTTGGGCTTCCATCATAATCTTCCCCCGTAACATATAGGAAGGATGTTAAAAGCTTTGTATCGTTTCGTATAGTCCTCGATTTAATTTTTTAATTTGAGCAAAACTAGTATAAACTTGTGTATACTATATTACGATTTTTTGACTGAAACTTGCATTTCAAAAAGTTTCGTAGAATCAAATATTCAGATGATTTTTTGCATGGGCTTCCATCATAACCTTCCCCCGTAACATATAGGAATGATTTGAAAAGCTTTGTATCGTTTCGTATAGTCCTCGATTTAATTTTTTATTTTGATCAAAACTAGTATAAACTTGTGTATACTATATTACGATTTTTTGACCGAAACTTGCATTTCAAAAAGTTTCTTAGAATCAAATTTTCAGATGATTTTTTGCATGGGCTTCCATCATAACCTTCCCCCGTAACATATAGGAAGGATCTGAAAAGCTTTGTATCGTTTCATATAGTCCTCGATTAAATTTGATTTTTTGAGCAAAACTAGTATAAACTTGTGTATACTATATTACGATTTTTTGACCGACACTTGCATTTCAAAAAGTTTCGTAGAATCAAATTTTCAGATGATTTTTCGCATGGGCTTCCATCATAACCTACCCCCGTAAGATATAGGAAGGATCTGAAAAGCTATGTATCGTTTCGTATAGTCCTCGATTTAATTTTATTTTTTGAGCAAAACTAGTATAAACTTGTGTATAATATATTACGATTTTTTGACAGAAACATGCATTCCAAAAAGTTTAATAGAATAAAATTTCCAGATGATTTTTTGCATGGGCTTCCATCATAACCTTCTCTCGTAACATATAGGAAGGATCTGAAAAGCTAAGTATCATTTCGTATAGTCCATAATTTAATTTGATTTTTTGGACAAAACTAGTATAAACTTATTTATACTATATTACAAATTTTTTGATCGCAACTTGCATTTCAAAAAGTTTCGTAGAATCAAATTTTTAGATGATTTTTTGCATGGGCTTCCATCATAACCTTCCCCCGTAACATATAGGAAGGATATGAAAAGCTTTGTATCGTTTCGTATAGTCCTCGATTTAATTTGGCTTTTTGAGAAAAACTAGTATAAACTTGTGTATAATATATTACGATTTTTTTACCGAAACATGCATTTCGAAAAGTTTCGTAGAATCAAATTTTCAGATAATTTTTTGCATGGACTTCAATCATAACCTTCCCTCGTAACATATAGGAAGGATCTGAAAAGTTTTGTATTGTTTCGTATGATTTTTTGCATGGGCTTCCATCATAACCTTCCCCCGTAACATATAGGAATGATTTGAAAAGCTTTGTATCGTTTCGTATAGTCCTCGATTTAATTTTTTATTTTGATCAAAACTAGTATAAACTTTTGTATACTATATTACGATTTTTTGACCGAAACTTGCATTTCAAAAAGTTTCTTAGAATCAAATTTTCAGATGATTTTTTGCATGGGCTTCCATCATAACCTTCCCCCGTAACATATAGGAAGGATCTGAAAAGCTTTCTATCGTTTCGTATAGTCCTCGATTAAATTTGATTTTTTGAGCAAAATTAGTATAAACTTGTGTATACTATATTACGATTTTTTGACCGACACTTGCATTTCAAAAAGTTTCGTAGAATCAAATTTTCAGATGATTTTTCGCATGGGCTTCCATCATAACCTACCCCCGTAAGATATAGGAAGGATCTGAAAAGCTATGTATCGTTTCGTATAGTCCTCGATTTAATTTGATTTTTTGAGCAAAACTAGTATAAACTAGTGTATAATATATTACGATTTTTTGACCGAAACTTGCATTCCAAAAAATTTAATAGAATAAAATTTCAAGATGATTTTTTGCATGGGCTTCCATCATAACCTTCCCCCGTAACATATAGGAAGGATCTGAAAAGCTTTGTATCGTTTCGTATAGTCCTCGATTTAATTTGATTTTTTGAGAAAAACTAGTATAAACTTGTGTATAATATATTACGATTTTTTTTACCGAAACATGCATTTCGAAAAGTTTCGTAGACTCAAATTTTCAGATAATTTTTTGCATGGACTTCAATCATAACCTTCCCTCGTAACATATAGGAAGGATGTGAAAAGTTTTGTATTGTTTCGTATAGTTTTCGATTTAATTTGATTTTTTGAGCAAAACTAGTATAAACTTATGTATATTACAATTTTTTGACCGAAACTTGCATTTCAAAAAGTTTCGTAGAATCAAATTTCCAGATGATTTTTTGCTTTGACTTCCATCATAACCTTCCCCCTTAACATATAGGAAGGATCTAAAAAGCATTGTATCGTTTCGTATAGTCCTCGATTTAATTTGTTATTTTGATCAAAACTAGTATAAACTTGTGTATACTATATTACGATTTTTTGAACGAAACTTGCATTTCAAAAAGTTTCGTAGAATCTAATTTTCAGATGATTTTTTGCTTGGGCTTCCATCATAATCTTCCCCCGTAACATATAGGAAGGATGTTAAAAGCTTTGTATCGTTTCGTATAGTCCTCGATTTAATTTTTTAATTTGAGCAAAACTAGTATAAACTTGTGTATACTATATTACGATTTTTTGACTGAAACTTGCATTTCAAAAAGTTTCGTAGAATCAAATATTCAGATGATTTTTTGCATGGGCTTCCATCATAACCTTCCCCCGTAACATATAGGAAGGATCTGAAAAGCTTTGTATCGTTTCGTATAGTCCTCGATTTAATTTTTTATTTTGATCAAAACTAGTATAAACTTGTGTATACTATATTACGATTTTTTGACCGAAACTTGCATTTCAAAAAGTTTCTTAGAATCAAATTTTCAGATGATTTTTTGCATGGGCTTCCATCATAACCTTCCCCCGTAACATATAGGAAGGATCTGAAAAGCTTTGTATCGTTTCATATAGTCCTCGATTAAATTTGATTTTTTGAGCAAAACTAGTATAAACTTGTGTATACTATATTACGATTTTTTGACCGACACTTGCATTTCAAAAAGTTTCGTAGAATCAAATTTTCAGATGATTTTTCGCATGGGCTTCCATCATAACCTACCCCCGTAAGATATAGGAAGGATCTGAAAAGCTATGTATCGTTTCGTATAGTCCTCGATTTAATTTTATTTTTTGAGCAAAACTAGTATAAACTTGTGTATAATATATTACGATTTTTTGACAGAAACATGCATTCCAAAAAGTTTAATAGAATAAAATTTCCAGATGATTTTTTGCATGGGCTTCCATCATAACCTTCTCTCGTAACATATAGGAAGGATCTGAAAAGCTAAGTATCATTTCGTATAGTCCATAATTTAATTTGATTTTTTGGACAAAACTAGTATAAACTTATTTATACTATATTACAAATTTTTTGATCGCAACTTGCATTTCAAAAAGTTTCGTAGAATCAAATTTTTAGATGATTTTTTGCATGGGCTTCCATCATAACCTTCCCCCGTAACATATAGGAAGGATATGAAAAGCTTTGTATCGTTTCGTATAGTCCTCGATTTAATTTGGCTTTTTGAGAAAAACTAGTATAAACTTGTGTATAATATATTACGATTTTTTTACCGAAACATGCATTTCGAAAAGTTTCGTAGAATCAAATTTTCAGATAATTTTTTGCATGGACTTCAATCATAACCTTCCCTCGTAACATATAGGAAGGATCTGAAAAGTTTTGTATTGTTTCGTATGATTTTTTGCATGGGCTTCCATCATAACCTTCCCCCGTAACATATAGGAATGATTTGAAAAGCTTTGTATCGTTTCGTATAGTCCTCGATTTAATTTTTTATTTTGATCAAAACTAGTATAAACTTTTGTATACTATATTACGATTTTTTGACCGAAACTTGCATTTCAAAAAGTTTCTTAGAATCAAATTTTCAGATGATTTTTTGCATGGGCTTCCATCATAACCTTCCCCCGTAACATATAGGAAGGATCTGAAAAGCTTTCTATCGTTTCGTATAGTCCTCGATTAAATTTGATTTTTTGAGCAAAATTAGTATAAACTTGTGTATACTATATTACGATTTTTTGACCGACACTTGCATTTCAAAAAGTTTCGTAGAATCAAATTTTCAGATGATTTTTCGCATGGGCTTCCATCATAACCTACCCCCGTAAGATATAGGAAGGATCTGAAAAGCTATGTATCGTTTCGTATAGTCCTCGATTTAATTTGATTTTTTGAGCAAAACTAGTATAAACTAGTGTATAATATATTACGATTTTTTGACCGAAACTTGCATTCCAAAAAATTTAATAGAATAAAATTTCAAGATGATTTTTTGCATGGGCTTCCATCATAACCTTCCCCCGTAACATATAGGAAGGATCTGAAAAGCTTTGTATCGTTTCGTATAGTCCTCGATTTAATTTGATTTTTTGAGAAAAACTAGTATAAACTTGTGTATAATATATTACGATTTTTTTTACCGAAACATGCATTTCGAAAAGTTTCGTAGACTCAAATTTTCAGATAATTTTTTGCATGGACTTCAATCATAACCTTCCCTCGTAACATATAGGAAGGATGTGAAAAGTTTTGTATTGTTTCGTATAGTTTTCGATTTAATTTGATTTTTTGAGCAAAACTAGTATAAACTTATGTATATTACAATTTTTTGACCGAAACTTGCATTTCAAAAAGTTTCGTAGAATCAAATTTCCAGATGATTTTTTGCTTTGACTTCCATCATAACCTTCCCCCTTAACATATAGGAAGGATCTAAAAAGCATTGTATCGTTTCGTATAGTCCTCGATTTAATTTGTTATTTTGAGCAAAACTAGTATAAACTTGTGTATACTATATTACGATTTTTTGAACGAAACTTGCATTTCAAAAAGTTTCGTAGAATCCAATTTTCAGATGATTTTTTGCTTGGGCTTCCATCATAATCTTCCCCCGTAACATATAGGAAGGATGTTAAAAGCTTTGTATCGTTTCGTATAGTCCTCGATTTAATTTTTTAATTTGAGCAAAACTAGTATAAACTTGTGTATACTATATTACGATTTTTTGACTGAAACTTGCTTTTCAAAAAGTTTCTTAGAATCAAATTTTCAGATGATTTTTTGCATGGGCTTCCATCATAACCTTCCCCCGTAACATATAGGAAGGATCTGAAAAGCTTTGTATCGTTTCATATAGTCCTCGATTAAATTTGATTTTTTGAGCAAAACTAGTATAAACTTGTGTATACTATATTACGATTTTTTGACCGACACTTGCATTTCAAAAAGTTTCGTAGAATCAAATTTTCAGATGATTTTTCGCATGGGCTTCCATCATAACCTACCCCCGTAAGATATAGGAAGGATCTGAAAAGCTATGTATCGTTTCGTATAGTCCTCGATTTAATTTTATTTTTTGAGCAAAACTAGTATAAACTTGTGTATAATATATTACGATTTTTTGACAGAAACATGCATTCCAAAAAGTTTAATAGAATAAAATTTCCAGATGATTTTTTGCATGGGCTTCCATCATAACCTTCTCTCGTAACATATAGGAAGGATCTGAAAAGCTAAGTATCATTTCGTATAGTCCATAATTTAATTTGATTTTTTGGACAAAACTAGTATAAACTTATTTATACTATATTACAAATTTTTTGATCGCAACTTGCATTTCAAAAAGTTTCGTAGAATCAAATTTTTAGATGATTTTTTGCATGGGCTTCCATCATAACCTTCCCCCGTAACATATAGGAAGGATATGAAAAGCTTTGTATCGTTTCGTATAGTCCTCGATTTAATTTGGCTTTTTGAGAAAAACTAGTATAAACTTGTGTATAATATATTACGATTTTTTTACCGAAACATGCATTTCGAAAAGTTTCGTAGAATCAAATTTTCAGATAATTTTTTGCATGGACTTCAATCATAACCTTCCCTCGTAACATATAGGAAGGATCTGAAAAGTTTTGTATTGTTTCGTATGATTTTTTGCATGGGCTTCCATCATAACCTTCCCCCGTAACATATAGGAATGATTTGAAAAGCTTTGTATCGTTTCGTATAGTCCTCGATTTAATTTTTTATTTTGATCAAAACTAGTATAAACTTTTGTATACTATATTACGATTTTTTGACCGAAACTTGCATTTCAAAAAGTTTCTTAGAATCAAATTTTCAGATGATTTTTTGCATGGGCTTCCATCATAACCTTCCCCCGTAACATATAGGAAGGATCTGAAAAGCTTTGTATCGTTTCATATAGTCCTCGATTAAATTTGATTTTTTGAGCAAAACTAGTATAAACTTGTGTATACTATATTACGATTTTTTGACCGACACTTGCATTTCAAAAAGTTTCGTAGAATCAAATTTTCAGATGATTTTTCGCATGGGCTTCCATCATAACCTACCCCCGTAAGATATAGGAAGGATCTGAAAAGCTATGTATCGTTTCGTATAGTCCTCGATTTAATTTTATTTTTTGAGCAAAACTAGTATAAACTTGTGTATAATATATTACGATTTTTTGACAGAAACATGCATTCCAAAAAGTTTAATAGAATAAAATTTCCAGATGATTTTTTGCATGGGCTTCCATCATAACCTTCTCTCGTAACATATAGGAAGGATCTGAAAAGCTAAGTATCATTTCGTATAGTCCATAATTTAATTTGATTTTTTGGACAAAACTAGTATAAACTTATTTATACTATATTACAAATTTTTTGATCGCAACTTGCATTTCAAAAAGTTTCGTAGAATCAAATTTTTAGATGATTTTTTGCATGGGCTTCCATCATAACCTTCCCCCGTAACATATAGGAAGGATATGAAAAGCTTTGTATCGTTTCGTATAGTCCTCGATTTAATTTGGCTTTTTGAGAAAAACTAGTATAAACTTGTGTATAATATATTACGATTTTTTTACCGAAACATGCATTTCGAAAAGTTTCGTAGAATCAAATTTTCAGATAATTTTTTGCATGGACTTCAATCATAACCTTCCCTCGTAACATATAGGAAGGATCTGAAAAGTTTTGTATTGTTTCGTATGATTTTTTGCATGGGCTTCCATCATAACCTTCCCCCGTAACATATAGGAATGATTTGAAAAGCTTTGTATCGTTTCGTATAGTCCTCGATTTAATTTTTTATTTTGATCAAAACTAGTATAAACTTTTGTATACTATATTACGATTTTTTGACCGAAACTTGCATTTCAAAAAGTTTCTTAGAATCAAATTTTCAGATGATTTTTTGCATGGGCTTCCATCATAACCTTCCCCCGTAACATATAGGAAGGATCTGAAAAGCTTTCTATCGTTTCGTATAGTCCTCGATTAAATTTGATTTTTTGAGCAAAATTAGTATAAACTTGTGTATACTATATTACGATTTTTTGACCGACACTTGCATTTCAAAAAGTTTCGTAGAATCAAATTTTCAGATGATTTTTCGCATGGGCTTCCATCATAACCTACCCCCGTAAGATATAGGAAGGATCTGAAAAGCTATGTAGCGTTTCGTATAGTCCTCGATTTAATTTGATTTTTTGAGCAAAACTAGTATAAACTAGTGTATAATATATTACGATTTTTTGACCGAAACTTGCATTCCAAAAAATTTAATAGAATAAAATTTCAAGATGATTTTTTGCATGGGCTTCCATCATAACCTTCCCCCGTAACATATAGGAAGGATCTGAAAAGCTTTGTATCGTTTCGTATAGTCCTCGATTTAATTTGATTTTTTGAGAAAAACTAGTATAAACTTGTGTATAATATATTACGATTTTTTTTACCGAAACATGCATTTCGAAAAGTTTCGTAGACTCAAATTTTCAGATAATTTTTTGCATGGACTTCAATCATAACCTTCCCTCGTAACATATAGGAAGGATTTGAAAAGTTTTGTATTGTTTCGTATAGTTTTCGATTTAATTTGATTTTTTGAGCAAAACTAGTATAAACTTATGTATATTACGTTTTTTTGACTGAAACTTGCATTTCAAAAAGTTTTGTAGAATCAAATTTCCAGATGATTTTTTGCATGGGCTTCCATCATAACCTTCTCTCGTAACATATAGGAAGGATCTAAAAAGCATTGCATCGTTTCGTATAGTCCTCGATTTAATTTGTTATTTTGAGCAAAACTAGTTTAAACTTGTTTATACTATATTACGATTTTTTGACCGAAACTTGCATTTCAAAAAGTTTCGTAGAATCCAATTTTCAGATGATTTTTTGCATGGGCTTCCATCATAATCTTCCCCCGTAACATATAGGAAGGATTTGAAAAGCTTTGTATCGTTTCGTATAGTCCTCGATTTAATTTGTTATTTTGAGCAAAACTAGTATAAACTTTTGTATACTATATTACGATTTTTTGACCGAAACTTGAATTTCAAAAAGTTTCTTAGAATCAAATTTCCAGATGATTTTTTTGCATGGGCTTCCATCATAACCTTCCCCCGTAACATATAGGAAGGATCTGAAAAGCTTCGTATCGTTTCGTATGGTCCTCGGTTAAATTTGATTTTTTGAGCAAAACTAGTATAAACTTGTTTATACTATATTACGATTTTTTGACCGACACTTGCATTTCAAAAAGTTTCGTAGAATCAAATTTTCAGATGATTTTTCGCATGGGCTTCCATCATAACCTACCCCCGTAAGATATAGGAAGGATCTGAAAAGCTATGTATTGTTTCTTATAGTCCTCGATTTAATTTGAAATTTTTGAGCAAAACTAGTATAAACTTGTGTATAATATATTACGATTTTTTGACCGAAACTTGCATTCCAAAAAGTTTAATAGATAAAATTTCCAAATGATTTTTTGCATGGGCTTCCATCATAACCTTCTCTCGTAACATATAGTAAGGATCTGAAAAGCTAAGTATCATTTCGTATAGTCCACAATTTAATTTGATTTTTTGGACAAAACTAGTATAAACTTGTTTATACTATATTACGATTTTTTGACCGAAACTTGCATTTCAAAAAGTTTCGTAGAATCAAATTTCCAGATGTTTTTTGCATGGACTTCCATCATAACCTTCCCCCTTAACATATAGGAAGGATCTAAAAAGCATTGTATCGTTTCGTATAGTCCTCGATTTAATTTATTATTTTGAGCAAAAGTAGTATAAACTTGTGTATACTATATTACGATTTTTTGACCGAAACTTGCATTTCAAAAAGTTTCGTAGAATCCAATTTTCAGATGATTTTTTGCATGGGCTTCCATCATAATCTTCCCCAGTAACATATAGGAAGGATGTGAAAAGCTTTGTATCGTTTCGTATAGTCCTCGATTTAATTTGTTAATTTGAGCAAAACTAGTATAAACTTGTGTATACTATATTACGATTTTTTGATCGAAACTTGCATTTCAAAAAGTTTCGTAGAATCAAATTTTCAGATGATTTTTTGCATGGGCTTCCATCATAACCTTCCCCCGTAACATATAGGAATGATTTGAAAAGCTTTGTATCGTTTCGTATAGTCCTCGATTTAATTTTTTATTTTGATCAAAACTAGTATAAACTTGTGTATACTATATTACGATTTTTTGACCGAAACTTGCATTTCAAAAAGTTTCTTAGAATCAAATTTTTAGATGATTTTTTGCATGGGCTTCCATCATAACCTTCCCCCGTAACATATAGGAAGGATCTGAAAAGCTTTGTATTGTTTCATATAGTCCTCGATTAAATTTGATTTTTTGAGCAAAACTAGTATAAACTTGTGTATACTATATTACGATTTTTTGACCGACACTTGCATTTCAAAAAGTTTCGTAGAATCAAATTTTCAGATGAATTTTCGCATGGGCTTCCATCATAACCTACCCCCGTAAGATATAGGAAGGATCTGAAAAGCTATGTATCGTTTCGTATAGTCCTCGATTTAATTTGATTTTTTGAGAAAAACTAGTATAAACTTGTGTATAATATATTACGATTTTTTGACCGAAACTTGCATTCCAAAAAGTTTAATAGAATAAAATTTCAATATGATTTTTTGCATGGGCTTCCATCATAACCTTCCCCCGTAACATATAGGAAGGATCTGAAAAGCTTTGTATCGTTTCGTATAGTCCTCGATTTAATTTGATTTTTTAAGAAAAACTAGTATAAACTTGTGTATAATATATTACGATTTTTTTACCGAAACATGCATTTCGAAAACTTTCGTAGACTCAAATTTTCAGATAATTTTTTGCATGGACTTCAATCATAACCTTCCCTCGTAACATATAGGAAGGATCTGAAAAGTTTTGTATTGTTTCGTATAGTTTTCGATTTAATTTGATTTTTTGAGCAAAACTAGTATAAACTTATGTATATTACGATTTTTTGACTGAAACTTGCATTTCAAAAAGTTTTGTAGAATCAAATTTCCAGATGATTTTTTGCATGGGCTTCCATCATAACCTTCTCTCGTAACATATAGGAAGGATCTGAAAAGCTAAGTATCATTTTGTATAGTCCTCGATTTAATTTATTATTTTGAGCAAAACTAGTATAAACTTGTTTATACTATATTACGATTTTTTGACCGAAACTTGCATTTCAAAAGGTGTCGTAGAATCCAATTTTCAGATGATTTTTTGCATGGGCTTCCATCATAATCTTCCCCCGTAACATATAGGAAGGATTTGAAAAGCTTTGTATCGTTTCGTATAGTCCTCGATTTAATTTGTTATTTTGAGCAAAACTAGTATAAACTTTTGTATACTATATTACGATTTTTTGACCGAAACTTGCATTTCAAAAAGTTTCTTAGAATCAAATTTCCAGATGATTTTTTGCATGGGCTTCCATCATAACCTTCCCCCGTAACATATAGGAAGGATCTGAAAAGCTTTGTATCGTTTCGTATGGTCCTCGATTAAATTTGATTTTTTGAGCAAAACTAGTATAAACTTGTTTATACTATATTACGATTTTTTGACCGACACTTGCATTTCAAAAAGTTTCGTAGAATCAAATTTTCAGATGATTTTTCGCATGGGCTTCCATCATAACCTTCCCCCTTAACATATAGGAAGGATCTGAAAAGTTTTGTATTGTTTCGTATAGTCCTCGATTTAATTTGATTTTTTGAGCAAAACTAGTATAAACTTATGTATATTACGATTTTTTGACCGAAACTTGCATTTCAAAAAGTTTCGTAGAATCAAATTTCCAGATGATTTTTTGCATGGACTTCCATCATAACCTTCCCCCTTAACATATAGGAAGGATCTAAAAAGCATTGCATCGTTTCGTATAGTCCTCGATTTAATTTGTTATTTTGAGCAAAACTAGTTTAAACTTGTTTATACTATATTACGATTTTTTGACCGAAACTTGCATTTCAAAAAGTTTCGTAGAATCCAATTTTCAGATGATTTTTTGCATGGGCTTCCATCATAATCTTCCCCTGTAACATATAGGAAGGATTTGAAAAGCTTTGTATCGTTTCGTATAGTCCTCGATTTAATTTGTTATTTTGAGCAAAACTAGTATAAACTTTTGTATACTATATTACGATTTTTTGACCGAAACTTGAATTTCAAAAAGTTTCTTAGAATCAAATTTCCAGATGATTTTTTTGCATGGGCTTCCATCATAACCTTCCCCCGTAACATATAGGAAGGATCTGAAAAGCTTCGTATCGTTTCGTATGGTCCTCGGTTAAATTTGATTTTTTGAGCAAAACTAGTATAAACTTGTTTATACTATATTACGATTTTTTGACCGACACTTGCATTTCAAAAAGTTTCGTAGAATCAAATTTTCAGATGATTTTTCGCATGGGCTTCCATCATAACCTACCCCCGTAAGATATAGGAAGGATCTGAAAAGCTATGTATTGTTTCTTATAGTCCTCGATTTAATTTGAAATTTTTGAGCAAAACTAGTATAAACTTGTGTATAATATATTACGATTTTTTGACCGAAACTTGCATTCCAAAAAGTTTAATAGATAAAATTTACAAATGATTTTTTGCATGGGCTTCCATCATAACCTTCTCTCGTAACATATAGTAAGGATCTGAAAAGCTAAGTATCATTTCGTATAGTCCACAATTTAATTTGATTTTTTGGACAAAACTAGTATAAACTTGTTTATACTATATTACGATTTTTTGACCGAAACTTGCATTTCAAAAAGTTTCGTAGAATCAAATTTCCAGATGTTTTTTGCATGGACTTCCATCATAACCTTCCCCCTTAACATATAGGAAGGATCTAAAAAGCATTGTATCGTTTCGTATAGTCCTCGATTTAATTTATTATTTTGAGCAAAAGTAGTATAAACTTGTGTATACTATATTACGATTTTTTGACCGAAACTTGCATTTCAAAAAGTTTCGTAGAATCCAATTTTCAGATGATTTTTTGCATGGGCTTCCATCATAATCTTCCCCAGTAACATATAGGAAGGATGTGAAAAGCTTTGTATCGTTTCGTATAGTCCTCGATTTAATTTGTTATTTTGAGCAAAACTAGTATAAACTTGTGTATACTATATTACGATTTTTTGATCGAAACTTGCATTTCAAAAAGTTTCGTAGAATCAAATTTTCAGATGATTTTTTGCATGGGCTTCCATCATAACCTTCCCCCGTAACATATAGGAATGATTTGAAAAGCTTTGTATCGTTTCGTATAGTCCTCGATTTAATTTTTTATTTTGATCAAAACTAGTATAAACTTGTGTATAATATATTACGATTTTTTGACCGAAACTTGCATTTCAAAAAGTTTCTTAGAATCAAATTTTTAGATGATTTTTTGCATGGGCTTCCATCATAACCTTCCCCCGTAACATATAGGAAGGATCTGAAAAGCTTTGTATTGTTTCATATAGTCCTCGATTAAATTTGATTTTTTGAGCAAAACTAGTATAAACTTGTGTATACTATATTGCGATTTTTTGACCGACACTTGCATTTCAAAAAGTTTCATAGAATCAAATTTTCAGATGAATTTTCGCATGGGCTTCCATCATAACCTACCCCCGTAAGATATAGGAAGGATCTGAAAAGCTATGTATCGTTTCGTATAGTCCTCGATTTAATTTGATTTTTTGAGAAAAACTAGTATAAACTTGTGTATAATATATTACGATTTTTTGACCGAAACTTGCATTCAAAAAAGTTTAATAGAATAAAATTTCAATATGATTTTTTGCATGGGCTTCCATCATAACCTTCCCCCGTAACATATAGGAAGGATCTGAAAAGCTTTGTATCGTTTCGTATAGTCCTCGATTTAATTTGATTTTTTAAGAAAAACTAGTATAAACTTGTGTATAATATATTACGATTTTTTTACCGAAACATGCATTTCGAAAAGTTTCGTAGACTCAAATTTTCAGATAATTTTTTGCATGGACTTCAATCATAACCTTCCCTCGTAACATATAGGAAGGATCTGAAAAGTTTTGTATTGTTTCGTATAGTTTTCGATTTAATTTGATTTTTTGAGCAAAACTAGTATAAACTTATGTATATTACGATTTTTTGACTGAAACTTGCATTTCAAAAAGTTTTGTAGAATCAAATTTCCAGATGATTTTTTGCATGGGCTTCCATCATAACCTTCTCTTGTAACATATAGGAAGGATCTGAAAAGCTAAGTATCATTTCGTATAGTCCTCGATTTAATTTATTATTTTGAGCAAAACTAGTATAAACTTGTTTATACTATATTACGATTTTTTGACCGAAACTTGCATTTCAAAAGGTGTCGTAGAATCCAATTTTCAGATGATTTTTTGCATGGGCTTCCATCATAATATTCCCCCGTAACATATAGGAAGGATTTGAAAAGCTTTGTATCGTTTCGTATAGTCCTCGATTTAATTTGTTATTTTGAGCAAAACTAGTATAAACTTTTGTATACTATATTACGATTTTTTGACCGAAACTTGCATTTCAAAAAGTTTCTTAGAATCAAATTTCTAGATGATTTTTTGCATGGGCTTCCATCATAACCTTCCCCCGTAACATATAGGAAGGATCTGAATAGCTTTGTATCGTTTCGTATGGTCCTCGATTAAATTTGATTTTTTGAGCAAAACTAGTATAAACTTGTTTATACTATATTACGATTTTTTGACCGACACTTGCATTTCAAAAAGTTTCGTAGAATCAAATTTTCAGATGATTTTTCGCATGGGCTTCCATCATAACCTTCCCCCTTAACATATAGGAAGGATCTGAAAAGTTTTGTATTGTTTCGTATAGTCCTCGATTTAATTTGATTTTTTGAGCAAAACTAGTATAAACTTATGTATATTACGATTTTTTGACCGAAACTTGCATTTCAAAAAGTTTCGTAGAATCAAATTTCCAGATGATTTTGAAGGTGGCAAAACACAAGGAAGGGGGGTTGGAATTGGGTTTTCTTGAATAATTAAAATTAACTTCTAATGACACGTTTACTTTATCCTGGTTCGTTTGAACTCAAACTACATCCAGTCCACCCGCCAAGGTGATTTTGCCTCTACTGAGGTCTTAAACCACTATTCAATAAGCATACACACAAAGACCTATAGTCAATGTCTTCTTGAGTCTTCTGACTAAACTTAGTCACTCAAGGAAAAAAATAATTATTACAAGAATAATAAGAACGTAACTTATAATGCTTCTAGATAAGCAGGTATCACTAAGTGATAGTTACAACAATAAGAACAAGATAAAATGAATTGCTTGAATATATGAGATACTTTGTATAGCGTTGCGTTCTTGTTTTTGATATCTTCAAATGATGTCCTTTATATAGTTCTTGATAAAGTAGCCGTTGGAGACATCTTGAGCCACATTAGGATATACTTTAATACCTTAATTTCTTTCCATAAGTAGAGATACTTGTCTTTGAATATTAAAGAACATATTCTTTAATTAAAGCTTTTTAATAATGATACCAGCATCTTCTAAGCGGAAATCAGAGATAATGAATAATATATGCGCAGCCAATAAATACGTCATTTAATGCTGGATTCTTCTTTGAGCGTATCTGCTATAATGGTTCTCCCTGGCTTGTACGGATTACTCAAGCAATATTATCTTCTACACGAGAGTACGTATATTCATTAGAACTTCTAATATGAAAGACTTTGTTATCATCAAAACACTTAGAGGATCAGAACCACATTTGTTCTAACAATCTCCCCCTTTTTGATGATGACAAAACATTTCAATTTAACAAGAATAGAGTTTAATGAATTTAAGTGAACTCCCTTTGATTAGAAGATAGACTTCTTTCAGATGTTCTATGATCCTTAGCTCCCCCTGAGTTGATTACTTGACCTGTTTCTTTTTATGATAGCAACTCAAATAATTTTATCAGAATATGTAAAAGGCAGATTATGGTGAACTGCTATGGATCAGAATAATATACGTTTCTCCCCCTTTTTGTCATAATCAAAAAGATAAAAAGATAAAGAGCAAGAGAAGAAATAAAGTATAAACCAAAGCCAATAGTTAAAGTACTTAGAAACAAACGCAAACAACCAGTAGAAGTTAGAGCATAGAATCTTCTGAGATAATCATGTAGAATATAAATAGTAGAACTTCTAGAGATAAGACATATGATTAAAGCATTTTCATTCTGGACATAACTTCATGCTAAGGTTAGTTAGAATGAAATTAAATCTATCTTCAGAAAGGGGTTTAGTAAAAATATCAGCCCATTGGTGATTTGTGTCTATAAATTTTAACATTAAAATTCCCTTCTGAGTGTAGTCCCTAATGAAGTGATGTTTAACTTCTATGTGTTTAGCTCTAGAATGTAAAATAGGATTTTTAGAGAGACAAATAGCAGAAGTATTGTCACAGAGGATTGGAATGTTACTCTCATAGATATTGAAGTCTTCTAGCTGATTTTTCATCCAGAGCATCTGAGTACTGCATCCAGCTGCTGCAATGTATTCAGCTTCTGCAGTTGATAATGCTATGGTTGGTTGTCTTTTGCTAGACCAAGCGATTAGGTTGTCTCCTAGAAATTGACAACTTCCAGAAGTACTTTTTCTTTCTGTTCTATCTCCAGCAAAGTCAGCGTCACAATATCCTACAAGCTTATACTTTTCTGATCTTCTGTAATACAGACCAAGATTAGCAGTACCTTTCAGATATCTAAAGATTCTCTTAACTGCTGTTAAGTGAGTTTCTCTAGGATCTGATTGGAATCTAGCACATAAACATACACTATATAGAATATCTGGTCTAGAAGCAGTAAGATAGAGAAGTGATCCAATCATACCTCTGTAGAGCTTCTGATCTACTTTCTTACTTACCTCTTCTTTCTCCAAGATACATGTAGGATGCATAGGAGTTTTGGATATTGAACTTTCTGATAATTCAAATTTCTTCAGAAGTTCTTTTACATATTTGCTTTGATGGATATATGTTCCTTCTGATGTTTGATTTATTTGAATTCCCAGAAAGAACTTTAATTCTCCCATCATGCTCATTTCAAATTCTGCCTGCATAGATTTAGCAAATTCCTTTCCCAAGGCACTTTTAGTAGAACCAAAAATTATATCATCTACATAAATTTGACATATCAGAAGATCATTTTTAATGTTTTTACTGAAAAGAGTTGTATCCACTTTCCCTCTGATGAATTTATTTTCTAGAAGAAAATTACTCAATCGTTCATACCAAGCTCTGGGAGCTTGTTTTAATCCATATAATGATTTTTTGAGTTTGTAAACATGTTCTGGAAATTTTGTATTTTCAAAACCAGGGGGTTGGTGTACATATACTTCTTCATCAATATAACCATTTAAAAATGCACTTTTGACATCCATTTGATATAGAATGATATTATGATTTACAGCAAATGATATTAGAAGTCTTATTGATTCTAACCTGGCGACTGGTGCATAGGTTTCTGTATAGTCAATTCCTTCTTGTTGACTATAACCTTGTGCAACCAGTCTTGCCTTGTTTCTGACAACTTCTCCTTTCTCATTGAGTTTGTTTCTGAATACCCATTTGGTGCCAATGATGTTGAATCCTCTGGGTCTAGGAACTAGATCCCACACATCATTTCTGGTGAATTGATTAAGTTCTTCTTGCATAGCCAGAATCCAATCATTTTCTGATAGGGCTTCTTCTACGGAAGATGGTTCAATCAGAGAGACAAGTCCTAGTAGCGTCTCTTCAGAGTTTTTGAATGAGGATCTTGTTCTGATTGGTTCATCTTTCTTTCCCAAGATTTTATCTTCTGGATGATTAATATTGCTTCTGGAAAGTTTCTTCTGGATGGGTTCTTCAGGTGTTGATGGAGCAGTTGTATTGTTTTGAACTTTAGAAGATTGATCTTTAGAAGTTCTGTTTGTAGAAATTTCTACTTCTATATCTGCAGTAAGTTCATTCTGCTTTGGTTTTTCAGAACCAAGCTTATCATCAAATCTGACATGAATTGATTCTATCACAATACGTGTTTCTGTATTGTATACTCTGTATCCCTTAGAACGTTCAGAGTATCCTAACATATAACACTTTTGTGCCTTAGAATCAAATTTGTTCAGAGTATCAAGAGTGTTTAGCATAAAACAAGTACATCCAAAAGGATGAAAGTAAGAAATGTTGGGCTTTCTGTTCTTCCACAATTCATAAGGAGTCTTTTCAAGAATAGGTCTTATAGAGATTCTATTCTGAATGTAACATGCTGTATTTACTGCTTCTGCCCAAAAATGTTTAGCCATATTAGTCTCATTGATCATGGTTCTGGCCATCTCTTGTAAAGTTCTATTTTTACGTTCTACAACCCCATTTTGTTGTGGAGTTCTAGGACAGGAAAAATCATGAGAGATGCCATTTTCATTAAAGAAAGATTCTAATTGTTTATTTTCAAATTCTCCACCATGATCACTTCTGACTTTAATGATCTTTGATTCTTTTTCATTTTGAACTTGTTTGCAGAAGTTAGAGAATACAGCAATTGACTCATCCTTGTGTCTAAGAAACTTTACCCATGTCCATCTGCTGAAGTCATCTACGATCACCAATCCGTACTTCTTGCCACTGACAGAAGCAGTTTTCACTGGTCCAAATAAGTCAATGTGCAGAAGTTCTAATGGTCTAGAGGAAGAAACAACATTTTTAGCTTTGAACCCAGTTTTTGAAAATTTGCCTTTCTGACATGCTTCACATAGAGCTTCTGAGTTGAACTTCAAATTTGGAAGTCCTCTGACTAGATTGAGTTTGTTAAGTTGAGATATTCTTCTCATATTAACATGTCCCAATCTTCTGTGCCAGACCCATTGCTCAGTTTCCACAGACATTAGACATTTTACATTTTGAATTTTTAATTCAGAAAGCTTTATTTTATAAATGTTGTTCTTTCTCTTTCCACTAAAGAGGATTGTTCCATCTTTCTGACTAACAGCTTTACAGAACTTTTGATTAAAGATTATGTCATAGCCATTATCACTTAATTGACTTATGGATAATAAATTATGCATTAATCCTTCTACAAGCAGAACATTAGATATAGAAGGAAGGTTTCCATTACCGATAGTTCCGGAGCCAATAATTCTTCCTTTTTGATTGCCTCCAAAACCTACGTGGCCTCCATCTTTTAATTCAAGACTTTGGAACATATGCTTTCTTCCCGTCATGTGACGTGAGCATCCAGAGTCCAGGTACCATGATTGGTGTTTCAGTTTTGCTGTTAAAGACATCTGCAACATACACAATTTTATCCTTGGGTACCCATATTCTTCTGGGTCCTTGTTTGTTAGATTTTACAAACTTCTGATTTATTTTAGGTTTTAAATCAGAACTTGTAGAGCAAGATGACTCACTAGTGTATATAAGATCATGATTATGACCGTAGGTGAAATGAGAACTTAGAGGAGTATTAGGATTTATGACAATATCATCAATATTTTTTAATTTCAGAGTTTCATTATTTTTCACATAGCCTATGCCTCTTCTTTCATTTCTGCTAACACCATAGATCATAGAAACAATCTTACTTCTATCTAAGCTTTTAGTGAGAAATTGTTGAAAACTATAATCATATTGTTTTATGATATTATCAGAATTGATTAGATCTTCTAATTCAGATTTCTTCTGAGCTTTGAGCTTCTCAAGAGAATTTTTACATTCAAAAAGATTTTCTTTCAGCTCAGAGTTTTCTGTTTTCAGTTTTCTAATATCTTCTAATTCAGATACAAGATTTTGTTTAACGTCTTTGTATTTGAATTGAAGCTTCTGATATTTTTCAAGAATTTCTGAAAGACTAGCTTCTAACTCAGATCTAGAGAATTTAGAAAATACCTCTTCTGAGTCTGATTCTAACTCTGATTCTGATGAGTGATCTTCTTCTGGTATATTTTCCATTAATGCAATATTAGCTTGTTCATCTTCAGAATCTGACTCTGCTTCAGATGATTCAGAATCATCCCATGTTGCCATGAGACTCTTTTTCTTTTCTCTACTGAATCTGTTTCTAGGTTTGTCTTTCTGAAGTTTTGGACATTCACTTTTATAGTGTCCTGGTTCTTTGCATTCGTAGCACACAACCTCTTTGCTTCTGGGTTTCTTGTGACTGGATGTTGATTCAGAATAATTGTTTGATCTTCTGGTGTTTCTGAACTTCTTCTGACGATGCTTCCAGAGTTGTTGGACTCTTCTTGACAAGAGAGATAATTCATCTTCTTCTGATGAGCATCCAGAGCTTTCTTCTTCTTCTGCCTGTAGAGCTTTAGAAACATGTTTGTTAGATTTAAGAGCTACAGACTTACCTTTCTTCTGGGGCTCATCTTCTTCTAATTCAATCTCATGACTTCTCAAGGAGCTGATCAGTTCTTCTAAGGAAATTTCATTCAGATTTTTTGATAACTTTAAAGCAGTGACCATGGGTCTCCAGGCTTTCGGTAAACTTCTGATGATTTTCTTCACGTGATCTGCTGTTGAGTAGCCTTTGTCCAGAACTTTTAGTCCAGCAACCAGAATTTGGAACCTTGAAAACATTTTTTCAATGGTTTCATCTTCTTCCATCTTAAAAGCTTCATATTTCTGGATGAGAGCTAGAGCTTTGGTTTCCTTGACCTGAGAGTTGCCTTCATGTGTCATCCTTAGAGAATCAAACATGTGTTTGGCTGAATCCCTGTTTGTAATCTTCTCATATTCTGTGTACGAGATGGCACTTAGAAGTATGGTCCTAGCTTTGTGATGATTTCTGAATTCCTTCTTCTGTTGAACTGTCATATTTTTTCTTTCGATCTTCTGACCATCTTCTCCAACAGGATGAATATATCCATCTGTCACCATGTCCCAGAGATCTCCATCTAGAGCTAGAAAGAAACTCTCTAGAACATCCTTCCAGTAGTCGAAATTGTCGCCATTGAACATTGGTGGTTTAGCATTGATCTTGTCATTCTGATAGTCATTGTTAATTCCAGTTTCTGCCATGTGTTTATCTTCTGGATCTTTTACTGACACGGTTAAGTGTAATACTCAGAACCTAGCGCTCTGATGCCAATTGAAGGTGGCAAAACACAAGGAAGGGGGGTTGGAATTGGGTTTTCTTGAATAATTAAAATTAACTTCTAATGACACGTTTACTTTATCCTGGTTCGTTTGAACTCAAACTACATCCAGTCCACCCGCCAAGGTGATTTTGCCTCTACTGAGGTCTTAAACCACTATTCAATAAGCATACACACAAAGACCTATAGTCAATGTCTTCTTGAGTCTTCTGACTAAACTTAGTCACTCAAGGAAAAAAATAATTATTACAAGAATAATAAGAACGTAACTTATAATGCTTCTAGATAAGCAGGTATCACTAAGTGATAGTTACAACAATAAGAACAAGATAAAATGAATTGCTTGAATATATGAGATACTTTGTATAGCGTTGCGTTCTTGTTTTTGATATCTTCAAATGATGTCCTTTATATAGTTCTTGATAAAGTAGCCGTTGGAGACATCTTGAGCCACATTAGGATATACTTTAATACCTTAATTTCTTTCCATAAGTAGAGATACTTGTCTTTGAATATTAAAGAACATATTCTTTAATTAAAGCTTTTTAATAATGATACCAGCATCTTCTAAGCGGAAATCAGAGATAATGAATAATATATGCGCAGCCAATAAATACGTCATTTAATGCTGGATCCTTCTTTGAGCGTATCTGCTATAATGGTTCTCCCTGGCTTGTACGGATTACTCAAGCAATATTATCTTCTACACGAGAGTACGTATATTCATTAGAACTTCTAATATGAAAGACTTTGTTATCATCAAAACACTTAGAGGATCAGAACCACATTTGTTCTAACAGATTTTTTGCATGGACTTCCATCATAACCTTCCCCCTTAACATATAAGAAGGATCTAAAAAGCATTGTATCGTTTCGTATAGTCCTCGATTTAATTTGTTATTTTGAGCAAAAGTAGTATAAACTTGTGTATACTATATTACGATTTTTTGACCGAAACTTGCATTTCAAAAAGTTTCGTAGAATCAAATTTTCAGATGATTTTTTGCATGGGCTTCCATCATAATCTCCCCCCGTAACATATAGGAAGGATGTGAAAAGCTTTGTATCGTTTCGTATAGTCCTCGATTTAATTTGTTATTTTGAGCAAGACTAGTATAAACTTGTGTATACTATATTACGATTTTTTGACCGAAACTTGCATTTCAAAAGTTTCGTAGAATCAAATTTTCAGATGATTTTTTGCATGGGCTTCCATCATAACCTTCCCCCGTAACATATAGGAATGATTTGAAAAGCTTTGTATCGTTTCGTATAGTCCTCGATTTAATTTTTTATTTTGATCAAAACTAGTATAAACTTGTGTATACTATATTATGATTTTTTGACCGAAACTTGCATTTCAAAAAGTTTCTTAGAATCAAATTTTCAGATGATTTTTTGCATGGGCTTCCATCATAACCTTCCCCCGTAACATATTGGAAGGATCTGAACAGCTCTGTATCGTTTCGTATAGTCCTCGATTAAATTTGATTTTTTGAGCAAAACTAGTATAAAATTGTGTATAATATATTACGATTTTTTGACCAAAACTTGCATTCCAAAAAGTTTAATAGAATAAAATTTCCAGATGATTTTTTGCATGGGCTTCCATCATAACCTTCTCTCGTAACATATAGGAAGGATCTGAAAAGCTAAGTATCATTTCGTATAGTCCACAATTTAATTTGATTTTTTGGACAAAACTAGTATAAACTTGTTTATACTATATTACAATTTTTTGATCGTAACTTGCATTTCAAAAAGTTTCGTAGAATCAAATTTTTAGATGATTTTTTGCATGGGCTTCCATCATAACCTTCCCCGTAACATATAGGAAGGATCTGAAAAGCTTTGTATCGTTTCGTATAGTCCTCGATTTAATTTGATTTTTTGAGAAAAACTAGTATAAACTTGTGAATAATATATTACGATTTTTTTACCGAAACATGCATTTCAAAAAGTCTCGTAGAATCAAATTTTCAGATAATTTTTTGCATGGACTTCAATCATAACCTTCCCTCGTAACATATAGGAAGGATTTGAAAAGTTTTGTATTGTTTCGTATAGTCCTCGATTTAATTTGATTTTTTGATAAAAACTAGTATAAACTTATGTATATTACGATTTTTTGACCGAAACTTGCATTTCAAAAAGTTTCGTAGAATCAAATTTCCAGATGATTTTTTGCATGGACTTCCATCATAACCTTCCCCCTTAACATATAGGAAGGATATAAAAAGCATTGTATCGTTTCGTATAGTCCTCGATTTAATTTGTTATTTTGAGCAAAAGTAGTATAAACTTGTGTATACTATATTACGATTTTTTGACCGAAACTTGCATTTCAAAAAGTTTCGTAGAATCCAATTTTCAGATGATTTTTTGCATGGGCTTCCATCATAATCTTCCCCCGTAACATATAGGAAGGATGTGAAAAGCTTTGTATCGTTTCGTATAGTCCTCGATTTAATTTGTTATTTTAAGCAAAATTAGTATAAACTTGTGTATACTATATTACGATTTTTTGACCGACACTTGCATTTCAAAAAGTTTCATAGAATCAAATTTTCAGATGATTTTTCGCATGGGCTTCCATCATAACCTACCCCCGTAACATATAGGAATGATTTGAAAAGCTTTGTATCGTTTCGTATAGTCCTCAATTTAATTTTTTATTTTGATCAAAACTAGTATAAACTTGTGTATACTATATTACGATTTTTTGACCGACACTTGCATTTCAAAAAGTTTCTTAGAATCAAATTTTCAGATGATTTTTTGCATGGGCTTCCATCATAACCTTCCCCCGTAACATATAGGAAGGATCTGAACAGCTTTGTATCGTTTCGTATAGTCCTCGATTAAATTTGATTTTTTGAGCAAAATTAGTATAAACTTGTGTATACTATATTACGATTTTTTGACCGACACTTGCATTTCAAAAAGTTTCGTAGAATCAAATTTTCAGATGATTTTTCGCATGGGCTTCCATCATAACCTACCCCCGTAAGATATAGGAAGGATCTGAAAAGCTATGTATCGTTTCGTATAGTCCTCGATTTAATTTGATTTTTTGAGCAAAACTAGTATAAAATTGTGTATAATATATTACGATTTTTTGACCAAAACTTGCATTCCAAAAAGTTTAATAGAATAAAATTTCCAGATGATTTTTTGCATGGGCTTCCATCATAACCTTCTCTCGTAACATATAGGAAGGATCTGAAAAGCTAAGTATCATTTCGTATAGTCCACAATTTAATTTGATTTTTTGGACAAAACTAGTATAAACTTGTTTATACTATATTACGATTTTTTGATCGTAACTTGCATTTCAAAAAGTTTCGTAGAATCAAATTTTTAGATGATTTTTTGCATGGGCTTCCATCATAACCTTCCCCGTAACATATAGGAAGGATCTGAAAAGCTTTGTATCGTTTCGTATAGTCCTCGATTTAATTTTTTATTTTGATCAAAACTAGTATAAACTTGTGTATACTATATTATGATTTTTTGACCGAAACTTGCATTTCAAAAAGTTTCTTAGAATCAAATTTTCAGATGATTTTTTGCATGGGCTTCCATCATAACCTTCCCCCGTAACATATAGGAAGGATCTGAACAGCTTTGTATCGTTTCGTATAGTCCTCGATTAAATTTGATTTTTTGAGCAAAATTAGTATAAACTTGTGTATACTATATTACGATTTTTTGACCGACACTTGCATTTCAAAAAGTTTCGTAGAATCAAATTTTCAGATGATTTTTCGCATGGGCTTCCATCATAACCTACCCCCGTAAGATATAGGAAGGATCTGAAAAGCTATGTATCGTTTCGTATAGTCCTCGATTTAATTTGATTTTTTGAGCAAAACTAGTATAAAATTGTGTATAATATATTACGATTTTTTGACCAAAACTTGCATTCCAAAAAGTTTAATAGAATAAAATTTCCAGATGATTTTTTGCATGGGCTTCCATCATAACCTTCTCTCGTAACATATAGGAAGGATCTGAAAAGCTAAGTATCATTTCGTATAGTCCACAATTTAATTTGATTTTTTGGACAAAACTAGTATAAACTTGTTTATACTATATTACAATTTTTTGATCGTAACTTGCATTTCAAAAAGTTTCGTAGAATCAAATTTTTAGATGATTTTTTGCATGGGCTTCCATCATAACCTTCCCCGTAACATATAGGAAGGATCTGAAAAGCTTTGTATCGTTTCGTATAGTCCTCGATTTAATTTGATTTTTTGAGAAAAACTAGTATAAACTTGTGAATAATATATTACGATTTTTTTACCGAAACATGCATTTCAAAAAGTCTCGTAGAATCAAATTTTCAGATAATTTTTTGCATGGACTTCAATCATAACCTTCCCTCGTAACATATAGGAAGGATCTGAAAAGTTTTGTATTGTTTCGTATAGTCCTCGATTTAATTTGATTTTTTGAGAAAAACTAGTATGAACTTATGTATATTACGATTTTTTGACCGAAACTTGCATTTCAAAAAGTTTCGTAGAATCAAATTTCCAGATGATTTTTTGCATGGACTTCCATCTTAACCTTCCCCCTTAACATATAGGAAGGATCTAAAAAGCATTGTATCGTTTCGTATAGTCCTCGATTTAATTTGTTATTTTGAGCAAAAGTAGTATAAACTTGTGTATACTATATTACGATTTTTTGACCGAAACTTGCATTTCAAAAAGTTTCGTAGAATCCAATTTTCAGATGATTTTTTGCATGGGCTTCCATCATAATCTTCCCCCGTAACATATAGGAAGGATGTGAAAAGCTTTGTATCGTTTCGTATAGTCCTCGATTTAATTTGTTATTTTAAGCAAAACTAGTATAAACTTGTGTATACTATATTACGATTTTTTGACCGAAACTTGCATTTCAAAAATTTTCGTAGAATCAAATTTTCAGATGAATTTTTGCATGGGCTTCCATCATAACCTTCCCCCGTAACATATAGGAATGATTTGAAAAGCTTTGTATCGTTTCGTATAGTCCTCAATTTAATTTTTTATTTTGATCAAAACTAGTATAAACTTGTGTATACTATATTACGATTTTTTGACCGACACTTGCATTTCAAAAAGTTTCTTAGAATCAAATTTTCAGATGATTTTTTGCATGGGCTTCCATCATAACCTTCCCCCGTAACATATAGGAAGGATCTGAACAGCTTTGTATCGTTTCGTATAGTCCTCGATTAAATTTGATTTTTTGAGCAAAATTAGTATAAACTTGTGTATACTATATTACGATTTTTTGACCGACACTTGCATTTCAAAAAGTTTCGTAGAATCAAATTTTCAGATGATTTTTCGCATGGGCTTCCATCATAACCTACCCCCGTAAGATATAGGAAGGATCTGAAAAGCTATGTATCGTTTCGTATAGTCCTCAATTTAATTTGATTTTTTGAGCAAAACTAGTATAAAATTGTGTATAATATATTACGATTTTTTGACCAAAACTTGCATTCCAAAAAGTTTAATAGAATAAAATTTCCAGATGATTTTTTGCATGGGCTTCCATCATAACCTTCTCTCGTAACATATAGGAAGGATCTGAAAAGCTAAGTATCATTTCGTATAGTCCACAATTTAATTTGATTTTTTGGACAAAACTAGTATAAACTTGTTTATACTATATTACAATTTTTTGATCGTAACTTGCATTTCAAAAAGTTTCGTAGAATCAAATTTTTAGATGATTTTTTGCATGGGCTTCCATCATAACCTTCCCCGTAACATATAGGAAGGATCTGAAAAGCTTTGTATCGTTTCGTATAGTCCTCGATTTAATTTGATTTTTTGAGAAAAACTAGTATAAACTTGTGAATAATATATTACGATTTTTTTACCGAAACATGCATTTCAAAAAGTCTCGTAGAATCAAATTTTCAGATAATTTTTTGCATGGACTTCAATCATAACCTTCCCTCGTAACATATAGGAAGGATCTGAAAAGTTTTGTATTGTTTCGTATAGTCCTCGATTTAATTTGATTTTTTGAGAAAAACTAGTATGAACTTATGTATATTACGATTTTTTGACCGAAACTTGCATTTCAAAAAGTTTCGTAGAATCAAATTTCCAGATGATTTTTTGCATGGACTTCCAGTATAACCTTCCCCCTTAACATATAGGAAGGATCTAAAAAGCATTGTATCGTTTCGTATAGTCCTCGATTTAATTTGTTATTTTGAGCAAAAGTAGTATAAACTTATGTATACTATATTACGATTTTTTGACCGAAACTTGCATTTCAAAAAGTTTCGTAGAATCCAATTTTCAGATGATTTTTTGCATGGGCTTCCATCATAATCTTCCCCCGTAACATATAGGAAGGATGTGAAAAGCTTTGTATCGTTTCGTATAGTCCTCGATTTAATTTGTTATTTTAAGCAAAACTAGTATAAACTTGTGTATACTATATTACGATTTTTTGACCGAAACTTGCATTTCAAAAATTTTCGTAG